>CM077169.1:41314179-42514179 GCA_039654105.1 Coreius guichenoti | reverse complement strand
TTTTTCTCCATTCTGGCCCTGAAGGAGTTTTGGTTTCTTGCCACCGATAACTTTAAACAAACATTCTATTAATGTTGTACTTTTAATGGAAGAATGTTTGTTCATAACTTTGAGAGAACCTTGCCAGAACGCTAGCCAAAGTTCTGAGAACGTTCCGTTAGCTGGGATAATACTGTTAAAAATTATTATTGTTGCATATTGTTTCACATACTATTGTAAATAGTGGGCTGTATTCAGTATATAATGTGTACTATTGAGTATGCTAATACTGTATTATAAATATAGCTCTTTCTATTGTCACAATAAACTTGCGTGAATACGTGTGTGCTTGTCTTTGCACTCCTTGTTGTGGGGTTGTAGCATTCTGGAGTGTCATAAAACCTCTGTCTGCATGTACAGTGAGTACTGTTAAACTGAGAACATAATCCTTGTCAGAATACCAGCCTAACCAAATAATGCACGTAAAAGATGAAAAGAAAACATCAAGCTGAGCGAATCACCTTAATCAGGCACAGGTCTCAGATGCAGAGGCCATGCATGGGAGGTCATATCACTTCACAGCAGACAAAAATAACTTTCTATCCTCATGTCTGGCCTCTGATTGTCTTCTCATCTCATTTAATGAAGCATCTCAGCTCTTGCACCATGTGTTAACCTAAATTTGACATCTCTCCTAGACCCACAGCCTCTTCCGCGTTGTTCTCGTTACCACGGATCTCTGGTAGGATGTAGTGTGTAATTGGATGCAGATGTTACCATGGCGGCTCTCGCTAGACTGTTGTTTTAGCCTAGGCAAAGCACTTTCCTACATACCAGCCTGACCTCCCTTTGAAACGCTCCCGAAATTACATGCCTTTGTAGCGTTTTATGGAATCTTCTGATGTGCAGTGACCAAGACAGAAAGGTGAAGTCATTTTTGGGGGAGTTACACCAGGTGTAAACGTAGGTCCCGTCCTCCTCCTTTTTTTAATAATTGAATAGTTAATACAGCTAATGCAGATATTATTACTGTTTATAGGTTGCTTATGCTGGGAAACTTAACATATCCTGTGTCTGAGTGCATGTTTGTAATACTTACACTTAAGACTGAAGGAAAATATGAGAATAAGCTATGAACATTAGCTATACACTTACCCAGCTAACAAAAATATGTTCTAATAGGAATGTTTTGCTAACATTCCCATTACGTTATGAAAACGTTATTTCTGATTGATCTCTGAACATTCAAAACGTCGTTTTAAAAACGTTTTTCTTGGTTATGTGAACGTTAGGGGAACATTCTATTTTGCAAACATTACGGAATTGTTACTTTTGAATGTTCTCTAAATGTTTTGAAACAAGTAGTAACATTTAAAACCAACACATTCGCACTCCCAACCCGTCCCATATTGTCAGGACCCTTCGGCGTCACTTTTTAACGCACAGGGTACCACTTTAACGTCATTTTTCGATGCACAGAGTGACAGGTGAAGTGAATAACACTGATTATTGCTTCATCATGGCACCTGTTAGTGGGTGGGATATATTAGGCAGCAAGTGAACATTTTGTCCTCAAAGTTGATGTGTTAGAAGCAGGAAAAATGGGCAAGTGTAAGGATTTGAGCGAGTTTGACAAGGGCCAAAATTGTGATGGCTAGATGACTGGGTCAGAGCATCTCCAAAACTGCAGCTCTGGTGGGGTATTCCCGGTCTGCAGTGGTCAGTATCTTTCAAAAGTGGTCCAAGGAAGGAATGGTGGTGAACCTGCAACAGGGTCATGGGCGGCTAAGGCTCATTGATGCACGTGGGGAGCAAAGGCTGGCCCGTGTGGTCCGATCAAACAGACAAGCTACTGTAGCTCAAATTGCTCAAGAAGTTAATGCTGGTTCTGATAGAAAGGTGCCAGAATACACAGTGCATCGCAGTTTGTAGCGTATGGGGCTGCATAGCCGCAGACCAGTCAGGGTGCCCATGCTTTGGGCAATGTTCTGCTGGGAAACCTTGGGTCCTGCCATCCATGTGGATGTTACTTTGACACGTACCACCTACCTAAGCATTGTTGCAGACCATGTACACCCTTTCATGGAAATGGTATTCCCTGGTGGCTGTGGCCCCACATGGAGGCCCCACCTCGCAACTTACAGGACTTAAAGGATCTGCTGCTAACATCTTGGTGCCAGATATCACAGCACACTAGTGGAGTCCATCCCTTGGCGGGTCAGGGCTGTTTTGGCAGCAAAAGGGGGACCAACACAATATTAGGATAATCATAACGTTATGCTTGATCGGTGTATATTGGGTTATAATTTTGCCATTATGACATGTTGGAGTGTGATTCTCATTTTAATCAGCCAGCATAATTTTATTCCTACATTTATTTTATTTTTATTTTTGTTTAGACATGTTTGAACATGTAACCCAATCCCACCCCTAAATCTTTGTGTATTGTATGTTAAAAAACACAGGATATAACAGGCAGAAAAAGTACAAATATTCCAAGTGTTCCGACGCTAAACGATTGATTTGTGTGAAGAAAAGATCCAAAAGCGATCACCGTCTCCATCCACCATAGATTCTGTGCACACATTCAAAAACTGCCGCACGAAGAAGCGTTATGTCAGCTTTGATAGTGAAATTGCATTGGCTCTTGTATGTCTTGTGACCAGTTGCGTCATTACGTCAGCTTTGATTGTAAAATGTCTCTCGCGTGTCTCGTGACTGATTGTGTCATGCTAAAGAGTCGGGTATATCTTTTGAAAGACTGTGTGGGTTCACAGAGCGGTGGGATCATCATTTCAGCGATTAAAATATTAAGACATTAAGATCCACTCTTTTCTTCTTACAAAGATATCGTATGGCTTCCGAAGACTTGGAATGCAACATGAGTTAATACTTTTATACTGTTTTTGGTCAGTTTTTGCAAAAAATACCTGTGACTGTACTTTTATTCGCCTGTTACATGTTTTTATTGTTTAGAAGTGAGTAGGTTTGGGATAGAAGTGGTGTTAGTTTCTCCAAAATATAAAAGTAGCCAATAAATATTTATAAAATCATGTCTACTTTTACAAATGCAAAGAATTATGTGTCTTGATCTGACACATAAGGCAAACAACTAAAAGCAATGAGGCACCCTGCACGTCGAAAAATGACGCCTAAGGCGTACCCTGTGCTTTAAAAAGTGATGCCGAGGGGTCCTGACCAAGCGTCAATATGTGACGAGTTGGGTGTGAGAATGTGCCGTTAGATGAACGTCCAACTAAAACGTTTCAGGTAAAAAACGTTCCATAAATAGCGCTTTTGTGCTAACGTTTTTAGAACGTTTATAAAGATAAATTTGAACAAATATTCTGTTAACGTTATTGGAAGAACATTTGTTCATAACTTTGAGAGAACCTTGCCAGAATGTTAGCCAAACTTCTGAGAACGTTCCCTGTTAGCTGGGTAGCTGTCGTTACCAAAGCATGTTATGCGTTTAAAAGATCTGTAGCTTCACATTCTTTTTTTTTTAGTTAATTTCCATATGTAACATATTCTTTAAAAACCACTTTGTAATAACTAAAGTGTCAAATATCTTCTGTCCAGTTTTAGCATTAGCTTTTTAGTTGATGGTTTAACTAAAAGTGGATGCTGCTAACCTCATTATATTTTTCAGTAGCTTAACAGTATTAAAGTAGATTTTAAAACAGTATTTTACAATAACAAAATATTTTTTTTATCGTTTGCTTTATTACACTGTATTTCACTACAATAGAGGCAATAATCAAACCAATAAGCTCACAGTATATCTGGAAAGCATTGTGTTTTATTCACTGTGTACAAACATCTGATAAACATCTTGAAAAGAGCTGATTCACACACATTTTACATCATAAATGTTGCAAAAACATCTGCTGAATGTCATTCCAACATAAGACAAGAAACATTTAGAGATGTTTTGCAGCTAAGAAAACACTGTAAAAATGTCATATTCCAGATTGAAACACACAACAAATAAATGTCTGTGCAACATACATGTGCTGGTTTGTTATATATATGGGGTTTCTAGATGGTCTAAGATTGTCTAAGCTGGTTGACCAGATAGGCCTACATCTTTACCACCTGGTTAGACCAGCTGGTAGCTGGTTAGTTGCTTGTCCAAGATGGTCTATCAGCGTGAACCAACTAGGTACCATGTTCCAAAACGCATGGATTATCTAGGAGACTAAATGGCCACTAAACTGGCTGGCACGTGGAAAGGATGTTGAGAAAAGCAGCACATCCAGCACAGAACTGTATTCCATTTTCTCAGGCACCAATACAGACAGCCCACAGCTGTCATCCAGCTCTCATCTGCCCTTTGAGTGTGGAAGGATCTGTGGAATGACATGGGTATTTAAATGGTAGTTAACTTGCATCTTTTATCTTGGCAAGAGATTTAGCTTCCTCAGCACTGCTTTTGTTGATTTGTGATTGGGTGAAACCCAGCGCAGCATTAAGTATGGCTGTCATGGAGATGACATCCTACTCCAAACATTAGCACCTCATGGGGGTGACACTGTTGTATAATTACAGCAATAACATCAACTCCTGCCAGGCCGTTTTAGTACATTCACTGAGTGTGTGTGAATACATATCAAATCAAAATCAAATCAAATGAAATCACCTTTATTTATATAGCGCTTTTTACAATGCCAATTGTTTCAAAGCAGCTTCACAGTGGTAACAGGAAAATAATGCAACAGAATTTGATTCGGCTGTACAGCCGCTCTGGTGAAAACGGTGATGTCATCCAGCTCATTTCAATTATCATATAGTGTCAATGCATTCTGGGAACATTACAGGTCAGAAGTCATATTAGATCAATAGATATTCGTAGGATTATTCGAAAGATTGGAGTTGTCACGCCGGGGACGGGCTTAATGAGAATCTCGTGTCGATGCGGCATTTACAGGGGGGGGTTTAATTGACACGGTCTCTACAGACAATTCAGGGATGCGTTCGTCATGTCCAGGCTAAGGTCCACCATCTGGTCTGGATACGGCCCGGATACGGCCGACTGCAGTAAACCTCGGGATAAACAGAGAGACTAACATTAGCGTAGATGCCATTCTTCTTATGATGTAATGAGTACATCAGGTGTTATGGGAAGTGTTCCCGGTTCCGGCTGACCTAGTTAATGCAGCCTAAAACAATTGATTGAACTGATTTGAATAATAGAAATTAAAAATGTTTTATGTGTATGCCATAGTAAAGAGATGTGTTTTTAGTCTAGATTTAAAATGACAGAGTGTGTCTGCTTCCCGAACAATGCTAGGAAGACTGTTCCAGAGTTTAGGTGCTAAATAGGAAAAGGATCGACCGCCTGCAGTTGATTTTGATATTCTAGGTATTATCAACTGTCCAGAATTTTGAGACCGCAATAGACGTGATGGAGTATAATGCGTTAAGAGCTCGCTCAAGTACTGGGGAGCTAAACCATTTAGTGCTTTGTAAGTAATCAGCAAGATTTTAAAATGTATACAATGTTTAATAGGGAGCCAATGGAGTGTTGCCAGAACCGGGCTAATATGGTCATACTTCTTGGTTCTAGTAAGAACTCTAGCTGCTGCGTTTTGGACAAGCTGCAGTTTATTTATTAAGCGAGCAGGGCAACCACCCAGTAGAGCATTACAATACATGCGCTCATTCCCACTTGTACAAACTGATGTCATCTTCAGAGTAGACAGCCGAACAGTCATTACAACTCTGCACTAACACCATGTCACCTCAAGGTCTTCTCACCTCCTCTTAATGTGTCTGGAGAAGGTGTCTGTAAGAATATGAACGTGTGTGTGTGTGTGTGTGTGTGTGTGTGTGTGTGTGAGTGTAGCTTTTCTATATTTTTTTTAACTACATAAAATGCATAAATATAATAACTTGACTACATATTTTCTATGAGCATGTTTTAACCCAGGCAACGTGAACCACGAGTTACATACTCTTTAGTGTCTTGTTTGGGGCATAAGAAAGATTTTTTTCATCAAATCCTTTTATCATTTATCATAGCCTGGTCTGTTTTGAGTATGCTGGTCACATGATTTGTTTCAAGTTTTCTGTGATCAATTAGTCAGCCTGACCTAAACCCAACATGGGTGCCATTGGTGCAGGACATTCAGATTTTGTGATAAGTAAATATATATTAATCTTACATTTTTTCAGAAAAAAATGCAAAACAACTGCTAATATTAATTGTGAACATTGTCTTAAGATGCTGAAAAAGAAAATTAAGTTATATGTTGCTCATGCTGTTATTTACCGCATTTTGTCCGCAGGTATGTAACTCCCAGTTCACGTTGTCTGTTTAGGGTATAAAAAAAGGATTATCCACAGTATTGCCAGTGAATGGTGTTTCAAGGTAAACTGGGCTCCCTGTACTGGTCATTGCATTATTGCAAATTCCGGGGTGACGAATGAGGGGTCGGTTGTGGGTGGTGGGAGGGCCAGTAGAAATCTCGTTCCAGGACCGGGGCTCTTAGGGAAGACCCCTATTTTTACTTTTTGTTGACTACATCTTTGCATTTATAACTAGATATTTTCTTGCAGAGTTTCACACAGCTCATTTTATGGTAGAACAGGGGTTTCCAACCCTGCTCCTGGAGGGCTACCTTCCTGCAGAGTTGCACAAAAATAAAAATAAAATAAAATAAAATAAAATTCTCTGCAAGTAGTTAAAAATGCAAAGATGTAGTCAACAAAAAGTAATAATATCAGTTTTACATGTGAATATTAACATTTGCACATTTTTTTTAAACTCAAAATACATAGATTGAGAAGGGGGACTGTGTACAGTGGGCCCAGAGGCCTGGAGAGCCTATAAGGGTCTTCCCTAAGAGCCCCGGTCCTGGAACGAGATTTCTACTGGCCCTCCCACCACCCACAACCGACCCCTCACTCATCACCCCGGAATTCGCAATAATGCAATGACCAGTACAGGGAGCCCAGTTTACCTTCAAACACCATTCATTGGCAATACTGTGGATAATCCATTTTTTATACCCTAAACAGACAACGTGAACTGGGAGTCACAACTCATAAAATCCAAACTACATCAAATATTTAAAAAATTTCTTTGGATATGTTTGTTTTATATGTTGGCATAACATTTTATTATTATTTTTCAAAGAACATTACTATTAAAATTCTATTTTAAGAACATTACTTCACTTCTTATTGTTTTTTGAAAAATGTTTGTCTGTCATGCAAAAAACAAAACATAAAATACAACAGGAAAATATATCATCGCGAGAACCCATGCATACTCTCATGACTGTGTCAATACGTCTCTTAAAATATCAGAGAAATATGACCTATAAAAAGGCAAGGTTAATTCAGGTTGTTATATATCATGTGGTGCAACTCCAAAAACATCATATTTATGGCTCAACAAAGGAATGTTTTTGTAAAAAAATATTTTCACTTTTTTGCAAACAATGATTAGGGTAAGGAACGTGTTTACTTATTAGTCTTCACTTGATGGTTACACCACATGACAATGCAGAGTCACTACACTGAAACTTTTCTTGAGAAAATGTATTATATATCATGATATATATCAAAACATGTCAATGATATTTACGGCTCAAAATGTTCACTTCAAATTCTTTTTTGCGAACAATGATTAGGATGTGTATGTCTGTATTATTGATCTGACTGTACTGACGCTGCTGAATGAGAAATGAACTGAGCAGGACGATGACATAATTTAAGAACTGCTTTTTAGATGAAATGAACTAATTCAATAATAGATGATCTTTACAACGGAACTGAATCAACACTGAACTGACTTCAGCTGTACAACAGCTGAAATGCATCATTTTTCTGTTATCACTGTAAAGCTGCTTTGAAACAATCTGTATTGTATAAAGTGCTATATAAATAAAGGTGACATGACTTGACTTGACTTGCATATATTAAAGGGGTAATTTAGATGTGTTTACTTATTAGTCTTTACTTGGTGGTTACACCACGACAATATAGAGTCACTACACTGAAACGTTTCTTGAGAATAGTATAAAAGTCGATCAAAACAATATGAAACCAACAAGAATAGAAAGAGTACATTTCTAAGAACTTTGACTTGAAAGAGTTTTTCTTTTCTTTAGCATGGACACATATCAGTGACCCTTACTTTGCACGTAGAGCTGCATGTATCGGTACACAAGCTACCCTTACGAAAAAGAAGTTTATTCAAGTGTTCTATTAGTATACTTATTTTAAACTAAAAATAAGACAGTATATTTGGTCTATACTTGTACTCAATCTTTTGATTGAGATAAAAGTATAATTAAGTATTCTATGTATACTTGGCTTTTATTTGTGTTTACTCTTTTGATTGAGTAGCCTATTAAATATACTTTTTATACATAGTTTTACATACAGTCTTATAAACTTACATTGTTTGAAAATATTGATTTATAAAGAAAACAGATATGTCCCTAATTCTGAGTATCTGAAATTTTATGTAGGCTAGTCCACTGGTAGTGTACATAGGAATTTACTTCAAATCTACTTTACTCTTTCCCCTCCATTGACTGAATTTTCCAGCTATCCAGGTTTTCACTGTTATATGGTAGGGGACGCTATTACGCTTCTTCTGAAAGAGTACAGAATCTCCTGATCAAAACACAGCTGAAGAAGAAGCAGAAACAAGTGATAGAAGATTGCTTACGCAAATGTAAAATAATGCGATAATCAAACATTAAGCTGCATATAAATCAAAACTGCCTAATGTTAGCGAATATAATACAAACCCGATTCCAAAAAAGTTGGGACACTGTACAAATTGTGAATAAAAACAGAATGCAATGATGTGGAAGTTTCAAATTTCAATATTTTATTCAGAATACAACATAGATGACATATCAAATGTTTAAACTGAGAAAATGTATCATTTTAAGGGAAAAATAAGTTGATTTTAAATTTCATGGCATCAACACATCTCAAAAAAGTTGGGACAAGGCCATGTTTACCACTGTGTGGCATCCCCTCTTCTTTTTATAACAGTCTGCAAACGTCTGGGGACTGAGGAGACAAGTTGCTCAAGTTTAGGAATAGGAATGTTGTCCCATTCTTGTCTAATACAGGCTTCTAGTTGCTCAACTGTCTTAGGTCTTCTTTGTCGCATCTTCCTCTTTATGATGCGCCAAATGTTTTCTATGGGTGAAAGATCTGGACTGCAGGCTGGCCATTTCAGTACCCGGATCCTTCTTCTACGCAGCCATGATGTTGTAATTGATGCAGTATGTGGTCTGGCATTGTCATGTTGGAAAATGCAAGGTCTTCCCTGAAAGAGACGACGTCTGGATGGGAGCATATGTTGTTCTAGAACTTGGATATACCTTTCAGCATTGATGGTGCCTTTCCAGATGTGTAAGCTGCCCATGCCACACGCACTCATGCAACCCCATACCATCAGAGATGCAGGCTTCTGAACTGAGCGCTGATGACAACTTGGGTTGTCCTTGTCCTCTTTAGTCCGGATGACATGGCGTCCCAGTTTTCCAAAAAGAACTTCAAATTTTGATTCGTCTGACCACAGAACAGTTTTCCACTTTGCCACAGTCCATTTTAAATGAGCCTTGGCCCAGAGAAAACGCCTGCGCTTCTGGATCATGTTTAGATATGGCTTCTTTTTTGACCTATAGAGTTTTAGCCGGCAACGGCGAATGGCACGGTGGATTGTGTTCACCGACAATGTTTTCTGGAAGTATTCCTGAGCCCATGTTGTGATTTCCATTACAGTAGCATTCCTGTATGTGATGCAGTGCCGTCTAAGGGCCCGAAGATCACGGGCATCCAGTATGGTTTTCCGGCCTTGACCCTTACGCACAGAGATTGTTCCAGATTCTCTGAATCTTTTGATGATATTATGCACTGTAGATGATGATAACTTCAAACTCTTTGCAATTTTTCTCTGAGAAACTCCTTTCTGATATTGCTCCACTATTTTTCGCCGCAGCATTGGGGGAATTGGTGATCCTCTGCCCATCTTGACTTCTGAGAGACACTGCCACTCTGAGAGGCTCTTTTTATACCCAATCATGTTGCCAATTGACCTAATAAGTTGCAAATTGGTCCTCCAGCTGTTCCTTATATGTACATTTAACTTTTCCGGCCTCTTATTGCTACCTGTCCCAACTTTTTTGGAATGTGTAGCTCTCATGAAATCCAAAATGAGCCAATATTTGGCATGACATTTCAAAATGTCTCACTTTCAACATTTGATATATTATCTGTATTCTATTGTGAATAAAATATAAGTTTATGAGATTTGTAAATGATTGCATTCCTTTTTTATTCACAATTTGTACAGTGTCCCAACTTTTTTGGAATCGGGTTTGTATATAAATAGTAAACTATAAGTATGATGTTAGATTTACTTAAAGAAAACTTACAAGTATACTTGTACTATAAAACTACTAAACTAGAAGTTTACTGAGAGTACACTTCAAAGTGTACTTTCATAAAAAATGTACTACTAGTATTAAAATAGTAAACTACTAGTATACTTATAAGTTCACTTGTAGTACAGATGCAGTACAAATGAGAAATGTAGTTGTGAACTTAAAGTTTAAGTTACACTTATAGTACACTTAAACATATACTTTTATATACTAAAAGTGGGCCAATTTAGTCCCAAGCAGTATTGAAATAGTACACATTGATATTAGTATACATATAAGTATACTTACTACATAAAGTATACTTAAAAATATACTTGAACTTTACTTAAGTATACTTCATAAAATGAACTTGGTAATGGTAGACCAGTACTAACAAGAATAAACCACACTCTTAAAAATAAAGGGTGTTTTTCTGCATGGAAACCTTCCCCGTCCTGTGACACTCTGATAATACCCATGAAGTTGACATGGTTGCCAGACATAAGCAACTTAGTCTTTTAATTTCATGCAATTTAATGAAATCTGTGGTGTAGACTGAAGGAATGTTTAATTTACACATAGACAGCGACGACTGGAAGATGAAAGCAGACAGAGGGATTTTGCAGTGATAAAAGCGAATGAATGAAAGAAAGAGAGAGTTGGAGATGAGAATGCAGGGGATTGTGGGGGATTGGTCTATGTTCACGGTCATGGACTGTTTCCCATCCGAGAGTTCAGGGGGTCAGCGTTTGTAACAGAGGCTTGTTGTGAGTGCACGAGGAGCAGCGTGAAAGCAGGAACACTGGCTATTTATCACCACGCCAGCCAGACACATTCAGAGGAGCCACTACTGAAATACTGTGTAATTCTACGGGGAGCACAGGATGTGTTGCATATTTGACTCCAGTGTTTTTAAGACACTGCTTTGTCTGAAAGCAAGAGCTCCGTATGCTGAGGTCGCCTCTTCTCTTTCACCCTTGTTCCAAGAGGTGTGGAAAGCTCTTAAAGTGCTCTTTAACTTGAAGCCATCACTCTTGGCTGTATTAGATCAGTTTATAAAGAAATCACTGATGTGTAGTGAGGCTGAATTGAGTGTATGTTTAATAGTGTTTGTGTGACGAACTGAGTGATAGTAGAGCAGAATGTGATGGTACAGTACACTGTGGGACTGATTAAAGAAAGTTTTTCCTTAGCTAAATTCCAATTTGAGAATGTAAAGATCACTCTCTTCATATGCAAAAAAAATTACTGGTTACATTTGCCATATCATGTCCTGAAAAGGCCTGAGAGGACATTATAAACACAAGAATTTATCTCCAAAAATCAGAGTATTAGCATATTGTAGTGCATAGTGTACAGTAGCCTAAACTGTATATTGTACAGTGTTGAGTAAAAGTGGTAACATTACAAATTTAAAGCGATAGTTCACCCAAAAAAAAAAAAAAAAATTGCTGTTAACTTACTCACCCTCAGGCCATCTAATATGTAGGTGTCTTACTTTCTTCAGCAGAAATCTAAAGAGGATTTTTAGCTGTACCTGTGGTCCTTGATTCATATAATGCAAATCAATGGCCAGCGTCACTTTGAGAGTCAAAAAACTATATACAAAATTTATACCCGTGGCTCGATCCATTGAGGTCTTATGAAGCGAAACAATTGGTCTGTGCAAGAAACTAAACATTATTTACAACATTATTACCTGTAATCCAGAGCCTCAGTTCATTGTTCGGTATCGTCTTTATTTCATATGGTTGTGTGTTTGTTTTTTTCCTGCGATCTCCTGTGTGTATCTTTGCGAATTAATAAAGAAGTGTTTGTTTGGATTCTCCTGCATTGTGCGATTACTACAACCACCAGTATGTGACACCCTCATTGTTTTATTGCCAAAAACAATGGTTGTGATTATAATTTAAGAGATTAAATTACAGTTTTAAGTATAGTTTATAGAAAAAAAATGTCTTAATATGTCTACAAAATGTTAAAAATAGCATTTAATATTTGTCTCAATGCAGATGTAAGGTCATGTCGATCACGTTCCACCTAGATGGTTGTAGCTCACCTGCGTATTCTGTGCATACTGAAAATTTGCATACTGTGCAAAGTATACATATTACAGATATAGTACATACAGTCAAACCAAAAATTATTCAGACACCAGATATAATTTTTTCCTAGCGGGTGCAGGACACTATAGTTCATTTATGTAAGTGAGGATAGCAAAATAAAGTAAACTGTAACATATTATACCCAAAAATTCTTCATACAGTGGACTACCAGTAAAAATGATACAAATTTGGGACCAAAATTATTCAGACACTTTGACCTGACCATGTTTTGCTTAAGTGTTTTTTCTTTAACTGATAATGCGACCTTTTACACCACAGACTGAACAAAATTAAGCATTGCTTGGTAATTAGTTGACCTAAATTGATATTATCTTATTGTGTACTTAAATTTAACAGCTGACAGCTGATTGGTTGATTGTAATCTATTACATACCTAGTTCTTGTCATATTTTATTACCATTTTCTAAACTATAGCGAATAAACTGTGATAATGTGAGAAAATGTTGAAGGTGTCTGAATAAATTTTGGTTTAACTGTACTGTAGTAGTAACATATAATTAAAGTCCTGTTAATTAAGAGAAAATGAGGGTCTAACTACAGTACCTGTACTTTTATTTCCTTATGTCCTCCCCCCGACTCCTTAGAAGCATGGCTAGTTTTAGCTTGGGGCAGCTGCAGTATGAGACTACTGAGTCAAACTGTGACCTGCTGGTCCATTGTTTCTTACAAAGGCTCTCTGTGTGGACCTGTGCACACATAACACCTGCACAGCCAGGTGAAAGATGCGGAAGGACAGGTGACTGAATAGTAACAGTGGATAAAAGCACCAATGTTCTCTCAGGTATTGTGTCTGATACTTATTGTTAGCATACCATATATAGCACACAGTAACTTATGCCATTCATGTGATGTATCTATTTATGTGATGTATCTGAGAATTTTCATCTCTGATGAATACAAAATATGTAAATACATTTGTTTCTTATGTACTGGCCAAGAATTTTTCTTCTTCTGATTCTACCACCAACAGAGTAATTTTGCTTCCCCCCCCCCCCACTCCTTTCTGTTTGCCCTCACTTCTGCAGCACGTCACAGGCTATGTGAACTGACAGCTCTCATCCTCGGGCAGGGTGAGGGAACAGACCTCCTAAACCATTAGAACATATGCTTTCAACCTTCTCTCTCTCGCTCTCTAGCGTGATCTTTTACCCTCTCTCCTGCTCTCCTTTCTTCATACACCTTAAACCAAAAAGCATTTGCTCTATTTCCTGTTAATTGCTGCAGGCACAAACTACTCAGCAATTTGGTTTATAAACCTAAGCCTCAACAGTGCACTCTTTGCTGGATTAGACAAACCAGCAGACCTGCTTGATCTGTGCGTTAGCCGGAACTGAGTTATGGAAAAACTGACATATGAAAATACACCAAGAAACCAAGGCTATGAAATATAATACAAAAGTGCTGATATTAACTGTGAATAATAACAACTGTATGTATTGATAAATTATCATAATTTTTAATGGTGCTTGTTATGGCAAACATTACTATTGCTATTGCTAAAAACTATTCAGAGCACTTTAGAAACCACATAGCAACACCCTAACAACCACCTCGAAAATCCTAGCACAGGAACATGATAAAAATACTTTAAAAAAAAGAAACTGCATAGCAACACCCTAGCAATTAGAACAACCTGACAACTGCACTACTACGTGCTAAAGCATCATAGCAACAGCATAGCAACGCCCTGACAACCACCAAGAAAACCCTAACAACCACATACAACATGATAAAAACGTTTAGAAAACCTTACTAGCTGCACAGCAATACCAGCTAACAATCTAGAACACCCTATAGCAACTGAAAAGTAATGTGTTTGAAAAACACTGAGAACATCTTAGCAACCACTTTATAGCACTCCAAAAACACCCAGAATCACATGCTAAAAACACTCCATTTTTAAACACCCTAGAAACCACATAGCAACGCTCAACAACCATCCAGAACACCCATGCAACTAGCAATTTGCTAAAACACCCGCTAAACACTCAGAACACCCTAGAGCACCTTGTTATTTTGAAATTCTCTCCTTTATTTAATTTGTCGATCCAGCAAATGTTCGACAAACACCTACGTCTCAGGAAGACGTATGTCTCAGGAGGACTGCAGCTTATCAGCTCTTGTTTTCTTACATGTCTGTCTGGTTAAACTGTTGTGATGTTGTCATCTGGTGCTTTGTCTAAAAGCACAGGTTGAGTTTTACTCTGTTCTTTTGCTGTCAGGATGCCAGCTGCTCCACTGCCTAGAGAGTTGACATGAGGAGTACTTCTATAGTACTTTTGTGTAGAGCTTTGTCGAATAAATTAAAGCTCGGAATATAGAATGAGCTTTTGAGATTTGGTTTAATGAACTTCAAAAGAAAAATGCACATGGGCAGCAGTTTACAGCATTCATATATATATATATTAAAATAAATTTTATTTATGGAAGAGTGCAATTAAAACAAATAAAGCAAATTTTTCCCCTACGTGTTCTCAAACATTTGTAAAAGAGGCGGCTTAGTCACACACAGCTGCAGTGTTTTGGTTCAGTGGCTCAGTTAAACAATCTTAAACTTTGGAATCCAGTTGAAGTGGAGGAGGATATATCACCATGTTGCAACATAAAATGGTCACCAGCCTGTTTCACCTCATAAATACTGTAATGCTCAAATGTTTGTCTATTGAGAGAACTCTACAATTACAGAAGCAATCAACAATGTATACTCTTGTATTTATGATTGAATGACTTCTAATATATGTATATATTTTAGGAACATCAAAGCAAAGCTATTCACACCTTAAGGGGACAGTTTTAAGCATTCTCTCTCCCTCTCTCTTCTGTTCCCTGTGGGGGTGTTGTTTATAGAGCATTATAATTTATAACTGTACAGAGTGGATTTAATTTCGGTGCTGAGCCTCGCCAGCAGGGCGCCATGCTGCAATCAGAGGAATCAGCTCACTGTGAGCACTGCTGAATGGAAAGTATTATCATAGGCCACAAACGGACACTGTTTCCCCTCAAACAGTTCCCTGGACACTTCTCCGAGTGTGCTTCTCTTTCATTCATCTTCTCTGTTAGTAACCCCCCTCGGCTTCAATGTAGCCTCAGCCACCACTCTCTCTTCCCCATTATTCTAATGCAACACTCCTGTTCACATATGGACAGATGGATGGATGTAGAGACCCCCATTGTCCACAACAGAATTCAAAGGCCCCATGATTTTTCCAGTTGTTTCTGATTTACTGTATAAGGATTACGTATAAGGATGAAAAAATATCGTTTCACTTTATTTTGATGGTCCCTTTAACACATTCGGTTGACTATAAGTAACGCTGCACCTACATGTCTATCTCTCATTAGAGTGTTAGTAGAGTATTAGTGGACTGGTAGGGTTAGGGTTAGAATAAGTTGACATGTATTTGCAAAGTTACTTAGGGTCAGTAGAATGTCTGTGTGAGGACATCAAAATAAAGGCCAAAGTATACTTAGTTTTTTACACGTACGTAAGCATATGCACACAGCCTTGCAAAGTATACTTCTTTTGACTCGTACGCGCACATAGGCATTCAATGCATGCGCAGTTTTGAGCAATCTCGCCACGAGTTAAAACCCATGTAAATACTGCAAAAAATGTGCAAAGTACGCACGGTTACAAAAATCCGACAGTGCACGTTCAGTACACGCAAACTCTTATGATGACGTAATTCGTATCACGCGCACTGTATGCTTACCCTCACGTACACGTAAAAAGTGAAGTATACTTTGGCCTTAAGAGTGTTAGCAGATATTAAAGGATAGTTCACCCAAAAATTACAATTACCCCATGATTTACTCACCCTCAAGCCATCCTAGATGTATATGACATTCTTCTTTCAGACAAATACAATCGGAGTTATATTAAAAATGTCCTGGCTAATTTTTTTTCTTTTTTTGTATGTTGAATATGGAAGGCGGTCTGGGGAGTAATGGATGCACTTTTTTGGGCTTCAAATTTTGGGCTCCCATTCACTGCCATTATAATGCTTGGATTAGCCAGGACATTTTTTAATATAACTCAGATTGTATTAGTCTGCAAGAAGAATGTAATATACACCTAGGATGGCTTGAGGGTGAGTAAATCATGGGGTAATTTTCATTTTTTGGGTGAACTATCCCTTTAAGCAGACAGCCTACAATGAGAGTTAGTTGACATGTAGTTTGCAAAGTCAACAGAATGTTCAAAAGGGACCATCAAAATAAAATGTTACCAACTCAAAAACTCAAAAAAAAAATATAAAATATTAATAAAATATTCTAGATATCATCTTGAGGTCCACTAAGAAGTTTGCTGTGGCCCCTAGTTGAGAGCAACTGGTGTAGAAACATGTTATAATCTGGATGTTGTTCACTGTTTGTAATGTGCGATGCAGTGAGGTCATGTGGCAACAACAGCAACCGTTTGAATTGTTTATAATTACATAGTGCATCCTGCTGCTTCACATACAGTGCTTTTAGTGTACTGTATATACTTCACAGTGGGTAGTGCATTAGTATTCCATTTTGAATATAGCTAAAGGCTATGTCCGAAAAAGATAGGCAGCGTTTTTGAATGAATTTACCTCCTGAGAAAACAGGTTTCAGACAGACGTTCATGGCACCATAACATCACATGCGCTTAAAAGATAAACAAATGAATATTCAATGTTTTCGCAACAGAAAACATGACAGCATGTTTTTAGGTTTCAGAGAGTCCAGAGTTTTTACTACATCAATAAAGAGTTATTAATCTTTACAACCAGTCATAAAATTTACTATTACATTTTTTTTTTTTGTTCTTATAGACATAAATCAGTGAGTTTACGCTCTTGTTTTGCATTGACAGGATGATCATCACCCTGCACGGTTCTGGATTTTAATGTCGTGTTATGCCGTGTTACTGGCAGCAGTGAGAGTTAAGGGCTTTGAATGATTAGATCACTGTTGCCATCTGTGTGGACAGCTGAGCGGAATGGAGTTTAACTGTACATGATGTACCATCACAATAGTGATAATGAAAGAATCACTGAATGGAGGTTAAACGAAACCGTGCATCTAATGCACCTTACTTGGTGATTATAAACCTAATTGTTTGTTGTGCTTTGGAAAATTATATTTTGTCATCATTTCAGATAAATGTGTATTTACATTTAAATACTTTCATACTTTCTATAAGGTAAAAAGTAATAAATAGGGCAAACAACTGTCATGTCACTGACCGATAGATACAGTCTTGTGCAAAAGTTTACGCACCCCTTGCAGAATCAAGGGTACATAAACTTTTGAACGGGGTCATTTTTATAAATTCAGCTATTTTTTTTTTTGTCTTGTGGTCCCACTTTATATTAAGTGTCCTTAACTACTATGTCCTTATATCAAAAAATAAGTACAATGTACTTATTGTGTTCATACTGTATTGCAAACCACTTTTGCTGATATTGAGGTGGGATACGGGTAAAGTTAGGGACAGGTGTGGTGGTATGAGTAAGTTTAAGGGTAGGGTTAGGTGTAAGGAAAGTGTCAACAGTATAATTATAAATGTAACTACAGAAATTAATTACAGATGTAATTACATGCAGGTAATTTTTAAAATGTAAGTACAATGTAAAAACATGTATGTACACAATAAGTGCATTGTATCAAAAGATTCATTTAAATGTTAACACATAGTAGCTAAGGCCACCTAATATAAAGTGGGTCCGAAATATCTTATTCAGGACAGTAATTAATACAAAATAACATGCATTTTGTATGATCCCTCTTATTTTGTTAAAATTATTCACATTTTCACAGATTCTGCAAGGGGTGTGTAAACGTTTGAGCAAGACTGTATTTAAAGTACTGTAAAACATTGCAAAAAATGGAATTTGTAATGTTGCCTTTTCAGTGACCTTTGATTCATGCAGTTGCCTAAAAGTTATGAAGCAGAGAGTGTGGAGAGAGTATTTTGTCTTCATTTATTTTCTCTTTCAACTTCCCAAACTTATCCCCCTCCTCCATCTCTTTTTGCCCCCAGCACCCCCAGCACTCTTATGGGGGAGTTTCTGTCCATAAATCTTGATTTGTTTTGTGCCTGGCTGATTGGCCAGACCTGTATTTTGTCACGGCTTAACAGGAGCCTTGCCATGGTTCAAGATGCCCCCCTTTGGCAGTGCGAGGGCCCGTCTTCACAACCCCAAAGCCAGAGTAATGATATTTAAACACTGAAGGCCATTAGTAAGACCTATGACTCAGGTCCCAGTTTTCCAGCCTTTGGGGAAGGGAGGTTGACAATCTCCACCATCTCTGTTCTCTTTTTGCCCTGTGGCCTCATATAAGAAGGATGAAAGGAGGAAGGTTAAAGTAGTTATGGAGACCCTCTTTCAGCAAATTTGTAGCTTAGATGGTTTTACATGTTGAAAGAGTGAAAAAATTTCAAGGAACTGTTGACTCACAAAATAGTTCTGGTTGATAGGTGTGTCCAAGTTTAAACATTGCTCTTAGACTTTTGGAATCATGTGCCTCTTATTTGCTGATTTTGTGCTGAATTATTTAAATAAATGTATAATAAAAATATTTTTACTTATAATGCTAAAAACATAAAACACATTTCAGTAACACTTTCTATGAAGCATGTATTTATAATTGCATTGTAAGGGTATTCTTAATACATTATAATACATGCTTAATGCCTTATAAACAACCTTATAATATGTTGTACCATCTGATAATTAATCATAACAAGGCAACACCTTAGTATGGGGAACACATATTCATTAACTAAGACTTTTGCCTCAATCAACTCCTAATTTACTGCTTATTAATAGTTAGTAAGGTAGTTTTTGTAGCGTTTAGGTATTGGGTAAGATTAAGAGATGTAGAATAAGATCATGCAGAATAAGGCATTAACATGTGCTTTATAAGTACTAATAAACAGTCCTAGTAATATGCATGCTAATAAGCAACTAGATAATAATGAGAATTGAACCCTAAAATAAAGTGTTAACCATAATAACAGTTACAATACATTATAATACTTATTTGTGGTTATAAATTTTAAGAGTACAATGCATTATAACACCAGATAAAGCCTGCATTTATAATTCATCCTAAGAGTATTATTAATGCATTATAATGCACGCACAATGCCTTATAAACAACCTTATAATGTATTGTATCATCTCATGAATAATAATACTTACCTATTTGTGGTTATAACTATTAAGAGTATATAGATGATTTATAACACACAATGAACATACTTTTATCCACTTAAGTTATAATGGATTGTATATCCCATAGTTTTCTTTTACTTTTCCAAGTCTCATATCATTGTTTACTTAAGATCTGCACAGTATCAAACTACATCTTATGAGTGGTCTTTTACTGCTTAAAGTAAAATAACAAAAAACAAAGTCTTCTTTTAAACATCTAAAAAGTTTTATGTGGTCATAATATTTATAAGTGGTCTTTGTCTGCTTTAAGTAAAGTAACAAAAAGTTGGGTCTTCTTTTAAACAGTCATAAGATATCATGAAGTGGTTATAAGAAAATTTGGTAACACTTTATTTTGATGGTCCCTTTTGAACATTCTGTTGACTATAAGTAACTTTGCAATTACATGTCAACTAACTCTCATTAGAGTATTAGTAGACTGTAAACTTTTTTTGTGATGTCCTTCAACAGACATTCTACTGACTATAAGTAGCTTTGCAACTACATGTCAACTTATTCTAACCCTAATCCTACCAGTCTACTAATACTCTACTAACACTCTAATGAGAGTTAGTAGACATGTAGGTGCAACGTTACTTATAGTCAACAGAATGTGTTAAACGGACCATCAAAATAAAGTGAAACCAGAAATAGGTAAAATCAAAGTTGTGTGAAAAATTACAAAGGAACAATACATTCACAATGCAAATCATGTTTTATTCATAAAAACTGTAAAATTACAAGGCTTTACCAAATCTAATAAGTAGGTAAGTATTATTACCGTTGTTACGATTATTCATGAGATGATACAACACATTATTAGGTTGTTTATAAGGCATTATGTGTGCATTAGAATGCATTAAGAATACCCTTATGATGCATTATAAATGCAGGCTTCATCTGGTGTTATGATGCATTGTACTCGTAAAAGTTATAACCACAAATAGCTAAGTATTATAATGTATTATAACTGTTGTTATAATTATTTATCAAATGATACAATGCTTTACCAAATCTAATAAGTAAGTATTATTACCGTTGCTACGATTATTCACGAGATGATACAACACATTATAAAGTTGTTTATAAGGCATTATGCATGTATTATAATGCATTAAGAATACCCTTATAATGCATTATAAATGCAGGGTTCATAGAAAGTGTTTCCAAGTTTGAAAACAAGCAGCTTTGCAGCAGAACACTACACTAGTGGCGCCAAATGGAAGTGCAAAAATAATGGCTTATTTTAAAATAAATACAGGTATATACAATTTGCAACCGCTAAAAAAGTATGTTATGTATGTTTTGAAATCTGGATGTATTTGCCATGTTGTCACAAATCCTCTTCCTTGGCATCTGGGTATTTTTTGCCTGATGTTTTGTGAATACTGTGAATAAGGACATACTACTTTTTTCAAATACTTTATATCACATGCTACTACATAGTATTCAATTTTGGATGCAGTCATTGACTGTTATCAAAAAGGTTTCCTGAACACTTCTCCCATCTGCCATTGGCTAGACAAACAATAGTCCCACCCAAAACACATGCCATTGGTTGAGACTTTAAAAATATTGATTATTATTAATTACTGTAAATTTTAACAATTACACCCCTATATTGAAATCTTTCAAACTGTATTTTTGGAAATAGGAGATAGTGACATCACACCTGAATAGTAAACAATGTTTTTAAAGATCAGTATAGTGGACATTTAAAAGCATGCAGAGTTATCAGTATGGTATCATCATGAACCTATATGAGTGTAGGAGGAGCATTTAGCCCTGCGATTGATGTCCAGAGATATGCTCCATTTGGAGTAAGTATAGTCATTCGTTATAGACCTGACCCAATGTTTTCCTGATGTCTGTATGCATAAAACTCTTTGATGAAGACCTTATACTGACATTAAGATGGCCTGTGCTTAGATGAACAGCCATTCTGTGTGTCGAGGGTCATTTGAAAGTGATTGTGACCCTCTTGTGGACCCCAGAATGCCACACCGCCTCTGTCGCCATAATTGATGCCTTGAGTTTCCACAGACTTTGATGAACAACTTTCCTCTCTCTGTTCTTGTGCTAGAGAAACCCATAATGGATGTGGGTTGGACTGAGAATACTTTATGGACTGTGAAAAATAACGCTCACACACCCACAACAGAGGAACACTCTGAAAAAGCCAAGAGAACATAATTGATTTTCCTAAACGTTTTTTAGATATATATATATATACACATATACAAACTCATGCATTCTTCTGCCATATGAATCTCTTCAAAGTGTTTAAACAAAATATATATATTTTTATAATTGCTTTTGAAAACCAGCTACAATTATTGGCTGACTTGTGTGTCATGTGACAAGCTAAAATAATATACAGTTAGGTCAAACATGTCTTTGTTAGTGAGTTTTGCAGGGGCAGAAAGTAAAATAAGTGCCAGCTAATCAGCTTTCAAGCCCAAACGTGAAATATCTCTCAGATCTCACATCCCTAGTCCGAGATATTTAGAAAATCTTAATGCTGTGGCCCTTAATATTGAAGCAGATGTATTGGAATATAATCCAGTAATCTGTAGCCTGGAGAGGAAGAGGGAAAATCACTTTTAAAACGTAAGTGCAACTAATGACCTCTTTTCCCATGGCCAGCTTTAGACGGCACTGTCCACAATCCAGAGCAGTGGAGCATTGGGAATATATTTATGGTTTGCATTGTAACTCTGCAGGATATGAAACGTTAGGTAAAAGGAAACAAGGAAATTTAAGGAATGAGGAAGAGTAAAAAGGAAATTAGAGAGTGCAGAAAGAAAGAAAGAAAGAAAGAAATGTTTATATATTTCATATTTTATCAATATATACAGGGACTTCTAATATGTAATAAGTCCAAAAAGGCAAAACTCAAAGTCAAAAAAGTCACAAAAGCATTGTGGCAGCATCTTAGAGCACCATTTACCCTTATCAAGACATACAGAGATAAAGAGATTTCTTATAGCTCACAAAAACTCTTATTTTGAAAATTAATTAACAAACAAATTGCTGCAAGTGTGACTGCAAGTATACGCTCAGCATATTTACAACATACATACCTAAACAGTGACCTATAGGTGACCAACATTGGATTCAATTAGTGTGGTTAATATCTTTTTGGGCAGAAGGATGGCGGGTTCGGGCGGGGCTGCGCTGTGATTGGTCAGGCACACGCGATCCAGTCCACAGATCAAAAGAGAGCACTTGATGAACGACTGGACCGAGAGTGACAGAGGAGGGAGAGCTTTGCTGCTCTTCGCTTTGAATCATTGATCAAGGTCGTTCTCAGTTCATTAATTTTGGCTGGAGAGGGCCTGCCCTCACTTTGTCAAGTTAGACTCACACGCACACACACACATGCACACACACACACTGAGCAAACAATTCATGCCCAGTTTTGTGAAACATTCAAAGTTAAGTTAAGATCAATGGTATGCGATGGTATTTTGTTGTGCTTGGATACTGTAGCTTCACACATACATAAATTAAGAGGTTTGTGTAAGAATCCATTATTTTTTTCAACCATTGTTTCTTTTTAAAATTAAAACTAAAAACTGAGTGTTGTCACTTAATGGTGTGTTCACATGAGTTAATGCAACTAGTTAAGTGTATCTGGTCTCCACCAGGGACATGTGAATAACATTCACCCAAAACCCTTTTACTCACACTCATGTCATTCCAAACCTGTAATGACTTTCTGGTTACACTTTATTTTGATAGTCCACTTTAAGACATTCTACTAACTATAAGTAAATTTGCAACTGCATGTCAACTAACTCTCATTAATTTGCAACTACATGTCAAGTCATTCTCATTAGATTATTAGTAGACTGTTAGGGTTAGGGTTAGTAGAATAAGTCGACATATAGTTGCAAAGTTACTTATAGTCAGTTGAATGTCTGTTGAGGGAGCATCAATTTAGCAGCATGTGTTAGCAGATATTAAGTAGACAGTTTACTAATACTATAATGACTGGTAGTTGACATGCAGTTGCAAAGTTCATTATAGTTAGTAGAATGTCTGAAGTGGACTATTAAAATAAAGTGTTATTTCTTATGTGGAAGATAAAATTATATATATATATATATATATATATATATATATATATATATATATTTTTTTTTTTTTTAATCAGTGGGGTCCAAAGCTATTTTGAACCTGACTTTCATTGTATGCAGATTTTGGGTCAGTAATTGATCATTTTTCATTTTGGGTGAATGTTATCTTTATTTATATATTTGCACATAAGGTCCAGTAGACAATTTTTTTTGTAAACAAAGAACGAGTAAAAGAGAAAGAAAGGGACAACTATGACTAGTTTATGTAAATTTGCACCAGGCAAATTTCTATTAAATTTTTGTCGTCAGTATCATTTCACATCAATCACACACACATTCATTTAACATACAAAGCCATTTTATCCACAATATCAAAAAGCTTTATTTTCACCTTCACGATGATAATAAGGAGTAAATTCTCTTCTAAAACATAGAAGTACCATACCACAGCGATGTGATTCTATGAGAACTGTAAGGTTGTTTATCTTGACTGTCGCCGATTCTTGAGAGTCCCTAATCTCCATTGTTGTTTTTGTTTGACAGCTGTAGTGTAGCATTAAATATTCAGGGAAAGTTTGCAATTATAATTACTGGGTCAGGGATCCTCTCACACGTGACTTAACAGCATTCGCACCAACAGGGAATCATCTTTAATTTAGACCACCACTGCCATTATGGTTCCAGGATTTGGGACAAGAGAGAGGGAGAAAGCGGGTCCTCCGAGAGGCGTTGAACGCTTCCATGGGTACGTGTGCATGTGTTCGGGATTAGAAACTGGTTGCTCCGGTGCAATGCTCAGCCATGCTATCTCTGATTGTGGATGTGTGTATGCTTTTCATGACCACTAAACACCCCCTACTGTGGCGCCTGCTGTGTAGATCAGCTTCCAGTTCTAATGCACATTAAGTTGTTCCTTCTTGACATTTCACTCAGTGCGCTCTCGGCCCCAGGCTACCGGCCTGCATAGTAGCAGGCTATGTTTTTCATTTGAAGCTCAGTGCATGCAGAGAAGTGAACAGGGGGTAAAACACAAGTTTAGGGGCCAGCGGCAAACATCTTGTGTCTACTTTTCCGTTTTGGCAGTGGCTAACTGTGACGCATGGGCCTTGTAGCTCATTACAGAAGGAGCCTGGTGCATGTCTCTATAATCAAGGCAGGGCTGCCCGATTCTGTGCCTGCACTGCATGTATAGCGTAACTCTGGCTTTGCGTTCCCAGCCTTTCTTCAAATCTTGTATATGTGTTTTCAATAATACTAGCCTGTGAAAGTCTGCCGATCCTTTAACAAAGAGTCCTGGGGAGACAGCGACTGGGAAAGAGTTCATAAAAGGCCAGATCAATGCTGAATGTGCATGCATGCTACACTTAAAGGTCTTTCAAAGCCTTTACTTTTTTAACTGTCTGTATTGAGTTACTGCTGGTAAATGGAAACTGCTGATTAGCTCTGTTTCAAAATCTAGTGAGATGCCTACTTAGGTCGCATTTTAAGGCATTATAAGGCTAATTTACACTGCACCATCAGATGCAGACAATCAGCAGATTACAGTACATCACTACTTTTGAAAATGCTCAGTCGGTTAAAACAAGCACCAACAGACCCGATGGGTAACACACTGATCCGACAAAACCTGCCGGGCATGTTTATTACCTTTGGTCGGCGACTTTCAGTGCAGTGTGAATTAAGGCTGTGACACACCAAGTCAGCCTTTAGTCAATGTCAGGCCGTTGTTCTGTGTCTGGCCGTCGTCACTGGCCGATTGAGCATGTTGATCAGTTGTTGGGCAGTCGATGAGAGAGATCATTCTAACTGGCTAATTTTACATCATCTTACCTGAGTATTCAATACACAATATTTACATACTGACATGAAATGAAGAAAGTGAAGATTCATGATCAAAGATATGATTCATATTCAAAAAGGTAAGCAAGCACTACTTTGTTTATGGTTTGTATATCCGCAATCCTAGATTCGGTTGAATGACGAATATACTGTAGACTACTTCCATCTGCTATAGACCTATTTTGTGTTTGCAAACAGCAATGACCTTTTTTGTGGGCGGAGCCTATCTGGTAGCAGAAAATGACAGTTCTGCAGTAGCAATCTGTGGAAGCCGCGGAATAAAAGACAAAAAAAGTTAATATCTCACAATTCTGACGTTTTTTCTCGCAAATCCGAGTTTATATCTCACAATTCTAGAAGGATAAACAGAATTGTGATATACTCGTTATTCTGTCTTTTTTCCTCAGAATTGCGAGTTTATATCCCACAATTCTGACTCTTTTCCCCTTAGAATTGTGATATAAACTCACAATTGCGAGTTATAAAGTCCGAACTGGGAGATATAAACACACAAATGCAAGAAAAAGAGTCAAGAATTGTAAGATAAAAATGTTATAGGCTATGTTTAAAAGTTATCTGTGTAAAATGTTTTAGGTTTAAATATTATTTCATGCTGTAACTGCTATGTATGTATGTCCCCTATGAACTGCATATGTGAATATTATGTAGACTTACTGTTTACATCAAATTCATGCTTTAATAGTAGACTAATCATTGCAGGTTTCATCAGTCCAGTCTGTGACTTTTAGCATCAAAGGGTGTCTTCAATGACGGAATTCTATAAAAATGAAGACCGTATTTTTTGCATTCCGATTCTGACATACAAAGGCACAACAAAACATTTTTCTCTTATTCTGTGGATTTTGCCCATTTTCCTCCACTTGTTACGCTATTTTTCTGCTACCACATGCGCACGCAGCTGCAAGTGACTTAACTGTGATGTCTGCTCCAAATGGGTCCATAGGGCTGTTGAATGCTTGAATCTGATTGGTTGATGAATGATCTAAGGAGTGCAATTAATTTCAGGGAAAGGCACAGCTAAAGTAGTTCCGGTCAGGTCTTGACCGCATTACATGTCCATATCACTTCGCCAAAAGATTTCAGATATTTCAAGGGTCCTTACAGCCTACAATAGCTAAAGAACCGAAACCCACAACGACACTGACCAAGCAAATAAATAAATATAGTAAACAATAGGATAAAAACAACAAATTATTATGTTTTATTATGTAAGGAAAGCACATACTCTCTTTCTCCCGCTCTCTCTCGCACAGAAACGTGTTGTCAGGGCTGCTCTGAAGATTTTATCAATAAAATAGTTCAACAACTTAAAAACTACATGACATTTCTCACTTGCGAGGTAATAACAGCGCTGTTCTTGAAGCAGTTTCGCTATTAGTAGAGATGCTGCTGTTGAACACTGTTGAGAGACACATAGACCCAGGTAATTCACACAATCTAACTCTCTTTCTCTTTCTCTTTCTCTCCAGTAACTGCATTAATAACTGCATTAGTCTGCTATCAATGGCTCAAGCCTTTAGTTACTCTAAAATGACGTTTTGGAATTAGCAACGAAGGGCGTTGTGATGAGATGCGTAAGAAATTAGGGTTACACTTTATTTTAAGGTGTCATTGTTACAGTGTAATTATATATTTACAGTAAGTACTGTGTAATATTAATTAACTATGTGTACTTACTATAGGGTTAGGGTAGGATTAGGATTTGGTTGAGGGTTAGTTGCATGTAATTATGCATAATTTACTGTTATTACTATGGTAAGTACATGTAACATATGTAACAAGGACACTGTAAAATAAAGTGTTACCAAAATTAGTCCTACACACAAGAGCATTTTAAGGACAAAAACCTGGTTATGCTTTATTTTACAGTGTCATTGTTACAGTGTAATTATATATTTAAGTACTGAGTAATATTAATTAACTATGTATACTTACTATAGGGTTAGAGTAGGATTAGGGTTTGGTTGAGGGTTAATTAAATGTAATTATGCATAATTTACTGTTATTACTATGGTAAGTACAATATATGTAACAAGGACACTGTAAAATAAAGTCCAAAAACCTGACAAATGTCTTGAAATACAACATTTGAACGATGTCTTGAGGTGTGATAGCCATAGTATAAGTGGAATAATTGACTCTGGTCATTGAATTATTAGAAAATCACCACCTTGGGTGTGCATTATTTTCTAATAATTCAACTTCCCGTAGTCAATTATTCCTTACATGACAGTTGTCAGTTATCTCCATTGTATCTGTTGACAATGTTGTCTCATTCAGATGTTATCAAAATCAGGGGGGTTGTATAATTTTTGGTGGTTATTATGCAAATGAGGCTGTATCCTCATCAAGAATTCTTGAAAGCTGTCAGAGTAAATTAGTGATAAACACATCTCCATCCCCAGCTGTCACCTCTTACTGAGGCGTCTGCCAGACTAGAGTGTATTTGGGAAATAGACGGAAGCTGTCCCGGCATGGCCTTATAGACCATAGCTTAACCTCAGCACGGCATTGTGGATTAATTTAGCATATCTTTAAAGGGTGACACTGGGGCCTTTTGATAGGAGGGCGAGGTTTAGCTCTCCTTTACACCCTAATCTGTCAAACATTATATATTACAAACAAATCTTATTTATTTATTTTGCATGACATCACTGACATTATTTATCTAGCTTGTGTAAGCATGTGTTTTTGTGTTAATATGCATATACTGTACACCTCACTGAAAGAGTTAAAGTGATCCTTGGGTATTTCACAGCTTTAGATGGTCCTAATCTTTGTCATGTTCTCTCTACACCGGGCTGAGCCGGTTTCCTTCACTTCTTTACTCAGGTGCATTAGTGGCCAGGTAAATCTTCAAGGAAATCACTCAGGAGAAGGAAAGGTGACAATCAGGCAGGGATGAGTAGAACTGTGCGTAGGACACATTATTTGAGAGCTTATTTCACCCCCTAAGCCATACTGTGGCCAGATTCACAGTGCTCCACCCATAGATTACAGTCATGAGGATATTAAAAATATTTGCCAAAAATGTTTCATCCTCTGATGCAAAGGGACATTCTGCCTCTGACCCATTGAGCTGGGTCTGATTTTGAGCTGATTTTGCCCTTGCCCAAACTTGGCTTGTTCAAGCCAGGTTGTTGTTTCACTAAAATATGCTGTTGTCCATCTCCACTCATAACCCTTGTCACAGTCACTATTTATTTTCTTCCCTTCTCAAATTCTCTTTGTTCTTTGAAGGAATAATTACACGCCATCACTATGTTTCCAAAGCACTAACCACAATGAGGGGCCCAAACTTCTGTTTAAAGTCATATCATGAAAAATAAAATTTTCCTTGATCTTTTTAAATAAAACAGTTGAATTGTTCTGTGAAAACATACTGTAACTTTCAGAACTTTGTCTCTAGTCCAGAATGATCATTTTAAAAATAAGTAACTACAACTGTTTGATGTCAAACCTAGGCCACATTCAGGCTACATTCACACTGTCAGTTTTTGGGATTGACAACCACATTTACTTACAGGCGTGAGTCTCGAAATATCCCGTTCACACAGCAACTTAGAGTAGCATCTCGAATACTGCCTGTATGAACGTGCAACGGAAGTTTTCATAGGCCCTTGTGACCCCTACTCCACAGAACTTACATAAAGTATGCACTCCAAAACAAAAAAAACAGGCAACAGCTCCAACCACAAAGAAATTGCAGTATATTTGATCCAGTGAAGACATTTGTTTCTGCATCGTCTATCAGAACTGAAGGAATAAACAGGACTGTGTGGTAAACATGATCGTCTGTGCTCACTGCCGATTTAACTTCCTCCTACATATTTCTAAATTGTAACCATATATAAACAAACTTCTGAAATCATTTCTGATCAGTCAACAGCACAAACAAGCTGTCCTTTTAGTTGCCCACTCTTTAACAGGAAATGATCTGTGGTCAGAGTTGGGCAGGTGGGCACCATCTCTCATGTGGTTTATGCTGTTGGTGTGTTAGCATTAATGTCACTCATTCATTTCACACACGGTCTAACTGAAAACATTCCGACGTTGACTGCAGCTACACTCTAAAAAATCATGGGTTATTTTTTCAACCCAAATGTTGGGTTGAGCCTGTTGGGTCATTTTTTGGGGGGGGTATTTTTTTCACTGTTTGGATAGTTTTTTGTGTTGCCCAGCTCCTGGGTCAGACATGACAACCTAGTGGTTGAGCTATTTATTGCAGGCTTTTTGCATCCTTCAGGAGAGAAGGATGAATCGTATTGGTGCATTTCTTTGGTAAAATGGTTTGTGTTTTTATTTTATCATTACTGTGCTAGAAATCATTTAATTTTATCCAAAGCAACATACAGGGATGCAATGTGAGTCACCTAACTGAATGTCACATCCATCTTTTCACGTGATGGAAATGCCTGATGCTTTGCATAAAATAGCCTAAATTATTTTATTTGTAAAGGTACTAAATCTAAATACTTTGCATGTTAAACGTCCTCAGAGCTGTTCACTGTTTTTTTATGGGCAGGTTATGGAATCAGTCGCAGCATATTTAGGCTATAAGTGAAACGCAGGGTGGTGGTCTGAAGTTAGCAGTTCCCCCTGTGGGATAATGGGATAATGGGATAACAGAGACTAGTCGATTACACTTGAATTACTTCTAAATGTTTAATTTTTTACTTCTAATGTTTGTTAAACGAGTTTAAATCTACGCAATATTGTATAGCCTACGCACTAATAAAATGCTGGGTTAAAAACAACCATTTCTGGGTTATTTGGCAACCCAGTGCTGGGTTATTTTGATCTAGCGTGTTAGGTTTTATACATTACCCCTTTGCTGGGTTGTTTTTTTGACATAATGCTGGGTCAGTCAACCTGATACTGAAGCTTTTTCATTTTAAATAATAAAAATGCATAGACGTAATTTGCGGGTGGGACGGGTGGGACATGTCCCCACCGTTTTTTGCCAGGGTTGATATTGTCCCCACCACTTTTTCAAAGATCTCACGGCACGGATGTACCTAATACAAAAGAAACATCTCTAGTTAATAACAATTAATTTGTTTGTGTTAAATAAGAGGCAATCTGGTGCTGGAATGCACGCTTAACAACAATTCTACCACCAGTCCATTAGGACATTCGAATCTTTAGTACCGATCTACAGATTTATTCACTAAGGTAAAAACTCTTGAGACTAACAATATATTATATTATAGATGTAAAAAGGATGAAACTATCACATTAAACATGAGTTCTATGCCAATAAATTAAACTCAATGTACTACTGAAATTGATTTGTTGACATTGTAATGTTATCTTTTTGTGCATTTATTATTGTACATTTCTGATATAACCAGCAATCTCCACCCCCCACCCCCAACTCATGCACACACACATGCAGCTTTTTTTGTTGGTTTTGCCAAGTGTTGCACTAAATATCAATTTATTATGAGCTACTCCAGATGTTCTTCATCTTGACATCCCTCTAATTGAAACGTTTCAATTTTTGCAATATTTTTTACACCATAATCCAGGAAGGGACAACAGCACAAATGACAATAAGTATTAGCAATGCATTTATTATATTCTGTTATGTTTTGTTGTATTAGTTGATTTGTCTTACTTTAAAATAACCCATCTTGGTAGATAAACCTACAGTGGTTATGATAATAAAAATAAAATAAAATAAAATAAAATAAATAAAATAAATAAAATAAATAAAATAAATAAAATAAATAAAATAAATAAAATAAATAAAATAAAAATGTTTTAACCAATGCATTCAAAAACTGTAGACCAGTGGAGCATGAGCTTATAAAACATTATTTTTCTACTAAAAATATATTGTATCTGATCAATAGTATGAGTAAAAAAACTAAACAAAGTTTTGATTGTTACTATGTTATTACCTTGTTATTACTACATTTACACTTTTATTCATTAAAAAATTGAATTTCTTTGAAATTAAAAAAAAAAATACATAAACAATAGCAAAACCACTGTATTGCAAGATTCTTTTTTAATATTCATGAGAAATTTTATTTGAATATTTTATTAAATGACATTTATAAAAATATATGATTTGATAATTACCAGGTATTAACTTCTTTGAAACCAGTGGAGTTAATTAAATTCTTTTGAACTTAAAGACTTATAACTGTACCACCTTGGAAACATTTTTTTTTTTTTTTTTGTCATTGTGTAAATAATCATGTTATATTTAATAAAGTTTAAATGCCTGACCTATACAGAGAAGCTAAATGAATAAGTGTCATAACTGGTTTCATATTGTGCATTTTATCACAAAATAGGCTAATCAACATACAGGGGCATCCAGAACTTCCACATCATAGCATACACATACTGTACCACACAAAATACATTTGATTTATAATCATACACACTCACATACACTTTGTGTATGAACATATGTACATAAAAGAAAATTAGTGCAATTTATAGTTCACACACATATGCATTCATGTCAAGCCAATGAGCCGATGTTTTGCAGAAAACCAGTGAAGTTTTGTCTAGAGGTGATCTGACTTCAGAAGCTCTGGGCATTCTGGGAATTGAAAACACTCACACGCACACATACAATCACAGAGCCGCAGCTTTAATGAGCGTGTTAGGAATAGACAAAACTATTTTAGGAACTGAAATATGTAATCAACTCCTGAGGCGTTCTGTCATAAGCAAATCCATGCGTGTGTATTTTTGAATTCCCTGGCACACTAAAAACAATAGCAAATGCCTTTGAAAGAGAGAGAGAGAGAGAGAGAGAGAGAGAGAGAGAGATTTTCCAGGAATTTTTGTATGGTATTCTGCAGCTCTATTTGCAATTTTCATTTCTAGGGTTTAGCTTGAGCATGTAACTGCATTAAAGGGTTAGTTCACCCAAAAATATAAAATTCTGTCATTAATTACTCACCCTCATGTCATTCCAAACCCGTAAGACATTCGTTCATCTTTGGAACACAAATGAGGAGCTTTCTGTCGCTCCATTGACACCTATGCAACTACTACTTTCAAGCCCCCGAAAGGTAGTAAAGACATCATTAAAGTAATTCATGTGACTCCAGTGGTTTAAAGGGATAGTTCACCCAAAAATGAAAATTAGCCCATGATTTACTCACCCTCAAGTCATCCTAGGTGTATATGACATTCTTATATTTAAAACTTTACAAACTGTAATCTCTAACTTCCGCTAACTGTCGTACGCGCGTTCACGAGAGACTGGCGTTCCAGCGTATGACGTATTAGCATATAGCATATAGCATATTCTCATCAGAGGCTCTGATGGATATTTTTCTTACACAAACGCGTCACTTCGCTTCAGAAGGCCTTTATTAACCCCCCGGAGCCGTGTGGATTACTTTTATAATGGATGGATGCACTTTTATGGACTTCAAAAAAGAAACATACATTCACTGCCATTATAAAGCTTGGAAGAGCCAGGATATTTTTTAATATAACTCCGATTCATCTGAAAGAAGAATGTCATATACACCTAGGATGACTTGAGGGTGAGTAAATCATGGGCTAATTTTCATTTTTGGGTGAACTATCCCTTTAACCTCAATTTTATAAAGTGACGCGAGTGCTTTGTTTGAGCAAAAAAAAAAAAAAAAAAAAAGCCACCATAATTGACCACTTTATTATATTAATAAAAAATTTACAAAATATTAATCTCCAACACACGTTCACGCAACGTCTGTTCTTGCATCGTCTGTTCTCGTATTGTCTGTTTATTTAGTAAATAAAATGGTCAATTATGTTTTTTTATGCAAACAAAGCACTCACGTCACTTCATAAATTAAGGTTAAACCACTGGAGTCACATGGATTACTTTAATGATGTCTTTACTACCTTTCTGGAGCTTGAAAGTGGTAGTTGCGTAGCTGTCAATGGAGGGACAGAAAGCCCTCAGATTTCATCAAAACGATCTTCATTTGTGTTTCAAAGATAAGCTAAAGTCTTAAGGGTTTGGAACGACATGAGGGTGAGTAATTAATGACAGAATGTGAGTTGTCGGGAAAAAGTACTGTCTATCTATCTGGCTATCTGGCTGAGAGGGACAAGGTGGGACAAGCCTTGTGTGTTGTGATTGTTTCTGGCCTATTTGACAGATGTTAGTGGGAAGAAAGCTTGCCATTGCGGTCCCTCTCTCCACAGTGATTTCAGGAATTATCACATGCCTGTTTGTCTGGCCACTGAAACTCTCTTACCTAACCTGCTGAATAATAGATATGCTTATAATAAATATTTCAGGAACTCAAACCTAGGCATACATTTCACTGTATTTCCAACCCCCCACCCAAGAATGTGGTGAACACTAGATTTATTTTTCATCAGTTTGGGGTATTGACAGTCAGTGTTTTGTGGTGAATGGCTCAGGGGTCACGGCTGGTGTTAGTCAAAGTAGTTTTGTGTCCATAAATAATTTGGCAGTCGGGCATGTCATCTATTGCGTTATGTGCTTGTCTCACAATTTTCTATTGAAATCGTTAATGCCATCATTGCATTACAAACAGTTTTGACATGTAGTTTTTTGTATGCAGAGAACTGATCCATTTAGAGGCCATAGCCAAGCCTACATTGTGAGTCCTTTAAAGACCTCCTTAAATGACTTTATGAACACAATTTTCTTTTCTGTAATGATGACATTTTCTATTGAAACAGGAAGTTGAGATACATATATGTTGTGTTCATAAGTAGAATTGTGTTGTGGACTAATATTTAAAAACAGGAAGTCTGTTGAACTGTTGACTTCTGGTGTGGTGTATGAATGAGTGAATGAGTAAACAAGATGAAGGATGAAGTTCGCTACTCTTGTCTCGTGTGCTTCATTGCTTAATAACTCCTGACAGATATCACGATATAAAGAATCTCTTGCCTTATTTATTTATTTAAAATAGCCAGGCAACTATGAACTATGATTGGATACTTGCTATTAGTAATTGGTGTTAGCTGTTTTAGTGAGAGGGACATTTTCATTTTGGAGAGAATTTGACTGCACAAACATTTATGCATGTGTGAACAAGATACATTTTTACATTTTGATGCCAAGGACCCCCAAATTCCCTTGCAAGAGCCCCCTGTCTTAAAATAAAAATAAAACAATTATATTTCTTGTATAAAAACCTGTACACTGTGTGAGAAAAATCTTATGTATGATATTATGAAGGCAATATGTTGAATCCAAGATTAAGTTTACATCATATCTAAGATTAATACTCAATTTTTATTTTATTTTTTGTACAAAACTATTCAAAACTGTTTTGTTTTTTTTTAATTCTGTTTAACTCTCTCCCCGCCAGCATTTTTAAAAAAGTTACAAGTCAGCGCCAGCATTTTTAATCATTTTCACAAAAGTTTCATGGCCCGCAGTATATTTTGGTGTATGAATATTTGAACATGAAAATACAGACCCTCTACTTTTAAACAACAACAACAAAACTCATTTTATTCTAGCTTCATGCATTCTTTTTTATATAAACACTTGAGTGTGGGTAAGTTTCATAAAAAAAAGCAAAATTTTGAGCAAAAAGCTGAGAAAATTTAGCTTTTGTCAAAGACTACATCTGGATTGGATTCAGAACGATGATCAAAACATAGATGGAGTAGATTGAGTCCATCAACACCCCCAGAGCTTGCACAGTCCTATACATTGTCCTGGGTCAATATTTCATTCAGTAACATTAGACAGTTTTGATTTATATGCTGTTTAATGTTGATGATCACGTAATTTTACATATGCATATGCACAGTGCTATCGCTTGTTTCTGCTTCTTTTTCGCCTGTGTTTTGATCCGGAGATTCTCTACTCTTTCAGAAGATGTGTAATAGGGGAGAGCAGGGCACAACCTAACGCTTTTTGACTTTCTCATTTTGTGTAAATCCACTTCAGAGGGTTCAGAGTATTTATTTTTCCCACATTAATTTCCCACATGTCTAGTACAATTATGTTTAGGTTTTGTTTCATTAATACAGTGTATACTTTTTTCTTGATTTACCCCGAAAGAATGGAAGTGAAATGTGACAACATGCCCCATAGATGGGGTACATTGTAACATGTGAGGGGCACATTGTAACATGACCAAATGACAGCTTAAAATGTTACCTGATATAATCAAAAAAATATCCAAGACAAACTAAAATATTTTGTCAATAAAATACAATTATTGGCATTTTTTAATCATTAAAATATTTTGTATTATATTTTGTAAAATATTTTAGTATATATAAAATATACAAATTTTTGAGCTATACAATTTTACAATTTTACAGCTATACATGCCCCACCTGCGCAACTGGGATTTAAACCCGGCTTGTGTCTTCTGCTGGTTGGATCAACATTAAAGAACTATCTCAACTGTTAAATAACAGATATAAGATTACAATAATATCAGATTTGTCTTATTTTAAATAAACACAAAAAACAGAGATGAAAAATATACGTAAGTAAGAAATTTACTATTGCTATGGTTAAATAAATGTTCAGTGATATCTTCCAAAGATTTTTTAATTTTGCGCAATTTTTTCTCTAAATAATGTTGATATGGAAACTAGTAAATACACTAAGTTTCGTCATCCTGGCATGTGTGGAAAGTTTTAAACCATGTGTGTTACAACTAACCCCGCGTTAGGTTGTGCACCACTCTCCCCTAGTGCTCCCTACCGTATAACAGTGAAAACACAGAAAGACAGAAAATTCCATCAATGACGAGGAAAGAGTTAAAAACTAGTGCTGTCAATAAAATCACAATCAAATATGGTGGTTGTAAATGCAACAACATTTGCATTAAACGTTTAATCTTAAAATATTCCCAAACAACATTTGACCCCACTGACTTTCATTTTATGGACCTTTTTCAAAATGTCTTCTTTTGCATTCCACAGAATATTTGGAATGACATAAGGGTGATTAAATGAGTTTCATTTTTGAGTGAACTTAAGCATATCAAACCACTACATCCATGTTCCAACATTTAGAGGACGAGCACATGGGTGTGATGTTCAGGTGCCCACATACCTTTTGACCACGTAGTAGATGGCCTTAAAGCTAACTGACATTGACTTAAAGTGGTCCAGTTGTGATTTTAAAGTCCTATAATTTATTCAAAAGACTTAAAAAAAACACGTCAAAATAATACTAGGTCCATTATATAGAGCATAAGGACTGTAACATTTAACTCATCGGCAGCCTTGGTTACTTTCTTAGTTTTCTGAAACATAACACAACAATAATAATGAGCAAAGCTTTGCCAAGAAAGGCCTTATGGAGATTGATGACATTCAGAGTGGCAGCAGGGTGCAGGAGGGTTTGCTCAGAGATACCGGGAAGGTCTGGTAGCAGTCAAGACCCATTTGGGCTAAATTGGGAGGCTGTGCGTGTGCCATATCACAGCTTTAACACGTAGAGCTGTCAGTTAGAATGGCGTAACACAGGGCAGGGTCAACTTCTTTCCACCCTTTCCACCAGAAAGCTGAAATGGAAACCAGACCCCTGTGTATACGTGCGTGTGTGTTTAGTGGGTGAGGAAGTGTTTTGGGGTCAGCAGCTGTTAGAGGACCATTTACCCCACCCCTACACTGCTACTAAACACTCCAGCCTCCCTTCCCAAATACAATACAGCTATTTCAGCATAGTCCATAGATGCTGCAGGTGGGTGGGGATGGGCACTGGCCCTCAGGCTGACCAGGTGGAGATGTTTAGCATTAATGCTAACAGCACTACTCCGACTTCCGTTTCCTATTAGGCAGTCAGGATAACTGAGAGTTCCGGTTATTAAAAGAGAGAAAATATAAGAGACAATAGACCATTCTTGTGAGACTTATTATTGGTAATTCTCAGATTATATATTCTTACAAATTTCATATAGGCTTTGACATATTAAAAAAAAATTCTCCTTAATATATATATATATATATATATTATTGCATCACATTGGTTTTGCTCTAGTTCATGTATAATTTGAAGAACAAGGTTAGAGTATTGACTCTAAGTTTGTCGAACTTCTTCGCTTTTCTTCCAGTTTACAGAGCGCAATTGACAAGGAGGTGTGGAGAAACCCTGCTAGCCACACTGGGTCCACCACCTTCATTGCAGAGCACATCTCTTCACGGAATTTATGGAGCACAGACACTTGAAAAAAACAAAACGGTAACACTTTATTTTACAGTGCCCTTGTTACATACACTATATTGCCAAAAGTTTTGGGACGCATGCCTTTACATGTACATGAACTTTAATGGGCCCACCCTTTGCAGCTATAACAGCTTCAACTCTTCTGGGAAGGCTTTCCACAAGGTTTAGGATTGTGTTTCTGGGAATTTTTGACCATTCTTCTAGAAGTGCATTTGTGAGGTCAGGCACTGATGTTGGACGAGAAGGCCTGGCTCCCATTCTCCACTCTAATTCATCCCAAAGGAGTTCTATCGGGTTGAGGTCAGGACTCGCTCATCCATATCTTTATGGACCTTGCTTTGTGCACTGGTGTGCATATTTAGTAGTGAGGAAATTTCATGAATGGACTTATTGCGCAGGTGGCAATCTATCACGGTACCACGCTTGAATTCACTGAGCTCCTGAGAGCGACCCATTCTTTCACAAATGTTTATAGAAGCAGTCTGCATGCCTGGGTGCTTGATTTTATACACCTATGGCCATGGAAGTGATAGGAACACCTGAATTCAATGATTTGGAGGGGTGCCCCAATACTCTTGGCAATATAGTGTATGTTACATGTACAGTATTTACCATAGTAATAACAGTAAATTATGCGTAATTATATGCAACTAACCCTCAACCAAACCCAAATCCTACCCTAACACTATAGTAAGTACATGTTGTTAATTATTATTAATCAGTACTTAAATATACACCGATCAGGCATAACATTATGACCACTGACAGGTGAAGTGAATAACACTGATTATCTCTTCATCATGGCACCTGTTAGTATATATTATGTATATATTAGGCAGCAAGTGAACATTTTGTCCTCAAAGTTGATGTGTTAGAAGCAGGAAAAATGGGCAAGCATAAGGATTTGAGCAAGTTTGACAAGGGCCAAATTGTGATGGCTAGATGACTGGGTCAGAGCATCTCCAAAACTGCAGCTCTTATGGGGTGTTCCCGGTCTGCAGTGGTCAGTATCTATCAAAAGTGGTCAAAGGAAGGGTCATGGGTGGCCAAGGCTCACTGATGCACGTGGGGAGCGAAGGCTGGCCTGTGTGGTCCGATCAAACAGACGAGCTACTGTAGCTCAAATTGCTGAAGAAGTTAATGCTGGTTCTGATAGAAAGGTGTCATAATACACAGTGCATCGCAGTTTAAAGCATTAAAACTGGACCACGGAGCAATGGAAGAAGGTGGCCTGGTCTGATGAATCATGTTTTCTTTTACATCACGTAGATGGCCGGGTGCGTGTCCGTCGCTTACCTTAGGAACACATGGCACCAGGATGCACTATGGGAAGAAGGCAAGCCGGTGGAGGCAGTGTGATGCTTTGGGCAATGTTCTGCTGGGAAACCTTGGGTCCTGCCATCCATGTGGATGTTACTTTGACACGTACCACCTACCTTTCATGTACACCCTTTCATTTTTTGATGGCTGTGGCCTCTTTCAGCAGGATAATGCGCCCTGCCACAAAGCAAAAATGGTTCAGGAATGGTTTGAGGAGCACAACAACGAGTTTGAGGTGTTGACTTGGCCTTCAATTTCCCCAGATCTCAATCCAATCGAGCATCCGCGGGATGTGCGGAACAAACAAGTCCGATCCATGGAGGCCCCACCTCGCAACTTATAGGACTTAGGGATCTGCTGCTAACATCTTGGTGCCAGATACCACAGCACACCTTCAGGGGTCTAGTGGAGTCCATGCCTTGACGGGTCAGGGCTGTTTTGGCAGCAAAAGGGGGACCAACACAATAAACAGGAAGTTGGTCATAATGTTGTGCCTGATGGGTGTATAATTACACTGTAACAATGACACCTTAAAATAAAGTGTAACAAAACAAAACAAAACAAAAAACATTTGCATTGTTAATAAACACACCCTCTTGAACCATAATTCCCTTGTCTGTTCTCCTCCTTTCTCTCAGATAGCCGCCAAACAATAAAAAAATTAATTCCTTTTATATATATATATATATATATATATATATATATATATATATATATATATATATATATATATATATATATATATATTTGGTAGGCTAATCAATAGATTCATTTTGCATAAAAGGTAATAACTTTGAAGGTAATAGCTTTCAAAGAAGAAAGGCATAAGTCTGAATCCCCTCTTTAGGTGGAATAGTTCCACCATATGTTTGATGGAATACATTAATGCAGAGTTCCTGTTACATAAAGCTAGATTTCTAGCATAGATGTATCATGAGAAGTCAGAAGTGCAATGCAAAAGCTGATTCAAGACTGTTGTATGCATGCCAACATACCCCTTATGGCTTGGCGCCTACAAATCCTGTGTCTATGTGCTAGTAGTGATATATTAGAGCTCTCTAAAACACACTGCCTTTCCGTGCTCATGTTACTAAGTTTTTCATACTTTACCCCAGTGGTTAGAAAGAGCTACCCTCTGAACTTCACTTTTTTTGGAATCAGTGTCAGTTTAACAAAAATATCTGGCTTCATTTCATGACACACATTGGCTTGAATTTGGTTATACGGGGAATTGGAGTTTCCACCCTGAAATGTAGGCAAATCAAATTTGAAAGACACCCCATTAAATTGTGCTCAGTTTGAAATGACTGTATGTTTGTTCATGCCAGGCACAGTTAAGCTTGTGTATTGTGTGATTGTGTTTAATATGTGAAATATATATGTAAACACAAGCTAAGTCAGTGGCAGTGAGGTAAATCTGATAAAAGTGAAGGGTTTCCTGTACAATGCCTCATTGTGGAACTCAGTGAGCCTGGGAATCTATCCACATCTACATAGTTGGAGTATACGGCCACAAGCTGCTGTATGGGTAGCATTGAGCTTTGACAGTCAGTTCCTCCTGATGTTGATTTTTAGAGCATTCTTTGTGTCTGTTGCTGACTGCCATGTAATGTAATTGGCTTAATCATGGCAGGAAAGGAACAAATGAGGTAATCCAACACTACCTCCACGAGCAGCCCCTAGGCCTCACTCTCACCTTTGTAGCCCAGGGTCATGACCTCATGCTGGAGGAGAAGGAGCCAGCAATCCCCGCCGGACCCCACAGTACCACTGGTAAAATGTCAGGTGAAAAAGTGAACTGGCAATCTGAATGACATTCAGTTCTTAAAGCAATTCAACAATATCAGTTCAACAAGAGTGCTCTTGGGATTTGGCTGCAGGCATCAGGCATCTGCTGAACAAACTTGCATTTTTAATTCAAGTTTGTACAGCAGTTTAATTATGTGATCATTAGCAACATCTGAATCACAGCCATGCTGATATTCAGACCGACAGCATGGTTGCTCATATGGTATTGCTTTTGTAAAACAGTTCCATAGACAATTGGTTGTTCCACCAACAAAAATAGCTCGATTACAATTTTGCAAGCCATAGAAATTGAATTCTATGTAGTGAATACAGACAAGCGGATTGATGCAAATATTTAATTGTTGCGACAGTTCCAGTGTTGTCCTATAATATTCACACTCTTGGAGGTTTTTTCTTCTTCTTCAAATTAGCGGACTAGAGTTAACGGTTGTATAAAGCTAAAATAAATAAATAAATAAATTATTCTGTGTATAATGTATATTTATGCCAAGTGAAACGCTAATATAATGTACAGGCATTAATTTGAGGTTAAGTGTATTCTAATAATAACATTTCTGTTTTGTGTTAATCTGACAATGATAAAATACATCATGGGACTAGTGATGTTTTTTTATTTTTTTTTTATTGACAGATCTGAAAAGCCTTCTTTTGAACACTGACATAATGCTAAACAAGAGCAGTGAAAGAAAAAGTTCAGAGTCCCAGTGTGACCCCACAGCTCTCACCCACTCAACTTCAGACCCAAATGACTACATCACATCTCTCTGCATGGCCATCACAACTTATAATTAATGACTAAAAAACTAATTGTCAATCATGTGCAGAGCACTAAAAATATAAATTTCATTACTTCATTTGTCCTTTTCTTTCTTTCTTTCTTTCTTTCTTTCTTTCTTTCTTTCTTTCTTTCTTTCTTTCTTTCTTTCTTTCTTTGAGTGAGATATGACTTGGATTTAATTATCAAAGGACAAAACTCCTTAATTACTTTGTCAAGTGTTTGATGTAACTGTTTAATTAAATAACTTAATATTTACAATTTTGCAAGCCATGGAAATATATATATATATTGGGAGTTTAAATGCCACAGGCTACCTGAGTATTGTTGCTGACTATGTCCATCCCTTTATGACCACAGTGTACCTATCTTCTGATGGCTACTTCCAACAGGATAACGTGCCATGTCACAATGCTCTTTAACATTACAATGAGTTCACTATACTCAACCCACAGTCACCAGATCTCAGTCCAACAGAGCACTACTGGGATGTGAGGAATGGGAGATCCACATCATGGGTGTGCAGCTGACAAATCTGCAGCAACTGCATGATGCTATCGTGTCAATATGGACCAAAATCTCTGAGGAATGTTTCCGGCACCTTGTTGAATCTATGCCACAAAGAATTAAGGCTGTTCTGAAGGCAAAAGTGGGTCCAACAAGGTACTATCAAGGTATACCTAATAAAGTGGCCGGTGAATATATATATATATTCCATGGTCTGTCTGAAGTTTTGGTTTTGGTTTTTGCCATTGGTTGGCTGGAAGTTGTGCATTAAAACCGTTTAATGCACAGCTAATCCCAGTCAGTTTAATCACTGTTCTATATTAATGTATTACTTTCATTATCCGTTCACACAGCAATCCTGGTAAAGTACCGTAAAGTTACCAGAACGACTTTACCAGTAAATATGCAAATATGCTGTTTACACAAGCAACAGCGTTCTGTTTTTTTTTTTACCGGTAAGAGAACGTTCACACATCAGCACCAAAATACTGGTAAATTCTGTGATGCCAGTCATCGGAAATGATCTTTAAACGCTGCGCCGTTGTCTTCATTCGCCCACATGAGAAGCGCTTTAGTTTCACTATATGTTCAATTTTACAAGGGGGATGATCAAACAGAACGTGTTTTTGCTTTTAAAAACACAAGACACGCATAATAGTATCTAACTGCAGAGCTGCAACGCTGATGAATGGTAAAGAAGGCTGGGTCTCGAGCGCGACACGTTGAAAAAGCTACAAGACATGCCGCAACGGTCAAAGATGATCATCTAGAGCATATTTAAATAGAAAAAATATTAAAAAGCTTACTGTAAACTGTAGGGATGTAACAATATCAAAATCTCACGGTACGATAATACCTCGGTATAAAGTCCATGGTACGATATTTATTGCGATATTTTTAAAAAAAAGACTTGGAAAAAAAGTGCGATAAGTGTTTATTAAACAATAGATTTAGATCCTATACGTATCATGATATTTTGAACAAAATTTTAAAAAATAAATAAAATGAAATTCAAATAACAGATTTATTTCCAAAACATTAACAATTTTCAATAACTTTGTTGTAAATTCTTTATTAAGTTGTATGTACAATATTTCAAGATTTAATTGAACCTTCTGTATGTAAATTGACTAGGTGTGTCACTGAACAATAAAACTGAATTTTAACATGAAATTAGAATTAGGATAGCTGAAACCTAAGAGAGAACAGGTAAAGTAGTAAAACAATGGTGACACCAGAATAAAAATATTCATGATTCTGAACCTGAAATACAGAATTCTACTATGCCTATAAATAATGTAAGCCCTTTTTTACTGGTAAAATCAGACATTTGGCATTATCAGGACCCACAAATATTGCCCCATTGCATTATTATACATTATATTTAACATTAAATATAGTAGTTTAATGTAGTACTTGTCACAGTGCAAGACACGCCCCCTCTGCAGCCATCAGTACCAGATCCACCCACTCATTCCCAATCACTGGAATTCTGATCACCTGCACCTGTAATCACTCATCAGTTCCCCTTTATAAGCCACCATCTCCCTTCACTCCCTGTCTGGTCTTGTCTACGGACACAACAGACACTCTCTACTCACCTGAGTTACCAACCTGTTCCCGATCCGTCCTCCGTCCTCCGTCCTCCGTCCTCCGTCCTCCGTCCTCCGTCCTCCGTCCTCCGTCCTCCGTCCTCCGTCCTCCGTATCCTGTTTGTCCACATCAGTTCCCATCATCCAGCCACCTGCACGCCGGCATCCGCGCTGACCAGCCAGCCTTTCGGTTCCCTGCAAGATACACTAAGACTGTGATCACCAGAAGCTTCATTCCTTCCGCTATACAACTGTTTACTCACCTCTATGGATCCCCGTTCCTTTCAGTCTGCACTTTAATAAAATTGTGTTGATCTTACCATCTTTTGTCCTCTTCTGTTTATGACAGTGCTGTTACTAAAACTTTTTTTTTTTCTAACGGAGTACACTCGCACTTTCAATGCATGCATTCGTTGAATCTCTTTTACACAGACAAGCCGCCCGTGCAGATTAATGCACTTAAGAATAAACAATCTCAAATGCCTTGAATTAACATTCTACCAAAACTAAAAACGCGATATGGTCAGTTAAATTGCCTTCACTTCGAGGAGTGCCGCTTTAAATTATTTTAGCGCTTTCACTTTGAGGAGAGCTGCTCCAGCGCGTGCGCTTCAGATGATCAATTACAGTTCTAATCTCATCTCTAATCTTTTTTTTTTTTTTTTTGCTCTTTTACGTTTTAGGGGAATTGTTTTTAATTGGAAGGACAAAATCTCTCATTAAATTTTTATTTGAAAGATCAACGAAAATCTCATAGGTTTGAAACGACATGAGGGTGAGTAGATGACAGAATTTACATTTTTGAGTGACTTATACTTTATAAAGTAAGCTAACTCTGTATCGCGAGTCATATCGTTTACATCAGCGATTGTATATCGTCGAATTTTTTTATATCGCGATATACGATATATTGTTACACCCTTTGTAAACAGCGCAGAGTAATCACGTCATCTCCATAAGAACTTTATGATTGACCCAAAGAAGACTTACGTCAGTGCGTCCTGACCTCGTACGTGCTAATACTGGTAATCTTCATTCTGTGTTACACAGAGCACATTACCAGTAATTTACTAGTAATATTACAACTTCCCTTACTGGTAAATTGCCAGAACCAATTTACCGGTATTCTTGAAAAGGTCCTGTTTACACATGATCATTTACTGGTAATTTACTGGTAAAGCCTGTATGTGTGAAAGAGCAACAAGATTCAGGTCAGAAGGTTGTTCAATTCCCCAACCCTAAGTATGAGCATTAGTAATGATGATGCTCATCTTAGCAAACACCACTAATAATTATTCTCATACCTCACTTCTCAAATGCTTATTCTTGGGTAATTAGTGGCAGGACTGATGGCACTGTAAGGGCTCTTCTAAATGCCATGTGAATGAGCTCCAGGCTCCAGACAGCAGGGCTGAGAGGTTACTGCTCTTAGATTTGGATTGCTGTGCTGAGGAGCATGAGTCTGCCCTGGAGCCTACCCTCTGTATGTTTACTGTCTCTCCGGAACCGGCCTCCCACTTTCAGTCTTTTATTTCCTCTCTCTCTTTCCTAAATCAAAATACTGCTGTTTATTTGTGCACAGTCAACCTGAGCAGTACCATTGGTGCTAAAGGAGTCGGCCACAGCACTAGCATCTCCACAAATAAAGGCAGACAGCTCTTAAGAGTATAAACGCCACACTGGATATATTATACTGATCGAGAGTGATGGGCACTCTTAATCCAAATATTTGACTCCTAAGTGCATTGTGGAGAGCTTTGAGGTCTGCCAGAAAAGCACTTTAAAAGGATCTCACTTGTTTTCCTCATCTTGCTCAGGCATGAATAAGACTGATATAGAAGACAGTATGGACTAGAGATAGCACTCTACCAGCACGTGCCTTTGCTCAGGAGTTTTACTAGATACTTGTAATAAGTTTATGATGCTGTATTTGTAACGTGTTAGACATGCACAAACAAAGATGAATCAAAAATACTTATTTATTAAACAAAGATAAAACACTAGAAGATGTAGAAACAACACATACACATAAACAATACCGAACATGGAACAGACTGAACTAAAGGTTTAAATACACAAGGGAGAAATCAATGGAAAACAGAACAGGTGTAGAACTAATTAACAACCACAGAAACAAGCGAGGAACTACAACTCAGGCAAACGAGCACAGGGAAAACTACACTAAAACACAATGAACTGACAGAACTAAACATAACTGTAACAGTATTAGTGCACTGCTATTGCAAATACTTTAGCGAGTTCCAAAAGAGTGACGCTTAACCCTTTAACCCTTTCACATGTAAGTTTAAAAATATTCTGGCTGACCCCCCAGCGTGAGTTTTTCAAGGTGACCGTTATTTAGAACGTATCGTTTTATTGTTTCCATGGTGACGCGTCATTGCTTGTCACATGACACACCGCAGTCACAATAGTGCTGTATGACTGATGATCTGCTTTTATTACATTTTTCCTTTTTTATTAAAAATATTCACAAATTTGTTAACTATAGCATGACATTTCTGATATTCCGTCAAATATGCAAGTGGATGTGTTTTGTTGTTTAAACACCTTTATAACGATCGTGTTAGTTGAGCTATATGCGCGATGGGCGCCGCCATTTTAGTTTGTGCAGTTCAGAGAATCGGATCTATTGGATTTACAACACGTGAATGCATCCACTTCTCCCGAAATACATGAAAGTAAGTGGCCGGTGAACTGGGAGAAGAACAGAGTAAACTTTAAAGGTTACTTACACAATGTGTATCTGATATGAATGAAACTTGCTGTCTAATTATAATGGAAATTATTATTATTGCTGCTTCCATAGAAATCAGTGTGTACAAACTCTAAATGTATTGTTTTGCTTGTACTTATTTGTATTTCAATATATGAAACCTAAAATAAACTGAATAGTTGTTGTATATGACAAGTGCTAAGCGCACTGGCTCTTTTTTCTCATGCGAAAGCACATTTGAATTTAGCAGTTGATCACGTGATGCACTGACCGTTCTAATCATACCGGTGTGATCATACGCTCCAGGGACCAGCCAAGACTGATCACACCGGTGTGATCATACATGAGAAAGGGTTAAAAAGTCTGACTCTGGGTGATGGACGTGGAGGTGAGCAGGGAAACCAAACAGATTGTTGTAGTTAACACTTTGAAACCTGCCATATGAAATGATAGTAAACATTGTACAAAATGTCTTATTAAGATGATGTTTAAATGCTTAGTTTTATGATCAGAGCTTCATATTTATCAAACCAAAACTAAAAGTTGCAGCAGGTTTGGTTTGATATATTGTTAATTTTTTTTTTTTTTTTACTTGTTCAGAAGAAGATGTTTTAAAAATGGGAGGATTATCTGAATAGTAGCTATAGTGCTTTTAGCGCTTTGCAGTTATAGGGTGATCTTGGTGGTTGCTATGTTTTTGCTAGGAGATTGCTTACTGGCCCAAGTCAAAACCCACAAAGCCTTTTTGATATTCGGATCTCCAGAAGTGGTTCGGCTGCTTTTAGTGCAAGTCTATGGGACTTCTTCTGTTTATCTGTGTTCCAGAGAAATATCATAAGTCTATTGCTTAGAAAACTTTTTTAAAAACTCTCTCTTTGCTAGATGGCATCTTCTCCACTTCTTGCCTAACCAACCCCATCCTTCTGTTTCTAAATAGTTCCCTCATTCTTACTTCCTGTGGATTCTGAGTCATTTTCTAGTAATGTTGGTCAATGGATTTCGTGGGATATTCAATTACAAATTTGGCCTTCATTTGGTTCCTTGATTGGCGCATGATTTATTTTTTCTTTCCAGAAAGCTTTGAGGGTTTTAACCGAAGTCTAGTGTGTATCTCAGCCAGGTGGTATTAAAGTTTAAAAAATACTGGACTTTCATGTTTATGGTTCACAAATCAACTGATGGTTGAAAAATAATTATGGTCAGCTAATATTTCCTTCTAGATCATTGGAAATGCTTTTATGGAAATGCTTTCATTTCTGTGTTCTTTCTCTATGCTAAGAATTGAATAGTGCACTAAAACAACACATGCAGAAATGTATGTGTTTAAAGGTTTTTTATGCAGCTTTTAAGCCTTTCCTAAGTAGGGATGCACCGATAGGATTTTTTGGGGCTGATACCGATACCGATTTTAACGAACAATTATTGGCCAATTCCGATACCGATACCGATACCGATACCGATATTTGTCACTTGCCCTCTTATCTGAAATTTTGTCATTAAAATAGAGTGTTTTGATCATGTTTTAAATCAGCAAAGTTAAAAAAAAAAAAAACATACATTAACTTATAGCCTACTAGCTAGTTTATTGCTGCATTATCAAATAATTTCTAATGAACATAGACTGGATCCATTTAACATTCAGCAGGCCAACATAAATATATAAATACAACAGAACAAGATACATATGAAATAAACAGTGCTTTTTAAGTAGGTTTAATGTTAAATAACACTGCATATTCTTCACTGTATTAATACATATATTATTATTACATTGAGACGTAGCTAAATTCTACTGTACAACATTAACCCTGTCACAAATACTTTGTTAAACTGAACATTTTGACGGGTTGCCGTGAAGACCTTCGAGTTCCTGTGTGTGTGTTTATGATATGATGATAGATTTTGTCGAATGAAACGGTAAAATGCTCATGAAGTGACTGGAGATGCATTCATGTCCTCATATATTGAGGCGGCAGAGGCTGAGAAACACTGCGAGTTTCATTCACACAGAGACATGCAGGATTCATATTAGTCTTTTTGCGGCTTAATATTCACAGACACTAGTATATATCGCGATTTGATTTAAGTGTACTGACCTATGTTTTATTTTTTCATCAAAACTTTGACAAATTCTGTGACATTCCACTATGCAGTAAATTCCGTTTTTATGACTGGATTCCGCCTGCGTTTTCCGCATCGCGGAAATGAATCCTTATGAAAGTTACAAAAGTTACTTAGTCAAGAGTAGTGAGTAGTTTGGTCTTTTGTTGTTTGATTAACATTAAAACGCAGACAGCAGCGCAGCAGGAATATTACATTATAATCTTGGATTATGCAGCAGACATTATATAGCTCAGTGCCTTCACGCAGTTAATTAATAGCCTTTTTCATGCTATAGCCGATATGCCGATGGTTGTAAATTGATCAAAAATCGGCAGATAAATATCGGCGGCCGATACATCGGTGCATCTCTATTCCTAAGCATTGAGGATTTACTACAAGGTGAGTACTATAACAAACAGCAAATTGTGGTAATTTTTAAAGTGCTCCTATTATGCTATTTTAAAGGCTCCTAATATTATTTTGGAGGTCTCCTACAACAGGTTTACATGCATCAAAGGTAAAAAAACACTTTAATTTTCTCATAATACATTTCACATCACCACATTTTTCAATGATTCTCAAACGACTCGTCGGGTGACTCTGTCTCTCTAAATCCCTCCTTTCTGCGAGCCTACTCTGCTCTGATTGGGCAGGCGGCCCAGTCTGTTGTGATTGGTCTACCGCTTACCGCGAGTGGCGGAAGCTAAACTGAACTTCATCTCTGGAGGCTTCCTAAAGCTCAGTGATTGTACACACTATAAAGACAGTAACAATGACGTCGATTTTACCATATCAATCCAAGCACAAGTCCAGTGATGAAACATTGGAAGAACTAGTTATTCAACCCGAGCCTGTATAACCGATGTGTATATTTCTAATTTATTGCAGTGTACATACGGGGACTGTATCAATAACAGCGCATACGTAAGCTGGTTCAAATAAACTGGGCACTGACCCATCTTTCAAGAGCAAGCATTTTGCGAATCCTGTGTTGAACTCTGAGATTTGAGAAGCAGTCATAATACAATTACAAACGACTCGTATAGGCTGTTCAGAGTCTATTCTTTATTTTGGAAGACAATAACTTTATTTATCGTGCAATTTCAACTTTACAACTTGTAAAGAATGCAGAATGTTTACATTCACAAACAGCTATATTATAGCTACACTGCATGAAAGGTAATATTCAAAAAAAAAAACAAAAAAAAAAACATAATTGGGGCATTTAAAAAAAAAAAAAAAAATCAAATATGTGGTAATATTTTTTTCCCTCAGGACTATTATTAACACACACACACCAGAAAGACCCAAACACAAAGTGACTCACTCATCCAGCCAGCTGCTCTACAGTCCATTTTGATTCGCACTGTGAACTAAAAGCCATGTTAAACTGTAGGTGGTCTTCTATGTGTGATAGCTTACAAGCTGTGAAGACATTCACCTTTTGTGCTGATTTTAGCACTCTTTAAAAACAGTAATACATCAGCACTGATTTATAGCGTACAGTAGAAGTAAAACATCAGCTTTCTGTTTGCCATAGTATTTCACTTAGATACAAGGAATTATAGATCTGTTTCCAGTGTTCGAACTATACCGTGGCCTTTGGGGGAGCCCACTTGTTTTGTTTTGGGGGGGGCGGGTTCGGGCGCTTGCACGTGCCTCAAAAGAGGACTTACAAAGATGCATAACAGCTACAAGTGTATGCACTACTTGCTTTATGCAAGCACTCGCATCTCAGCCTTCTTATGGAAATTTCCGACCTTCACCTGGATGACCTTTACCTTCAACTCAACCTCGCTAAGGCAGAAATGCTTGTGGTTTCAGCCAGCCCATTCTTTGTGTTATAATTGATCAGTTAAACTTCACAGACCACATTGCTAGAACTGCCCGATCTTGCAGATTTGCCTTGTACAGCATTGGGATGATCAGGCCATTCCTATTGGAACATGCTACACAACTCATCCAAGCTCTTGTTCCAGATTGGAGTATTGTAATGCTCTCTTGGCTACTGGCATCAAAGTCAAGGCACTGATGTTTACTTACAGAACAATAACTGGCTCTGCACCCCTACACCTAAACTCACTGCTTCAGATTTATTCGCCCTCCAGAAGCTTGCGTTCTGAAGGTGAATGGTGCATTGTGGTGCCATCCCAAAGAGGCACAAAATCACTTTCACAGACCTTTACCTGGACTGTTCCATGCTGGTGGAATAACCCGACTAACTCCAACCATTTTCAGGAGACTGCTAAAGATGCATCCTTTTTGTGAACACTTGACCCATTAAAACTAGCTCTTTTCTGTTTAACTAAAAAAAAAACTGTGCTAGACTAACTAGAAATAACTGCAATGTTACAGTATAAAGATATACAGATAAATATAAAGATAATCATCTTTTAATGTAGATATTTTTGCATATTCTAAATGATATACTAAGCTTGTATTTCCTATAATTCAAGTAACTTGACATAATATGTTATGTACAATGACTAATACTGTAAATGTGCAGGTTCCTTTGATTAAATGTATTCTGTACTATATTTTGTCAATTTAACAGAAATTGGCTGTAAAAGTTATTTTTTTATGTATAAGTACTTAATTTAGAGGTTGAAGTTGTGAGTGGTTCTGTAAAAATAAAGATTAATACTGTAAATATGCAAACATTTGTTTTTGAATTTATGTGCTTAATGCATTTTTATAAATAATATCTTAGTTATTATACATGGAAAACCTATATTTTAAAAGTAAATTACTGTAGATGGACAGAGCAGCTTTATAAAATAAATTATAGATTAACTTGAAAATTTTTTGTTTTATATGTGAATTGACATAATTTATCAGTTTTTCCACAGTGTAATAAATGATTATTAACAGTAATATACTGTAATTTAATTAATTTTGACTGTAAAGTCTATTCTGTATTTTTACAGTTTTTGCATGTAATTTTGTGAAATGGTTATTTGCTGTAATTTAACGGAATCCTTCTGGAAACTCTGCTGCCAGACTGTAACGAGGTATGTACGTAGATATGGGAAGAAGGAGGCGGAAACCGGCGAACGTTTAACAACTTTAATAAACAAAATACAAACTGAAAGTAAACACGCAGGCAGCCCCTCACGGACGACTGCCTCGCACACACATAATAAACCATAAACAAAACAAAACACAACGTAGTCCAGGCCTGGTCCTCTCTCGTCCTTCACTGTCATCGCTCCTCCTTTTATGCGTCAAAGCTCCTCCGTGAGACACGAGACCGGTGTGGTGCACTCATTATCACTCACCACCGGCCTCGCCCCGTTCTCACGGTCCCTTGGCCTCGCTGCTTTCCACACAGACTTTTACCGTTTTTTTACAGGATTTTTTTTACAGTGTGATCTGATTGGTCAGATGGCCCAGTCTGTTGTGATTTGGTCTACTGCGTACAGTTTTCAGAAACAAACGGCCATTACAATAACTGTACTCCAGCTCCGTCTGGAGGCTTCCTAAAGCTCAGCGATTGTACACACTGTAGCGACAGTAACGATGACGACGATTTTACACCAATCCCGGCGTGAGTCCAAATCGATGATGAAACATTGGAAGAACTAGTTATTCAAACCGAACCTTGAGCAGGACGTTTCTCAGTGATGCTACTCTGTTTGAGGTACATTATGAGATGTTTCAACTGTAATTCCTCACCATCAGCATTAACAAATGTGCATCCATCAACAAACCCGTGTGTGCGGGAACTGTATCAATAAGAGCACATACGTTAGCCGAGCACTAACGTGAATGACTGATGTAACATTAAAGTTTGCAAAACAAATCTTGCTCCATCCTTTATCTTTACTCAAAGTAGTAAGAATGACAGACAATCTGCATTAATAGACACAGTTTTAGGTAATGCTGCAGCCCACTGCTGATTTACAGTAGTATTTCAGTAAGACAGTAATAACGTGAGTTAGCCAGATACACAATATGAAACACAATAAACACATTGTAGAGCACAGCGTCTTCTCGACATGATGCTATCCAGTATCCACAGGAATCAGCTGCAGTGTTTGAGGGGGTTTAAGTTTTCCCTGGTGTCTGTGCATTGCAATAAGTGGACGGTCAATATGCTAGTGTTTCACCTTGACGTCACAACGAAATGGCTTGGGATTCGTTTAAAAAACGATTCGTTTAATTGACTCCGAGTCGACTCTTTCTTTTGAGAGACAATACATTTATATACGGTGCACTTTCAGATTTAAAACTTTGCAGGATGTTTTCATTAACTTAGAACTATGTTACACACTACATGAAAGGTAATTTTCAAAAATCCATAATTGGAGCACTTTAATATAACTCCGATTGTATTCGTCTGAAAGAAGAATGTCATATACACCTAGGATGACTTGAGGGTGAGTAAACCATGGGATAATTTCCATTTTTGGGTGAACTAACCCTTTAATTGCCATGAGATTGTGTTATTTATTAACTTAAAATGCCAAATCATTTGCATATGCATTTTTCCCTTTTAAACAAGTAGGCTACTTTTTAATTAGACTACTAATTTACACACCTAATTGAAAATTCAAAGAAACATGACACTTTGAATTCAAGATCTACAGATAAGATTATTTTTAATTAAAGAATTATAAGATATACACATAAGTCAAGGCATAAAGATGAAAGTGCACAAAAAAACTGAATTTAAATATAGTAATCATTCAGTCCCATTATGTATTTTATCAACATACTAAAGTGTGTCTATGGGATTCCACCAGCGCACGTGGTACCACCATAGTACTTATTTGGAATAAAGGTGTAATAGGGTTATTATAAGGGTCAGATGGGTTAAGATGATCCCCGACCTTATTTTTTTCTCTCTGTAGATGGCACAAAATCTTGTCTCAACACATTTAACAACACATGTTGTTACTATTGTTATTATATTTTAATTTAATCATTTAGTAATTCATGGTGTTATTATTCAATAATGACGAGTTATATGTACTGTATATTTCAGACATCTTCGACATGCATTAAAACCAAAACGATAAATGTGGATTTGTACACTTCTATAGTACCTCTCTACTTAATTATTCTTCTTCCTTCTAGGCTTGTTTCAGAGGCGTTAGATGCATGATACGTGAGCATTGCGTTGAATATTTCATTGGCTGTCTGCTTGGCCCGTTCTGAGCTGCCTGACATGTGACGTTGTGCTCTCGCTAGAAAAGCCCCGTCACCTCACATCAGCCAGCTGGATGGAAGAAGCAGCTGCCCCTTTCTCCTCTCCATTTTTCTCTCATCCTCTCCTTTCTGCTTTCCCTCAACATACGGATCAGAGAGGGAAGAATCGGTGAAACAAAATATTGCTAGCACATGTTAATTGGTACAATTTAATGTCATTTTACAGTAAAATACTGTTTTTGGAAGTGAAAAATAACAATTTTAGTTATTTCTAATATTTAAGTTAATGAACAATTATTTTACTGTAAATTTAATTTCAATCTGTAAAGTGTAAAATAATGCTATCATATTTTTTTATTTTTCAGCTGCCATTTTTTTTTTTTTTTCAAAGAAAGTATATGTAATTAGTTTCATCTGCATGTTTATGTATTAATGTATTTCTGTATTTGTTTTCAGTTGCTGTTTTATATAAAAATGTTTCCTATTTGTTAACCATTTTGAAATAAAATGATGGTGGCAATTCCCATCTGCCAGGAAAGGATAGGCTCCAGCATGCCCATGACCCTACATAGGACAAGTACATTTTACTACTGCTATAAAGTAAAGTACAACATTTTAAATGTTCATGTTTTCTATTAGGATTACAACCCATGGCGGTAGTGGAGTAGGTTGTGACAGATCCAAATAGGAAATAATCTTCTCTCTCTTTCCTCCCTCTGCCACTATGAATTAACTGTGATCGGTTCTTTTAGATCCTTCTTCAGTAACTTTAAAACCCACACACTGATATGCGTGTCTGGATATGATCTTTCACTAACACTATTCTCTACAAGATCTTATTAATAAGTAAATGAATCAGCAAATGGAACCATGTAATATGCATCCCTGCATTGCTCAATATTTCATTCATTTAATAACTCTATTTATAAAGTCTGCCTAATGTTTAGCAAGGGGCAAGGCATCAATTTAATCTTCTAATATATTTTATTTTAAAGTCAACTGTGTTTTTTACATTAAAAACTGCTTTTGACTATCCCAAAGACAACATGAGCCATAATTACCATGTTATAACAATGTAAAAATGTGTAATTACATATGTATTACACATATGTATTACAGCAGTTCAGGTTTAATTTTATGAAGCAATTTTTTATTCCATCAAACAAAGATGAGGAAAGCCGAGTGGAACAGTGGACAGATAAGGAATAGTGTGTCATTTTGTTTGTCTTAGCATTAGCTTTCTCTTGAAATACTTGGGTGGACTTGGAAATGCCATCCTTTCCCTGTCTGTCTGCTTGTCAGCTTCAATGCCTTGACACAACTCATCAAAATGACTAGCTGAAGAGCTAATAGCTGGTGCTCTGTCCAGTAGCATCAGCTAACTCTGACAGTCTTTCAATGCACACCACCAAAAAGAAAACCATATGCAAAGTGGGGTGTGCAGGAAACTCAATATCTGTTTGTTAAATGATGTGTGGACTGTCAACCTTATGGACGAAATTTATATGGAGCCTGTGACAGGGTGTCTCCATGACATCTAAGGTGAGAAGCACTGCTTTTAGCAATTAACAGCCGGAAGAAGCACACATTGTTGTAAGTGTTCCATTTATAACACGAGAGCCTTGAGATATCTTGTGATCACTTACTGGCATGGTATGTTGAGCAAGGCATGGCGCCTTCCAGCCCTCAAGAGCAGAGGAGATGTCAAGAGGGTCAAGTTCAGAGGCACCAACCTTTGGGTCTATTTTCGTTGCATTAGGCACTGACAGTCACCCATATAAACAGAGGGAGTGTATGAAGAAAAATTGGACTGATGCATATAAACATATTAAGTACCATCAAATATGCACTGAATAAAAAATAACCTCAGAACTTCTGTGAGACAAATTCATCCTTAAATTAACATTACCAACCCAGGCTCATTGAAAATATGTGATTTTTCCTACATTTCTGCAAAATGTGAAATATGTTGTTCCAGTTACATTTCACTACCCTTTTTTTTAGGGGACAAGTCCACAAGAGGCGCTCTAAGCAATATCATTTTTTTTTCTCCATTGCAGATGCGGGTTTATTGAACAGCCCAGTGTCATGAAAAAATACAGTGGGGAGAACAAGTATTTCATACACTGCCAATTTTGCAGGTTTTTCTACTTACAAAGCATGTAGAGGTCTGTAATTTTTATCATAGGTACACTTCAACTGTGAGAGACGGAATCTAAAACAAAAATCCAGAAAATCACATTCTATGATTTTTAAATAATTAATTTGCATTTTATTGCATGACATAAGTATTTGATCACCTACCAACCAGTAAGAATTCCGGATCTCACAGACCTGTTAGTTTTTCTTTAAGAAGCCCTCCTGTTCTCCACTCATTACCTGTATTAACTGCACCTGTTTGAACTCGTTACCTGTATAAAAGACACCTGTCCACACACTCAATCAAACAGACTCCAACCTCTCCATAATGGCCAAGACCAGAGAGCTGTGTAAAGACATCAGGGATAAAATTGTAGACCTGAAGAAGGCTTGTAGAAGGCTGGGATGGGCTACAGGACAATAGGCAAGCAGCTTGGTAAGAAGGCAACAACTGTTGGCGCAATTATTAGAAAATGGAAGACGTTCAAGATGACGGTCAATCTCCCTTGGTCTGGGGCACCATGCAAGATCTCACCTCATGGGGCATCAATGATCATGAGAAAGGTGAGGGATCAGCCCAGAACTACACGGCAGGACCTGGTCAATGACCTGAAGAGAGCTGGGACCACAGTCTCAAAGAAAACCATTAGTAACACACTACGCCGTCATGGATTAAAATCCTAGGATTACAACAAGGTACTGAACAAGTTTACTTTGTCTGAAAAGCCATATATGTGGAACTGGTTGTGAGGTGATAGTATTGTGCAAGGAACCATGCAAAAATAAGAATTTATTGATAGACAATTTGCCCCTGTAATCAGTTTTAATGATGTTTTATTAAAGGGTATATAACACACACAGTTTCTGCCAATCTCATGATAATCTTGAGTACCTATAGAGTAATATTGCATCCTTCATATCTCAGAAGATAGTTTTATCATATTTATAAAAGACAGATAGGACCTAAAGAGTCACGAGCACACACACACACACACACACAATACATCATCGCATTATAACTGGATAACTTTCAATTCACTATACGTTCATGTTGTATGCACTTATGCACCGATTGGCAACAAAACAGACATTTGATGCAGTTTCACTCACCACCTGCGGTTTCGACTCATGACCAGGAACAAACAAACACACTTGCAGAACTCCTTTGCTGCTCCGGAAAAACAAACTGCATCCACTGTTTCCTTAACGCTGGATTCTTTGGGAAGCTGAACAAGATTATCTTTCCCTCACAACCAAAAACACACTTCTTTAGTGACATTGTTGATTTTGTAGTCTAAAAACAAAATGACAGTGCTGCCGACGGCTCCCGTAACCCGAACGAAGCTCGTTGACAGGCGTGCTCTTGCTCTCGCTCTGGTTGATGGGCGCACACTCTCATCCGGGAGAAGAGCCCATACAAGGAATTCCGCCCTTTATGATGTCATACAGGGCCATACTCGGAAAAACCTTTCCGAAACTTATTAGAATCCTGAAGGAGAGTATTTACCACAAAAATACTCTGTCATACGTCCAACTCGTTTTTTTTTAATTTTGGCCATGTTTAGCATGAAAATCCAACTCTTTAACACTGTAAATAAGTCAGAATGCATGAAATAGCATTAGACCCCCCCTTTAACAAAGTTCGGGAGGAACACGTTCAAATGATGTACCCAGTCATCACATCATTCCAGCCAGCAGTCAGCAATCAGTAATCAACATGTCTACCCAATCAGCATGAGTGGAGGCCTGTATATATACGCAGTCGACTCACCTATGTTCCTCAACAGTTTTCAGCATCCCTCCACCACCCCGTCTCCTCACACTCACCTGGTTACTTTCCTAACCACAAACACAGGGGGAGTACTCTGGGTTTGGACCTAAATACCGAGCTTGGAGCCCTCTTCTCGGACAGCACGCCAAATACGCATACTACTTTACTCTTTATCTGATTATTTGTAAATGTGAACTCGTGAACCGTTTTACTGCCTCTAGTGTTTATTTCAAATGTATGTATACGTTTTTGCAATTTTGTAGAAATGTAGGCAGAGTCACATATTTCCAATGAGCCTGGGTTGCTTATTACAGTACAAAATGTAATAAATGCTAATCAAGCATTTAAACAAGCAAAGGTCTCGGAAGTTCACAACCATCAAACATTTCTGTTCCATCTCATCATGACTGTGCCCCAGTGCGAGAGGAACCACAAGCTTTGATCATCTGAGAAGACACTTATAGCATCTTTGAGAGGCTTTTAGCATTTTAAGCTGTGAGCTCTGAGACCTCCGATGCACCTCGGTGAATCTTGCTGTGTGCTTATAAAAATTTGATGCTGAAATTAGGAGCTTGCTGATCTGACACCTATGCAAGCTGGAGACCCAGCAAAGTGCTGCCGGCCAAACAGACGACGTGCTGTCATGCTGTACGGGGTCATGCTCGCTCTCTCTCTCTCTCTCTCTCTCTCTCTCTCTCTCTCTCTCTCTCTCTCTCTCTCTCTCTCTCTCTCTCTCTCTCTCTCCCACCCCCCTTCCATCTCTGTCTGTTTCTCTGTCTATCTCTCTTCTTCTAAGCTGACAACATCAGAACTGTTTTAACAGGGCTTTAATGGCTGGGTTGTGGAGCTCCTCTGAGGCCCATGAACTTCACCTCTTTCTTATGGGAGATGACATGCCCTCCTTTCTCTACACACACACATTTTCACTTTCACGCTAGCACCAACCCACTGCATACACATTCTGTCATACTCATATTCATGATGGCTCAGACTCGGTACTGGCGTAAGGATGAGCTGACCTGAGTGGCATGCTATGGGGTGAATGAGTCCTCTTGTGGCTACCACATTGTCTGCTTGTGGGTGTGCTCATTAGCAGGATGAGACATCATTGTGGCTTCATGGGAGATGTTGTTGCCACACAGACCCTGAGGACCCACAGAGCAAAGCCTGGCTCTTCTGCACTGTCTCTCTGGCACTGTTGTGCCCAAGAAGGAAAAGAGGCTGAGGAAGAGAGAGAGAGAGAAAGAGGTTAAAGATGCTGGCTATCTATTCAATTCTGGCCTCATAACTCCCCTTTGACCTCTTTTCACACCACTCTATACAGTTTTAAATACATGCAAATATGCAGTTGTTACCCTAAAGAGTCTGATTTGGTCCTTAAAAAAATGCAGAAGTTGAATTAAATTTTTAAAAAATATATGTTTATGTTAATGAATTTCTTTCTTCTGCTAAACACAAACAAAGATGTTTTGAAGAATGTCGGTAACCATACTATAGGAGTCAATGGTTCCCATCAACTGTTTGGTTACCCAAACAGTTCTTCAAAATACCTTCTTTTGTGTTTGATTGAAAAAAAGGAAAGAATTTCACACAGGTTTGGAACAAATTGTGGGTGAGTAAATGATGACAGAATTAAATTCTTTGGGTGAACTATCCCTTTAAGTTGTAGTTTAGTAGTTGAAACCAAAGTGAATATACAATGATTGTTGTGAAGTTTGTTATATTTATTAAAAGATTAACACTGTTTAAAAACTCTGGGGGTATTTCAAGTAAATCATTTCTTAGGGGTTCAGCTGACAAAAGTGATTTGAATGCCTGCTCTGCACTACAAAAGTGTCTTTCACCTCTCAGTGTCATGCATAGACTCATAGACTCTTTCTGTCTCTCTCTTTAACTTGAACTCTCTTCGCACATGCTAAAACACACAACACTCACTCTCACTCACACTCACAGAACGCCTGCAGCAGTAGACACTTCTTCCCCTCACAGGAGCTGATGTGCAAAGAGTGTGAGTAATCGGCCATGATGCACCATCTCAAGAGGGAGAGTGTGTCCTTCTCATTCAGACACCACAACTCAAGTCTTTGCATCCCCGAACAACCCACACACACTCCATTACATTTCCATTTCACACCACAAAACCTCTTATTTATAATGATTTTACAAAATAATCACATTACAGTGCAGACAGAGTAGTTTGGTATGTCCTACAGAGAGCATTGGGTAACACTAAAGCAAGATGCCGTACACCATACCTTCAGCCTGTGCCTGTGCATGAAATAGTTAAATCAGAACCAGCATGTAGCTGAGACAGGCCACATTTGTATTACAATGTGGGAGAAATTTTATAATTCCCAATATGGAGTCTCTACTAAATAAAGCCCAGCCTTCTAAATAAAAGAGCCAAAGTCAGTTCTTGCTGTTTGATGACAGCTTCACTGCAACAGCCATAAAGTGTTTGGTGTATGAAACTTGCAGCCAACCTTTGCTCTACAATGTACTTGTGTGTCTGGACCAGTCTGAAATATACAGTGTTTTTAGTGTTATTTGAGCACAAGAAACTATGATACTTTTCATTTCAGTGAGTGGTGCTAAAAAAAGCATGTTCAAATTTATTAGAAAAAGAATAGGCCAATTTTTTAAATATTTATCATGGCAGTTTGAAAATTAAAGGTTTGATACGTTGCGCTAACGATATACAAAAGATAAAGTTTTAAAAATATTGTTCTAAATTGTCCACACATAATAATAGCATCACAGAGGAACAATTTTGTTAAGACCAATTTCAGAACAATTTTTGCTAACACTTTATTTTAAGGTGACGTAGTTACACATTACTACATGTACTTACTATAGTAATAACAGTAAATTATGCATAATTAAGTAACTAACCATAAACCAAACCCAAACCGTATCTCTATAGTAAGTATATGTAGTTAGTTAATATTACTCAGTACTTATTTAAGTACAATTTAACTACGTCACCTTAAAATAAAGTGTAACCCATTTGTTTCTTGCTGATGAACAATAAAAACCAGAGAGACAATCAGAATCGGTTACACTTTATTTTAAGGTGTCATTGTTACAGTGTAATTATATATTTAAGTACTGAGTAATATTGATTAACTGCATGTATTTACTATAAGGTTAGGGTAGGATTAGGGTTTGGTTGAGGGTTAGTTGCATGTAATTATGCATAATTTACTGTTATTACTATGGTAAGTACATGTAACATGTAACAAGGACACTGTAAAATAAATTGTTACCTCAGAATCTACCCCAGAAAGAAGCTGCAGATGATATACATGCTTAATACACGCTATAATACACAGATGATACACGCTTATGGGCACTAATATAGTTATCATTATAGTTATGTATATAGTTATCATTCTTGGTGTGAATAGGTCTTTTTATGCTCTAATGTGTTTGAAAATAATGTACTACCTACAGTACAATTAACCTACCCTAAATCAAACAGATAGTGTTAACAAAAGCAAACATGAGATAAAACACATTTGCTGAAGCAACCATGCCATTTTAGCTTCTTTCTACAAGTATTTGAGCTTGTTTATCATGTCTAAGGTTTTTACGTGGCTCGTACCTGCAAATGCAATGCTGTACCAGGTGAGCTACTGAGCAAGTTTACTATGATAGAAAAGGATGCATAGGAGGCTGATTGTGATGCTAACATCAAAAGTTATTAGTTTATAAATCATGCATTTATGGTAAAAGTGTTTTGAGGTCATTGTGCAAGGAACCACAGGAAATAAGTCTTTATTAATCGATGATCTGCCCCGTAATAATTTTTTAAAAAGGGAATAAAAGTGGTTGGTTTTTTACTGCCACTAGTGTTTGTTTGTTTTTTCAGCTGGAAACTGCAGTGAATTTTATGTAAAGGTACGTTTTTGCAGTTGTATAGGTAGAAGCATGAAAGTTTGCTTTAAGCTCTATTGACAGCACCTGTGGCCTTCTGTAAATTACAATAGATAACTAGATGAGTAAAGTTCGTAAACAAACATTGAAGTTAGCTTGAAAAAGCATTGTCTGAAAGTTTGAAATAACTTTTGACAAGCTAAAAATTTGAAGTGAACTGTTGAAATTGAAGATTGGGACATTGCTAGCATGAATTACCATGTTGCTAACATGATTTAGCATGTTGTTAGCATAAATTAGCATGTCACTAGCATGATTTAGCAAGTTTGCTAGCATGTCCTAAGCTAGTTGCTAGGCTTTGCCAGTGATAGATACATAGTGGATGAAGCTTAAATACTATTAGAGTTATTATATTAAAGTTTTGACCCCCTCAATGATTTTTAATCTTCATTTTTAGGAAAACCATAAGTCGGATCAGTTTGAAAAGATATAGCAACCCGCATCAGAACAGTCTGAAGGTCTGAGCCGAGTTTGGTGGTTGAGCTTTAAAGCTCCAGGAGAAAATACAGTCTAAATTTCGGCTCAGAAGAAGAAGTTCTTTTTCAAGCCAGCTTAATAATGAAATGAGTTCTAGAGCTGAAACTTATCCCTTAGTAAAAACAAAGCAAAAAGCATCTGCAGTAATGCGAAACTACAAATATGAAAAGTGTAACGCAAGTTGTGCAGCTGTCACACTTTCTGTTTACTCATGCACCACAGCTCTGTTCACTTTTAAGCCACACTTGGTCTCACAGTATACAGAAACAAAGTTAAGTGCACTAAAGACATAACAAGCCTTATTACACATTCTGACTGCTGTATTAAAGCTCTCTTTATCCTTCAATCACAGTCACATGCAGGTATTTCAAACAGCAATGTTTACTAAATGACAAGTTGCCGGATGGGACCCATCAGCTTCAATTTATGCAGCTGAGGCTCTAAGCATATCTATCAGCAGTGATTGGTGAGAGAAAACAATCAGAGGGCGGCCAGAAGCCAAAAGTTCAAACTCTCATGAACTGAACTGCTTTGCAGGATCATTTTTTTCCTGTCTGTCTGCCCCCTTCCTCTCACATAGAGGAAATGACTGTCATCTCTCAGAGATTTAGTTCTCAAGCATTTAATATTGCTTCTCTTCTCTTCTCTTCTCTTCTCTTCTCTTCTCTTCTCTTCTCTTCTCTTCTCTTCTCTTCTCTTCTCTTCTCTTCTCTTCTCTTCTCTTCTCTTCTCTTCTCTATTTCTTGTCTCACCTCTTCTCAACTTTTCTCAATTCATCTCTTTTCATCTCAACAAATTCTTAATTTGTGGCCACAATATCGATATGCATGTCATGTGCAGGGCTTCGTAAAACTTGGATAAAAGTATGCTATTTTGCAAATTCTTAAATTCTCATTCTCTTTCTGCAAAACCTTAAACAAGTTCAGGCAGTTAGACACCATCTTCTTATGCACACTTTTTGCATAACTCTAAACACACTCTCACTTTTGCATTGTGATGCGCTTGTGTTGCAAAACTGTAAACACAAATGACAAAAGTTACAACTACAACACAGTTGTCATCGTTTACACACAATGGCTCAAAATTGTTCACACTTGTTTCTAATGATGTGATCAAACCAACAGTACAAAATATGAGCCAGTTCAGAGTGCTCAGGTGGCACAGGTGCACTGAATGGTGATATGAACAATAGATGGAAACAATCTGAGAGGGAGAGGAGGAAGACTATGTGTAAGAGGTGGTGGACGAGGAGGAAGAGGATGATGAAGAGCAAGGGTTTTTTTTTTTCTTTGACTGGCAAGAAACAACATTGCCTGTGATGTGGACAAAGTCCTCAGGCTGGACCCAACATGAAGACATTGTGCTGAATATATAGACATTCAATACCATACAATATATTTAAAGGTGCAGTTTGTAGTATTTATGAGGATCTATTGACAGAAATGCACCATAATATACATAACTACACTATATTGCCAAAAGTATTGGGACACCCCTCAAAATCAGTGAGTTCAGGTGTTCCAATCACTTCCATTGCCACAGTTGTATAAAATCAATCACCTAGGCATGCCGACTGCTTCTACAAACATTTGTGAAAGAATGGGTCGCTCTCAGGAGCTCAGTGAATTCAAACGTGGTACCGTGATAGGTTGCCACCTGTGCAATTAGTCCATTCGTGAAATTTCCTCACTAATAAATATTCTGCGGTCAACGGTTAGTGGTATTTTAACAAAGTGGAAGCAATTGGGAACAACAGCAACTCAGCCAAGAAGTGGTAGGCCATGTAAAATCACAGAGTGGGGTCAGCGCATACTGAGGCGCACAGTGCGCAGAAGTCGCCAACTTTCTGCATTGTCAATAGCTACAGACCTCCAAACTTTGTGTGGCCTTCAGATTAGCTCAAGAACAGTGCGTAGAGAGTTTCATGGAATGGGTTTCCATGGCCGAGCAGCTGCATCCAAGCCTTACATCACCAAGTGCAATACAAAGCGTTGGATGCAGTGGTGTAAAGCACACCACCACTGGACTCTAGAGCAGTGGAGACGTGTTCTCTGGAGTGACCAATCACACTTCTCTGTCTGGCAATTCGATGGACGAGTCTGGGTTTGGCAGTTTCCAGGAGAACGGTACTTGACTGCATTGTGCCAAGTGTAAAGATTGGTGGAGGGGGGATTATGATGTGGGGTTGTTTTTCAGGGGTTGGGCTTGGCCCCTTAGTTCCAGTGAAAGGAACTCTTAATGCTTCAGCATACCAAGACATTTTGGACAATTTCATGCTCCCAACTTTGTGGGAACAGTTTGGGGATGGCCCCTTCCTGTTCCAACATGACTGCGTATCAGTGCACAAAGCAAGGTCCACAAAGACATGGATGAGCGAGTTTGGTGTGGAGGAACTTGACTGGCCTGCAATGAGTCCTGACCTCAACCCGATAGAACACCTTTGGGATGAATTAGAGTGGAGACTGTGAGCCAGGCCTTCTCGTCCAACATCAGTGCCTGACCTCACAAATGCACTTCTAGAAGAATGGTCAAAAATTCCCATAAACACACTCCTAAACCTTGTGGAAAGCCTTCCCAGGAGAGTTGAAGCTGTTATAGTTGCAAAGGGTGAGACAACTCCGTATTAAACCCTACAGATTAAGAATGGGATGTCATTAAAGTTCATGTGCATGTAAAGGCAGGCGTCCCAAAACTTTTGGCAATATAGTGTATGTTTTCAGTGGTGTATAAAGACCTTACATAATGAACCGTTTGAAACTGGGTTGTATTTGCATATGTTGTGCGTGTGTGAGGCAAGCAGTAAAATGGTTTGTGTGTCACTAATTTGCGCTCATCAGGCTGATGATGATTGTAACTGCTCTCATATCCTCCATGTGCTGTGGAATTATGAAATGCAATTGGCTGTTGATGGTCAGTGCGAGGTCCTTGATGATAGGCCTAATCAGAGGCATGTGCCTCTAGTAATCGTAACTGCGTTCACACTGACCTTTGGATTTAAAATGTGCTTGTATTTATTGTCAAGGATATTTGTGCACATATGTTGATCATTTTTAAATTCCCAAATGGATCCCACTAAACTTTGCCTTGCATTGTGATAAAATGGAAAAGCCCCAATACCCTTCAGCCTTTCACATTTTTTCTCACACTCTGTTTTAAAACAATTGCTTGCAAAACCAATTCTAACTCTTGTGAAACAAGAAACAAAGTGAGCATTTTGACACAATTCCACTTGCACAAGTCAATGAAAACCTCTCACATGCTTTCTGAGCTTGCTATTACATGCTGTAATGGTGTTGTCAGACCACAATAGTCACATGCATCACTCTTAATGTAATTTTAAAGGTTGTGCAGTTCTAGGAATCTGCAATTTCTGCTGAATTATTTTAAAACATGACACATACACTCACCTAAAGGATTATTAGGAACACCTGTTCAATTTCTCATTAATGCAATTATCTAATCAACCAATCACATGGCAGTTGCTTCAATGCATTTAGGGGTGTGGTCCTGGTCAAGACAATCTCCTGAACTCCAAACTGAATGTCAGAATGGGAAAGAAAGGTGATTTAAGCTATTTTGAGCGTGGCATGGTTGTTGGTGCCAGACGGGCCGGTCTGAGTATTTCACAATCTGCTCAGTTACTGGGATTTTCACGCACAACCATTTCTAGAGTTTACAAAGAATGGTGTGAAAAGGGAAAAACATCCAGTATGCGGCAGTCCTGTGGGCGAAAATGCCTTGTTGATGCTAGAGGTCAGAGGAGAATGGGCCGACTGATTCAAGCTGATAGAAGAGCAACTTTGACTGAAATAACCACTCGTTACAACCGAGGTATGCAGCAAAGCATTTGTGAAGCCACAACACGCACAACCTTGAGGCGGATGGGCTACAACAGCAGAAGACCCCACCGGGTACCACTCATCTCCACTACAAATAGGAAAAAGAGGCTACAATTTGCACGAGCTCACCAAAATTGGACAGTTGAAGACTGGAAAAATGTTGCCTGGTCTGATGAGTCTCGATTTCTGTTGAGACATTCAGATGGTAGAGTCAGAATTTGGCGTAAACAGAATGAGAACATGGATCCATCATGCCTTGTTACCACTGTGTAGGCTGGTGGTGGCGGTGTAATGGTGTGGGGGATGTTTTCTTGGCACACTTTAGGCCCCTTAGTGCCAATTGGGCATCGTTTAAATGCCACGGCCTACCTGAGCATTGTTTCTGACCATGTCCATCCCTTTATGACCACCATGTACCCATCCTCTGATGGCTACTTCCAGCAGGATAATGCACCATGTCACAAAGCTCGAATCATTTCAAATTGGTTTCTTGAACATGACAATGAGTTCACTGTACTAAAATGGCCCCCACAGTCACCAGATCTCAACCCAATAGAGCATCTTTGGGATGTGGTGGAACGGGAGCTTCGTGCCCTGGATGTGCATCCCACAAATCTCCATCAACTGCAAGATGCTATCCTATCAATATGGGCCAACATTTCTAAAGAATGCTTTCAGCACCTTGTTGAATCAATGCCACGTAGAATTAAGGCAGTTCTGAAGGCGAAAGGGGGTCAAACACAGTATTAGCATGGTGTTCCTAATAATCCTTTAGGTGAGTGTAAATGGCACATTAAGTGGAATCTATGGAAATCTACAAATCCTGTACTGAATCTAACGCCCAATCCATGTCCTGATCCGAGTTCTATATGGATGCATATTTAGCCTATCTGATAAAATAACAGCCTTCATATGCATTAGTTTGTCCTTTTAGAACATTGCATACCATATATCCCACAATGCAATTTGCTTGACCTTCAATTTGCAGTGTGGCAAATGAACCATAAGCAACGTCAGCCATGTATTTCAACTGAGATCTGTTTCTTTACGCATTAATGTGATCTTATTGCCAACAGTTAAGACATTTTAGACATTTTTGATAAATGGATGCCACTTATTAAATGCAGCGATCAAAATAATGACAACTATGTAGAGTGATGGTTGAAGCGTTTAATTTTGCATTCTACATTTTGTTTCACATGAATTTTATGAATATTACATATGCACAGTATTCTGTAAGCACGTGTACGTTAGTATTGCATTTCAGGACAGTCCTAAATATATTAATTTTCCTAATAATAATAATAATAATAATAATACGAAAACTATCCAAGGAACATTTCAAAATTAAAAAGCCTTCATTCAGCTGTCTGAATAAAAAAAAAAAAAAAAAAAAGGCATTTGTGATAGAAAGGCATGGATTTCTCTCTTTTTTCTGTTATGAAATAGTCAGTTAAAAAGAATTTTTAATTTTGAAGTGTGCCTTCAATTACTGCTTTTTGGATTGATTTTTTTCCCAACCCCACTGTAAAAACAGACCTATAGAATCTACTTAGTAAAACTGAGGTACAATTTGCATTCAATTTGTTTGGGTAGATTTCATCAAATAGATTTAACTTCCTAGATTTAACAGCTATGACATAACATTTGCCAATAGTACATTATACAAATAAAATAAACTCTTGAACTTGATTGTTATTGTATGCCTAAAGTACCTTCTGGTGGAATGTCAGATATAACTCACAGAACTTCTTTTCTGTAAGAAGACTGATTTTCTGGTTTCAATGAAATAAATGTGATGGTTTTATAAACAGAAACATTCGGTTTTATTACTTTTTATCTACTGCTCGTCAGATTTTTGTCTACCTGAAATCTCTCTTTCTCTCTGTCTCACCCCCATCTGTTTAACTCACAGACACCCCAACCCAAGCTTGCCAGACACTCAAATGCTTTGACCCTCTGACCTTTGAACTCCACTTGAACTGCCCGTTTCAAGAGAAAGCAACACAGAGAAGTTCAGAATAATCATATGTTTACTTGAGCAAGTGTCTGTGGTTGCAATAAATTGGACTAATATGCCTGTATGACATGCTCACAGAGTGAAAAGTGTCTTTCCTGCTCCAGGCTTAATGTACTTTAACAATGGCATCTTATACCAATCCCTGACTGGAATGTTCTCCCTGGAGCAGCAACACATGGTGCATTAAGACAGAAGAATGACTCATTTAACTATACTCCTACTGTGTGAATTAAATTTGACCAAGAACAACCCCACTCATTGCTGCAAGTGATAGGAGAAGTGCGTGGGAATCATGGACTAAGGGTTTCTCATAGACTTTTTAAAAGCAGGGTCCTAAATCCTGCATCACAAGCCAGTAAAAATTAATAGGCAGAGTGTTGTGCCAATACAATATCTGATTCGTTCTAAGTGGGGACAACTCTTCAGTTCAGTAATTTTTAGAAACCCATTTACATTTATCCTAACTCTTACGTCCCAGGGGTTAATTCTTACTGTGCGTGCAAACCGCCGCCAGCGAGAGCGTCAAAATTCACTCTTGCTGCCCTGCCAACAACGCTGTAGACGCTCTGACGCTCTGACGTAGCTCGAATGCTCTGTCTTTTTTAAACTTTATTTAAAGGGGCCGCAAAGCAAACAAGCATGTTGATCGGTATTTGTGCAGACTGACCACAAGTAGGGTATAAGTTAACCTCATGAAATCTTTTAAATGTGAAAGTAAGAAATTGATTGATGGAAAGAATTTAACAATTATAGTTGCATTGTTAGTTATTTTGCTAACAAAATAAACCAATTAAAAGCCATTTGTGTGGTGTGGCTTTTGTGTTCATGGTTAAGTGCTAGTCTAATTTCAACATGCAGTTTATAGGAGATGTTTACTAGCCTTGGTCTTTAATTAACATTAACATAATTTTTTTTGCAGCCTACATTACAATAACTGTCCTGGTTGAAGTGTAGCCTTAATGCAATTGGTCAAATCGGTGTTGTTTTGAGCAAATGAATTGCATTCCCGCTGAAAAAAAAAGCATTCTAGAGCGAAAATGTTGCCTATAAATAGTGTTGCGCTTCTTATCAAATTCACATCACTATGGATCATCAAGTTGTTGCATTTGGTGTAACATTGCTCTACCTGCGGAGAAGACGGAACTAATGTTTGGTCGGAAGCAAAGTTTACACGACTGGCGGAGGACTTCTACATTTCGATTGGTTGCCGCCGGACCGCGTCATAGCTCATTACCATAAAGTTGACCTGACTTCAATTCTCCTCAAAACCCACATCATCCAAGAAGCACCGTGCCGCACCGCACCGCTGCTCGCCGGAGCTTGCTCCCAGCTCACATTGAAAATTAATGACTTCCGGCCACTTCGACACTCTCGCTAGTGGCGGTGTGAACGCATGGTTATTAAGATCTTTTGAATTTTACACATAAAAAAGACCAAACTGTCGTAGAATCTTTTATTATATCTCCATTTATTTTTTCTAGTCTTCAAAATACCTTTATGTATAGATTTTATTGTAATCCCTTTGTTTACACCTGGTATTAAGATGCGTTTTGGTCGACCAGATTACAGGTAGAAGAGGCAGATATCGACGCAAGACCAAGCCGAACGCGGTGAGTGTGTGTTAGAAATCAGGAATGGTGAAAGAACATTTTGCTTGGTACATTTTTCGTCTTCAAACCAAACTTGGGTTTTCAGTTGGAAAAGTTTAAATCCCGTCTGGCTAGTGCGCTTCCCATAATGTTTACATGTTAGGTCAGTAGGCGGAGAGTAGGCGATCTTTAGTGACTGTTCAAACGTAAATTGAGAAAATGTGTTTTCGACTACCTCTGGAAGTGGTCGAAAGTGAACAAGTGGATGTTTTAGACCCTGTTTACACCTATTTAATGTCGTCCACTTGTGATCCAATCGACCAAAACGCATCTTAATACCAGGCGTAAACAGGGCCTCAGAGTGTGCAGACGCTTAATTCCACACCAAGGTTCATATTTATAAAAGCAGTCTTTGACATAGAAAAGTAGTGCCACATCAGAGTCTAAGCAGACGTACACACTTTTCCTTGTGGCAGAGAGTTGGAGTACTGAAGGTATTTGGTAATCTAAGCAATTCTTGCTGTTCACCATTCTCAAGGATTTGGACGTTGACATGCTATTTTATATGTTAATGACATTAATTAGGCAGCGTTTACAAGGTGGAGATCTAAACCCATTTTTGTAAAGTTATGTACTTTTTTTCATTGAAGAGCATGAGACATGTAATGTGTGAAGAAAACAATGAAAACAATCAAGGTAAATACCACAGAATATTTTTTATTGTGTGTCATTCAATCAAGCTGTAAATTTATTTAAAAAAATAATAATGCAAAAATTGTGAACATTTAATTTAACTGTGTGCATATAAAATGCTAGTTGTGAAATTAGCCTTAGCAAGACAAAGAAGTTAGTTTATTAAGAAGAAGATTTTTTTTTTTTTAATTAGTCTGAGATCCATAGAAACACACTGTTTGACATTCTTGAAAATTAAATAACCTAGTGAATCTGTGTGAATATGGTATCAAACATCCCAACAAGCAATTTTGTGTTTAAAAGACGCCTAATAGCCGTCCAAACACAGCCCTGGCGTCTAGGCTAAAACAAGGCTGTCAGGAAAATTTAATAGACGTCTAACCATAGCTTAAGAATAGACTAGTCATCAATTATAGATAGAACATGTCAAATAAATGAAACCAAACACCTTGTAATCACTGTTGACTTTGCTTACATGATCGATTATCATCCATCTCGCAAGTTATTTTGGCAAAAACAACATGTAACCAAATTCAAGGTTATTTTGGCTAGAAGTGGGTTACTCATAGCCGGACTATATCGGGTCTATAGTTAACCGAGATGATGAAATGACGGGTATTGCTTGCTAGGATGAAGCTTATGCTACATGCTATAAAACACTACTTCCAGGCTGGTAGAGTTAACACATTCTAGCAAAAACAACCTTGAGCTTTATACTATTTTTCTCATTTCTATTTCTACTAATGGTCCACGTTCTCCCTCATGTTCTCCTACTAAAATCACAGTACATATACAATACGCAAATACTGTACATGTACAATCAGTCATGAATTCATAAATGTGCTAAAAATAAGTATTTAGCAATGTTTTATATAAAGGAGAATCCATCCACCATACAGTATGTATCCACAATATATCCCTTAAGCTTGTTGTTAATGGGGTACAGATATCCCTATGTTACAGACTGTATTATTGTGACCTGTAGTTAATGTGTTAAGCTGGGAATGTTTGGCACGTTGTAGCTCTTACATAAACAGACATTCATTTCCAGGTCATTGTGAGGTCAGAGTGCAGTCATAAGTTCCCAACGGAGGAAACCTGATCAGTGATGTTGGATATTTCAGCACTGAACAACTGGAGAGACACATGTCTGTCAGTGTCGGTGTGTGTTTATATATATATATATATATATATATAGTGCTCAGTGTTTCCCTTGGTGCAGATGGCAGGCCTCACAACACAACGTCATGATAAATCTTTTGTTGTGAGGTCACAAATATAGGCTGTTGCTTGTGTCAGTGACCCATCTGTAGACTCCCGCTGGGCCATTTGATTGGATGAGTTCTTGCATACCCCACATTTTCAATTGTTAAAAAGTGCATCCAACCCCCCTCAAAAATTTGCAGCATGTCTAGCCGCCTTAGTGATTTTGAGAGCATGTGGAAGGACACACAGCCAAATCTCATGTCTGTCTGAAGCATTACAAGTAGACAGAATCGAGTAGAAAGGCCCAGGGAGCAGTTAAACACATCTTCTCCTCTGCATTTCTCCACTCCTCACTCTTTCCTGTCTCTCCAAGTTGATCTTTGAAAACAGGAATTATTTAAACTCTACCAGATGAATAAAGAGAAGCTTTTCAGAAGCCTTCAGAATGTATAAAGCTTAGTGATCAAACCTGCTGTATTTTGATCTTGGTTTTAATATTACATGTATTTTTGGCTCTCCAGTTTAATAGGTCTCAATTTATAAAATTTAAAGGAAACACTGTTAATTTAGGATGCATAAACTATCAATTCAGGCATAGTGGACATTTCACTAAAGATGAAAGATGAATGATGGAAAGATGGCTGGGCTGTATTAAACTGATAGTTGTAGCTTTAAAATCTGACTGAATGAATCCTGTTAAAATAAAAGGTAACACTTTATTTTGATAGTCCACTTTAAACATTCTACTAACAAGTAACTTTGCAACTGCATGTCAACTACAAGTCATTAGAGTATTAGTAGACTGTCTGCTTAATATCTACTAACACTTTTTTTTTTTGATGGTCCCACAGTACATTCTACTGACTATATGTAACTTTGCAAGTACACTGTGAACCCGAATAAATTGGCAAAACGCAAAAAAAAATTATGTAATCAGTTACATACAATTTTTAACTTGGAAACTTGGCTAGCTTTAACTAGCTAATTCAATAAATGCTACCTTGCTAATTGGTAACACAATGCATTGATAGCATTAGCATTAGCATAGCATAGCATAGCACTTGCTGAATGACCTACAGAAATATATATATATAGCTCCCTGCTTAGCTACTGTTCAGACGTTCTTGCTTACTGCTCTGCGCTTTGCTATTTGCTGTATCGCTTTTATATTTTATAACTACAGCAAATCAGCACAGTGCTCAAACGGCAAAGCTTGGCACCAACGCTAAAACTAGAAAACTTTTGTGACTGGAAGACTACTACATAAAAGGGGAATTTTTATGATGGTAGCACACCCCCCCCCCCCCCCACCAAAAAAAAAAAAAAACCCAACATAAGAGAAACTCTTCGAAACTAACATAACAAAACATTAAACACTACTAAATCTCCCACTTAACATTAATCTTGCACAAAATTTAAAAAAAAAAAAATTAACATTACACTAAATGCATAACACTTTTGTGTTATGCATTAACTCACAGCATTAACTCTCCCTTTTGAGTGTCATTGCAAATTGGTCAAATCGGTAACAGTCTACTAATACTCTAATGACAGTTAGTTGACATGTAGTTGCAAAGTTACTTATAGTATTGACTATAAAAGTAATCTAAAGTGGAATATCAAAAAATAATGAAACATTACATTTTGTCTACATATAATTTGTGTCAGAAGACATCCATCCATTCATCTTCCAAATTGTTTGTCCTTGTGGGTTCTGGGATTGCAGGAGCCTATCCCAGCATCTTGGGCCAAAATGAGGGATTTATTGTAATAGACTTGTTCGTCGTAATAGTTGTTAATAAATGTAATAATTTATTGAATATTGGTTCCCTTTCTCATACAGTAGTTAATGTCATGTTGAGCAATAATGCATAACAAGCCACTTTGTGTCATAGCTAACAACACCTTAGTTGTAGTAAAATCACTGTAACTCATGTATGTTTTTTAGGGTTACAGAGGACTGAGCTCTGAATCTGCAACAAGTTTAAACATATTAAAAAGTGAGCATTGTTTGTGCTTCCAGACATCCGTTTTACCTTGTTTGCACGAATCCATCAACCCATCAGGCAGTGAATCAGCTCTATCAAACGAATGCTCCACTCATCTGTTTCTGTGAGAGCTGGAGACAGACATGTTTTCATTCAGAGATCTCGTGTATTATTTGGTCTTTTGGAGAGGACAATTAATTCCAGTTCCAATACAGACTCTGTCTAATACTGTTTCCTGTGCTCCTGGCTTGACTATAGAGTGGCTCTCCCAAAATGCACACACACACATTAGATTCGGCCGAGGTCAGCTTTATTATGGAAGTATTGGATGGGCTAAAGTGGGTACATTCCGGAACCCAAGGCCAGCTGTTTTGGTGCCCTGCTCGGCCTCCTAATTGGGCCTTATGTTTGAGTGTCCCTTGGTTGAGTGAATTAGAGGTCCTTGTGTTGTTGTACAGCAGCCAGGGGTCTGTGCCGGTGTGTGTGTGTGTGTGTGTGTGTGTAACTGGCTCTGTTTTGGGCTTGTGATCTAATTATCGGAGATAATTGCTTGGACCTGGCTCCGGTTACAGACAGGCACTTATGCTAGCTCCCTCTCTCCATCTCTCCCTGCATCTCCCAGTCTCTATCATCCCATATTGCTGTGAAAGGAAGCATTTGTCTGATCTCCTATAAGCATAGTCATAAAGTTGTGGAAAAGTCTCCGTCTGAACTGCTCATGACCTTGGTCACCTAAGCCAATCTCAGATCAGGAAACCGGAGTGTCTGCCCTTCCCCCTTCATGGAGCATGTGAGATGAACCATCTTTAATCAGTATTTTGTGCTTTAAAATAGCCCTGGATAAATATGCAATTCCAGGGAAAGTGGCCTTTGCTTGTTGTGTTAGGTACAAAGAAAGAGGAAAGATGGGGTAAGATGACCTTACCTTAATTTTTTTTTTTATATATATATATATTGACCATAGATGGCACAAAATCCCACCTCAACACATCTGATGAATGGCTATGCTCTTGATTTTGCCATAACATCTGAATATAAACATTTGTAAATTGAGAATAATTGATCTAATGTTGCATCTCTGGAAAATAGTGATCTGTGACATTGTATTATGTTGAGTATCAAAGGTTTTTTTTGTATATATTTGTTAATGAGGGATTTGTGGACACATTCATGTTTTTAGATTTGTAAATATTGGTTTTATTTTTAAGTAAAAAAAGTAAAATTTTCCTGGGATTCTGCTTTGTCTGTCATTGGTTACTCAATTATTCAACAAAATTGTCAAAACACAATTCTAAATAAAATTGTTCATGTAGTATTTTACATTGATGACACTTTAAAATATATTTAAAAGACTTACTTGAATTTACCTGGACTGACTTAAAAGTTATACATCCTGAATGTGTTTATCTTGTGATTTCAAATTTTGTGTTATAACAACTAAATTAGGTAACACTTTATTCACAATGTCCTTGTTACACATATTGCATGTAGTTACTATAGTAATAACTATAAATTATCTCAATTCGAGTCCCTATCTCAATTCGAGCAGCCGAGTCTATAGTCATTTTCAAAAAACATCTAAAGACACATTGTTTCCAGCAGCACCTAACCAATTTAGACTAGCACTTAACTAACTTAACTATTCTATTCTTTTTTCTGTTTATTTAAATTAAATTAAATAAAAAAAAAACACTTATGTGTACTGCGCTAGACTAACTGAGACTTGTTACAGCACTTGCATGGTGTTGCCCCTTGTTTGACTGATTGCTTCTATTGCTCTCCTCATTTTTAAGTCGCTTTGGATAAAAGCGTCTGCTAAATGATTAAATGTAAATGTTAAATGTAAATTATGCATAATTACATGCAACAGACCCTAATAATCCTAAATCAAATCAAATCAAATCACCTTTATTTATATAGCGCTTTTTGCAATGCCAATTGTTTCAAAGCAGCTTCACAGTGGTAACAGGAAAATAATGCAACAGAATTTGATTCAGCTGTACAGCCACTCTGATGAAAACGGTGATGTCATCCAGCTCATTTCAATTATCATATAGTGTCAATGCAGGCAGATCAGTAATATAGTTGAAAATTTAGTGTCCCCAACTGAGCAAGCCAAAAGCCAAGGGCGACAGTGGCAAGGAACCAAAACTCCTTCAGGGCCAGAATGGAGAAAAAAACCTTGGGAGAAACCTTGCAGTCCTCAGCCTCAATGTGCCACGGAGGAAACGTGTTACCAAGGGGTCTCTCCCTAAAGACGTACCACCCAAAGGAATGTGGTAAGCAGCTATGGCCGCCACATAAACCTTTAAAGTGGACGGGGCTAACCCTGCAGTAAATCGATCTTGCAGGAACTCCAGCACTGTACCGACCGGGCAGTTAACTGGGTCCAGCTGAAGACCACTGCACCAAGAAGTGAACACTCTCCACTTCAGGGCATACAATTTCCTCGTGGAGGGAGCTCTGAGTTGAAGAATGGTCTCCACAACCTCAATTGAGAGACCTGACTCTATGAGCTGGGCCCCCTCAGGGGGGCCAAGCCCACAGCTTCCACAGTTCTGGACGGGGGTAAAATATTGAGCCCCCTGCTTGAGACAAAAGGTCCCTCCTGATCGGAATCTCCCATGGAGAGCCGTCGAGGAACGACACAAGATCCGAGAACCATACTCTGCCCGGTAACCACGTGGCTATCAAGATGAGCTGGACCATATCTCTGCGAAAACCTTCCAGAACTCCCGGGAGCAGAGCAATCGGGGGAAATGCACACAGACGTAGCATTTATGGATTAGATTTATGTAGGCGACCACCGATGTGTTGTCTGACCGGACTAACACATAATGGCCCCTGAGGTCTGGAAGGAAATTCTTGAGAGCGAGAAAGACAGCCAACATCTCCAGACAGTTGATATGCCAGGAGAGATAGTGTCCCCTCCACAGACCTTGAGTCAAGCATCCTTCTAGGATCACCCCCCACCCTGTGAGGGAAGCATTCATCGTTAGCATTTTGCGACGACAAAGAGCTCCCAGCACAGGGCCTTGGGATAGGAACCATGGTTTCTTCCACAAAACCAGAGCACGTAAGCATTGCCGCGTGACTCTGATCATGCGAAAAGGATTGCCCCTCGGGGAGAATCCCTTGGTCCTGAGCCACCACTGTAGGGGTCTCATGTACAACAGGCCAAAAGGTATAACGTTGGACGCTGCTGCCATCAGACCCAGCAGTCTCTGAAACTGCTTGACAGTGAGTGACTGGCCTAGCTTTATTCTCTTTACTGCTGATAGGATTGACTCTATGCGGTCTGGAGACAGACGAGCTTGCATAGTCGTCGAATCGCATACCACGCCCAGAAATTTAGTTTTTTGTGATGGAACCAGCACACTCTTCTTGGCATTCAGTCTCAACCCCAACGCTTTCATGTGTGCGAGAACGACATCTCGATGCTGAACCGCCACCTCCCACGACTGAGCTAAAATCAACCAATCGTCGATATAATTCAGAACGCGAATGCCCTGCAGTCGTAGTGGTACTAGAGCTGCATCCATGCATTTGGTAAAAGTGCGGGGTGATAAAGCTAGGCCGAATGGAAGAACCCGATATTGGTATGCTTCGCACCCGAAAGCGAACCTCAGGAACTTCCTGTGTTGTGGAAGGATGAATATATGGAAATACGCGTCCTTGAGATCTATTGTGACGAACCAATCTTCGGATCTGATTTGTGGCACAATCTGTCTCAAGGTTAACATTTTGAATTTTAACTGCATAACGGACTGATTCAGAACCCGCAGATCCAAAATGGGACGCATCCCTCCATCCTTCTTTGGAACGATAAAATACCGGCTGCAAAACCCGGTTTCCCTGTCGGGAGGAAGTACACGTTCTATGGCTCCCTTCCCCAACAGAGTTTTTACCTCCTTTTCCATAACCAGAACCTGCTCGGGGTCCACCACTGTTGGTAAACCTGGGTGGGCGAGACCCAAACTGAATTGTGTAACCCTTTTTGACTATGCGCAGGACCTATTGAGATATATTTGGCAGTAGTTGCCACACTGCTAGAAATTCTACTAGGGGAACCATCCTCTCAAGAATGGCCAATTCGGTGCCCTGAAGAGGTGGACCGGCAGGGAACAACCGAACTGGCAGCTCTGACACCCTCCTCAGAGGGAGCAAGCCTCCCAGTGCCGCTACGTTTCTGGGCGGACACTGAGCTAAGATCTTGCTGGAGACCGCTGCGCCCTGAGGCACGCGAGGTTGGCAGGGTTGGCAGAACGGTCCCCTGAGGGCACCGAGGAGAAATGGGCACCGTATACTGAGGTGTTAGCCATTTCTCTCCGGTAGAGACTGCCCTTAAAGGCCTGACACTTTGGGCGTCAGGACCTCTTTCCCGCAGCCTTCTTGGCGATCAGGACGGTCCTCAGATCCGGCCGACCCCTCGAAGACTGCGGTTGAGAGCGCCTACCCTGCCCCTCCCCTGTCTTCTGTTTTTGTACACTTTGATATGAGGAACTAGCTTTTGATGTCTGGGGCTGCTCCCACTCAGCAGCCGCGGAGATTTGAGAGCGAGGAGTTTCTGGAACGCTGCCGCCTGTTTATTAGCCTCCTGGAACCTCTCGACGACTGTGTTGACAGCGTCGCCAAAGAGGCCAGGGGGTGACAGCAGGGCGTCCATCAGAAAACTCTTATCTTTTTCCTTGATTGAACTTAAATTTAACCAAAGGTGCCACTCCTTGGCCACCAGGGCTGCCATAGCACGGCCGATAGATTTTGCCGTCTCCTTAGTGGCCCGGAGACAAAGATCTATGGCCCGACGCAGCTCAGCTAATGCGTTTGGGCCAATTCCTCCACCCTTATCTAAATCTCCTAGCACATCAGCCTGGTACACCTGCAGCACACCCATACTATGAAGGGATGCTGCAGGCTGTCCAGCAGCTGAATATGCTTTGCCCACCAAAGCTGATGTTGTACGTACTGGCTTGGTGGGCAATGTCGGGGCCGTTAGGGACGATGCTGACTGAGGGGAAAGATAGCTCGCAACCGTATCTTCTACTTTAGGCATCGTCCCATAACCGTGTTCATTTTTGCCAACTATAGATGAATAGTGCGTGGATTGTGTATTGTGCACTCTATAGGAGACCGGATTCTTCCACGATCTCCACACCTCGGTGTGGAGATCGGGAAAAAACGGCAGGCCCCAACATGGAGGTTGCGCTCGAGAAGGCAAGAAACGTTCGTCTAATAAACTTTTATGACGAACTTCCTGCTTCTCTGCTGGCCAGTCAATATTCAATCTGGAAACAGCGTGAGACAACCTCCACCAGTTCCTCATATGCTGGAGACTGAGATGGCGAGTCCTCAGTATCTCCAGCAGCAACGCTTTCCACATCCAACTCCTCAGAGCTGGATATGTGAAGCGCTGGTGCCTCACCCGGTGTGCGGAAGAAACCGCAGCGCGTGCTTCCACACACCGGAAGAAGGCACCCCAGATAGCAGACCAACACTGAATCAACATTGATCAACCAAATTATCATTGAATCAATGTTGAAATTTAACATTGATTTTTCATCAGGTTTGCACCTTGAAATAATGTTATTTCAACGATGAAAAATAGATCAAGATGGACATAAAATCAATATTTTTTCAACCTTAATTAAATCACTTATTTAACATTGAATCAACATAAAAACAATATCAAATCAATCTTGCTTTATGTACAGCAGGATTCTATGGCAGTTAATTGTCTGTTTTTTTTTTTTTCAATCAAAGACCACATAGGGCTGCAATTAATATGGTTTTGAATCAAAGAGTCACTCAAAGTAAACAACTTCCTTCAGTTTCCGTGCAAATGTGTTTATTTATGCCCCCACAGTTTGAACAGGAATTAACATCACATTCAGAAAAACAAGTGGCTCTAAAATGGCATTTCATAGTGACTCAATATTTAGGCCTGGTTTCACAGACAGGGCATAGATTAAGTCAGGATTATGCCTTAGGACATTTAAGTAGCTTTTATAAACATGCCTTAAAAAAACATTACTGATGTGCATCTTGAGACAAAACAGTGGCACTGATATATTTTAAGATACAGTGTGTCAGTGCAAGTTTCTTTTAGTTAAAACAGCTCAAACATGCATTTTAGTCTGGAACTATCTTAAACCTTGTTTGTGAAACCAGGGGAAAGAGCTTAAAATACAACTTAAGTACAGAATATAATAAAATGGATGACAAAGTGACTTAAAACAATTACATGGAATTGTTGATTCTGACTTTATAAAGTAATGCCAGGAGAAAAGCCTGGAAAACCATGACAACATAAATGCAACCTGAATCTGTAAAATGGAAATAAATGCAAATGGAAACTCACCAACAAAGACAGAAACACAGTACCACAGACTGAAACACTACCACAGTTCACTGTTCAGGACTTGAAGCTTTTCAAGGATCGAAGCTACTCTTCTGATGCCAAATGGATGTCCTTAACTCATTAAATTGATACTCTGATGAACTCAGGGGTTTCCACCACAAGCAATGCCCCAAAGCAGTTCAGGGGCATAACAAGGCCATTTTTGCAGTAACAGCAAATACATGAATTACCATGAATTGCAAAATGTCCTCAGTCGTCAAACAACATAGAAAAGCTTTAAATCGTAAGGAGAGAAGAAATTATGCAGTATTTATAAGTGGTCTAAAATTGTTTGCTACTGGTCAATTAATTAGTTGTGTAAATACTCTTTCTACTATAAAAAAAAAAATCTGGATTTCGTCATTCATCATTATTTTGGGCTAACAAATAGATGAATAAATCAGATTTATCATTTCAAGACAAATACAATATCAGACAAACATTACTTTAAAGACTAAAGTCAATGTTTCAAATTTCTCACGCTGCATACACGGTAAAGGAGGCATTTATTTAAAAAATATGTTATACATATACTTCCAAGGTTCAATACATTTCTATAAAACAAACGAGTAAAGGCAACATCTTGTATAAATAGAACATATTCAGTACCGTAGCTTGGCGCTAACCTGTATAGCCAATCGCAAACGGTCGTGCAAATTCAAAAATTCGGTTAATTACGATTCCGTTAGTATCCATGTTCACAAACTACGTTAATTAACTCTAAAACATACGTTCAAACGTTGCATTATCTTGTATATTAATTAAAGCAAATTTCCAAGATAAACCTACCTTTCATCCAAATCCGGGGAGAATATCGTCCAGCAGAAAGTTCAAGACGCTCGTGCGTGACGTCACGTCAGAGAAACTTCTGACGCACAGTCCTTAGATGGAAATTGTACGTTGGCTGCAAGTGAGTATTTGTGAATTTCTGTGTGTTTAGAAAGAGTGTACAATACTAAGTTACAATTCGGAAAGCAGAAAGACAAATTAAATAGACTCAAATAGTTATAGTAATATATACACTCACCTAAAGGATTATTAGGAACACCATACTAATACTGTGTTTGACCCCCTTTCGCCTTCAGAACTGCCTTAATTCTACGTGGCATTGATTCAACAAGGTGCTGAAAGCATTCTTTAGAAATGTTGGCCCATATTGATAGGATAGCATCTTGCAGTTGATGGAGATTTGTGGGATGCACATCCAGGGCACGAAGCTCCCGTTCCACCACATCCCAAAGATGCTCTATTGGGTTGAGATCTGGTGACTGTGGGGGCCATTTTAGTACAGTGAACTCATTGTCATGTTCAAGAAACCAATTTGAAATGATTCGAGCTTTGTGACATGGTGCATTATCCTGCTGGAAGTAGCCATCAGAGGATGGGTACATGGTGGTCATAAAGGGATGGACATGGTCAGAAACAATGCTCAGGTAGGCCGTGGCATTTAAACGATGCCCAATTGGCACTAAGGGGCCTAAAGTGTGCCAAGAAAACATCCCCCACACCATTACACCACCACCACCAGCCTGCACAGTGGTAACAAGGCATGATGGATCCATGTTCTCATTCTGTTTACGCCAAATTCTGACTCTACCATCTGAATGTCTCAACAGAAATCGAGACTCATCAGACCAGGCAACATTTTTCCAGTCTTCAACTGTCCAATTTTGGTGAGCTCGTGCAAATTGTAGCCTCTTTTTCCTATTTGTAGTGGAGATGAGTGGTACCCGGTGGGGTCTTCTGCTGTTGTAGCCCATCCGCCTCAAGGTTGTGCGTGTTGTGGCTTCACAAATGCTTTGCTGCATACCTCGGTTGTAACGAGTGGTTATTTCAGTCAAAGTTGCTCTTCTATCAGCTTGAATCAGTCGGCCCATTCTCCTCTGACCTCTAGCATCAACAAGGCATTTTGGCCCACAGGACTACCGCATACTGGATGTTTTTCCCTTTTCACACCATTCTTTGTAAACTCTAGAAATGGTTGTGCGTGAAAATCCCAGTAACTGAGCAGATTGTGAAATACTCAGACCGGCCCGTCTGGCACCAACAACCATGCCACGCTCAAAATTGCTTAAATCACCTTTCTTTCCCATTCTGACATTCAGTTTGGAGTTCAGGAGATTGTCTTGACCAGGACCACACCCCTAAATGCATTGAAGCAACTCCCATGTGATTGGTTGATTAGATAATTGCATTAATGAGAAATTGAACAGGTGTTCCTAATAATCCTTTAGGTGAGTGTAGTATAGTATAATTATAGTAATACTATATACAAACCCGATTCCAAAAAAGTTGGGACACTGTACAAATTGTGAATAAAAAAGGAATGCAATAATTTACAAATCTCATAAACTTATATTTTATTCACAATAGAATATAGATAACATATCAAATGTTGAAAGTGAGACATTTTGAAATGTCATGCCAAATATTGGCTCATTTGGATTTCATGAGAGCTATACATTCCAAAAAAGTTGGGACAGGTAGCAATAAGAGGCCGGAAAAGTTAAATGTACATATAAGGAACAGCTGGAGGACCAATCTGCAACTTATTAGGTCAATTGGCAACATGATTGGGTATAAAAAGAGCCTCTCAGAGTGGCAGTGTCTCTCAGAAGTCAAGATGGGCAGAGGATCACCAATTCCCCCAATGCTGCGGCGAAAAATAGTGGAGCAATATCAGAAAGGAGTTTCTCAGAGAAAAATTGCAAAGAGTTCGAAGTTATCATCATCTACAGTGCATAATATCATCCAAAGATTCAGAGAATCTGGAACAATCTCTGTGCGTATGGGTCAAGGCCGGAAAACCATACTGGATGCCCGTGATCTTCGGGCCCTTAGATGGCACTGCATCACATACAGGAATGCTACTGTAATGGAAATCACAACATGGGCTCAGGAATACTTCCAGAAAACATTGTCGGTGAACACAATCCACCGTGCCATTCGCCGTTGCCGGCTAAAACTCTATAGGTCAAAAAATAAGCCATATCTAAACATGATCCAGAAGCGCAGGCGTTTTCTCTGGGCCAAGGCTCATTTAAAATGGACTGTGGCAAAGTGGAAAACTGTTCTGTGGTCAGACGAATCAAGTTTGAAGTTCTTTTTGGAAAACTGGGACGCCATGTCATCCGGACTAAAGAGGACAAGGACAACCCAAGTTGTTATCAGCGCTCAGTTCAGAAGCCTGCATCTCTGATGGTATGGGGTTGCATGAGTGCGTGTGGCATGGGCAGCTTACACATCTGGAAAGGCACCATCAATGCTGAAAGGTATATCCAAGTTCTAGAACAACATATGCTTCCGTCCAGACGTCGTCTCTTTCAGGGAAGACCTTGCATTTTCCAACATGACAATGCCAGACCACATACTGCATCAATTACAACATCATGGCTGCGTAGAAGAAGGATCCGGGTACTGAAATGGCAAGCCTGCAGTCCAGATCTTTCACCCATAGAAAACATTTGGTGCATCATAAAGAGGAAGATGCGACAAAGAAGACCTAAGACAGTTGAGCAACTAGAAGCCTGTATTAGACAAGAATGGGACAACATTCCTATTCCTAAACTTGAGCAACTTGTCTCCTCAGTCCCCAGACGTTTGCAGACTGTTATAAAAAGAAGAGGGGATGCCACACAGTGGTAAACATGGCCTTGTCCCAACTTTTTTGAGATGTGTTGATGCCATGAAAGTTAAAATCAATTTATTTTTCCCTTAAAATGATACATTTTCTCAGTTTAAACATTTGATATGTCATCTATGATGTATTCTGAATAAAATATTGAAATTTGACACTTCCACATCATTGCATTCTGTTTTTATTCACAATTTGTACAGTGTCCCAACTTTTTTGGAATCGGGTTTGTACTATAGTTATAGTAATATTCACTTTTTACAGTGTAGCTAGCCAACTTTAGAGGGTTGGAGACAGTTTCTATTATGGGGGAGTTTTGAAAACATTATTACTGCTACTGCTAAGTGAATGTGAATAAAGTGTTGAATGAGGGGACAGATGGATTGACAGTAAGCCTCACCAGTGGAGGATTAAGCTGACCAAAAATCAACATTGATTCAATGTTTGTCTTTTCAACACTGAAAAGCATGGAATTATCAACATTGATCCAATATTATTTAGCATTGAAATTTCAACCTCAACCAAAATGATGATTCTGATGGAATTTGCTATCTGGGACTGGATCTGCCAGGTGAAGGCAGAAATAGGGCAGGGCCCGTCTCAAACCCCTCTGACAAATCCATTTGCGATCCCCACGATTGAGATCGCCGCTGTGCCTCAGCAGCAGCGGGGCCCGAACCACGAGGAATGCTGGCCTGAGCTCCCTCCTCGAAGAGCGCTCGCCGAGAGCGGAGCATTCGTAGCAGGAGCTGCTCACAGTGTACACAGGCTGCACCCTCGAATGCAGACTGTGCATGCTCCACTCCCAAACAAACAACACAAAGATCGTGTGTATCCCCATCCGTGATGAAACAGGGACAAGGATGCACACACGATCTAAACTGCTGCTGCTGTTTGCTCGCCATACTATTTTAACTTGTTTCTGACAGACAACAATAAATAGGACAGACAGTTTCACAAATAGCGCTTGCTGAAGACACAGAAGCTAGCGTTGCACTGTTTGGGTAGGCTTTATAGTTTCCTGGTTCATGACGTCACCCGCCTCTGACGTTTCATCACACTATTGGACAGATTTCACACTTGCTTCAATACGCAATCACGCAGGGTGTTCCCAAAGCGTCAATGACGCAGCGGGAGTTCCCTTGAAGGGGAACTCAGTTAGTAGAGTATTAGTAGACTGGTTGGATTAGGGTTAGAATAAGTTGACATGCAGTTGCAAAGCTACTTATAGTCAGTAGAATGTCTGTTGGGGAGCATCACAATAAAGAGTTAGCAGATATTAAGCAGACAGTCTACTAATACTCTAATGAGAGTTAGTTGACAAAGTTACTTATAGTCAACAGAATGTTCAAAAGGGACCATCAAAATATAGTGTTACTGTATCATTTTGCTAGCTTTTATATAGGCAAATTTTAAAAGACACTTAATTTGTTAAATGAACTATGCTATCTTTTTTATATGCTAACTGTTCTAACTAGTGAAAGTCATAAGATGAGCTGTTAACATTACAACACGCAGATTTACATACAATAAATAAACAAATTGCTTAAATTGTTTCTAGTTTTATCTTACCTAAGGAATTTAGGAAAAACTTCCGAGACAAAGTTGAGAAATAAAAATAAAACAATGATAGGACTTTTGAGCGATGAAAGAGCAACCTCTGTTTCCCTGGGTTTAATTTACAGATTAGTGATCAGATTTTAGTCTGTAGATCTCATATATGTAGATTTATATTATATATTATATATATTATTATATATATTATATCTCTTTCATGACTCATATTTTAGAATTTAATGCCTCATGTGTCTTTGGGAGACTCTTGTATATGAATGAATATTGTGTGTTCCTCAAATTGACCATGATTTTTTACAAGGTCTTTCAGTTTTATGAGCATGCTGGTGTAAGATTTGAAGACACAAACGTTTCTCTGAGTCTGAGTCTCATCCTCTGGTGGGCAAAACATCAGTCACACTCTTGACCAGAGTGAATTCTTGTTGTCTGTAGTGTGTGTCCCACTGGAGATGTGTACTAGAATGAAAAAAGAAAGAGAAAGAAATGCTTTATTGTCTTCAGCTACTATATTTTCAGAATCGGTTTCATGCTTTCTGTGCTAGCCAAACCACACTGTCCTGAACTACACTGGAATTTATAATAAAGTGGCATCAAAGAATTTTGGACACATATATATGCTTAAAGATGTGTAAATATTATTGCGATATGTAAAAAAAATATTTAACAAAGTGGCATTTATTTTAAATGCACAGCACAAGCACACTTTTCAAGCAAAATATTGCATGAATATTTCATATTTAATTAACTAAAGGGGGTCCATAATAACACTGGAAAAAAAAACATTTGGTTAACTATCCATAAGTGTTCAAATACTTTTCTTGGCCACTGTATTTTTGATAGTTTTCATTGTTTACAGCTCATTTAGTGGAGCTGTTTTAATCCGTCATCTTTTTCCCCTATATTCCCTTACACATGAAAGTGATTCCAAGCACAATCACATACAGGAAATTGTAGTTTGACATGAGGCTTATTCTTTGTAGCACTGAGTCATGACTGTACACTTCCTCTTAGTGTTGTGGCTTCTCATTTTGACCTCACTCTGAGACTGTGGCAACACAAAAGCCTTTTTTGTTTTAACATACTGCTGTGCTCTCACTGTATAAGTGCACTGACATTTACTGTTTAAACATGCTGACTGACTCAGAGTTAAAATGTCGTGACTCCCCATAGCACAGCAAAATAACAAATGATATCTCTTTTATATCTCAATTAATCTCCAGAACAACCTGGTCTCACAGAATTCCGTGAAATGAACACGGCACCTTAACTCAAAATCTGTGGCAGTTTCACGGAATCGCCGAAAATTCCGTGATGGGTCCACGGAAGTGATGCCTATGTAAGTCAATGACAGTATACAGACGCGTTGGGCATGGTTATCGTCATGATGAAACAATATATTGGACTATGATTGAAACTATGATTTTGCCATTATGACATGGAGTGTGATTCTCGATTTAATCAGCAAGCATAATTTTATTTACATTTATTTTCTTTTTTTATTTACGGTATTCAGACACGTTTTGAACACGTAACCCAATCCCTTCCCTAAACCTACCCATTTGTGTATTATAAAAAACAGGATATAACAGGCAGATACGACTGCAGGCACAATTTATTCAAAAAGTACAAATATTCCAAGTGTTCAGAGGCCAAACGATTGATTTGCGTGAAGAAAATCCCCAAAAACGATCAGCAGCGTCGAGTCCATCCGCCGAAGATCATAAACACATTTCAAAAATTGCCGCCGGAAGAAACGTTACGTCAGCTTTGACAGCATTGGCTGTCGTATGTCTCGTGACCAATTGTGTCATTACGTCAGCTTTGATTGTAAAATGCTATTGGCTCTCGTGTGTCTCGTGATCGATCGCGTCATGCTAAAGAGTCGGGTGGTGTGTTCATGGAGCGGCGTGTGTGTGTTCACGGAGCGGCGGATTGGATCGTCATTTCAGCGATTAAAACATTAAGATCAACTCTGTTCTTTACATAAAGATATCGTATGACTTCAGAAGACTTGGAATGCAACATGAGTTAATACTTTTATACTGTTTTTGGTCAGTTTTTGCAATAAATACCTGTGACTGTACTTTTATTTGCCTGTTACGTGTTTTATATTGTTGAGAGTGGGTAGGTTTAGGGTAGGAGTGGGGTTAGTTGCTCCAAAATATAAAAGTAGCCTATAAATATTCATAAAATCATGTCTACTTTTACAAATGCAAAGAATTAAATGCGTCTTGATCTGACACATTGGGCAAACAACTGAAATCAATGGGGTACCCTGTGCGTTAAAAAGTGACACCGAAGGGAACTGACCAAGCGTCAATATGTGACGAATAGGAGTGAGGCCGTGTTGCAGGTGTTGGAACAGGGAATCCGTGTGTGGACCACGGATTCTGCCTGTCATTGACTTACATAGGCATCACTTCCGCACTGAATTTTCGGCGATTCCGTGAAACTGCCACAGATTTTGAGTTAAGGGGCCGTGTTCATTTCACGGAATTCTGTGAGACCAGGTTGTCCAGAAAGACTTTTGCTTAGATCTCCTGCTTCTCTGATATTATTCCTGAAAAAAGCCTCTCGTGATCTAACTTGTGACTCAGAAAAGATCTCAATAATCTGACTCATATTATGTTCAGATTTCCTGAAATACCAAATTACTTACTTAATTGAGAGATTTCAGTATGAACGTAAACATTTCTCATGAGATTTTCATAATGACCACATTAATTGACCTATCTACATTAATTTTATAGCTTTTCAGATCTTGCAACAGCAACCATGTGTGACTGGTCCTACTCACATCACTCCGAGCGGGATTCGAACCAGTGTTACTGGCATGGGATAGTGGGTGTGCTAACAAGGATGCTAAACACCATAGCTTCTAACCTCAGTCGCTAATGCATCTCTTGAGGCTGGGGGAGTGAGGTTTACTTGTACAGCTATTTACTAGCTGGCCTCTGTTATACTCACCCCCCTAAACCTCACTCCCATCCGGATAATGGCACCAATGAGACTGGTCCTGCTCGCATCGCTCCAAGCTGGATTTGAACCAGCGTCACTGGCATGGGAGGCGGGTACGCTAACAAGGATACTAAAGACCACAGCCTCTAGCGTCAGTCACTAGTGCGTCTCTTGAGGCGAGGGGAGTGAGGTTTACCTGCACAGCTCTTTAACAGCTGGACTCTGTTACACAAGCATCCAACCAAGCACTTTGCAATGGGTCAGTCTCATTTATTTCTGTTTTATCTCTCCTAAAGAATTGTAAGCAAAACTCTAAGACAAATTTACTTAAAAATAAGTAACAAGGGGCACACTAACAAGGACACTAAAGACCGTAACCTCTAGCGTCAGTCACTAGTTTGTCTCTTGAGACGAGAGGAGTGAGGTTTACCTGCTGAAGTTTTACCTAAAGAATTGTAAGCAAAACTCTAAGACAAATTTACTTAAAAATAAAAACAACATACAGATTCTGTTGTTGTTTACATTGTGGTGTCTGCATCACCGTCATGGGAGACGGGCACACTAACAAGGACGCTAAAGACCGTAACCTCTAGCGTCAGTCACTAGTTTGTCTCTTGAGGCGAGAGGAGTGAGGTTTACCTGCTGAGCTCCTTACTAGCTGGCCTCTGTTATACTCACCCCCCAAAACCTCACTCCCATCCCGGTCACGGCACCAATAAGACTGCTCCTACTCGCATCGCTCCGAGTGGGATTCAAACAAACTTGGGAAGTAGGCGCGCTAACAAGGACACTAGCTAAAGACCGCAGCCTCTAGCATCAGTCACTAGTGCACCTCTAGATGGCCAGGGGAGTGACGTTTACCTGTACAGCTCTTTAGCTGGCCTCTGTTACAAGCACCCCCCTAAACCTCACTCCCATCCGGGAAACAAGCGTCACCAGCATGGGAGGCGGGCACGCTAACAAGGACTCTAAAGACTGCAGCCTCTAACCTCAGTCACTAGTGTGTCTCTTGAGGTGAGGGGAGTGAGGTTTACCTGCACAGCTCTTTAATAGCTGGACTCTGTTACACAAGCAACCAACCAAGTGCTTTGCAACGGGTAATTTGTCTCATTTGCTTCTTTTTTATCTCTCCTAAAGAATTGTGAGCAAAACTAAGACAAAGTTACTTAAAAATAAAACAACATACAGATTCTGTCATCATTTACATTGTGCTGTCTCTCGCTGCTTACATGCATTGATTCACTTTCTCATTGTATTTCAATTGACAGTACTCAAGCTTGTCCACAGAGACTGTGGCTGTAGTCGCTCTCTTTTTCTGACACCTTCAGGTTGTAGGTATCCTGTGTGGTGTCACCTCCAGTCTTTACACTTGAACACCCTTCGGCTTGGCCTTACTCTGTGCCAGAAATGGCCCGGCCCCTATAGGCAATAGGTGATTGCTTTGGGCCCAGACATGCCGGAAGGCATCCTTGAGATAAATGAGTTGATCTATACTTCTTAATTTTCTTTTATTGATGTTTTATTATTCACTTTACAATAAGGTTCCATTTGTTAACATTAGTTAACTACAGTAGTTAACATGAACAATGGAAAATACTTCTTAAGCATTTATTAATCTTAGTTCATGTTTATTTTGACATTTACTATTAAAATCAAGTCATATCTGTAATAATCAGTGGACATGAGCAGACTTGAATGGCCAAAGGTGTATAAAATCAAGCACCTAGGCATGTCGACTGCTTCTACAAACATTTGTGAAAGAATGGGTCACTCTCAGGAGCTCAGTGAATTCAAGCGTGGTACCGTGATAGGTTGCCACCTGTGCAATAAGACCATTTGTGAAATTTCCTTACTACTAAATATTCTACGGTCAACTGTTAGTGGTATTATAACAAAGTGGAAGCAATTGGGAACAACAGCAATTCAGCCACAAAGTGGTAGACAATCACAGAGCGGGGTCAGCGCATGCTGAGGCGCACAGTGCACAGAAGTCGCCAACTTTCTGCAAAGTCAATAGCTACAGACCTCCAAACTTCGTGTGGCCTTCAGAGTAGCTCAAGAACAGTGTGTAGAGAGCTTCATGGAATGGGTTTCCATGACCGAGCAGCTGCATCCAAGCCTTACATCACCAAATGCAATGCAAAGTGTCGGATGCAGTGGTGTAAAGCACACCACCACTGGACTCTAGAGCAGTGGAGACGTGTTCTCTGGAGTGACCAATCACACTTCTCTGTCTGGCAATTCGATGGACGAGTCTGGGTTTGGCAGTTTCCAGGAGAACGGTACTTGACTGCATTGTGCCAAGTGTAAAGATTGGTGGAGGGGGGATTATGGTGTGGGGTTGTTTTTCAGGGGTTGGGCTTGGCCCCTTAGTTCCAGTGAAAGGAACTCTTAATGCTTCAGCATACCAAGACATTTTGGACAATTTCATGCTCCCAACTTTGTGGGAACAGTTTGGGGATGGCCCCTTCCTGTTTCAACATGACTGCGCACCAGTGCACAAAACAAGGTCCATAAAGACATGGATGAGCGAGTCTGGTGTGGAGGAACTTGACTGACCTGCACAGAGTCCTGACCTCAACCCAATAGAACACCTTTGGGATGAATTAGAGTGGAGACTGTGAGCCAGGCCTTCTCGTCCAACATCAATGCCTGACCTCACAAATGCGCTTCTAGAAGAATAGTCAAAAATTCCCATAAACACACTCCTAAACCTTGTGGAAAGCCTTCCCAGAAGAGTTTAGGCTGTTATAGCTGCAAAGGGTGGGCCAACGCCATATTAAACCCTACGGATTAAGAATGGGATGTCATTAAAGTTCATGTGCATGTAAAGGCAGGCGTCCCAAAAATGTTGCCAATATAGTGTAGTTATACCCCTTTGCATTGTTCTTTACATTGATTTTGCTGCACTATACGCTTAATTTTTGTCGCACTATAGAGATAATCTGAACTACAAAAAGTCAAAAAGTGATTAAAAAATATGACCAGTCATTGTGCTGTTTTTTGGTGCCAGGGGTCAACACTGAATCCCACAGGCTGTGCTCAGATGGGACAGAGTGGTCCTGAGAACAGAAAACAGATGACAGAGGACAAACACAGAGGGGCTGTACTAGGTCAAACCCCATCAGTTATTCCCATCACTCCCATGCCCATAATATTTATATGTTTAACAAGGATTTAGAGGAGGATTCTGTCTATCAAAGCACAAGTTCAGTGCTCTGTGATATTTGTATGCCAATAAACACATAAGAGCTCCATACTACTGGTAATGAATAACGACCAACTTTATATAACGTAATAACGTTTGGATTTGTGTGTGTTTGTGTGTCTGTTATGTTGGAAGATTTTTTTTAATCGATTTTGACTGACTAAATGTAAACATGTAAATGCATAATTTATACAAATGCCTTATATATGTATGGGGCATGTGACCCATTATTTTGAATTGGCATGAGCTTCTTATGTGAGGGCATGTGAACTTGCTCTGGAGAAAGATGTTTGATGCATGTGGCAGCTGTAATGTGTGAGTCATGAGTGTGTGTGTTATATATGAGGTGTGTTTATAAAAGGATGAGTCTGGGGCACTGTGGTATCTTGAGTTTACACAAAGTTGAGGAGATAATGGTCCCTGGCTTTGACAGTGAGCTCTGCAGGAGACGGATGAACCTGCTGGGCCATTTTGAGCATGCATACATGCTTACACACAGACAGAAACACAAGTTCACAGTCATATAAACACACTTAAGTACAGTATGTTTATGCAGTTGTGGGTGTTTATAAGCTGCTATGATATACATTAAAACAAGTGAAGACTTCCTAGATCCCATAATTCTTTGCATCCCTAAGTACCACAGTTTTACCATTGTTTTTTGATTGACTAAATGTAAACATTTAAATGCATAATTCATACAAATGCCATATATATATGTACGTATGTATATGTGCATGCATGTGTGTGTGTGTGTGTGTGTGTGTGTGTGTGTGTGTGTGTGTGTGTGTGTGTCTGTGTGTGTGTTTGGACATGGACTTTAATGTTCTGTAAAGGTTCTCTAAAAAAGCAACAAATGTAGCAGTAACGTTAAAAGAACATTCTTTCATGGTTATCTGTTTCGACAAACACTCAAATTGTTGAGAATGAAAATGTCATTCATACATGGTGAAAGATTCTTTAAAATGGCGGTTTTAAATTGGCAATAACTGATGAATCAGTTGTGTATTTACAATGAATAAGAAATGAATCAATGTAAATGAATCAGAAATGCATTAACTTCTTGAGCAATTTGAGCTACAGTAGCTCGTCTGTTTGATCGGACCACACGGGCCAGCCTTCGCTCCCCACGTGCATCAATGAGCCTTGGACTCAGCCTTGGAGCCATGACCCTGTCGGCAGTTCCTTCCTTGGACCACTTTTGATAGATACTGACCACTGCAGACCGGGAACACCCCACAATATTTGCAGTTTTGGAGATGCTCTGACCCAGTCGTCTAGCCATCACAAATTGGCCCTTGTCAAACTCGCTCAAATCCTTACACTTGCCCATTTTTGCTGCCCGGGCAAAATGTTCACTTGCTGCATAATATATCCCACCCACTAACAGGTGCCGTGATGAAGAGATAATCAGTGTTATTCACTTCACCTGTCAGTGGTCATAATGTTATGCCTGATCTGTTTTTAAAATTACAATGATATTATGACCTTCATTATCACTGTAGGTTAAATTCAGGTTATTTAGGTCATTTCTGCTTTTTACCATTTTAGCATTAACATAACTGTCCAAATGTGGCCTGATTTACCTGAATTTACATGGTACTACCACAGTACTTTTTGTAAGGGTCCAGGCACAACTGTTTTTGTTTATCTATATAAATGGTGCATAATTCAATACCTCATAATTTACATAGAGAGGAAAGAGTTAAAGCTGGTAACAGATTCCAGAGGTTGTTTGTGTATTAGGAGGCGTAGAACTTCCTGTGTCCAGTTACTTGTTCAAACACACACTTATGCACACAGACATACACACACTGTCACAGAATAAATTACTATGGTGGTATCGATATGTCTGTGATGAGTCTGGATACACTGTCATTCCCACAGATATGCACATGCACATAGTCACAGAAGATGAATGTTTGCTAATTATCCTTGCTGTGAGGTTCACCATAATAGATGACTATGTTTTACTGTGTGTGAATTCATGTGTCTGTATGTGAGCGAGTTCATTTATGACTGTAGGTTTGTGTGGCTTTGTTTGTGAGTGTGTATGTGTTTGTGCGTCTGTGTTTATGCGTGTGTGCGTGTGGATGGGCTGTAAGCGGAGAGGACGCCAGACTGTCTCCAGGCGCGCTGTAGAGGAACTGATCATAAATCAGCTCAGATTAAAGAGAAAACGCCAATCTGCCTCTGTGCTCAGAGCGACTTCACTAAACCCACTATAACCCAGTCCAGAACCAGCCTGCCTTTGAATTTTTAATGGCCAACATCCTACTTTTTACAGATTTTCACACATTTTCAATCATAACCTTAACCGAAATTTGAACTTGAACGTGTAACTACCTAACATCCATATTCAGAGCAGACAGAGGCGTTTGTTTTGAAGAATTTGAGAGACAGATTTCTTAGTGTAGAGCTATGACCAATCTTTATATATGACCATCATCTGCCCTCTTACATCCTAATGACATCATAAGGATTTAACCAACCAAAACAGAGCAAATGGGAAATGCCACATGCTGCATATTCCAACCACTGACTTACTGACCCAACCAGTGTCATTATTTCCATACAATTCAATCATTTACAAAACTTTTCCCATTCATCATCAATCATTTAATGTACATTTTGAGGGATGAAAGAAGCTATTTTCCAAGATTAGTCAAGTGTCACATTACTATCGCCATGCAGGCTCATTATTTTTTATATTTAAAAAATGGAAAAACTACTCTCCATGTTTACTCATATTTTTATGTGATTCTGCATGTAATCTTGTACTTTACAATGACTTTACAAGGTCATGTATTTTATAGGGGACAATCCACTGATGAAAATATATAGTTTTAATGCACTGTAAGTCGCTTTGGTTAATGCATAAATGTAAATGTATTTCAAGATTTCAGTGATAGTACAATAATGGTATTAAATGGTAATACCATAGTATTTTGGTTATCCATGTTGTACTCTAAGAATTCCATGGTATTATCATGTTTCATGTCAATGTACTTTTGTGATTATCTGGGATGTTTGCTATGAGATCTTATAGTTATTTAATCTATCAAGCTTTTCTGTTAATATTGCAGAAATGTAAATAATAATGTTTTGAAAAACCATGGTGCTCCATATACTGTTTATTTGTAGCATTTGTGTACCTTTAATCTCATTCACTAGATATGTTACGTTATTGGATTTAGACTTTTATATGCACAAAGCAAAAATATCTGAAATTTAAATTATTTACTCACCATAATGTCCTTCCAATCCCATATTGCTTTGTTCTGTGGAAAATGTTTATCAAAATGTTAGGGAGTGATGCATCAGTCACCATTCAATTTTATTTCTTCTTTTTTTCCTACAATGCAGTGAATGGTGACTGAGGTTGTTAGTCTCCAACATTATGTGTATTGCCTATATCGCCTCAACAGCAGTAAACAAAAACAAAATGCAACACAACCTAGGACATTTCACATTGGCAATGCCTTTAAGCTTATCTAAGATCAGACTTCTTGTTTCTCTTAGATGAAGTTTAGATACAGATCAGAAGAACTGACCCGAGACCCACATGAAAGGCCAATAAACACTGTCTGAGCCACTCAGAGGTGAAATGGCACTTCCTCTTCATCAGTTTGCTTCAAGGGCAGGCAATTCCCAAATTCATTTCGGGGCCGTTCTTTATGGGAACAGTTAAATATAGTTTTGGGAAGGAGCGGAGGCAGGATAGTCAAACAGTTTACTGCACTTTTCCTTGGTTTCTAGGTGGTCTGGCTAATGTTTCATGGTCATGTCTGACTAAAGAAAATGCCCCGGCTCCCACTCACACCCAGATCTCTCAGTCTGCAGACACGCAGACCCACAAGTTGAGCTCCATGCTTGGGAAAATACAACCATCCTTCCTACTAGTAGATGGCACAGCATACTATAGTTTGTGTACATTTGCTGGCTGCAGTATGCTGTAAGACACAATGCTGCACAGTTCAAAGTTCACAGTAGCAATTTCTCAAATGAACAAAAACTACTCAGGTACAAACACTAATTAAAAATATGTTAAATATCAAAAGCTTGGAACAATAATATATACAGTTTTTCTGCATAATATTTTTGTGGAAATCATGATGTAAAGAGGAATTGATAAATAAAAAACAGAACTGAAATGAAAAATAAAAAACATTTATTAAAATTAAGCATTTATTTGAAATCTGAAATTAGATTTTTTTTGTAACATTAGAAATGTCTTTACTGTCACTTTTGATCAGTTTAATGCATCCTTGCTAAATAAAGTTATTAAATTATTTTCTTATATATATATATAATTTATATATACATACAAATATATATACACCGATCAGGCATAACATTACCACCTTCCTAATATTGTGTTGGTCCCCCTTTTGCTGCCAAAACAGACCTGACCCACTGAGGCATGGACTCCACTAGACCCCTGAAGGTGTGCTGTGGTATCTGTAAGCAGCAAATCATTGTTAGCAGCAAATCGTTTAAGTCCTGTAAGTTGTGGGGCCTCCATGGATCGGACTTGTTTGTTCAGCACATCCCACAGATGCTCGATTGGATTGAGATCTGGGGAATTTGGAGGCCAAGTCAACACCTCAAACTCATTGTTGTGCTCCTCCATTCCTGAACCATTTGTGCTTTGTGGCAGGGCGCATTATCCTGCTGAAAGAGGCCACAGCCACCAGGGAATACTGTTTCCATGAAAGGGTGTACATGGTCTGCAACAATGCTTAGGTAGGTGGTACGTGTTAAAGTAACATCCACATGGATGGCAGGACCCAAGGTTTGCCAGCAGAACATTGCCTAAAGCATCACACTGCCTCCTCCGGCTTGCCTTCTTCCCATAGTGCATCCTGGTGCCATGTGTTCCCCAAGTAAGCAACGCACACGTACCCAGCCATCCACGTGATGTAAAAGAAAACGTGATCCATCAGACCAGGCCACCTTCTTCCATTGCTCCGTGGTCCAGTTCTGATGCTCACGTGCCCACTGTTGCCACTTGCCAGAGGTGGAAAGGGGTCAGCATGGGCACCCTTACTGGTCTGCGGCTATGCAGCCCCATACGCAACAAACTGCGATGCACTGTGTATTCTGACACCTTTCTATCAGAACCAGCATTAACTTCTTGAGCAATTTGAGCTACAGTAGCTCGTCTGTTTGATCGGACCACACAGGCCAGCCTTCGCTCCCCACGTGCATCAATGAGCCTTGTCCTGACCCTGTCGCCGGTTCACCACTGTTCCTTCCTTGGACCACTTTTGATAGATACTGACCACTGCAGACCGGGAACACCCCACAAGAGCTGTAGTTTTGGAGATGCTCTGACCCAGTCGTCTAGCCATCACAATTTGGCCCTTGTCAAATTCGCTCAAATCCTTATGCTTGGCCATTTTTCCTGCTTCTAACACATCAACTTTGAGGACAAAATGTTCACTTGCTGCCTAATATATCCCACCCACTAACAGCTGCCGTGATGAAGGGATAATCAGAGTTATTCATTTCACCTGTCAGTGGTCATAATGTTATGCCTGATCGGTGTATATATATATATATATATTTCCCTTTCAAGGGAACTCACGCTGCATCACCGCTTTGGGAACGCCTCTGCGTGATTGCGTCGTGAAGCACGTGTGTAATCAGTCCAATAGAGAGATGAAACGTCATAGGCGGGTGACGTCATAGACCCGGAAGGTATAAAGCATACCGGCAAACAAACGCCGCTAGCTTCTGTTGTCTTCAGCAAGCGCTCTATGTAACATTGTCCTCTGTCAGCTCTGTGTTTGTGTCTGAGTTCAGACTTTTTTGTTTTCATATAACAAGTTTGCAACATACTGACACACTAAAAGAGAGACACTATGGCGAGCGAACAGCGTTTCAGAAGATGTGTTGTTCCCTGCTCTCGTTACATTACGAGTGGGGATACACATTTGATGTGCGTTGTTTGTCTGGGAGAGCAGCACGCTCAGTCGGCTCCCGAGGGGGCCGGCTGTGAGCATTGTGAGCAGAGTGTTGCGATCCTGCCGGGCGCTCTTCGAGGGGAGCGCCGCGGCTCGCGTTCCCCGCAGCACAGGCCCCGCTGCTGCCGAGGCACAGCGGCAGCTTATGCCGTGGGGTTCGCAAATGGATCTGGCAGAGGGGTTAGAGACGGGCCCAGCCCTTTCTCTGCCTTCACCTGGCAGGTCCAGTGCTGCTTCTCTGGGTTCGGGAGCCCGCGCTGCGGTTTCTCCCTCCCAGGAAGTGGCCTCGGCACTTCAGTTGTCCAGCTCCGAGGAGGTGGATGTCTGTAGTGTCGACGCAGGAATTGAAGACTCGCCACTTCAATCTCCTGCTAGTGAGGAGCTGGTGGAGGTTCTGAGCAGAGCTGTGGCCAGATTAAACATCGACTGGCCACAAGAAGATCAGGAGCGCGTCTCAGTTAAAAGCAGACTTGATGAGCGCTTCCTGCCAGCCCGCTCTGTTCAGCCTCCACGTCGGGGCTTACAATTTTTCGCGGATCTCCACACAGAGGTGTCGAGAACGTGGAAACGGCCCATGTCATCTCGTATTTTCAGTCCCCAAACGTCCGTGTATAGTAACATCTTGGGGCTGAAAAGGCATGGGTATGGTTTGATGCCGAGGGTGGAAGAGACGCTTGCGAGCCATCTCTCTCCCGAGTCGGCATCGGCCATTAAAGCCCCGACATTGCCCACCAAGCCACTGAGAGCTACATCGGCACTGGTGGGCAAAGCGTACTCGGCAGCGGGTCAGGCCGCCGCATGCCTGCACACTATGGCTATCGTGCAGGCATACCAGGCTGACCTGCTGAAAGACCTGGGGAGTAGCCACGAGATCAGAGCAGATGTAATCAATGAGCTCCGATCCTCAGCAGATTTAGCTCTCCATGCCACCAAGGAGACGGCAAAATCTATAGGCTGCTCTATGGCAGCCCTGGTGGCCACGGAGAGGCATCTGTGGCTCAATCTTACGGAGATAAAGGAGAAAGATAAAAGCTTCCTGCTTGATGCGCCGCTGTCTCCTGGGGGCCTGTTCGGTAACGCCGTCACTACTGTCACCGACAGGTTTCAGGAGGCAAAGAAACAGTCTGCGGCGCTCAAGCAGCTCCTTCCCCATAAGCCCCAGGTCTCGTCTGTTGCTGTGCGGGAGCAGCAGACCCCGGGTACGAGCTCCTCACACCGGGCGCAGCAAAAACAGAGTGTCGCCACCCGCACTCCCCCTCAGAAAGGGTGGGGCGGAGGGCGGCGCTCTCAGGCGCAATCTTCTAACAGTAAGACAGATCTGCGGACTGTCATTATTTCGAGGAAGGCTGCGTCTAAGAAGCCCTGACGCCAGTGGGCCCAGGGCAGTGAGGGTTTCCCCCTCCGGGGGCAGGCGGTGCTCACCTCAGTACACGGTACCCGTCTGTCCTCGGTACCCTCACAGGGCCAATCCACCAACCCCGCCTGAGTGCCGGGGCGTGGAGGGCCCTTACGAGACATCCGAGGATGGCTCGTGCCCTCCAAGGAAGGAGGTGGCGCTGTCGAGCCAGTTGTTCCCTGCCGGTCCGCCGCTTCAGGGCGCTGTGCTCACAGTGCAGAGTACATCAGAGACCAGGCTGGTACCCCTAGTAGTCTTTCTGGCAGAGTGGGAGAGTCTGCCAAATATATCTCAGTGGGTCCTGCAGATAGTAAAAATAGGGTACACCATCCAGTTCAGGTGTCGTCCACCCAGTTTCAACGGGGTTCTGCCCACGCTGGTGGGCCCCGAGCAGGCTCTGATTATGACTTAAGAAGTACAGACCCTCCTGCGGAAAAGGGGCCATAGAAAAGGTCCCTCTGTCCGACAGGGAGTTAGGGTTCTACAGCCGGTACTTCATTGTGCCAAAGAAGGATGGGGGGCTGCGCCCTATTCTAGATCTGCGCATCCTCAACCGCTCAGTAGCAAAACTCAAGTTCAGGATGCTTACACTCAAACATATTGTGTCTCAAATCAGGTCCGAGGACTGGTTTGTCACGATAGATCTCAAAGATGCCTATTTTCATGTCTCCATCCTTCCGCAGCACAGGAAGTACCTGAGGTGCGCTTTTGGGGGAGAAGCGTACCAATATCAGGTGCTTCCCTTTGGTCTAGCCCTTTCACCCCGCACCTTCACCAAGTGTGTAGACGCGGCATTAGCCCCCTTGCGCATGCAGGGGATCCACATTCTCAACTATATCGACGACTGGCTGATACTAGCACAGTCAGCACGCCTGGCAGTTCAACATCGAGATGTTGTTCTCGCACACATGAGGAAGTTAGGACTGAGGCTCAACTTCAAGAAGAGCATTCTTTCTCCAGTTCAGAGAATAACGTATCTAGGCGTGAGTTGGAACTCGGTCTCTATGCAGGCTCGTCATGTGGAAGGATCCTTGGTTTTTGGCCCAAGGCCCGTTACTGGGGGCACCGCGTCGGTGGGTATCTCTGACCACGGATGCCTCCCTTACGGGTTGGGGGGCGACCATGAGTGGTCGCTCGGCCCAGGGCTTATGGCAGGACTGTCATCGTTCATGGCACATAAATTGCCTAGAAATGCTGGCGGTGTTTCAGGCTCTGAAACACTTCCTGCCATACCTCAGGGGCCATCATGTGCTAGTACACACGGACAGCACATCAGTGGTCTCCTATATAAACCATCAGGGGGGGTTGAGGTCGCGCCTATTATACAAGTTGGCCCGCCAGATTCTCCTGTGGGCCCATGGGAAACTGCACTCAGTCAGGGCAGTTTATATCCCAGGGCGCCTGAATGTGGAAGCAGACATCCTGTCAAGGCAGGGGCCAAGGCCCGGGGAGTAGAGACTCCACACCGAGGTGGTGGAGCTCCTTTGGGAGAAGTTTGGCAGGGCCGAGGTGGACCTGTTTGCCACACACAAAAACTCTCATTGTCGACTGTGGTTCTCCCTAACGCCTCGAGTGGCCGAGGCTGCCCCTGTACGCATTTCCCCCGATTGCTCTGCTTCCGGGAGTTCTAGAGAGAGTGCGCCGGGACGGGGCCCGTCTTCTGCTAGTAGCTCCGTTCTGGCCAGCCCGAGTTTGGTTCGCAGACATTGTGTCACTCCTCGACGGCCCTCCCCTGGAAATTCCGTTCAGGAGGGACCTTCTCTCTCAGGTGGGCGGTGCCATCCTGCACCCCGGCCCAGAGCTGTGGAATCTGTGGGCTTGGCCTCTGAGGGGGCCCAGCTCATAAGTTCTGGTCTCTCAACCGAGGTTGTGGAGACCATTCTACACTCTAGAGCTCCCTCTACGAGGAAACTGTATGCTCTGAAGTGAAGACTCTTCACCTCATGGTGCAGAGATCGCCTGTGGGATCCAGTTAACTGCCCTGCGATCGTGGTGCTGGAGTTCCTGCAGGAGAGGTTCTCCGCTGGGTTAGCTCCCTCCACATTAAAGGTGTATGTGGCAGCCTTAGCAGCTTACCACACTCCTTTGGGTGGTGTTTCATTGGAGCGACACCCTCTGGTTACTCGTTTCCTCCGTGGTACTATGAGGCTGAGGCCTACAGTACGCACCAGGGTGCCGGCCTGGGACTTAGCCATTGTCCTACAAGGCCTTTCTGAGGCTCCCTTCGAGCCACTAGAAGAAGTTCCTGAGAAGTTTCTTCTTTCTTCTTGCGATATCTTTCTTCTTTCTTCTTGCGATATCTTCTCTGAGAAGAATAGGGGATTTACAAGCCCTCTCTGTGGCACCCTCGTGCTTGGTATTTGCTCCCGGTATGGCTAAAGCTTTCCTGCACCCCGGCTTCAAAGCAGAGGATGAGCAAGTGAGTAGTCGAGGCTATTTCACTTGCTTATGTGGCGGCCGGACAGCCTTCCCCATTGGACATTTGTGATGCGGCAGGATGGTCCTCACCGCTCACCTTTGTCAGGTTCTATGAACTGGACATTAATGTTACTCCGGTGGCTCGGGTGCTCGCCTCATAGACAATGTTACAGGCGGGCATCCGGCTCCTATGGGGGCGTGGGTATTCTCGTTCCCAAAGCGGTGATGCAGCGCGAGTTCCCTATTCAGGGAACATCTCGGTTACGCATGTAACCTTAGTTCCCTGAATAGGGAACGAGATGCTGCGTCACCCTGCCATACTCCCCGCATGCCCGCAAGCGTCTTGCTTCAGCCTTTTTACAGAAGCTAGAGCCGTTTGTTTGCCGGTATGCTTTATACCTTTCCGGGTCTATGACGTCACTCGCCTATGACGTTCCGTCTCTCTATTGGACTGATTACACACGTGCTTCACGACGCAATCACGCAGAGGATTTCCCAAAGCGGTGATGCAGCGTCTCGTTCCTTATTCAGGGAACTAAGGTTACATGCGTAACCGAGACGATATACACACACACTCCTTAAATGTGTTTACATCTTGTAAATTTGTTTTTTTCTGGGTTCCAAAGTAAAAAAGGTCAAAGTGCATCGTACTAGTAAAATTAAGATAATAGTAAATTAATCAAAAATTAAAGTAAAAAATACAATAAACGTATTAAAACGTATTTAATAAAACGTATTAAAACATTTACCCAAAAAAAGCACAAATATTTAGAGCAAATCAGAGTGGTGTTATAATTTTCCAGGAAGCCATTTTGTTGTCATGTGACCAGAAAACGATGAAATTAATTGTCTTTGAACAAAATACAAAATACACTTAAATTTAAAGTACATTCTCATTCATAATATCTTGATTTATTTACTGTAAGTTTTTTTGTGTGTGACCAGTGGTCTCATTAACAGTGTTGAGGAAGCTCATGAATCTTTTGATTGACTCTGTTTGTTTCCGCTCTCTTTCTGTTACTCCTTTCCTCCTTAAACAAAGAAAACACTTGTACATCTGATGCGTCGTCAGCTCCATACGCTTGCTTACACGCCTGCAGCTCTTGTCAGTGTAAAGACTTACAGCTACAGGAGTTTGTTTTTCCAAAGGGTTTGTCCTGCCTCCCTTCTTATCCAGAATGAATGAGCTGTCCCTCACACATGATTTTGTTTCATCTGTTCCTCTTTTTTAGTATTGGTCATTTTGGCTCATCTTATCTCAACAGCTAATTTAGACAAACTCACGTTAATGTCATTAACTGTAGATTTATGGTCGCTCATAGAAAATTCTAAACTCAACAAACTGCTGTTGAGTAACAATTTTAGAAACTGTCTCATGGAATCAAAGTGATCACATATTTAGGCTAGAGTGAAAGCAAAGTTTTTTTCAATTTTAACTGTTGCTCAAGATTTCCGTCTTAATCTTAACTAGCTTAATTATTAAGATTTCCTTGTTTAACCAGCTTTACACGATTTTTAAATTATATTGTGCTTGAGTTTCTCATTGTTTTCTCGCCTTATGATTTTTAAATTAACAAATGATTTCAAAAATAAAACCCACATAAGTCAGTTTTTGAAATGGAACCTTTAGACAAAATAGGGAAAAAAACAGCATATGTGTTTTTTGTTGAGTATCATATTTGATAGATCAGGCTTTGTGACTCATAATATAGGAGAATATGGAAACACCTTCATTTTAGTTAGAGGCCCAAACTGTGCATAAAATTTGGTGCAGTTGCTGATATTTATATGGCCAAAAAGTAAGATAAAATACTGATAGCTTACAAAAGGATCTTTATAAAAGTTACATAAACTGCATATAAATATCAGTTGTCACTCTATATCTCCCAATAATATGTCAAGTCAAATCACCTTTATTTATGTAGCACTTTGATGTATATATTTAACTAAATGTATATTTAAATGCTTAATTTTATGATCAAAGTTCTGTGATTTTATTGTGGGAGGCAAAACATATAACGCAATGCAATTAAATGATGACTGAGTACAAGTAAATGCTCTTCAAAAGCCTAGTATATCATATTTGATACACCATATTAGCTTGATTTATAAAAAAAAAAAAAACATGATGTATGAACAATCAAGTAAACCTAAGTTGATTCAGAAGTGCATGTTCATCTTGAAATATGACTACTAATATAAAAATGATTCTTATGTTAAAATCAGATTTCACAGCAAAAAGTGCACCAAGACCTGAAGGGGAATGTTTTTAAAATCATACTAAAAGGCCTTTTACTTGCTAAATAAGTAAAAAACGATAACGAAAAGATGACAGATAACAAAAGGCATGTTGTACAGGATTGTGTACAACCGGTTTTGATCATGTTGATCATTTAGCACGGTTAAGATGTGTGAAGAATGCAGGAGAGGGCGCTGAGAGGCAGGCCAGGGTGTTGGCGGCAGCACTACGGAGAGTTCAGGATGGATTTGTTCCTTCTCTCCGCAGATTAGCCCGCAAAATGGCCACGCTGTTTGCACTCACATGCACTGATAAGCACCATTAACAGGGTGCTAATCCTGTCGCGCTCCGTATTCAGACTCACACAGATGGGAGGGGAGAAACCGGCAGAGAGAACTCAATGTGGGATAGAAGGGAGGTCACCATTATCACCTGCTATTAATTGTTTCCATTTGTGTAATTCGTACCAGGACTGAACACAGGAGACTTGATGAGAGGAAGTGTCTCTATTGCATGTTTGTGATGGAAAGATATTTCGGCAATGGCACTTGGGACAGTGACAGGTTTTTGCTTCGCTGGATATTTATGTGGGGACCAAATCCCTCCATCCAGCTGTTGCAGTCATTGTCCCAGTGAGTTTAAAAGGACTGCTCAGTTGGCCTGGAGGTTTTGATGGCCATGACGCATGACGACGGGCAGATCCTGGTAAAGTTACAAAGCACTCACCGCCCAGGATCGCATTGAATTGAATGCTTATCTGCTTGCCACTGGAATTTGGGTAGTGTCCCCGCAATACCATTATCAAGAAGTATACTGTTGAGAACAATATATAGGATGTCTAGCTTAAGGTTTCCACAATAAAGGTATGAGTACTTTTAAGCTCAATCTGATTTACGCGCTAGTACACTGTGTTCCTGGATCCTTATCCTTTGCTGTTTCTATCAGTAGTTAAGTAAGTAATCATTTGTCTTTTATTGCTTTTATTCAATTTAATTTCCTGTACACTTATTCCTGGTACAGCCCCCTACAGCATCCTGAGGTTAAGTGCATTGTCACAAATCACAATTGCCCTTTATAAGACTCAAACAATCACACTTCAAAATAGCTAAACTAAATCTAAATTCAGAGGGTAAAGATTTAAATAAATTAAAAAATGAATGAATGAATGAATGGATGGATGGATGGATGAATGAATGAATGAATGAATGAATGAATGAATGAATGGATGGATGAATGGATGGATGGATGGATAAATGAATGAATGAATGAATAAGCATCCTTTGCCGTAAACTGTATAAGATATTAAGGCTTTTATTATATTATTATTTTATATTATATTATATTATATTATATTATATTATATTATATTATATTATATTATATTATATTATATATTGTTGTGTTTTCCAAAAAATATCTAAGCACCCTATTTGCAATAAATTGCAGAAGATATTAAGTCTTTGTTATATTATATTACATTCTTACTATTTCTTTCTTTCTTTCTTTTATTTAATTATCTTAATCCTTTTACAAATATTTTTTATATACCATCACTAATTTTAGATGTATGTTTAAAGCAAGAAAACAACAACAGCTATGTGCCAATGGGATAAGAAAAATAAATTAAATTCAACATATATTCTCTGAAATCAATTCTTAATATTGTGTACTTCTCAAATAAAATCTTGTTTTAAGGATGTTTACATATTTTACTGGAAAACAAGACAAAAACTGATTAAGAAAAAGATTTTTTGCCATGTAAAACTGGTTGATTGAAATGTTGTTGGATGTTTCTCTAGGAACATGTTGTATCTGTGTTAATCATGTTGAGCGTATGTTTATTGCATCCCAGCTTTCAGGACTCCCTTCATGAACATTTAACCATGCAGGCCTATTAATATTTGTACACACCATACTGAATATTTTTGGATTTGTTCATTCTGCAATCCAGACGGTTCCTTTCTGTCTCATGTGCCCTCAAAACTGAGAATCATCTGTAGACCCTGTCTAATTCTCTCCATTAGCTTTAAAGCTGGTATTTGGTCTGACCAGTTGAGTAAAAAAGCTATTGGTCATAAGTTCATTAGGTGTCCTGAGGTACGTCAACCCATTGCAATTTACTTTATTTATGCCTGTCGTGTTGAGTCATTAGTCTCTATGACTATAATGAAATTTTGCAATGCTGTTAGAGTCACTTAACAAATGAAGACTAAGACGACTCTAGATGCCTCATTGATTTAGATGTCTGAGGTCGGTTGTCATGGTATAAGGGGGCAACAGGACAATGTGTGTGTGTAGATGTGTGCAATGCCGTCAAATCCATCACGTACAGCAGTGTATCAGTTTTCTACATGAACTCTGATCATCTATAGATCTGTAGTTTTAGACAACCTCAAACTGAGTTCCCTGTGTCTGTGTGTGTAAGAGTGTGTGTGCATGAACCCAATAGGCCCCAGAGACCTCTTCAGTCCGACGTTACAGAAAAATATTGGACATAGGACACCTAAGATCAAACTCCATTACATTAAAGAAACATTAGACGCAGTAGTTAAGGAGGGAACGGCTCGATCCATTTACATGTCAAAGATGGGGGAGTGCAGTCACAACCAATTACGTTGGCAGAGTAGTCTGACTGTCTGGGGCTTTCTCCCCTGTCCTCTCTTCTTCATCTCTCTAATATTCATTTCCTTTGTTTTATGAGTGAATATTGTACGTAGCGTTTCCCTTCTTAAGCTACACTGTTGAGTGCTAAAGGCTAGTCTAAGCTCTTTGTCACAGCCACATGTGAGGCTGCACTTTACTTGGCAGTTTCCATCTGTGGATAAAACAAGCTGCCTGATGTCAAGGTCTCTGTGTGATTGTCCTGCAAGCTCTCCACAGCTGCATTTGCAAAATAACACAACAGCAGTCTGAAAATATGGGAAAACTTTCATGAAGAATCAAACAAAATACTCCAACATAAGCAAGGACTCTCTCTATTTCTTTAAAAGGCATAAGGGGCAATGACGTGACTCTCTCTTTTGTGTCCTATATATTGTTCTGTTTTTTTTTTGTCCTGATTTGTTCGCAAATGTATTAAAATGCTACAATATGCATTAAGCTAGTTTTTTCCTGATTTAAAAATAATTTTTATATTTTATTATATATTTTTTTTAATATGAAGTATATTTAAAATATATTTAAAATCTTTTTTAAAAGTAATGACAATATATTTATATTGTTACTTTTTACTTGATGGTTTTACAGTATGACAAGGCTTCCCAAAAACTTAATGATATTTATGACTGAAAAAATACTTACTAAAATACATACATGCATACTATATTTTTACATACTGTTTACATTGAAAAAAATATTAAGGTATAAATATTCAAGGTATAAGGAAAATATGTTATCATATAATTATTACTTAATGACTAATTCTGAATGGAAGTAATTAAGATCATATATATAATATAAAATATAATTTATTTATGTGATGCAAAGCTGAATTTTCATCAGCCATTACTCTAGTCTTCAGTGTCACATGATCCTACAGAAATCATTCTAATATGATGATTTATTATCAATGTCGGAAACAGTTGTGCTGCTTTAAAAATTGTTATAACCTGCGATACTTATTTCAGGATTCTCTGATGAATAAAAAGCAAAAAGCAAAAAAAAAAAAAAAACAGCATTTATTTAAAATAGAAATCTTTTGTAACAATATACACTACCATTCAAAAGTTTGGGGTCAGTCATTTTTTTTCTTTTTTTTTTTTTTTTTAAGAAATTAATACTTTTATTCAGCAAGGATGTGTCAAATTGATAAAGAGTGATAGTAAAGACATATTGTTAGAAAATATTTCTATTTTGAATAAATGCTGTTCTTTTTAACTTTTTACTCATCAATGATTCCTGAAAAAAGTATCACAGGCTTGAAAAAATATTAAGCAGCACAACTGTTTCCAACACTGATAATAACGGAGTATCAAATCAGCATATTAGAATGATTTCTGAAGGATCATGTGACACTGAAGACTGGAAGAACGGCTGATGAAAATTCAGCTGTGCATCACAGAAATAAATTATATTTTAAAGTATATTAAAATAGAAAACCATCATTTTAAATTGTAATATTTCACAGTATTACTGTTTTTCTTTATTTTCTGTATTTTTGATCAAATAAATGCAGGCTTGATGAGCATAAGACACTTCTTTCAAAAACATAGTAATGTTGACCAAACTTTTGACCGATATACAGTATGTAGTTACTTTTTGCTTGATAGTGGCACCACATGAATCATTTAATATAAATTGTTCTTGAAAATAGTATAAAAGTTTTTCAAAATAATATGAAACCAATATGAATACAGAGAGTACATTGGCACGTGTTTGAAATTTTTATTTTTTTTTTATTTTTATTCCTTTTCTTTACCATGAGCACTCTTACACACCCCATGGATATTGTAAATATTGTGCAGTACTGTAAAAGCATTTTTGGTTCAATTTTACAAATTGAGAGAAGAGTTTTAAAATGTTTGTTGGTCAAATCAAAGGCATGCCACAAATAAATTTTAATTTAAGATGCATTTGACCTGACATATACTTCATACTTGACACATGTACCCCATACAAAATCATGATTCAGTGTACAGTATGTAATTTTGGCCCTTTTGTGCCCTGATTTGATGATGGTGTAAAGCAGGTTAAATGGGTTAAGATTCTTATCCATCCCAAAGCCTTTGGAGCCATTCCTTTATAATCCTTTTCACCCCCTGAGACATTATTGCCAGGTTTAGCCGGATTTACCTCACCCGATAGCAGAGCCGACTGTGTCAAAATAGTCACCATTTCAGAGAAAAACTCATAAACAACAGCAAAGGGAACAGTGATACAGACTTTAGAAAGAGATTAAAAGAAACAGAGGCTGATAGATGGTGTTCGTAGGCAAAATGTTAGATAAAGACTCACATCCGGAAATTAAAAGCTTGTTTCTTGTCTGTGGGCCCTCAGTGGAATAACAGCAAGCCTGATGAGGACTCCTGTGCTGTGTGTAATCCTGACAGATCAGTTTATGTCCCTGCCACCAAATGGCCTATATTTCACCGGACTGTTGTAAGAAACAGCAGCATGGAGCAGTGCGGCCATTAACACAGAACTGTCCAGTGAGATAGAGCTACATGCTTTGGATGGAGGATCTACTTTTGTTTGTGTGTGTGAGTGGAGAAGGTTTGTTTTATCTGAAGAGCTGATTAAAATTGCCACTGCCACATTTGCTCCCGATCACTTGGTCCTTTCTGTAAACCACACTAACCCTTATCCTCATGCAAATTTCCAGTCATCTTAGGGTCAGTGACAGTGACAGACATGAAATTAATTATTTGGGGCATCTCTCCTATACTATGAGTGATTTCTGAATTAAAACGTCACGTGTATGTTCTGTTTTGGTTTAATTCTAGTTCCTGTTTCCTCATTTTCCTGCCACTAGTTTGTTTCTGGTTACTAATTTGAATTACACACCCGTTTCTGTTAATTAGCTTCCCATGTGTATTCAAGTGCTCAGTTCATTCAGATCTTTGTTTGGTCTAAAGCCGGGTGCACACTGTGCGATTTTGGCCATGATTTGGCCATCTGAGACAAATTTTGCAAATCCTAAAATATTTCTCTGATCCTAGGCTAAAATCCGAAGTCTTTGATCGTTAGTTTGACATGTTCACCGACAGCCGTTTAATGACCATTGCCATCAAATTTTACCTCAGACAAAATTCTGTCAGTGTCAGAAGATTGACTTACAGTGTGACTTCTCATATGACGACCATCAGATTGTCTTTGTTTTTCAAGACAAACCATGACAAAAATGAGCGCTAGAGATTTCTTTGTAGCCACCATTTCAGTCCCGCGTGTAATGCAGCCCACTGTCACTGAACCCATCATTGACTGATGATATAAAACTCTGTATGAGTTTTCTTGCGTGCGTCCGTTTTTAACGTGCCTTAACTATCGTACAGTCTGACATTAATGACAACTTAGATCTTCCTGTGTGACATGACTTACAGCGGGGATCGTACAGTCAGACAAGGAACAATCGTAAAGGACTATTATAAATCGCACAGTGTGCACCCGGCTTAAGTTAAAAGTGATTATTTTGCTAAGCTTTCTCCTGTGATCTCCTACATTTTCTTTTTTGGATTTTTTTAATTTAACACTGTTTGTTTTGTTAAATTCTCCACTGTCGTGCACTTTAATACAGCCACAACCTGCAAGCAACTAGCTGAAATAAGTTTAAGATTTATATATATATATATATATATATATATAAACATATTTCAGCTAGTATATACAGTATATATTTCAGTTTTTCAGTTCTTATTTATTTAATTTCAAGTACTGTTTTTTTTGTTGGTTTTTTTTGTGTTAGTTTTAGTTTTAGTTAACGAAGTTGCTTAAAACATCAGATATTTTTGCCTTTTACAGTAAGACAAGTGAAGGTTAATTCAGGTTGTCATAAGGTACGACTTATAATTTCATTGAAAAAATATATTTAAAAATGTTTTTGAAAATGACTAAGATGTGTATGCTTAAATGTATTCAAGGTAAAAGGAAAACTTAAAGTACTTCTCCTAGAGAATGTGCTTTTTCTTTTTGAGCCTTTTAAAGTTAGTTTTCATCCATTGAGATGGTAAAATGGTCTATTACAGTTGGTTGCACAAACCTGTGCCAGATGGGTTTTCACACTAAAGGTGTTCTGATCAGACCAGCTTTGCTAAATATAGTTCCTTCATACTTAATGTTCTCTTCTGTTCTTTGCTTATGATGCCTGGTGCCCCTGAAACCCTCAGAACCCATAATTGTTGTTGAAACCCACCAATGACTCTTGGCTCTTATAATGTATTTTGAGATGCCTTAAAGCATTACGTTACGTTTCTTTGAACCTGGCACCTGGCCTTCGATGACACTGCTAAAGCGCTTAAGACAGATGGAAACTGCGATTATGTCGCCAGAGAGGGTCATCGCTGTTCGGATCAGAGCGAGGTGACAAAACCAAAGTGTTCCAGTCACCTGCTCTTGATAAGAAGCTCTGGTGGTGTGAAGGTGGAGGCTAGTTGTGTGTGTGTGTGCGTGTGTGCGTGGTCCTGGTAAAGCCTATGTTATAGGGACAAAATGTCCCGACAAAGGCAATATCCAAAATCCTTGACCTTGTGGGGACATTTTTTTGTCCCCATGAGGAAAACAGCTTATAATCATACTAAGTGGTGTTTTTTGAACATCTAAAAATGCAGAAAGTTTTCTGTGATGTGTAGGTTTAGGGGTAGGGTTAGGGGATAGATTATATACAGTTTGTAGAGTATAAAAATTATTACATCTATGGAAAGTCCCCATAAAACATTAAAAGCCAACGTGTGTGTGTGTGTACCTTTTTGGGACAAATTTTTTACCCAGAAGTGAGCTAAACCTGTCAAAATCTTCACAAACTGTGGGGGTGTCCTCATTTTTTTTTTTTTTTTTTTAAAGGTATAAAAATAAAACAAATAAGGGTTTAGGTTTAAATGTTTGAGGTTTAAAGGTTTTTTTTAAGGAAATAAAGGTCAAAATGCTGAACGTTGTCTAGTGTTAGGGGTAGATTACAGTATTTATAACTAGCTCTATATAAAAACAATAGAAGTCTATGCAATCTCCCCATTTAGATAGCTAAGTAAATGCATGCGTGCCCATGTGTGTGAGTTCATTAGGCTAGATTTGAGGGAATCCTATGAGGTTGCAAACAGGGAAAGGGTTACTCTGATTACTGTTAATTACCCGGAGGGCCTTATGACACACACACACTGAGTATGCAGCAAGTCTGAGCACATTGCCAGGCCACCCCTGAACTTCCTTTGGGTCCACCCTCATTTCCTCTTCCCGGCCATGAGTGATGAGAGCTGTAATGAGATCATGTTAAGTGTGTGTGTGTTGGGGGGGGGCAATGCTTTCTTCTGGTAATCAAGTACATGCTTCGCTTAGAAGGTTTGTTCCTAATTCTGTTGATTTTTCCAAGTAAAACGTTTGGAAATAATCAAAAAGGCTTTTTTTATTCTTACATCTTTTTTTTGCCACTTTTATTTGTAACTACTGTATAGTGGGGAGAGAGGACTGGATGGGGAGAAGAGCCTTGAGGAAATGTTGCAAGCCAGATTCAAATTTGTGTTGTCCAAATGAGATACAGTTCAAAATTTCAGTGCATTTGTGCTAATTGTCAGACCGCACACCATATAATTGTAAAAGACTCCCTTAGTTAGTAGCCTATAGACAGAAAAAGGGGTCACTATAGAGTACCAAATTCAAGTAATACAAAAACAAAATGTAAAGAAAGGAGTTGACTGATGGGCAAATTGCAAGAGCTTTCTTAAAATAGCATCATCCAATTTGATTGGCTAGCTTTTCTCAGTTTTAGGGAGTTGCAATGCTTTTTATCAGTTTTGCTGGGAAAGAAAGTCATCAGAACATGCATTGTGCAGTGCATCTTCTTTCAAGACAGAACAAGTTGCTGATTTTGCTAAAGTTTGTGAGGTTAATGGCATTAACTCATTCATATTCAACATATTCAAGAGTTTTGTTTAAGATTAAGTGAGTAATCCTTATCCACTTTACCCCCTGGGGTATATTTAATTTAACAAGTTTGTTTGCCCATATAATCTTAAAATATTAAATTAAACTTATTTGGCTTGCTGTCCACTGATAAGGGGCTCGATGAAGCAGCTTCAACTCAAGCTCTGATATACCCCCACAGTGACTAAATATAGGATAAGATTATGTAGGGCAAGGTACCTAAGATGAAGGTGGAGTTTGGGGAGGTGGTGAGATGCTGGAACAGCTGAGACTGAAGAGAGGTAAGCAGCTGCTTATATACTCTGGCTGTTGGCTGTTGATTGGAAGATTAGATGGGCTCGCTCCTCCCTAAATTACGTTTAGGAACTTCACTTAAGATTTACCCATCCCTATGTACTAATGGCTCGTTTCCACCGAGCGGTACGGTTCAGTACGGTTCAGTACGGTACACAATTTTTGACATTTCTATTGTCAGAAGTTGTGAATGGTACCCTAATTCCGAACCGTACTGTACCACTTTTTTGGCACCCTTCCGTTGGGGTACCTACCACAGTAGTCCGGTACTAAAGGGTGGAGCTAGACTCACTGCAGAACGTTAATTGGTTGACAGAGAATTGTCACTTGCGTGTGTGTTTTTCAGCTGTGTTTTTCCTTGCAGCCTGCAGCCTTGGCTCAAACAAAGCTTGTCTTCTTCTTGTGACAACAGCCACATGCCGAGAAGCAAGAACAAGATCTCGTCCATTGTTGTTTAATGTGTCGCTTTCTTCTTCGCACGAGAATGACGTCGATCGCTACACCATGCCTATCATAAGGGTACTGTTGGCGGTGGAAACGCAGGCCGGATCAGGGTTTACAGTCCCGAATCGTACTGAACTATACTGAACCGTACTGAACCGTACCGCACAGCTCGGTGGAAACGAGCCATAAGTGAACTGTATCTTTACAAAGTTAAACTGCATCTTTCAGTTTAAGTGACTGGTTCTTGGTCAGAATAAAGTGCAAAGTGGACACGTTTTAATGATGATTGTCCCAAGTCTGGCTACAGCAAAGAGTTTGGCTGGTCAGTGACTTGAAGCGACACTGATACACCAATCGATCTGCACAGCGCTGCTTCAAGTCGACCACACCTAATCTCTCCTAGCTGAGAACTACACACTTTAGATCTAAATTTTAAACCATTCTAAACCATTTTATATAATTAAATCTACACAAATATTTAATTTTATTATAGATGTTTCAGCAATGACCATGACAACTTAAAATCTGACAATCATGACATCATTTTCCTGTAGCTCCAGAGTAATCCAATCACATGGCATTTACAGCTCAGGTGGTTAGCTATAAAAGTTATTTTACTCCATGAAGAAAGACGGCAGATTTCAAATTGTGCACTTCTGGCAGGTCAAACATCAGACAAGCACCTTTCATTCTCCAGGTATTATAGACCTCCTTGGGTTACAGTAACGAAGACGTCAGCAAAGGTACCTATCGTGTCGTTCCTCTTTTTTTTTCTGGGCTGCTTTTCTAATTATCAGAAAAAAGAGCCAGGAAGGAAATTACATCTCCAGCCTCCCTTGAATCAATTGCTTGCAGGTCAACACCAGGGTGTCTTATCCTCAAAGTGGAGTGCTGAAATGCAGACACTAAAAACTATCTAGAAAGGTGTGTACTGTGCCATCAACAGGTTACAGGGTCATCAAATTGGCAGAGCTGGAGAGTTGTGATATGAAGATTCTTTGTGTCTTCACTTAGGAAATCATCTGTAATACATCGACAATGCTGGAAGTTATTCAGCAAGAAATTTCACAAATGATAATACTGCTAGCTACGAAGGAGTTTCATCCTTCTGTCTAATCTTCACTTTGTCGTCAGTTTAAATTCAGCTAAAACAAAGACACCAGACATCCAGCCGTGGCACGCAAACAGGCACACAAGATCCCACATCATACAATTCTCAATCCTGTCTCTGATGACAGGAATGTCTTGGATCTTAAGCAGTGACCCAGACATTTGCAGGCCTTTCATTTAGGTCTCACCCCAAACCGAGCAGCTGGGCCATCAGGCCTCATTTCCCCTAACCCTGGTTCTGCCGGCTGGCCAGAGCACTGGGGCTTGTGGCAAGAGAACTGGCCAGAGTTTCCGTACTGTAAGCTGTGGTCTCTAGGGTAGCAAGGCTCATTTGCTAGCTCAATGGAGGCTGTCTCCTGCCCTGCGCCTCACCGCACTCTCCTTGGACTGCAACACATTTCTTTTCTTTGCATATGAGGAACAGAGAAGAAGAAAGAAAGAGAAACCGAGATGGAGGGAGCATGATTGATGGAGGGGCAAAGCTTTAGAGACACAAAGACAGACTTAAAAGAAGGGTGCAGAAAGGAGAACACTGCAAGCTATACATCATCATCATCAGTCTAGCTTCATTTACAACAAAAAAAGTGGTACTGTTATGATTTTAGCATAGTGTTTTTTTATGGAGTACAATGCATATACAATGTTGGAAGAAGAATATAGTTAGCATTCACAGGATTATTTCAAAGTAACATATCTTGTCTCCAACAAATGTTGTGCTTTGCTCACTGGTTCCCCAGCATGGGTCCCCAAAAGGGTTCTTAAGCCGCGTTTCCACTGAAATTAAGTTGCTGAAGTTGCTGTCTGCGTTTCCATCGCGGTCTAAAGTACAGTAAAGATTAGGCAAGTTAGTTCGGTGACAGGACTGCGCGCGACTTTCCAGTTCCCACTGGATTTCGTCCTCTGCATATAAGCTTAATAAAGCCTGAACCTTGTCATCAGTCCATTAGTCGTTTTTTTTAAAACTCCATTGTTGATTCGAATAGCAAACAACTCTTACTGCACGCACCGCAACAGACTTTTAAAAATGGTGGTTGTGAAGTTACAAACATTATTTAAATTCTTTCAAAAGTTATTGGGAACGACTGAAGAAGAAAACATAAAATCTGTGTGCTGAACTGATTACGTCATAGAAGCCGTTACGGAAAGCTACAAAGAGTGTCGTCGGAAACAGCCAAACTCAACTCATGGAAAAATGTGTATCAGGTGCGCTCGTAATTAGAGCACATTGAACGCCAAACAAGGGCAGAAAAATGTAACAAAGCGCTTGTCCTAAGAGATTAACGCCGCAATGATTGTCCAGTTACACAATGTCTCCTTCTGAGGAAAGAACTGCATGACTAAAAAGAGTTATGAGTGAGGACGAAAGAAATCGGACGCACATCAATGATTAGTCAACAGGAGACGCTGCTGGTTGGATGACTGTTTGAACAAGCTTAATGCCAATTTATATTCAGATAAATGCCATCTTGTGTGTTATTTGAGACATTTTGCTAATTTATATTGTGTTATTGTGTATGATAATGTTGCATTAGAGTGCATACGGTTCATATGTGTACTTAAAAGTGTGTTCAAAATATGTATACATATGTTAATGCATAGGATGTCAAATGTTTGATTATAATCAGGTATTTTATTGTGTTTTCTTTAAAGATTATCAACCTAATTTGAGTTTGAGCTTAAGCCAACTTTTTCTACTGAAATAACTAGTTTCAAGTCACTTATCTAACTTCAAACTAAGCTCATCTGTTGGAAAGCTGCTCTAATCAGTTGTGAAATTGAATGGAATGGATGTGAATGGAAATCAACACACTGCAAACCAACTAAGACTGTAACAATTTTATTGAAGATTTAAAATAAAGGCCTTTTTTGAGTTGATCAAAAACAGGTGTGTAATACAAGAAGTAACTCGGCAGTGGTTGAAATAAAATGCTGCGTGGAGTCAACCAATCAAGATGCTGCATGAACTCAACCAATCAGCATGTTCAACACCCAAGTCCCAACCCCGAAAGTTTCTGAATTTTGAAAAAGTACTACCTTGTGAGCAGGGACTTTTTGAGGGGGAAATTTTTTATACGGAACTTTATTTAGACCCTCGTCCCTGCGGTCGAAACACACAGAGTACCACCCCAAAGTTCCTAGTTCCTGGGGAAAGTTCCAGCTTTAATTGGCTGAACCAGCAAGACTTCCTTGTTCAACCGGTCTCACCAGAAAGTTCTTATTGGTTGACCAGCTTCAGTAAGTTTCACCAAGTTTTGCAATTCTGGTCACCAGCTAGACTAACTCCAAATCAGCACTAACCACAATAAACCAGCCTGATCCAACATGGAATTTCTGATCTAAACTGGTCTGATACCATCACTGTCACAAAACTTTTTTGTAAGGCTAAACTTGTGATGTCTCTTATAAATCTCTTCTTTAGCTTTAGCTTTAGATTGATGTTGCACCTCTGATCAGAGATGGCAGTTGTTCTCCTTCTATATTGTATTCTTCCCTAGACACATCATTAAACTCACTCTAATTTTGTCCAGCGCTTAATCCACTGTCCCCAAAAATCAATGTTGCTCTGTCTGTCATGCTAACCCATCACCCTTCATGCCATCTGCTGCTCCACGCTTATAATTCCCCCTGTTAGTGCTTTAGGACCACTGTATGTCTGACTGGCTACAAACAGCATATACAGTTGCTCAGAATAACTAGACATTCTACAATGAGCTGGTTAACTGAATCTTCACAAGCACACTATAATTTAAAAACAATAAAGATGGATAGTTCAAGTTCAAGTTCATTTTATTTATACAGCACATTTACAACAGCCACTTTGCTGACCAAAGTGCTTTACAGAAGAACAAGATTAAATGAAAATAAAACATGCTAAAAACAATAAAAATAAGAGCAACAGTTACCATAAGAGCACAGTTACCATAAAACAGGAAGACAACAACCAGAAATCGAAGCTCAGATATAAATTACCAACAGAGAGGAAAAGAACAAAAAATATAGAAAGAAAACAGGTACGTTTTTAAAAGAGATTTGAAAGCAGACAGGCTTTCCACCGCAAATGCACGCTCCCCTCTTTGCTTGAGTCTAAAGTGTAGGTCGATAGATAGCACCTTTAATGACAGTATTGAACAAGTTGCAAGAACATGACATACTGGTTGGTTTTTATATTGCTTTCTGTGCTCCCTTTCCCTGGCATTTGCGAATGTATCTATTTGCACGTGTTGAGGAGAGAAGAAAGCTAAAAGAACTAGCCCGAGCAGGGGAAGTGGCCTCCCCTCGATCCCTTAGCCCTTCTTTGAAAAGCAAACTTCAAGCCGGGAGTGTTTACCTTGGCCAGGGCAGTGGCAGATCGATGATCTGCAAAGTGGATTTGTTATTGCCTTGTTTGCCTTGGCAGCCCTTGAGAGCAGCCCACTGATTGCCGCCCCAGATGTCTACAGTATGAACACACACACATACACTGATTCATATATATATATATACATTTATACACACACCACGTGCCTCAACGGCATCCAAATTTCTGGTGTCTCTGGAATCTTTTTGAGTCTGTGAAGTTCTGCCCAATGGTGGGACATGATGCTTCCAGAGTCTGAATGTTTCCTATATTTATACTTCCTCTCATCCCAGTCCACCATTCCCTTATCCTGTCGTTTGTCACAGAGCAGGGGTTCTCCATCGTACTCCCGGAGATCTACCATCCTGCGGAGTAGAGTTCCCTTTTTAATGAAACACATCTGATCCAGCTAATCAAGGTCTTTGGCTCTTTTGAAAAATGATAGGTAGGTGCTGGGATTAACCTCAACCAGGAGCCGAATTTAGCATCCATGTCACCAGTCGGGAGATACATTATAAACTTTATCAACTTAACTCATAAATATTAATGAGGTGCTCACTGATATTAATTAGGTGATGTTTGCCCTGTAGTTCTTGTTGAAAGGCACTAGACAAAGTATATTGCCACATACAGTTTACTACAAAGCAGCTAGTTGATCTTAAAGTTGTAATCTTATGCAAATTTTCCTTTACACAGTGGCTGAAAATATTAAAATATAATGATTATTCCCAAAAAGTGGGAGGACAAAGTGGGGGATAGCATGTCCCCTGGTTATAATGGTTGCTACACCCCTGCCTGTCCCAGTGCGAACACTGCAGAGGAAGCAGCTCAGCTTTAATCTTGTAAAGACACACAGATGGATCTCCTCTTTCATGATCTTCATGACCGCATCCTCATCATTGGAACTGGTAGAGCTGTAATTTCCATCCACTTCAAAATGCATTAAATATTAGCTTATGTTAAACTGGACCAACATTGACTTTAAATTGAAGATAATAGACAGTAAGACTGCTGTTCAAAGAGAAAACTGAGTTGTGTGCGTGTGTATTGGTGTAATGTCTCCTCGCTTATGCTGTCCACTCCAACTCTGCCAGACCTCCAGGGCTTTCAGGACTCTGGCCTCAACATTGAGGGCTGAGTTGGGGCCCTCTCTCTGTGTCTGTGTGGCCAAATAAAAATAACCTCTTGACACTTTTATGGCAGGACACAGTTGTGTGGATTTATGCTGCTTGTTTTCGCACAGTTTAAAGTGAGACTGTCCAGGGCCAAAAGCTTATAGCCTCTGTCAGCACATATTAAATGTTTATGCTGTTTGTCTCACACACTTGTCCTTTTATTTGAAACCAATTGACTCTTAGCCTTTGTGCTAGCAATCCCGATATGCGCCCTATTGCGACATGTTGTGACATGGCCTTTATTGATCTCAGTATTTAAAATTATGTGTGGTATCCAGTAATAACTGAGTAAAAACAAAGAGTGAAATTATCAATGCTGTGATAGAATTTGGTACAACTGTGAATTTTCCAAGCAGGACATATTCCTGGATCAACATTCTTGTTGGCCATGGATAAACATTCCTATCAACCAGTCTGTTTTCTCTCTTTTTTTCTCTCCATTCTTTACCTTCCAAACAAGAATAGTATGGTTTCATAACAGAGGTCCACTACCAACATTAATAAACTGTCTGGTTTTTCAAGAGCAATTTTGGGTTTGGTCTTAAAACTTGACAGTACCAGTCAAGGATGCGTTTCCCAAAGCCACAACCGTTGGTCACAACCGTTCCGTCATTACTAATTATGTTCAATGGAACTTGCAACCAAAGCTGGCTAACAATGCTTTTGGGAAACACACCCCAGGTCGGGTCACAGGGTCTCATTTATGCCTGTGTATAACGCTACACCCTGTATTTATCTTCCAGCATATTAGTGGAGGCCTATAACACATTTTATTATTGTACATTCTTTAATACGTTTTGTTTTTTTGGTGTATTTTTTGCTGACACAGCGTGATGCATTTATTGTGGTAATTGAGGTTAAGCAGTTTTATCAAAGGTTGCCATATGGCCCTTGAACCTATAACCTCACCTTTACAAGCACAGATCAAAAGCAGATTTGAGAGTTGAAAGTTCTGTGTATTTATTGTGTTTAAGGTTTATATCACACTGACATTCAGAAGAGGGTAACCACAAAGCCATAGATTTAAACCGCAGAGTCCAAAGACCCCATAATGGATCTCAGATGGATGATATGGATTTATTGTTGAGGAGATTATTTAAACATTAATATTTAGACAGCTTCAAGCTTAGTGTCTACTACTGTACATAAGCAGATATAGTGGTGGTCAGAATTATTGGCACCCCTGGTAAATATGATCAAATATGGCTGTAAAAAATAAATCTGCATTGTTTATCCTTTTGATCTTTTATTCAAAAAATTCACAAAAATCTAAACTTTCATTGAAGTAAAAGAATTGAAAGTGGGGGGTAAATTACATTATGAAATAAATGTTTTTCTCCAAAACACGTTGGCCACAATTATTGGCACCCTTTTATTAAATACTTTTTGCAACCTCCTTTTGCCAAGATAACAGCTCTGAGTCTTCTTCTATAACGTCTGATGAGTTTGGAGAACACCTGACAAGAGATCAGAGACCATTTCTCCATACAGAATCTCTCCAGATCCTTCAGATTCCCAGATCCATGTTGGTGCTTCTTCTCTTCAGTTCACCCCACTCATTTTCTATAGGGTTCAGGTCAGGGGACTGGGATGGTCATGGCAGAAGCTTCATTTTGTGTTTAGTGACACATTTGTGTGTTGATTTTGATGTTTGTTTTGGATCGTTGTCCTGATGGAAGATCCAACCACGGCCCATTATAAGATTTCTAGCAGAGGCCGTCAGGTTTTGATTTTTTATCTGTTGGTATTTGCTAGAATCCATTATACCATGTATCTGAACAAGATGTCCAGGACCTCCAGCAAAAAAATAGGCCCACAACATTAAAGATCCAGCGGTATTTTTAACCGTGGGCATGGGGTACTTTTTATCCCTGTTTGCACCAAACCCATCTGGTGGATTTGCTGCCAAAAAGCTCTTTTTATAGTTTCATCTGATCATAGAACCAGGTCCCTTTTGAATTTCTAGTCGTGTCTGACAACTGAATATGCTGGAGTTTGTTTCTGGATGAGCAAGAAGGATTTTTCTTGAATCCCTCCCAAACAACATGAGGTGATGTAGGGGTTGTTTGATTTTTTTTTTTTTTAGGCTTTCTGACCCCAAGACTAATCTCTGCGATTCTCCATCTGTGATCCTTGGAGAGTCTTTGGCCACTCAAACTCTCCTCCTCGCCGTGCATTAAGACAATATAGACACACGTCCTCTTTCAGGCAGATTCGTAACATCTTTAGTTGATTGGAACTTCTTAACTATTGCCCTGATGGTGGAAATAAGAATTTTCAATGCTTTAGCTATTTTCCTACAGCCACTTTCTATTTTGTGAAGCTCAACAATCTTTTGCTGCACATCAGAACTATATTCTTTGGTTTTACTTGGCTTTACAATTTCATGTTCCTACTCACCCTGGTGTGCTAAAAAATGTAAATATTAATGGGAATATACAGTGGGGAGTATTTGATACACTGCCGATTTTGCAGGTTTGCCCACTTACGAAGCATGTAGAAGTCTGTAATTTTTATCATAGGTACTCTTCAACTGTGAGTGACAGAATCTAAAACAAAAATCCAGAAAATCACATAAGTAATTAATTTGCATTTTATTGCATGACATAAGTATTTGATACATCAGAAAAGCAGAACGTAATATTTGGTACAGAAACCTTTGTTTGCAATTACAGAGATCATACGTTTCCTGTAGTTCTTGACCAGGTTTGCACACACTGCAGCGGGGATTGTGGCCCACTCCTCCATACAGACCTTCTCCAGATCCTTCAGGTTTCGGGGCTGTCGCTGGGCAATACGGACTTTCAGCTCCCTCCAAAGATTTTCTATTGGGTTCAGATCTGGAGACTGGCTAGGTCACTCCAGGACCTTGAGATGCTTCTTACGGAGCCACTCCTTAGCCTTTGCTGTGTGTTTCGGATCGCTGTCATGCTGGAAGACCCAGCCACGACCCATCTTCAATGCTCTTACTGAGGGAAGGAGGTTGTTGGCCAAGATCTCGCGATACATGGCCCCATCCATCCTCCCCTCAATACGGTGCAGTCGTCCTGTCCCCATTGCAGAAAAGCATCCCCAAAGAATGATGTTTCCACCTCCATGCTTCACGGTTGGGATGGTGTTCTTGGGGTTGTACTAATCCTTCTTCTTCCTCCAAACACGGCGAGTGGAGTTTAGACCAAAAAGCTCTATTTTTGTCTCATCAGACCACATGACCTTCTGACCAGGTCCTGCCGTGTAGTTCTGGGCTGATCCCTCACCTTCCTCATGATCATTGATGCCCCACGAGGTGAGATCTTGCATGGTGCCCCAGACCGAGGGAGATTGACCGTCATCTTGAACTTCTTCCATTTTCTAATAATTGCGCCAACAGTTGTTGCCTTCTCACCAAGCTGCTTTCCTATTGTCCTGTAGCCCATCCCAGCCTTGTGCAGGTCTACAACTTTATCCCCGATGTCCTTACACAGCTCTCTGGTCTTGGCCATTGTGGAGAGGTTGGAGTCTGTTTGATTGAGTGTGTGGACAGGTGTCTTTTATACAGGTAATGAGTGGAGAACAGGAGGGCTTCTTAAAGAAAAACTAACAGGTCTGTGAGATCCGGAATTCTTACTGGTTGGTAGGTGATCAAATACTTATGTCATGCAATAAAATGCAAATTAATTATTTAAAAATCATAATTATTGTGATTTTCTGGATTTTTGTTTTAGATTCTGTCTCTCACAGTTGAAGTGTACCTATGATAAAAAATTACAGACTTCTACATGCTTTGTAAGTGGGCAAACCTGCAAAATCGGCAGTGTATCAAATACTTGTTCTCCCCACTGTACTTCAGAGATAATTTACTCATAAAAAATTCTAGGGGTGCCAATAATTGTGGCCAACGTGTTTTGGAGAAAAGCATTTAATTCATAATGTGATTTACCCCCCACTTTCAATTCTTTTACTTCAATGAAAGGTTAGATTTTTGTGAATTTTTTGAATAAAAGATCAAAAAAATTTTACAGCCATATCTGATCATATTTACCAGGGGTGCCAATAATTCTGACCACCATTGTATATTCCAAAAGAGCATCCTAAATGAAATGTAACCTCAGGTGACTGATTTGGAACAATCTTCATAGACAAATCTTCATGCAAAGCATACAAGAAACTGAACTCACTATTGATTCCAACAGAATTTGACGTTAGCATATTGCTAAGCTAACTGCAATAAGTACAAAATGACACATCAGATAATGCCTTTTTTGTTTTTAATTACATTACAGCAATTAGAACCTTGATACGTTTTTTAAATATGAAATACCTCATTCTGAATAAAATATAAGCTGCAATTCTCTCAACTTGACCATCATCTTAGATTAATGTTTTCACTGAGATTGTTGCAGTGCATTCTGGGATTTCTTTCTCTGGGAAGGATCCATACGATGTTGGGTGCTTCTCAAATGGAAGGCTGCATCCTACCGAGGCTGCGTCCGTCCTAGTCCAGTCCTTCTGAGGCTTGTAGGCTAGAGTCCTTCTCAGCAATTAAACGCTAGAATGAGACATGAGACATGACACACACATTCCCGCCCCCATGGTCATGACACGAAAATACTATTTAAACTTCACTTTGGAAAAATTCTTTGTATCACAAATCTTTATATTAACTGGCTTTTATTAATACAATACAGTGAAAGACAGCTGTCTGCAGTCTCCCAGTGGCTTACATTACTGGCAGTTTAGTGTTAAGTGATTATTTACAGCAAAGCAAAAGATAACATCTATGCTTTCATGTCAAGCTCAGTACCAACTCGTTTTCCATCAGTTTATTTTCATGAATTGGAATGTGTACAAAGTATTGTGGGTGATTTAAGGCCGCAAAGGATACATCCGATGCATCCTTCAAAACAGGCCGAATGAAGGACGCGAAACGTAGGCTGCCTTCCAAGGATCCTTCAAATTGAGATGGCCTTCAGCAACGTTTGATGACGTGGCAGCCGAGATATGCAGCCTTCCGTTTGAGAAACACCCATTGTCAAAAGGAGGTATTTTAGAAGGCAGCTGTGACACTTACGTTCAGTTAGTTTTAATGTATTCCATGGTTACAGATATGATTAGTTTGATACTTTCAGCTGTGTATTGTTATTTACCTTAACTGTGTCAGTACTTAAATTCTTCCTGTTCCTGTGTTTAGTGTCCTGTGGATTATTTTTATTAAAACTTCATACATATTTTGAACTTGATCCTGATCTTCATCTGTCTGTCTGCACCTTGCTGACAGCAGCATAATGTTGCTGCTCATTAAGTTTTGAAACAGAGCTATTGCTTCATAAGAGACTATAGTGTGCAATTTTTTTACAGATAGCCTATTAGCCATAAGATTCAAGGGAAGCCTTTTGGCATTTAAAAAAAAAAAAAAAAAAAAAATTTATTCATTCATTTTTCATTTACACGCAAACACAAACAAACTGACTCACCTCTCTGTGTCGTTAAGACGCTCATCAATAGGTCATCTGGGATCTCTGCTGTGTGTCTTGTTTTCTGTTTGGATTAAGGTGAGAAGGCAGACTAACCAAAGACTACCCAGCCAAACAGAGCGCACACCAACACCTGGGAGGCATATGACACCTCTTCTGTCACTGCGAGTATGTGTCCCAACAGTTCACATACACGCACACACAATATTTTTTCTTCTCTTTATCCTAAGCATATACTCCGCTCACTTTGAACAGGCACAGCATTTAAACTATTAGCACATCTGTTGATGGTCGACTAGCAGTTTTACTGTAGGCAGGACAGGAGGCTTTACAGGGGGCCTGTGAGGAAACATGTTGATGTCCAGTATCAGGCAGCCATCAGGTCGGTCTACCCTGCAGCCCATATTAATCATATCACTTTCTCCTTCAGAGCACATGCTATGACAGCCATCAACACGGGCATAGCTAATGCACTCTGACAGGGGCAGAGAGAGTGTGTGTGTCTGTGTGTGTGTGTGGTTCAGGTAAATCCTACGTTATGGGGACAAAAGGTTTTTTGGTCCCCGTGATGAAAACAGTTTATAAATCATACTAAGTGATGTTTTTTTTTTTTGTTTTTTTTTTGAAAATGTAAAAATGCAGAAAGTTTTCTATTATGGGTATAGGTTTACGTGTAGATGTAGGGTTAGGGGATAAAATATACAGTTTGTACATTATAAAAATCATTACGCCTATGGAATGTCCCCACAATGATATACCAAAGTCATTAATCATAAATCCAAGAGGTAACAAGCAGGGGAATCACAAGGAATAATATGATATAACAACCATATTAAACTAAGACAACACTGAACAAGGAACTGAGGAAACTAAGGGTTTAAATGCAGAGGGAGTAATCAACAGAAACTGAAACAGGTGCAGAACTTATGAGTAACTATGGAACCAAACAAGCTAACAAAACTCAGGCAAACCAGAACAGGGAACAGAATGAAAACGAAACCAAAACTAGAACATAACAAAAAGTGACTGAAATGAAACACTCTAGCTAGCTACATACACTATATTGCCAAAAATATTGGGACACCCCTCCAAATCATTGAATTCAGGTGTTTCAATCACTTCCATGGCCAAAGGTGTATAAAATCAAGCACCTAGACATGCAGACTGCTTCTACAAACATTTGTGAAATAATGGGTCGCTCTCAGGAGCTCAGTGAATTCAAGCATGGTACCGTGATAGGTTGCCACCTGTGCAAGTCCATTCCTGAAATTTCCTCACTACTAAATATTCCATGGTCAACTGTTAGTGGTATTATAACAAAGTGAAAGCAATTGGGAACAACAGCAACTCAGCCACAAAGTGGAAGGTCACGTAAAATCACAGAGCAGGGTCAGCGCATGCTGAGGCGCACAATGCGCAGAAGTCGTCAACTTTCTGCAGTCAATAGCTACAGACCTCCAAACTTCGTGTGGCCTTCAGATTAGCTCAAGAACAGTGCGTAGAGAGCTTCATGGAATGGGTTTCCATAGCCGAGCAGCTGCATCCAAGCCTTACATCACCAAGTGCAATGCAAAGCGTCGGATGCAGTGGTGTAAAGTATGATATTTCATGAATATTTGAAAAATAAATAAACCCCCCCCCACCTATTTAGGGTATTTGTACTTGATGGTTTTGGTGCAATATGTTTAAAAAATATTTATTTTTCTTTATTGTCGACGCATATGTCACTGACCTAGAAAAAGGGTCCAAAAAGTTAAAAAAGACAACATGAAAGTAATTTATGTGAATTAAGCCATTTAATCCAAGCTCCTTTTCATGGGAACTTGCGCTGCGTCACCGCTTTGGGAACGCCTCTGCGTGATTGCGTCGTGAAGCACGTATGTAATCAGTCCAATAGAGTGACGGAACGTCATAGGCGGGTGACGTCACCTACCCGGAAGCTATAAAGCACACCGGCAACAAACGCCGCTAGCTTCTGTGCCTTCTGAGCAAGCGCTATATGTGATCATTGTCTGTCAGTTCTGTGTTTGTGTCTGAGTTCAGACTTTCTTTGTTTTCAATACAAGTTGCACACACACTGACAAAGAATATATATAAAATGGCGAGCGAACAGCAGTACAGAAAGTGTGTTCCTCCCTGCTCTCGCTACATTATGAGTGGGGATACACATTTGATGTGCGTTGTTTGTTTGGGTGAGCAGCATGCTCAAGCAGCCCTCGAGGGGGCTGGTTGTGAGCATTGCGAGGCACTGCCTCTCAGAACGCTGCGATCCCGCCGGGCGCTTTTCGAGGAGGGCGCCGCAGCTCGTGTTCCCCGCAGCACGGGCCCCGCTGCTGCCGAGGCACAGCGGCAGCTCATGTCGTGGGGTTCACAAATGGAGGGGTTTGAGACGGGCCCAGCCCTATCTCTGCCCTCACCTGTCAGGTCCGGTGCTTCCTCTCTGGGTTATTATCTCGAGAAAGGCTGCATCTAAGAAGCCCTGACACCAGGGGTGTCAGGGTCGTGAGGGTAGTCCCCTCTGAAGGCAGGCTGCGCTCACCTCAGTACATGGTGCCTGTCTCCCTTCGGTGCCCTCAGAGGGTCAATCCGCCAACCCCGCCGCAATGCCGAGGAGGGCGGTGGCGCTGTCGAGCCAGTTGTTCCCTGTCGGTTCGCCGCATCAGGGCGCTGCGCTCGCTTTTGGGGGAGAAGCGTACCAGTATCGGGTCCTTCCCTTCGGTCTGGCACTTTCACCCCGCACGTTCACGAAGTGTGTGGACGCAGCGTTAGTCCCCATGCGCATGCGGGGGATTCGCATTCTCAACTATATCGACGACTGGCTTATCCTAGCACAGTCAGCTCACATGGCGGTTCAGCATCGAGATGTTGTTCTCGCGCATATGAGGAAGTTGGGCCTGAGACTAAACTCCAAGAAGAGCGTTCTTTCTCCAGCACAGAGAACAACGTATCTAGGCGTGAGCTGGAACTCGGTCTCTATGCAGGCCCGCCTATCAGAGCCTCGCATAAGGTCGATTCTCTTAGCAGTAAAAGGGGTAAAGTTAGACCAGTCACTCACTGTCAGACAGTATCAGAGGCTGTTAGGTCTGATGGCAGCAGCGTCCAACGTGATACCTTGTGGCCTGTTGTACATGAGACCGTTACAGTGGTGGCTCAAAACCCTTTCGCATGATCAAGGTCACGTGGCGGTGCCTCCGCGCCTTGGTTATGTGGAAGGATCCTTGGTTTCTGGTACTGGGGGCACCGTGTCAGCGAGTCACACTGACCACGGATGCTTCCCTCATGGGCTGGGGGGGGGCGACCATGAGTGGTCGCTCGGCCCAGGGTCTGTGGCAGGACCATCATCGCTCCTGGCACATAAACTGCCTGGAGATGCTGGCGGTGTTTCAGGCTCTGAAACACTTCCTGTCGTACCTCAGGGGCCATCATGTGCTAGTACGCACAGACAGCACATCGGTGGTCTCCTACATAAACCATCAGGAGGGTTTGAGATCTCGCCCGTTATACAAACTGGCTCGCCAGATCCTCCTGTGGGTCCAAGGGAAACTGCGTTCAGTCAGGGCAGTTTACATCCCAGGGCGCCTGAATGTGGAAGCAGACATCCTGTCGAGGCAGGGGCCGAGACCCGAGGAGTGGAGACTCCACACCGAGGTGGTGGAGCTCCTTTGGGAGAACGTTGGCAGGGCCGAAGTGTACCTGTTTGCTACACAAGAGAACACCCACTGTCGACTGTGGTTCTCCCTAACACCTCCAGCTCCTCTCGGACTGGATGCCATGGTACAGGAGTGGCCGAGGCTGCCTCTGTACGCTTTTCCCCTGATTGCTCTGCTTCTGGGAGTTCTAGAGAGAGTGCGTCGGGACGGGGCCCACCTGCTAATAGTATCCTCGTTCTGGCCGGCCCGAGTATGGTTCTCGGACTTAGTGTCTCTCCTCGACGGCTCTCCCCTGGAGATTCCGATCAGGAGGGACCTACTCTCTCAGGCGAGAGAGGCAATCCTGCACCCTCGCCCAGAGTTGTGGAAACTGTGGGCTTGGCCTCTGAGGGGGCCCAGCTCATAAGTTCTGGTCTCTCAACCGAGGTTGTGGAGACCATTCTACACTCTAGAGCTCCCTCCACAAGGAAACTGTACACTCTGAAGTGGAGACTCTTCACCTCATGGTGCAGAGACCGCCTGTGGGATCCAGTTAACTGCCCTGTGAGCACGGTGCTGGAATTCCTGCAGGAGAGATTCTCCGCTGGGTTAGCCCCCTCCACAATAAAGGTGTATGTGGCGGCCTTAGCAGCTTACCACACTCCTTTGGGTGGTGTTTCATTGGGGCGACACCCTTTAGTTACTCGTTTCCTCCGTGGCACTTTGAGGTTAAGACCTGCAGTACGCACCAAGGTGCCAGCATGGGACCTGGCCATTGTCCTTCAAGGCCTTTCTGAGGCTCCCTTTGAGCCGCTCGAAGAAGTTCCTGAGAAGTTTCTCACACTTAAAACTATCTTTCTACTTGCGATATCTTCCTTAAAGAGAATCGGATATCGAAGCTCTCTCTGTGGCACCCTCGTGCTTGGAATTTGCTCCCGGTATGGCCAAGGCCTTTCTATATCTGAGGGCGGGGTATGTTCCTAAAGTTCCCACTAACCCTGTGAGACCAGTAGTACTTCAGGCTGTACTCCCTGCCATACTCCCTGCATGCCCGCAAGCGTCTTGCTTCAGTCATATCAGAAGCTAGCGGCGTTTGTTGCCGGTGTGCTTTATAGCTTCCGGGTAGGTGACGTCACCCGCCTATGACGTTCCATCACTCTATTGGACTGATTGCATACGTGCTTCACGACGCAATCACGCAGAGGCGTTCCAAAAGCGGTGACGCAGCGTCTCGTTCCCTCTTCAGGGAACTAAGGTTACATGCGTAACCGAGACGTTTTCTGAAGAGACACAATAGTTTTATATGATGAACAGCTTGAATTTAGGCTTTTATTCACATTAACATCGATCAATTCACTTACATAGAACACATCAAGTGTGCTAAACATAAGCTTAACCGTGCATGCTGTCTAGGTAGTCCAACTCACTGGGGGTTGGATTAGAGCCCATATTTCAATGTACACTTCACTGCACTCAGTTTCTGTGCATCTCACTTCCCTCTCTTGCACTACAACTGTATACACTTTTATTCACAGATTGTGGGCATGAGTTTATTGGCCTTAGATGTCCCTCACATTGTCACTCATTTGAATTTGTGTGGTTGTACGCTGGGTCTGAGTGAAAGTGATCTGTCACGTGTACCCACACACACTGAGTGTGAAGTGCGAAACCAAAATTCCACACTCCAGAGATTATTTTCTATAAACATGCACAAAAAGCTAAAGTCTAAATGTGCTGAGGTGAAGACCATATTGATGCTAGCAAGCAGTGTCAGGAGTCTGCGAGCTTGGTGCTCTGGGACTATAATAAATGGTTTGTTACATTTTGTTGTGTTGACGGAATATAAACATCCAACGCCAGGGCTGGTGAAGCTGAGATAAACTAAAGTGGTCATTAATCGTGAAAGAGGAGCGCAGCTGAGGTGCCAGAGTAATTAATGTAACAAATAGTGATGGCTAGAATGAAATGAGTGTCACTTACTTTTCTTCTAGCACCATTTACATTTCTCTACACATTCTGTAATTGATGTGTTTAGATGTAGAAAAATGTACACAGGCATAAGCTCTCTCCATCACATACACATACAGAGACACACACAAAAGCCATATGTTTTTGGTGCCGTTCTTCCCCTTTCCCCTTCTGAACTGTGAACAATAATGCTATTGTTTATAATGCTGTTTAATAAATCATTTCTATTTGTTGGTGGAGCTGTTCTCAATAAATCTCCGTTAGTGGGTCCAGATGAGAGAAGTGCTAGTATTGCCATCCACCGATGTGCCTGCAGAGTACATTACCAGTTCAAAATAAACATGCAGTTGCTCCATCAGTTTTCTGTGTACACCACTTTCACCAAGAGCCATTACTGCCTGGGAGAGTGAGGACTAACAAGAGCTTGCTAAGCTTTTACTAACTATTTATTATTGATGGTTCTGCGTAACTTTGGTACACCCCCAACCACACCATTCATTCATAACACTGGAGACGGGAGGGAGAAATAAATTGTTAGACACAAGTTTGGTGGTCGTCTCATTCTGAATTGGACTTGTTGGGTTAGTTGGCATAGAGAGAGTTTTAATTCATTAGAGCTATGTGATTGTGATGGCTGAGCTGGGCTGTATGGTTGTAACAGAGGCTCAGACAGCTTGCCCTCAGACCGCCCAGGTGCTCACTGTCCATTCACTATCTACCTGAAGTGTTTATGGAACTCCCGGTAGACAGAGTGACACAATGACCGCTTTTGAGGAAGAAGTCATCACTGGAATTTCTGAAGTTTGCCAGGTTTGTGGCATCACATCTTTGAAAGATTCTCTGAGTTTCATTTGAGGCACTTAGTAGCAGGTAAACAGAATACTCTTGAGCAAATCTCAAGTCTGTGATTTCTGTGAGTCCCCCATGCAACCTACAATCCACCCCTAACCCCTTTCATATGTTAAACAGGGGTGAAAGAAGCATACTGTAAACTACATAAAATGAAATGTTTAAAACAATATGCTCAACTAATATTTAATGTGAAAACTTTCAAGAACTCACATATAGCCTACTAAAAGGCATAATGTCGGTGCCATTGCAATAATTAGACAGATTTTAATTCATTGAAACCCCAGGTTTTTGGGACCCCCCAGGTTTAATGTTTTTTGTATTATAGGGGTCCAGTGCTCTCCCAGCCCATTTAAATTCAAATACAGTTTCTGTACAACTGGTCTAGAGCTGAGATTTTTCCACACAGGTCTATCATTGTGTGCTGTGATTGGTCAATTTTTGAGGGTAGCATGGTGGCTCAGAGTAGCCTCACAACAACCCTGTTGAAAAAAAAACAGCATATGCTGGTTAGGTATGTTTTGAAGTATGGCAGCTGGTTTGAGCTGGTTTATGCTGATCATGAGCTGGTTTAAGCTGGTCCTGAGCTGGAGCTAGTTTCTTAGGACCAGCTTAGGACCAGCACTTGACCAGCTTAAACCATCTCATGACCAGCTAAGGACTATCTTACATACCTAACCAGCATATGCTGGTTTTGGTCCCTCTGTGAATAGCAATGTCACCTCAGAACAAGAAGGTCCCTGATTTGGAGGCCTTTGTTTGTGAAGTTTGCATGTTTTTTTTTTTTTCCTGTGTTGGTGTGGGCTTCCTCCGGGTGTTCTTGTTTCTCCAACAATGGGTGAATTGGAGACTCAGGTATGAGGACAAGTGGTTTGAGAATGGATGGACTGTTTTGGATGATCTGTCTGGTCAGTGATGTTTGCCCAGTAGTCTTATGGGGTGTTAAAGGGTTAGTTCACCCAAAAATGAAAATTAGACCATGATTTACTCACCCTCAAGTCACCTTCAGGACATTTTTAATATAACTCTGATTTTATTCGTCTGAAAGAAGAATGTCATATACACCCAGGATGACTTGAGGGTGAGTAAATCATGAGCTAATTTTCATTTTTGGGTGAACTAACCCTTTAAATATCAACAGTTTGAAATTTTTTAACATTTCAGTGCAGGTAAAACATCCATCTAGGACAGGTACTGTACATCCAATCCTGCTCCTGGAGGGCCACCTTCAGCTTCAACCTGCTTTAACACACCAGCCTGTAAATTTCTAGTATTCAGGAAGATTTTCTTCTGTTTCATTAAGGTGTGGCCACATTTGTGAAATGTCGGTGAAATAAGTGGGGGGGAGAGGTCCATTGTCTATTGTCAATAGTGCAGTGATGTATGAAGCACAGCTTACACAGAAGTAACTTTCAAATCAAGCTGTTTTCTATTGGTTTCTGTTACTTGGATCTGCATGATCAACTTAAACGGTGAAATCTACGTGGGAAAATCTTTCGCCCTCATGTGAAATTTCCAATCTTGTGGATTTCTATTGAAATGACTGGTTTTCGCCTTGAAAATTCACAGAAAAGCAGACTGCACCTTTAGAGTTGGAACTAAACTCTGCACTATCCTTCTCTAGGACAGTTCCTAAGAACAGAGATGGAAAGAGATTTAGTTGGGTAAAATAACGCTATTAGTCTGTCCTGTGGCTTGAGTTGATGAATAGTCATTGGACATGCTTATTTGGAAAACTAGAATATTCTCCAAGATTATTGAGGTGAAATTTGAAAGCTGAAATTAAAATGTTTCTAGAGTTATGTCTTAACTTGTAGTTGAAATTGTCCTTGCTGGCAACCCTACAAACTTTGGTTAGCTCTGCATAATGGATGGCAGAACTTCAAGTGCTGACCATGACTAAGGACCAAGTGATGATTGAACCAGCTTAACTTGGTGAATGCTTGTTTTGTATTAACTGGGTAAATCTGCAGTGTCTCTGCAAGGTCAGGTCTGGTGTATGCAAAATTCATTTTGTGTTGAAGAACTCAGTAACCCAAGAACAGATCTGCAGTACAATGCGCTAAGGATGGTTTTTTGTTCTCCCAGTCTTTTATGAGGTGCTGGACGTGCATATGTAACTTCTGTACACTTTAAAAGCACACTGTGATGGCCTTCGGCATAGAGGAGAGCTATTAAAACATAGAGAAGACATCCTCGCAAACACACACGCATATGCACACATAAACAAACTGCTGTGGGTGCACTCCCCTCCATTAATGCTTTGAGTTCAAGCTCACCTCCTATCCCCCTCAATATACTGCTTTTAAGATAACTTCTGCGTGTGTGTATGTATGTGTATATGTGTTCGTGAAGGGAGCAAGCTGAAAGGCAGATGCATTGTGTGAATGGGAGCGTAAGTAAAAAGTCTTTTCACAGATGTCAGTTGATGGGATTACTCACACTCTCTCAGCCTAAGGACAGAAGTGAGAGAAAAAGAGATAGATTTAGGAAAGGAGAGAGAGAGAGAGAGTGTGTTTAAATGATTTAACAGCTAGCTCTCTGAAAGCGCTGAAGATCAGAGATCGTGTTGTGAACCGCCCATCATTCTACTAATCCAGAGGGCTCACATCCGCATTAACACCCCCACATCACACGAAGCGGTATTGAAGGCGGCGGCTGCCCGGATTTTTTGAGAAATCGGAAAAGAGAGGAGTTTGATTGAAGATCTGGCAGAGAGTAAAGGTCCAGAAGAACAAGATGATGTAGATGTTGATGCAAAGACAAGAAATTTATGAGAAAACTTGAGGCTGCTGTCTCATCCTGGTCTAGATTAAGGCTCGACTAGATGTATATCATCTAATCCCGCCTCCCACATGTGAATAATCGCACAGCATCTCTAATGGAGCTTTGCCGAACCCAATAACAGACATCCAGCATTGCAATTTACGCCTGTTATTCTAAGTTGATAAATGTTATTTCAAAATGGCAGAACACTCCCTTTTTCTTGTGTGATTGATACGGTGGGACTACAAGGAGGTGTTGACTTTACACTGTTTCAAATTAATGTTATTTCTCTTCTTTAACTCCTGGGGGTCTCAAACTGTAGGACCGACCCTTCGAAGCCAAATGTAGGTGACTGTACAGCTTCATCAAAAGAAAATAGTTATCTCCCATGTAAAAACGTGATAAAATGGTACAGAAGTGCTTTTGAAGTAGCTGATGTGGAAAGCAGTTTTATCATAGTTTGTTAATTTAGGTGTCCAAAAGATAGAGTCACTGTTGGGAATTGTATTATTGCAACAGTGTGGTAAAAGAGAGATGTTGCTTGCCTCTTCATAGAATTCTTTAAAAATATATGTGGAAATTTTAACTTACTTAACTCTTTCCCACCACTGTTTCTGGAAAAAGTTGCCAGTCAGCACCAGGATTTTTGATCATATTCACAAAACTTTAATGGTCCCCAGATTTTTTTGTGTGAATATCTGAACATACAATATATCGAAAGAACATAGCTTCTGCTTTAAAATAAAAATCTTAGCTTCAGCCATTTTTTTTTATCAACACTTGAATTTGTGTGATTTTTATTTAAAAAAGCAATATTTTGAGCAAAAAACTGAAAAAATCGCTTTTGAGCAAAAAGCTGAAAAAAATCGTGTTTTTGTCAATGACCTCTTCATGGGTTTGACATTTAATTCGGTAACATTACAGTTTTGATTTATTTGCTGTTTGATGATCACGTTAACTTACATGTGCGTAAGCGATGCTTCTATGGCTTGTTTCTGCTTTTTCTTTGCTTGTTTTTGGATCTGTACTATTTCAGAAAATGCGTAATAGCGTTCCCACCATATAGACCATTGCACCAGAGAAACAAGCGCAGCCATCTTTAGAATTTTGTCTTTGAACTTCTGTTTTTGCGGTAGCTCAGTACAGTTTTATGGCATCGCTGTTGTAGAGTAATTAGCTGGAAAGTGGATTACTTATTGTAGAGTTAACGAAAGTTATCATGAGCATTGTAATGTTTGAAGCGGATGTCATAACAAATGTCAGTAGACTGGGAAGATTTTAAAACAAGTGGTTTATTCATAAAGCCATAAGATTTTACCTTTATGCTGTGGAAATACAAACTGGAAGATAGAACACGTCGAGCGTAGCGCTGAAAAGGGGCGGGGCTACATAAAGTCTATAACAGTAAAAACATGGATTGCTGGAAAATTCCGTCAATGGTGGGGAAAGAGTTAAGATAAACTACTTGGTTGCCAACAGCTGATTTGTTGTTTCTTTTTTCTTTTTTTTACAGTGAAGAAAATGACATTGATAAAAATGCTTTTTACTGCTTTCTTTATAGCTACAATTAGAGATAGGACAAGAAATGAGGAGGAGGAGGAGGAGAAGAGTGAACAGAATCAGGAAATCTCATTGGCTGGATTCAAACTCATGACACCCACATCAGAGCATGTGCACCAACCTGCTAGGCCACAGCTCCAAGTGCTGCTCTTTTATCTCTCTCTCGACACATTATTATCTCATTGTGCCATTTTAAAACTGGGTGTGAAAGTTACGGAATGCATTCAATATCTTACTCTCAGACAGTTTGGGAGAGGGAAGGAGAAAGGAGACGAGAAAATCAAAAAAGAGCAAGGGAGACATGAAGAATTAAAAGAAAAACATCTGGGATCGGACAGCTCATAACCTCGACATCCAGATAATCCATTTTATCACCCTGTCTTGGGCCTAAGGCCTTAAAATAACTGTAGCAAGTACTGCTTGTTCCTTTACTTAAAGCTATGTCTACATTAATCTGGATACATTTGAAAATGGCGTTTTCATTTCAAAATGCTCTCCGTCCACACTAGCGTTTTCAAACGTTTTCCAAAAGTTTCTCATCCACACTGAAATGTTGGAAAACGCTAAATTTGCCTCACTGTGCATGCGTAAAACCTCATAAAAGATGATACAGACGGAACAGACATAATAAAGTTCCCTTTCAGTCAGTCACTCCGCGTTACGTCAGTGACTGAGGGAATGGGGGTTTCGCTTAGAAGCCTATTACCTTTGAGTTCTACAAAACGAGCCAATGGCTCATTCCGTATTCCTGTCTGATCTGTGCAGTGATCTGTCACAGAGTGTGTGTGTTCTCCCTGGGCGCTTCGGCATTCCTGCAGAATTATTTTTCTAAAAGAGCTTCACGTTGCCGAGGCAGCGTTTGTGGATGACTCATGTTCCCACTGCGGGAACATGACCATCGCGCTGTTGCGATCGAGACTCAATGACCTCCATAGAGGTAGAGTCCCCTCTGCCACACCCCAATCTATTTCCAGGGTGATCTGAGGGTTACGGTGTGAAACAACCCGCCGAGTCTTCCTCGGGCCACGCCCCCCTCTTGCACAGCACAACCCGTGGAGCTGCAGGGTGAAGGCGCTGGTCCTTCTCATGGTGGACCTAGTGTGTCATTTGGGGCTCCGGCGGATGACGCTATGTCGATCGTCGCATCGCAAGATGGGCTGGATTCCTCTGGAGATGAGGATTCGGCTGTGCTGCCTCCTTCGGGAGTGCCAGCATTGCCTAAGTCTGATCCAGAGCTGACGGCCATGCTTGCCCAGGCAGCTGAGAGCATCGGGCTTGAGTGGAACCCTCCGCCATGTCCCATAATCTCAAGGCTGGATGATTGGTTCTTGGGGGCGGCCCGTGCTGAGCACCCGCCTCCAGTTCCGTTCTTCCCGGAAGTGTATGAGGATGTCACGAAATCGTGGAAGTTCCCGTTAACTTCTCGCAATCGCTCGCCGGCCTCCTCCGCCTTCACTGCTCTCGATGGCGCCGCGGCCAAAGGGTAGACTGGGGTCCCCCCCGTGGAGCACTCTGTTGCGATGCAGTTATGCCAACAGAGCTCCTCCACCTGGCGTGGTGACCCAAAGCACCCGTCCAAGGCCTGTAGGTTCTCATCCACTCTGGTGGCCAAGACCTACAGAGCTGTGGGTCAGGCCGCGTCCGCCTTGCATGCTATGGCCATCTTGCAGGTCCATCAGGCCAAGGTGCTCAGAAGCATGCACGAGAGTAGTGCTGACCTAGCACTAATGCAAGAGCTGCGCACAGCAACCGACCTCGCCCTCTGGGTGACGAAGGTTACTGAGCGCTCTCTGGGTCAGGTGATGTCCACTTGTGTGGTCCAGGAGCGTCACTTATGGATCAACCTGGCAGATATGCGGGAGGCTGAGCGGACTAAGTTCCTCAACTCCCCTGTCTCTCAGGCTGGGCTCTTCGGTGGGGCGGTCGAGGACTTCGCCCAACAGTTCTCGGCCGCGCAGAAGCAGACTGAGGTGATAAAGCATGTTCTGCACAGACGGCCAGCTGCTGCCTCCACCCAGCAACCGGCTCAGATGCCTCAGTCTGCTCCCCGGCAAGGGCGCCCCCCTGTGGCTCCCGTTCCTCCCTCCCAGCCCCAGCAGCAGCCTTCACCTGGGCCGCAGCGTGGAGGAGGTCGCAGGAAGGCGGCCCAGTACGTCTCCGCCCCTGAGCCTGCCAAACGCCAGGCCAAGTGGAGTTCCTGAGACGGGCAGCTGTATGGTGCTTACAATAATTTAGTTCAGGAGCTCCGGTTGGATGATACACGGTTTGCGGCATATTTTAGACTTAACAAAAGTTAGTTTGAAGACCTGCTACTGCTGTTTAGTCGATCTACTGGCACCTTCTCCATTTTCTTGTTGTTATGGAAACGAGTCAGGTCTCGATACTCGCTTGTCATTGGTCAGCTGTCAAAAAGGCGCTTGACGTAGGGCGTTTTTATCAGAAAAGTTGAACTTTTTTCAATTTCAAAAGACACTCCGAGCTGCAGAAAAAGACGCGCTGAGCTGCAGAAAAAGACGTCGGCGTTGGCGTTTAAAAAAGCGCTCACAACTTTTTTGAAAACACGGTTTACTCCATAGGATTATAATGTAAAACAGACGCTGGCAGCTTCAAAAAAGACATCAAGTGTGAACATGCCCTTACAGTGTATTTAAGTGAAAATAGCGATAGATGCTATTTACTGTATACTTATAAATAGTGGCAGATACTATTTGCACCTCAGTGTTGTTGCACATTAAACAGTATGCAATAATAACATAGAGTGTAAATTATTATACAAACCCAATTCCAAAAAAGTTGGGACACTGTACAAATTGTGAATAAAAAAGGAATGCAATAATTTACAAATCTCATAAACTTATATTTTATTCACAATAGAATATAGATAACATATCAAATGTTGAAAGTGAGACATTTTGAAATGTCATGCCAAATATTGGCTCATTTTGGATTTCATGAGAGCTACACATTCCAAAAAAGTTGGGACAGGTAGCAATAAGAGGCCGGAAAAGTTAAATGTACATATAAGGAACAGCTGGAGGACCAATTTGCAACTTATTAGGTCAATTGGCAACATGATTGGGTATAAAAAGAGCCTCTCAGAGTGGCAGTGTCTCTCAGAAGTCAAGATGGGCAGAGGATCACCAATTCCCCCAATGCTGTGGCGAAAAATAGTGGAGCAATATCAGAAAGGAGTTTCTCAGAGAAAAATTGCAAAGAGTTTGAAGTTATCATCATCTACAGTGCATAATATCATCCAAAGATTCAGAGAATCTGGAACAATCTCTGTGCGTAAGGGTCAAGGCCGGAAAACCATACTGGATGCCTGTGATCTTCGGGCCCTTAGACGGCACTGCATCACATACAGGAATGCTACTGTAATGGAAATCACAACATGGGCTCAGGAATACTTCCAGAAAACATTGTCGGTGAACACAATCCACCGTGCCATTCGCCGTTGCCGGCTAAAACTCTATAGGTCAGAAAAGAAGCCATATCTAAACATGATCCAGAAGCGCAGGCGTTTTCTCTGGGCCAAGGCTCATTTAAAATGGACTGTGGCAAAGTGGAAAACTGTTCTGTGGTCAGACGAATCAAAATTTGAAGTTCTTTTTGGAAAACTGGGACGCCATGTCATCCGGACTAAAGAGGACAAGGACAACCCAAGTTGTTATCAGCGCTCAGTTCAGAAGCCTGCATCTCTGATGGTATGGGGTTGCATGAGTGCGTGTGGCATGGGCAGCTTACACATCTGGAAAGGCACCATCAATGCTGAAAGGTATATCCAAGTTCTAGAACAACATACGCTCCATCCAGACGTCGTCTCTTTCAGGGAAGACCTTGCATTTTCCAACATGACAATGCCAGACCACATACTGCATCAATTACAACATCATGGCTGCGTAGAAGAAGGATCCGGGTAATGAAATGGCCAGCCTGCAGTCCAGATCTTTCACCCATAGAAAACATTTGGCGCATCATAAAGAGGAAGATGCGACAAAGAAGACCTAAGACAGTTGAGCAACTAGAAGCCTGTATTAGACAAGAATGGGACAACATTCCTATTCCTAAACTTGAGCAACTTGTCTCCTCAGTCCCCAGACGTTTGCAGACTGTTATAAAAAGAAGAGGGGATGCCACACAGTGGTAAACATGGCCTTGTCCCAACTTTTTTGAGATGTGTTGATGCCATGAAATTTAAAATCAACTTATTTTTCCCTTAAAATGATACATTTTCTCAGATTAAACATTTGATATGTCATCTATGTTGTATTCTGAATAAAATATTGAAATTTGAAACTTCCACATCATTGCATTCTGTTTTTATTCACAATTTGTACAGTGTCCCAACTTTTTTGGAATCGGGTTTGTATTTATTAAAATTATTAAATGGATGCCACCTTATCGGGACAATAAAGTCCTCCATACACCTACCCCTAACAGATAAACACTTTATTAAACACACGTTAGACACTTTATTTCCACTTTTCAAATATTTTCTTCATTTTTATTGAAAGTAAATGCCTTTCCGATCTGATATGTGATGGGAAAGGGGAGTAGAGTCAGTTCGGCAAAAGGCGGATTTGGTCGATTTTCATCAAAATTTTCTGCCATGCACCTTACCCCTACACTATTACTACTGTAGACAATTAAACGTGTTCTGTAATTTTGTCTGGCCCAACCAGACGTCTGTGGGCGGAATTAGTGTAAACAGCCTCTGCCAACAAGGCGGGCTATTTGAACTTAGTGTAAATAGACACTCCGTAATTTTAAACCTGGATTTCAAAATAAATTCCTATTTTTCAGTTTGTTTCTAGACTTTCCGCTTTTATAAGACGCTTGTTTAATGATCCCAATAAGATTCTCCAAATTATGATTCCAAATTATAAATTCAATTAGAATTCCAGTATATTTCTACAATGCATCAGTCCAAACTGAATCCAACTACTTTCCTTAGGTGCTTTGATGACAGAATCACAACTCTGCAAACAGTGCAGCCCCTCTGCAGAATCACCGGCAGACATGCTCAGACAGCTTTATAGTTGTCTGCTATCTGCTGCCCCACAGTCAGCTTGCTTGAGTGTTTACCAGGAGATAGCAGTGTCTTCTCATCCTCCAGCCCCTCCATACCGAAATCATGTTGTCCCCCACCCCTCTCTCATGTGTGCAGAGGCTGCTGATTCAAGGCTTTCCCCTGTGTAATACCAGCTGTCTGAGGCTTTAGTGTGTGGCTGAGGGAGTCCAGGCCCCAGGCACAGGTGTAGATAGCCACTGGGCCCCACATCAAAGTTCCTCCAGATAACCCAGCAGTGTTTCATGTGTGAGGTATCTTTCCACAGAGCAAAACGTCCCCCTCTCCCCACACTCCTGCTTTTCTCAATCCTATACTATCTCTGCTGGCTGTCTGTGGGTCTGTGATCCACCAGACCAGACTACGTCCTCTCCTCCTCCACATTGTTTCACTCTTGTCTTTTTTCCCCCTTCATTCTCCATGGTGAGTTAGAATTAGAGGTCTACACACCTGACCTGAGCCAGACAGGACCCAACGAAAAAAGAAAAAAAAAAGTGTTGTGTTGTTTGTCTGGATTATAATTATAAAAAATAAATTATTATTCTAAATATTTTTATAAACAAATTTCCTCATATCTGAGTTAGTGCTTTAAAAATGTGAAGTTTTATTGTTTGAAAACATTGAAGTTTACAGTCAGATTTGGTTGGGTAGAGTCGCGCGATCTAGGTTTCAATTGAATTCCTATAGTTACAGAATGCTTACTGTTTTTCATTTCCACAACATTTCAAATCATGTATTGTGTTTAATAGCATTTTGATATGTAAATGACTGTCAGAGAAATTACATTTTTTACATTTTTGGAATTATGTGTCAGATTTGTTTGTCATAACTAAATACTGATAATTAAATAATATCACAAAATATCACAAAAAAAATAATATTCCAATATCTTGATTGGAAATGGTAATAAATACATGAATTCTGCTCAAAAGTAATATTTACCTTAATTTTTTCACATGTTCCATTTCATTTCAGGATCTTCACTGACACTGTTGTCTTATTAGTAAACAAGTGCACTAAGTTTTTTGGGGAAAAAAACCTTTATTAGGGCAAAATTGCCCTAACTATGGGGCAGTCACGATTTTTGAAAAACTGATGAACACTTATTTATATTCAATAAATATTTAATTGTTTACAGCATATTTATCGCACTCTCTTGGTTTAGTTTAACTATATTCTCTTAATTTAACTAGTTTAGTTTACTCTGCTTGTAGTTATAAACATGTAACAATTAATTTATTTTTAACTGATTTTAATATTTTAATATTTAAAGTCTAACTCTGGGAAAATCATTTGACATTTTCATCATTTATTTTAGTTACTTTTAGTAACTAAAATAAATGATGAAGGCATGCTATAAAATTTTCAAAACCTGAAATCTGATAGTTTTAATAAAAATCAAACCCGGGACAAAGAAAGTGCATAAAAGTATTGAAGAAACACTATAATACAACTCAGTTCTCATTGTGAGATTTTATTTTGACTCCAGTATTTACAAACACAGCAGCTAAGCAAAATTCAGCATGTGTCGTAGTCTTATGCTTTTACGTAAGCATTACAGACAGTGAGACATTTAATGAAGGTTCCTAGGACCTAGATAGCGCTCTTTTTCTTTCAAAGGGACACAGTGCTGTCTCCCCCTTCCATATGTGAACAATGAGGCCTTTTGATTTGGCCCACTGTAAATTTTGCGGGCAGCAGCGGTGGGAGTGGGGAGGTCACAAGGCTTTAATATGCTTAGCATTGACTCTCTCTCCCGCTTTCTCTGCAGCGCATCTATTAGAGCCCTGATTTGATTTTGGTCTATTCATTTGCAGTCCCAGCAGTAGCCTGCGGTGGCCCACTCTCTGCCCCTCTAATTGGTTGTGTCTCTGCCTGGCTGTCATTAGATTAAGTCGGACTCCTGGACACTTGTAGTCTGCGCTTGTCCTTCCATTTATTCAGGCTTAATGTAACACAAAATTCATTACTGATCACATTAAGAGTGCAATCGCAGATGTGGGGGTGAGTTCTGACGAACATGACGAACATAACCTGATGGAGCGAGCAGGGAAATGGTGGAAAATAGTGAATGGAGTAGAAGAGTTGGAATGTAGGCTACTTGCTTTGGGGTGCTCATCGAAGGGGAATACTGCATATGACATTTAAATCCATAATGAAAGCGTAATTACAATTTTTTTCATTCTTTCATTCAAAAAGCAAAAAAATCGGATTACAGTGAGGTATTTACAATGCAAGTGAATGGGAGCAATCCATAAACGTTAAAATACTTTTTTCAATAGTAAAGCCACAAGATATACTGTAAACAATATGTGTGCTGGCATGATTTTAGGGTGAAAAAAAAATCTCTTACTATCCTCTCTTGTGCCAAGTCATATACAATTTTACAACTTTGTTGTAAGGACAATGTAATGGCAAAAAAGAGAGAATGATTTAAACTATGCACCGATGTATCGGCCAATAATCGGTATCGGACGATAGTAGCAATTATTTTCACTATTGCCGATTGTTTAAAAGCAGCCAATGATCAGGGCCAACTATATCCTGTCAATCAGAGGGCAGAAAAACGTAACTGCAACTCATAGGCTGCGTCTGAAATCGCATACTCTTTGGACTAGGTACTTATCTTAGTAATTACTTTAAAAAAGTATGTTCTATATAGTATGAATGTGTGTAGTATGCATGTAATACATATATGACATACTATATTCACCATGTTGTCATTATCATGTGACCTATCTGTCAGTTGCGTCATTCCCAAATCCTCCCCCGCGGCCTCATGGGATAGTAAAGTGTCCATCATATACAGTACACTCTTCAGAATCAGAATTTCAGAAACAGAGCAACGCGGAGCACAAGTCATCTCTTCCTCTTTAATAGAAGTTATAGCATGAAAAAACATGCATAATGCATAAACATTAAAAGGCATGTTGAAAGATACAGTACAATTTACTGAAATGTATCATGTCTCAATCAGTTTTTCAACCGTGGAAAGACATCAATAAAACAGCTCGTGAACAATATGTCACTTAACTAAAGTTGCATAATTTATCTCAGGAAAGTTATCCAATGCTCACAGTTCATTAGTTAGCTATAAGAAGAGAGGAGCTTGGCTTAACATAAAGACAAGTGTTTATAAAAACTACCTTACTTGCAACTGAGTTGTATACAAACATTTCAGTTTTTATTTAAGTGTAATTATTATCTGAAAATAAATAGCGGTTAATTTTAACCTGTAATATTATCATAATGTACCATCTGATAGGGTTTCCTGTATAGTTACAGCCAGTGCTGGGTAGTAACTGATTAATCTGGATTACGCAATCAGAGTCCAAAAATTAAATAGATTATATTACATTTTAAAATACTCGTAATCAGACTACAGTTACTTTTTTATTGATTACATGATTACATGTTATTATCACAATGGCAGTAAATTATTCATAATTCATTAGTTCTCCCTACTACTTATTTTTTTATTTTTTAAATTTTCCTTTCTAAAAAAAAAGCCTTATATACGTTCAGAAGGTCTTCAGGGTTTGTTGAATTGCACACACTAGTCATGAGCCGATCACTTAAAACTGAGAGCCACACAGGATTTGATCACTGGAGTTTCAGAAATCATTTCACTTTTAAGAAGAGTTTTCTCAACATTGCAACATTGCATATCTGACAAACACATTAATTATTATTTGAACTATCACTCAGTTTCAGTGAGTTATTTAACCATGTATTACTCTCTTTGGAAGGCATTCAGACACATTCAATTTTAAAAATTCACATCATTTCACATTGACATGCAATGCAAGTATTCCCCAGTTTTGTCAGCTGAACCTCTTTCACTTAATATATTTACTTGAAGTACCCCCTGAGATTTTAAGTTAATAATTTAGTTCAATAATAAAATTAAGTCCAATAATATTGAAGTTCACGGTTCTCCAATGTCTGTTAATGGTCACAAGAAATGCAGGTAAACAAATAAAAAAAAAATTTAAATCTTTTTTAATGTGTTTTATTTTAGATTTTTTTATTTTAAAATTATTTTAATTTTACATTTTTATGATTTAATTACTTAATAGCTTTTTATTAAACTCACAAACCCCTGCAGTTTCATCACGAACCCCGTTCTGAGAAACCCTGATGTAATGTAATATTTAATGCACTTCATGTTGTTGATAACAAAGAATGGAATATATTTTCTTTCTCAAAACAAGAAATGCAAAAAGTGCTGCAAGGGGTGTAAAATCCGTATCCCGGGGCTCTTTGGGTAGGGACAATCCAACTCACAAAATATATCAAGCCAAGGCACTCGGGTTTATGAAAAGTATAAAAAGCCTTTATTTCATTGTGGTTTAAGCATTAAAAACAAGTAGAAAAACCACACCAACGCGTTGCGGCTAACAAGCCTTCACCAGGGTGTCCTATTTTCTTTCTCTTTATATTTTTATATCAATATGGTACAAGATTATCCTATTCAAATCAATGTTATAAACGAGTTAGGTCAAAAGTAACCTAAAAATAATCAAAAAGTAGTTCGATTATATTACCTTAAATGTGTAATGTAATGGATTACGTTACTAACTACAATTTTTGTAATTTGGAATCAGTAACTGATTACAATTTGTAAGTAATCTACTCTGGTTACAGCATTCGTTGGGAGAGATTTTTTTTCTTTAAGAAAATCAAACTATCGGTATTGGCAGATATCATTCGGAAAAATCGTCTGTCTGTATCAGCAGATAAATTTAATACAATTTAAACAGTTTAACCGAAGAATGAATGTAAATGCATTTCTAAAACTATAAAAGCTTCACATTTCTGAAAAAAAATGGCCCATTGACTTCTATTGTAAGTGTCTCGCCTCATTGTATGTATTAACCAAGATCAGCATTACATCGGAACACAAATGAAGATATTTTTTATGAAATCCGAGAGCTCTCAGGCCCCTCCATAGACAGCTATTTAATTAACACTTTCAAGGCCCAGAAAGGTAGTAAAAACATTGTTAAAATAGTCCATGTCACACCAGTGGACCTTAATTTTATGAAGTGTCGAGAATACTTTTTGTGCGCAAAAAACAAACAAAAATAATGACTTTATTCAACAATTTCTTCTTGTCTGTGACGTAGTAAATACAGTCCAGTGCTTCCGAGTTACGTCAGCGCTACGTCAGAACGCCGGCTTACCATTGGCCAACGCTGTTCACGTGAGCACCACGACACATGCGTATGATGCTGATGCAAGAGCTGGCCAACGTAAACAGCGTAGGAGTCTGACACAGACGAGAAGAAATTGTTGAATAAAGTCGTTATTTTTGTTTGTTTTTTGCGCACAAAAAGTATGGACGATTTTAACGATGTCTTTTCTACCTTTCTGGGCTTTGAAAGTGTTAATTAAATTGCTGTCTATGTAGGGGTCAGGGAGCTCTTGGATTTCATCAAAAATATCTTAATTTGTGTTCTGAAGATGAAAGAAGGTTTTATGGGTTTGGAACGACATGAGGGTGAGTAATTAATGACAGAAATTTCATTTTTGGGTGAACTAACCCTTTAATAAAGGACCTAGAACACATGTAATTTTCAAAGCTCATAATTTTTAAAAGTGTTTTATGAAGTTTCTGTCTACTGAAAGCAGAACAACTGCCATGTTTTAAATAACATCCATTGGGAACACACTGTACGTAGCCTACTTCTATCCTCCACAGCCTTGTTTTCATTCCTGTCAAAAATTAAATATTGCACTACCCTAACTAAGGCACAAATTCATCTATATTGAACAGACATTATATACACATTATACACACATAAAAATTAATAAATAAAGACTGAAGATAAATGAAAGAGAATTTCTTATATTTAAACCACAAGAAAGTTTAATGTCTAAATGACTGTTCATATCAAACGATGTAGTCTTGCCGAAAGGCTTTGTGTTGTGTCCAAGACATACTCAAAAAAAAAATCAAATAGCACCAGTTAAGAGCCTGTGCAGGACAAGGCAAAGAAGCATGGTTTCCAACAAAGGCCAAAGACCACCAGCCCCTAGTGGTTTTGTTGCATAACACAGGGGAAAATAAAGCCAAAAAGTCTATTAATGTTGATTCAAACGCAGTCATTTGCTGTGGTTAAATAACATGGTTTAAATCAGTACAGTGGTCCTTAAAGGATTTTAAAATCACCACATTACTTGGTCCAGATTTTTCCTTTTTGTTCCTCCTTCAATGAAAGTCAGTAAGACATTTTTACGACCAGGTGAAAATCCAACATTTAGGTCCAAACATTTCAAACAAGCACACTTCTCGTCAAAAAGCTGCATGAGTTTAAGGCTAAAATTTTGAAATTGAATGTTACATTAAACTCTTCATACATCAATTTTAGGCAGGTCCCACTAAAAGGTGGATGAATATTAAATAAAAAGAGTGGATAGGTTAATGTATCATTGCGATATTACATAACTATAGGCTAAAGGCTATTACAGGAGCCGTGTCTGTGTCATTAAACTACAATATCATGAATTCAACTCCTCCACAACACTCACAACTATTGTGAATTTTTCTGTTTTCTCCTGAGGCGGAGAAAATATTGGCAGATGGTTAAATGCTTACTGTCTGTGCCGGGAGGGAGGTGGGGGCTTGGAGGTCTGGGTTCAGAAGAGAGCTGCCAATATGAGGTCATTTCTGTTTAGGAAGAACAGGAGGCCTATAAAGGGGTGTGAGATACTTCTTGACATCCTTTGAAGATGCCTCGATAATGCCTGCAGAGTTAGGTAGCACATAGCTTGCCGTGTAAAATGGTTGTAGAATTTTTAGATCTCAACCCAGTGACCATCAAAGTAATAACTGACCAAAATCATTTGATTTTAATGTGTAGCTCCTGATAGAATATACAGAGATGTCTACAGTAATAAGTTTGTTTCATAAATGATTACAGGTGTTTTTAGAAATAGGCAGAGAAGCAGCAAGAGAAATTGGAAGATTAAGAGAATCCCTTGCCCTTTCTGTAATCAGATTTCCAAAGCTAAGAAGTTTCACTCATTCGTGCAAATCCGAAGCAAATCACATTTCGAAAATGAACAAATGTTCAGAGCGGCTTCTAGTCTAATCACATTCCCACACTCAAACTGACAAAGTTACACATTTTGTTAGACTATCATGCTTATCATATTAGCATTTCATCAGCAATTTTAACAAATTTTGTTTGTTGTCAAGGTTTCAGAACATCATGTATACTCACATTCTCTCAAATGGTAGGAAATGGATGATTCTGTCCACTGGGTTAAAGGGATAGTTCACCCAAAAATGAAAATTTTGTCATCATTTACTCACCCTCAAGTTGTTCCAAACCTGTATGAGTTTCTTCTGTTGAACATAAAAGAAGATATTTTGAAGAATGTTGGTAACCAGACAGTTGACGGCACCCATTGACTTCCATAGTAGATAAAAAAACACTATGGAAGTCAATGGGTGCCGTCAACTGTCTGGTTACCAACATTCTTTTATGTTCAACAGAAGAAACTCATACAGGTTTGGAACAACTTGAGGGTGAGTAAGTAATGACAAAACTTTCATTTTTGGGTGAACCATCCCTTTAACTTCTACACAGTTGCCATGACCTTGGTGTTACACTATGAGTTAAGGTAATGCTTATAATTATATTAACTTCACTCATGTTTTTCACACCCTCCTCTCATTTAAAGAGATACAAATTCTTATTATTCACTCGCCTGCATGTCAATCCAAACCTGTATGACTTTCTTCTGTGGAAAATGAAAGAAGATATTTTAAAGAATGTTTCAACTGCTTCAGCTTTTTTGTCCATACAATGAAAGTCAATGTAGTACAACACTGGAGAAAAACACACACACATCTTTTGTGCTCCACAGAAGAAAGAATGTAATGCATGTTTGGAAACAACGTGGGTGAGCATCCATTTAAAAGCAAAAGCAGTTTCAATTAAACTATTGACTAAATACATTGCAAAAAAAAAAATAGTGAGCTCATCAAAATTCATTTTGAAATGGCTTTCTGATTGAGTAAATTACTCCAAATATGGTTTGCCATTCAACCATAGCTTTACAAACTGATTTGTGAGGCCCTTTCTGAAGATTTCTCATATGCCCCCTCTTTGCCAGATCTTTATCGCTCATCAAAACATTACAATTTCATTCAACCGAACACTTTAACATTGATTCATACTTAAATGCATTCACATGTATCCCCATAAAGTTGCAATATTAAACCTAAATGGGAGGTCTATAACTTTAAAACTTATAAAACCTTTTGAAGCAATTGAATGAAAAGTGTTAAACTTGTTAAGTGCATTTCAAATCTTGCTGGATTTGCCCTAGCAACCAATTGAGGATAAACAGCCTTTTATTTCTCCTGAATGCACCAATTCAGATGTTTTATTTGGTGAAGCACAAGGTCAGAGCGCAATTATGAATTGGTTTTGAAACATAATTGGGCCTTACAAAAAGTAAGATGAGGTTGGCAGGGCATGCAATGAAACCCTCCTTTGTTTTGCACAACGTCTAATAACGATGAAGTAAGCTTTTTGCAGCACAGGCTGTTTGCATTGGAAACATATCTGTTCACATTGCCCCGGCGCAAGGCTGGGTTGATTATAGCAGTGAATGCGGTGCTGCATTGGCGTGTCCCGACATAGATATGCATCTTTGCTGTGGCCGTGCCATGGCTGAGTGCCTGGCCCTGTGCTCTGGGCTTTCTGCGCCCGCTCGCTTAATCAAATCCTGATTCGGTTCGCCTATGCGCTTGAGCGCCATGTCACACTAACATAATGTTATCTGGACTTGGGCCTTTTTCTGACTGCCATTCCTAACCCATCTGGAACGGGCGTGGCAGGTTTGTAGTTTTTTTACAGTCACATTCATGAAGCCTCTATTTTCTGGGTCCAATCTGACTGTTTTAGGCTACTGTATGACCATTACGTGTGTGTGTGTGTGTGTGTGTGTGTGTGTGTGTGTGTGTGTGTGTGTGTGTGTGTGTGTGTGTGTGTGTGTGTGTGTGTGTGTGTGGCCCTGGTAAACCCTACGTTATGGGAACAAAATGTCCCCACAAAAATGGCAATATCCGAAATCCTTGTCCTTGTGGAGACATTTATTGGTCCCCATGAGAAAAACAGCTTATAAATCATAGTAAATTATGTTTTTTGAAAATATAAAAATGCAGAAAGTTTTCTGTGAGAGTTGTGTTAAGGGTTAGGTTTAGGGTTAGGGGACATAATATACAGTTTGAACAGTATATAAATCATTACGTCTATGGAAAGTCCCTGTGTGTGCGTGTGTGTGTGTGTGTGTGTGTGTGTGTGTGTGTGTGTGTGTGTGTGTGTGTGTGTGTGTGTGTGTGTGTGTGTGTGTGTGTGTGTGTGTGTGTGTGTGTGTGTGTGTGTGTGTGTGTGTGTGTGTGTGTGTAGCCATATTGACTGTCACCATCTTGAATCCAAACTGGGTTATTCACATTTCTTTTCCACCTAAAATATCTAAACATCCAGATAAATTTACTTGAGAAGAAAAAATATCTAGAATTTTAATATCTAGAAAATTATATATTTCTGTAAACAAGTCTTATTATCATACATAATTCTGAGTCTGAAGTAACATTTTTTCAACATAAATTAATGCATCAGCTAACATGAATTAACAATGAGCAATATTTGTTTTAGAGCATTTATTAATATTTGTTAATGTTAGTTAATAAAAATTCATTGTTTGTTCTTATTAGTTCACAGTGCATTAAGTAATGCTAATAGAATACAAAAAAAAAATATTATTAAATGTTGAAATTAACATTAACAATGATTATTGAATGCTGTAAAAGTATTGTTCATTGTAGATTCATGTTTACAAATGGAACCTTATTGTAAAGTGTTACCGATATTTTAATGGAAAACTAGGAAAATAATTATATAGTAATTATTCCCTTTTTTTCATACCAATACAAAAAAATATGTGTGCATGTTTGCGTAAAGTTTTTTTTTTTTTTGGAACTAAATGAGGCAATAAATTGTGCATGGTTTTGGAAGTGCGTGTTTCTTTGTGAATGTATTGCACATACTCTGGTCCATCTTGAAAGACCGGCACAGCACCAGTACTTGGATGAATCATATTCAGTTTAACAGTGTTTGATGCCCCGCTCCCTCAGCAGAATATCATTACATTCCAAGCATGTGAACTTTGACAGCCAGATATGTAACGTATCTTATCTGATCTCAGTTCAGTGGTTCTGAGCTCATGGGCTGATTTGGAAACAAGATATTTATCCAGGGACTCTGGCTTAACTCATGGCTCAACTGTGCAGGGTTCCCCTGCCCCAGGCTTCAGCAGTGCCATAGCAGGGTTTTCATTAAAGCGTAATTGAAAGCGGCTCTAGTCCTGCTCTCTAGACTTCCTCCACTTCCACCTGCAATGTCTGGAAGTGTATTTATGATAACAATGCTTCATGCTACTAGGCTCATTAATGATTCCCCTCTTCCCAACAAGTTTGATGAGGTGTATCTGTTTTCAGTTTGTGATTGGTGCCTGATGGTAAAGCCATGCCCACATGATCAAGAAAATGGTTCTCAAATGTGTCCAATCATTGTAGACAAGGAGGGTTTGATGTATAGAAATGTCAAAAATTATTCAGAACAGCTCAGCAGCAAGACACCCTCTACTGGTACAACTATTAGACTGGATTCTGTTTAGGTTTTATCAATCACAGTGATGACTAAAACATATATGCTAAATATGTCATTTAAAGGGTATCATTTTTTTCACTGCTAAAATATTTTTTCCTGTGAGTCAGTGATATGATTCTTTTTCTCTTTATTCAAAAATACATTTAAAATGCTATTAATAATACAGTAACTTGAATACACCTCCTCTATGACGAGCATATTTTTCATTTCTGTATTAAAATTTATTTTTAGATTTTTTCAGGGGCCATAAAGTAAAACTGATATAACTGTCCTGATATTATAATGAAGAAAAAAAATCCTCATTAAAATAATGACATTTTTGAAAACCTTACAAAGTAAAATAATATTTTAACAAAACTGCATTCACTGCGTATTGATATTTTTTTTAAAAAAAGCAACTATTGTCCACAAAATGAAAGGTTTTAAAATGTGGTGGCACTCTTTGATATTTATGAATTATTAATTTGTGATATTTGTATTTTAAACAAAACTTAATTAATTAATTTATTTGTTTATTTAAAATAAAATAATGATCAAGATGTATACACAAGGGTTATAACTAAAACTATATAGACATATTTAAAAAAATAAATAATAATAATAATAAAAATGACTAAAGCTTTTAAAAATATACTGAAACTTTAACTAAAACAGGAGAAAACAGAAAATACAAGCACAAAATATAATTCAAAATATAAAAAAAAAACTTTAATAGTATATCAATGATAATAAAATAACACTAGAATGTTCAAGGTTTAAGGAAAACATTACTTTTTACTTGTGTGGTGCTTTCATAGCATTGCTCTGTTTGTGTAAGGGATAATTGGGGTTTTGTTTCTGTTTGGGTGGGTTTTGCTCGTGTTTATTTCCGTTTCCTGTGTTTGAGTTTGTTTCCTTGGTTACTAGTTGTTTGATTATCGTTTAAACCTGTGATTCGTTTTGTTGATTGGTTTGTTTGTTCTATTTAAGCTCTGTGTTTCTTTCAGTTAATTGTCAGTTCTCGTCATGTTTCACTTGGTTGTTTTGTTCTTGTTTCTAGTCCTGAGTTTTGTTGGTTGAACTTTATTTTACAGTATACGTACACTTTGAATGTACTTACAGTGTACTTACCATGAAAGTATACTGATTAATATAAGGTAACTACATGGGTTAAGATTAGGTTTAGGGGAATGTTCAATACTAGTACCTAGTTATTACCCAGTTATTGTAATTACTACAATTAGTATATAGTATGTACATGCGAAACAGGACTGTAAAATAAAGTGCTACCGTTTTATTAGATTAAAGCCTTAAACTGCTGCATTTAGATCCATTCACTCATCTTTATTTTAACCAACGGTGACAGTTTGTTTGAGCATCCCAACCTGCCAGACATCAACAACCGCTCAACAAATAGTGTGAATTTTAGCCTAATCTGTTTGTCTGAATAAATGCATATGGGGGAGTGTTTGGGGAGACCTGAAGCAGTCCTTATTTTTCCAATTCTAGGTGGTGACACAAGCAGCACAAAAATTACACACTTGTCCTTTAAAGTCCCCCTGTAGTCAATAATTGTATCCCTTAAAACTCATCTTTGATCACTAAAATTACATATTTAAATGTTTTTTTTTAAATAGCTTAAATGTAACTCTTCACCCTTGCCTCATTTAGTATACACGGATTCATGAAAATGCAAATTAGCCCCGCCTCCACTCACTCACACCAGCTCAGAGACCCACTCGGTCGGGTCAACTTTACTGTAGTAAACGCTGTACAATGGTATCGCTCTTTACAACGTCGGACACATAACGGTAATTAATATGATTAGCCTTTTGCTTGACTACGTTATCAAACAGCTAATAATGTGTTGCTAATGTTACACAAACCATGTTCCCGTTCGCCATCTCAGTCTGCCTTCTAAAAATCAGCATCCTTAGAAACGCTTTGAACATCATAGAACGTCAGTGGAGAAAGGCATATAGTTCATCATAACATCGTAATATACATCATATACATAATTCACCCACTATACAGCTAAATGTACATGATTTTTCATATCAACAGAAGCTTCTCTTGAGATTCCCCTGCTTTGCAGGATAGTAATGACGATATGCTAAAGCCCGCCCGCACGTTGACGTGATTGGATACAAGGTAACAAACCATGTTTTTGAGACTTTGGTTCACTGCAGTTTTAAGGAGAAAATACTCAGCAATGGTGTTGACTTATAAATTTGCACATGGTTTGTCTTAAAGCATATTAAAAACACCACATAGACATATAAACAACATTAAAAACTTGATTTTCACCACAGGGGGTCTTTAAACATTTTAGAAAGAACAACAGCCTGGTAAAATATGAAGATGAGGGGAATGAACAAGCTTGATTGTGCTGGCCACATGGACAATTCCTAATTTGACAGATGTAAATGTTATACTGTATATAATGAGCATGTAACACAAGCCCATCCTGAATGTCAGTGATCTGGCTGTAGGGCACTGGAGGTGAGGATGTCTCCTAGCTTTGCCCTGTCTAATGGAGCCTGATTGGAAAATATGGACGTGGAGCGCTTGCGCTCGATTCATCTTCCTGCGGCCTGATCCACAGAGGGGCATTTTGACGTGCAAGCGCTAACCAGAGACAGCTGGGGCATCATGGTGGGATTATACTTTAAACAACATGACAAATCAGAGAAAGGAGGAGGGAGGAGAGGAAGCCTGTGGATGTGGGTTGCCGCTGAGGATGGCCAAGACGGGCTGGGTTAAGTCACGAGTTGGCCTTGAGTCCCTCTTACTCAGGTTTGACACTGGCACAGCTCACTGATTAAGAGCCTCCTGTGTTTCCCTTTGATCTCAGGCTCAGTTTTTGAGCCTAATGCCGCCCTCCATGTATCTCTGTCACAGCGGCGCTTTCATTCGGGGCAATGTGTTCTGAATCAGAGAGAGAGAGAGAGAGAGAGAGAGAGAGAGACAATTGTGGATGGTGGAGATCTGATCTGAGACCAGATTTGCTCGGGTGTCTTAAAGCGATTAGCTTTAGAGTCAAAGAGGTTGACGCTTTCCCTTGATCAGACACCCGGACGATATGTATATGTTGGTGAGGTCTCATTTTTACTAACACAGCCATTTTGATATCGCGTAAAAGTAGACAGATTTATATCTGCCTGTATGAGGTGGAAAGTGAGAACAGAAAATGTAAAAAGATTATAGCTATTCACCGGAGAGCTCTAAAGCCGGACCTTATCTGTACGAAATGAGGCAAAGTACAATGCACATTTGTGTGCCGAACTGTTGAAGATATTTGGATTCTCAACGATTATGTTTGTAAGCAATTAGATTTTAAATGAACAAATTGTCTAAGTGAGTTTTGCTTGAATTTCAAAAATGCTACATTCACTTTTTAAGATCCAAACCAGCAGACCGATGGGAATTCGGGGAAAAGAAAAAAAAAAGCAAATAGCTGCAGTCCAGTGTCTGAAAAGTCTCACAATGTGGGTGCATTAGGCCACACAAGAAAGGCTTTTAGGTCTTTAGTGGTGTTCATCAGCTTAAGTCCTTTAGAGTAATGAGCAACACTCACATTCCAGGGCGAGCTGGGGCTCAGAATGGGACTGGGTCTGATCTTTGGCCGAGAAAATGATATCATTGCAGATTACAGCCGATAAAGCCATATACAACACGTATGCGCGGGTTTCAGTCACGTGTGTGACCGTGCAACATGTACGTAAGGGTTATATAATAATGGAGAGAATAATACATGCGTATTTGTATTAATGCATGGTTTTATTAATGGAACATTATTGAAGATATTTTGAAAAATCGTTTTTGCCCATACAATGAAAGTCAAATTGGTCCAATACAACATTGTATGGGAAAAAAACAGTTGAAGCATGCCTCAAAAAAAGTTACTACACGAGAATGAGTAAATGATATATACCTTTAAATATAAATAAACTGCTAAATTGCGGTTCTGTCTTGACTGTTTTATTTTGCTGAAACATTGTTATGCCTTGACAGAAATACTCAATGTCGTGAACTGTATATAATCCCTCTTGTTCCCATCTCTGGGCAATCACAGCGTCCTCCTCAGCCTGTGTAACATTTAGCCCACTACCACTTTGCTACAAGTTAACTTCTCATCACATCTGTACCGCTCGTTGTGCAATCTGAGCTGCCTCGATGAGAAAAATAAAGTTAATCTCAGTGATGTCTAAGCTTTTGAATGGGATTTCAACTTTACAGTTTCGACCTTGCAGTGACTCCATCAGAGCCCAGGGTGACCTAACATGATGTCAAATGTGTCCCAGGTGTGGACTGTGACCGGAGAGGTGAAAGCGAGCGAGATTGATGGACCTCTTCCTGTCTGCTCTCTTCTCTGATGTTACTAGGGATGGAGCTGATCATTCAGGGGTTGGAGAATGGCTAGATGTAGTGGGCCAATCATTATTTCTCTTGAATAGTGACTGAGGAAATGCAGAACACCTTTTCCATTCTTTTTGTATCTTCTTTTTCTGATTGTCTGTTGTTTTCTTTCTTTTTTCCAGTGTGTCTTTAAACAGTCAGTGTATTATTTATTGAGGAAAGTCAGGACTCCGAAAGGAGAAAAGAGTTATAGGCTGATCTTGAGCTTTAAAAGAAGCCTTACTCGTTTTGGCAGAAGAGAAAACTGAATGAAAAAATGAAAATTCTGATATCATTTTCTCACCCTCATGTTGTTTCAGCTCTTTTTGTCCATATTAAAGTTAATGTCAACCCAAAACTTTAAAGCTCTAAAAAGGACATAGCATAAAACAAATCCATACAACTCAACTGGTATATTCTTACCTCAAACATCATGACTTTGGTCATGTGATGTGCAGAACCAATGACATTTGGCATTCAGTTGACGTGAGATTTCTGTGGCCATATTTTATGTATTCTGTGTATATGTGCGCTGACTTAAATATCAGTTCATCATACAAATCGATCATGTCATTTCAGAAGACTTAGAATATAGCAGTTGGGTCATATGTCAAGCAAACATAATGTCATTTTCACAGCTGGAGTGTTTTGGGTATGCCATTATGTTAAAAAAAAAAAAAAAAAAAAACGCTGAATCATTATTAAAAATATCTTTTGTGTTTTGCAGAACAAAGAAAGCCATGTGACTTTGGAATGGCATGAGAATTTTCTTTTTGGGTGAACTATTTAACATATCTTGTTTCTTCTAGACAGAAGTGAGGTTAAATTGATATCAAATGGAGGTTACACTTTATTTTATGGTGTCATTGTTACAATGTAAATATAAATTCAAGTACTAAGTAATATTGATTAACTGCATGTACTTACTATAGGGTTAGGGTAGGATCAGGGTTTGGTTGAGGGTTAGTTGCATGTAATTATGCATAATTTACTGTTATTACTATGGTAAGTACATGTAATATATGTAACAAGGACAGTGTAAAATAAAGTATTACAGAAATTAGTCCTACACACAAGAGCATTTTAAGGACAAAAACCTGGTTACACTTTATTTTACGGGGTCATTGTTTACAGTGTAATTATATATTTAAGTACTGTGTAATATTAATTAACTACATGTACTTACTATAGGGTTAGGGTAGGATTCGGGTTTGGTTGAGGGTTAGTTGCATGTAATTATGCATAATTTACTGATATTACTATGGTAATGTAACATATGTAACAAGGACACTAAAATAAAGTGTTACCCAAATGGAAAATTAGCTGTCTCCTTCTTGTCAGACTCCAGTGATCTCGCATGTTTTCCAATAAACCGAAGTATTTGCAATCAAAAGTCAGATATTTTATTATGATCTTTAGCATAGCTAATTATTTAGTTTATCTGTCATACACATTTTTATAGCTCTTTATTGCCAATTGTTTGTCAACAATTGCCTCTGTTGTGTTTTTATTTCTCTTAAGTAATTTATTTATGAGAAACATCTGAGACAGACGTAAATTAAATCTCCATAAAGTCACCTGAGCAATGAAAGAGCAACCAAGAGAAGAGAAGAGAAGAGAAGAGAAGAGAAGAGAAGAGAAGAGAAGAGAAGAGAAGAGAAGAGAAGAGAAGAGAAGAGAAGAGAAGAGAAGAGAAGAGAAGAGAAGAGAAGAGCGAGTAATGTCCCATAACCTGTCCTCCCCACCTCTTGACTCAACTCATCGTATGGCTTTAATTACGAGTTATTACCCTCAGTATCCAGGGAGCCATTCCTCTTGTGTGGGACCTCAGAGATCACTTCCTACACTAGAAGTGTATTGTCATACGCCTGCAGTCTCAGCACAGAGAGACAGAAGGAGCGAAAGTGTGTGTGTGTGTGTGTGTGTGTGTGTGTGTGTGTGTGTGTGTGTGTGTGTGTGTGTGTGTGTGTGTGTTCTTGGTAAACCCTACGTCCTCATGATCCTTGTCCTTGAGGAGACATTTTTTGGTCCCTATGAGGAAAACATCCTAAATCATACCAACAATACCTGTGTTTGTATTAACCAGCCAATATAAAAACATCTATAGAGCATTCCTCAGAGAGGTGTATAGTGCTGATGTAGGGTGAGATTGACCTGTGAAGTTAATACATTCACCTTACAATCCAACCCAGAAGAGAGCCGACTCTCCCCCACACTCCCGCCAGCCTTTGATCAGTGGTGAATCTCATCCCAGAGGCTGGCCGACAGAATGACCTTTTTAAGGCATCCCAAACATTTTTCGCCACTTGCCAACAGATGAAGACCAAAAAAAGGAAATTTTTACCATGGCCGGCTATACAGCAATATTTTACATGAACTCAAAGGCCATTATCAACTAGGAACAACAGACATACACATATTGTATTTCTCTCGTTTCCACAATGCACCAGTCAGAAAAAACCCTACAGGCTTCAAATTGCTATTTATTAACACAGCAAAAAAAACTTATAACAGGACTGCTTCCTTCTGAATATATACAATCATGCAAAGCATGGCTCAGCTGTATGATTTTGATTTAAAAAACTAAGGCTTTCAAACCTATTGTGTTGTTAGTATAGCCTAATTTTGAAAACCTATACAGGCTTTTAAGCAGGCCTTCTTGTATTTTATTGTATCTTATTTTGCAGCACGCAGATTGTAACAGTGGACACAGACGTTCAAAGTCACGCAAATGCATGCCCATCAATATTAGTGTACACAAAATTGCGCAAGCTGCAGATCAACAGGTAGTTTATGAATGCCTGTAGCCTAATTAATGCTTAGATTAATGCTCAGATCAGATTTAAATGGGAGAAGAGAGTTTTAGAAAATGTGAGTTATCGGATAGGTGTCACTGTTTTTTTCAAGCGTTCAAATTCGTGTATTTTATAAAATTGAATCTCTAAATCAACTGCATGTGAATACAGACATGAATATTGCCTACAATTTAAATGAATACGTATGTTTTATACTGAGATATTTTTCCAGTGTTTTGCATAGATGATATTCTTTTTTTTTTTTTTTTTTTTTGTCGAATATGAAAAGGAATCAGTAATACTTTATTCTTACGATAAAGTTCCAAAATGATATTTTCCATTTTTCTTTTAGAATAAAGGGTCAAACAGAGTTCTATAAAAGTTCAAAAACCTTATTCGACAATGGGATTCTGTGCCTATATGATTCATGTTGCTGTCTTCTTTTCTTTGTGTGTGTAAAATATTTTGAACACTCATCTTAAAAAAACATATGATCTTCTATTTCACTTGATCTTCTATACATGATGGAAATAATTCGTTGGAAAGAGATTTAATCGTAATGATTAAGCAGCCATATCTTAAAGAATTCATTTAGCATATGTAGGCTACATGCTTGCACTAAAATCCCCCAAAATAACAAATCTTACCTGATCCTTGACCTGATGAATGTTGAAAAACATGCTAGATTCTTTCTTTAGATTATATATGATATTGTCGGACTGGGTTTTAAAATGTGTGGATTATTGGATGTGAGGTTGTTGAATTTTAAGATGCTGTATGTTGTGCCAGAACTTTGTAGCACGGTCGTTAATAATGTTAGTGGGCTCTCTGGTAATAATTCGCAAAGAAACTCATTTAAAACCTTAATAAAAGAAAATGCTGTTGAAAAGTTCACATCTGTTTTATCAAGTAATCCTGGAATTGCAAACAGAACATTCCAATATTTTATTATATTATTCTTATCTCTAGATGTTTTAATCTTGTTCTGTGTTCTTGTGGGTATTTGGTTTGGATGCTGGATGAAAGGCGTGTTTGTGTTTACAAAGGACAAGAAGTATTATTCATATAGATCCAATTATCATATTTTATTACCAGTCACTTTAATATTTCAAAATGGAATAGGCCTATTAAAACTAAGCGCCGTTCAAGTCGTATGTTCTTATATCGCCTTGTCTCCGTTTGCAAACTTAATAAATAATTATCCTTTAACCAAGAAAACAAGAAAACAAAGTTTACATTTTTATATAGAGAAAAAATACAACATTATTTAAAACAGGTTCATATTAAACTATGACGTGATTTCAATTGTCCACAGTTGATGTCACTCAATGTGTTATTGTTTTATTAGAGGTCACCTGTTTACTGAAAATATTAAATATCAATGATTAGTCATGATAAATATCACTCCTTACAGATGATGCATTATGACCCATGGAAATAATAATAGCCTAATATTAATAATAATAATAAAGTGTCTAACAGTGATTAAATAATTCGACCTATTTTAGAGCCTTCAACTGATGATGACTTAAATAAATAATTGTTTTTGGGGAAAAGTTTCGATACTGTTGTGTGAAAATGACGTATGTCATAAAGAAATATAATAATGATATGAACTAAATGTCTGCTTTTAGAGACACCACTGCTTTCTATATCACCATAGGCTACGTTGTTTTTGTTTTTTTTAATAAATATCTAGTTTGGCCTTTATAGGCTACATCTTGCAAAACATCTAGCCTATGAAGAACGACAATTTTACATTTCAATTTCATGTGGTGACAGAATATGCACCTATAACTTCGGAAGCACTACGGAGGAGACAGTGTGAAGGAGGGGTTCTGGGTTGTTCTTGAACCGGAGAAATATGAAGAACTTTGACAGGTCTTAAACGGTCTGGCGCCAAGAACTTGATCCACAGGATAAATACAGCGTTGGAGCATTTTGTGGGTGATGCTGTGCAATGGTGATTGCTTGGCTTGCAAAACATTTTGGAAACAACATAGGCAGGGAAATAAATGATGAATATGCTGATATGATATATTTATATTTTAAAGATTTCTTTAAACTCAGTTATTTAACCTAAAAGACCAAAGAGTAGTCAGTTACGTTCATAAGACTGTATGTTATGTTTTTTGTTCGGAAAAGATTAGAAAGAGCGCCCTTAAATAACACCTGCATTGACAACTGTGGTACACGGGACCTCGGCGTAAATTTACCAGAACAAATAAATGAGTTGGACTACTACATAGATCTTTGTTTATATAATTAACTTGATGAGTATATACATGGTAAAATCATTAACTTGCTTCATGTGGGGCTAATCTGTGCAAACCTCTTCAACATATTGGTATATAAACTAAAGTAAACGATGTTATTGCTCAACATTGTCAATTGTGTAAGCTAATTCATGTTTATTTTAAACTCTTGACATACCCTTGAAAAGACGAAAATGCCTTGTGTGTAATTCATGGTTTTTTTTATTATTATTTTAATTCATACAGGCCTATGCAAACAACATTTTTGTATTTAAATAAAGATGTAATAAAGAAACATACAAAAAAGTGTTTATATATATATATAGCATATGTATCAATAATAAATCAATTTCTGTTCAACAACTTAAAAGAATAAAATAAAACAATAAAATACAGTAGCCTAATGACTTCGATATTTAGAATATTATAGCCTATAAAGAATCGATTAAATACATACAAATTACATATACTTTTGAACAATTCAAAATCCACCTGCGTTCATCATTTATTCTACATAACTTTGGAACATATGAAGCTTGCCCACATAATAAAAGTAGGCTATAGCTCTTACCAAAGACGAAACATGTCGATACAGGATGATCCAAAACAATATTTTGATGTCCTTCTTCTGTTGTTCTGCGATATCTTTCCATACACCCTTGACTGAAAATCCTGGACCCGAACTCAAAATCCTCGCATCGGTCATAACTTCAAGCGCGCAGAGCGGCTTCATCTCTGACAGTGTTAAGTCGGAAGCAACCTGTGTCTCCCTCTCAGGACAGTCCTGCTGTTTTGAGATCTTCAGTAGGAAGTCATTTCTGATGTTTACAGTGAGCATTTTGGAGCATGAAAGGAGTTAATTGAAAGGAAGAAATAAAATGCATTTCCTGTTGACATTGTACGGGGTTTCCAGATCTCAACAAATGATGTGTGGTATTAATGTCATTCATTCTTTGTTTTTTCATTCTACATTTGTCAAAGTATAGCCTAGCCCGAACTGATCAGACATCGCTTCAAACACAGGAGATAAATCTTCCATCCGTGGACTTTCACTAGATCTAATTAGCCTAATTGTTGAAAGAGGGAACTGGCACAAAGAAAACATTTCTTTGGATTTTACTCAAGATGTAGGCTAAGCTTTGTGGAACATTGAGTGGATTGGTGCACGCTGTTTGAGAATTTGGGGGTAAATATGAATTGACAGGGGTAGGTTCTTATTGTGGGACTCCAGCCGGCTGGCGCCAAGCGCTCTTTAACAAACGGAGTCCCACTTAATCAAGGATCTGTTGACGAGCCTCTTAAAGGTACACGACTGCTTATGGAGCTTTAAAGCTCAGATTGTTACTCTGCTGTACCCTGTCGGCCGATTTAACGTGAACTAATCTTGAACAGTTCTGTGAAAATGAGGATAGAGGTCAGATGAGTCTTGCATTTTTGGCTACATAAATACACAAATCCCCTGATCATGCCTCGATTTTGTTGCACGCATGTAGCCTATTGCGAAAAAAAAAAAATCTGCGGGTTTTTTTGCCACACTATGTGTGATAGTAGTACCTCTTTATTCCTTCCAATAGGCAAACCGTAAACCGGACAAATTCTCTCGCTGAAAGCTTCCTTCCTTTTCGCCTTCAAATGCACTCTGCTTTTAGGGAGCATCCCACTCTGTGCAACCAACGTTGTTCTGAATACCGCTTGGAGAAATAAAATATCCTGTAATATCTTCCATCCGGTCGATTTAACTGTGCAAACTCTGGGAAAGTCGTTTTTTAATACAATTAGAATTTTACTAAACTGTGTGTTGTTGTATTATTTAAAGCCGTTAAAATAGCAACATTTTATTAAACATTAAAATCATTTTGGTATGTTAGTTACACATAACCTCCAAATGTCACGTCCAATATATTTCTTAAAGTTCGACAATAGAGTAGAAATATATCAAGCATGCACACGGTCCTAAAACTGATGAAACGCAAACCGGAGAAAGCGCTCTCTTACCCGGCTGCCTACAGCCAGATGACCGTTCCTCTGTTAGGTTATGCGGGGGTGGGGTTTCCAGATCCTTACTCTGTCATTGGTTAATATTTTATTCTGTTGACATGTTTTCTTACTGCAAATGCTTCCGACACCTTCTAGCCAACCCCCCTTTCACGATCTTGGCTGGAGCTGTCAAAACCACGCCTATGGAGCTCTACAATTGGTCCAGAATGCGTAAAATCTGCAATCAAGACGGTTTGGTTCATTAGTGTGGGGATCCAGTGAGAAGGGACATGTAAGACAGTGTGGTCAGGGAAGAACCTTCCAATTCTACATCAGTGCTCACGTCTTTCGCATCCTTATTGGGGCTGCTTAGTTTCTCTAGTGGCTTGGACAGAAGGAAAGCTGTAAATCTACACCGAAGTGTCAATGTTGCTCTTTTGAAGGATATTATCACTGTGCTGCAACTGGACATCCTCGACGGTAGTGGCATTTCCTACCAGTCCGCTTCAACTACTGCGAAATCGCCACTGTCTTTCAGTTGTAAGAGGGCGAGTCAGTCGGACTTACGCGAGTTACGGCCGCAGTTATTTTAGAATATTACACTTTCATCTGGCTTTTTGGATGCACCGATGAGAGATCCAGTTTTCACAGCGAACGCTATGGCTTATCACCCTTTTCACGCGCACAGGCCGGCCGACTTTCCCATGTCAGCTTTCCTTGCCGCGGCTCAACCCTCGTTCTTTCCAGCGCTCACTTTACCACCGGGTCTCAGTAAACCACTGGCGGATCATGCGCTCTCCAGTGCGGCTGAGGCTGGCTTACACGCGGCGCTTGGACATCACCACCAGGCGGCTCATCTCCGCTCCTTCAAGAGTCTCGAGCCAGAGGAGGACGTTGAAGACGATCCTAAAGTTACATTAGAAGCTAAGGAGCTTTGGGATCAATTCCACAAAATTGGAACCGAAATGGTCATCACTAAATCAGGAAGGTAAGGCTTTTTTTATTTTTCAGTGTATACTTGATAATAACGATGTTTATATATTTTACTTTGGAAAAAGTTTGGTATATTTAGAAAATATAATATAGTTCGAAATAAAATATAGCTCGATATAAATTGGGCTATGTTTTGGGTGAATCGACGGCACCAAAAAGTCACAAAATGCTCAATATATTTAATCTCAGCATTAGAATAACATTCACATTCGTTCTGTTATTAAGGCGATCATATAGAAACTCCTCTGTTATATAAGAGCAGAAGTTAAAGTATCTGAACCATGTACGAAACGAACTACTTTTTTTAAAAAGAAAAAAACATCAGCCATAATTGGCTGTTTATTTTCCTTCTTTTTTGTATCAGTAGGCCTACCTGAAATGTAGTATAAACATAGGAAGGATAACGGGGTAACAATCACTTTGACTATAAAAAAAACGCTTGTAAAATATTAGAAAATGTTTGCGTGGATATCGTCCGGGGTAATAGCCTGTTAGCCTTTGCCAAGCGACCTAGATATGAAGGGTATTTATTTGTGGTTAAAACGGAAATCGTAGCTGAACTACACTTTGTATTCATTTTCATAAAATGTCTTTAAAATGTTAAATAAATATTTTGATGATGAAATTCGGCTCAGATATGATTATGTCTGTTCCGTCCACAGGAGAATGTTTCCTCCATTTAAAGTGCGCGTGAATGGCCTGGACAAAAAAGCCAAGTATATACTTTTGATGGATATTGTTGCGGCAGACGACTGTCGGTACAAATTTCACAACTCTCGATGGATGGTCGCAGGAAAGGCCGACCCGGAGATGCCCAAACGAATGTACATTCACCCGGATAGCCCGGCCACGGGTGAACAGTGGATGGCAAAGCCTGTTGCTTTCCACAAACTCAAACTGACCAACAATATTTCGGATAAACATGGATTTGTAAGTTACATAATTTTTTTCCGAAACTGCATGTCTGTATGTAAATATAAATACAGTTTTATTGTTGAAACTAATCTGTTTACTTATGATTTCTTGGGTATGATATGTTTATTTCCTTTTTTCCATGCGTAGTACAACAGGAAAAGAGGATACTATAGTGTGTAAAGTTATCTAAGTGATCAAGAAGCAAAGATGATTACGAGATTAAGCTAAGCGCAGAGTTTGGACATTTAAGGTGCGTTGGATTCCAAACGGGTTTCAGTGTCTGTCGCCTAAATGAAGCATGAAAGAGCAGTTGCCTTAACATTAAATACCATGGGGCAAACTAAGTCCCACGATCGACGGTGTGAACCAAAGATTTTTTTTTTTTTCACTCCAGGCTAAATTACACTATTCCTATCCACAAATAAATAATTTAAATGGAAATTTAGAATACTGTTTTGTTATAGCTTTCGATTAAATAAAATGCTCAATTATCCAAACTAGCCTACTAAAGGCCTCAAGGCTCACAGCAAAAATCCTACCATTATTATAGTACAGGACATTCTGCCCTCATAAAACCCGCTATACTATCAATAAAAATGTAAGAAACATTTTAATACAATACAATCTAAGCATTGTGCAAATATTTATTTTTAAACAGCATTTTGATACCACTGTTTATTATTGACCGGATAACTTTTCTATTTTTCAGACCATTCTAAATTCAATGCACAAATACCAGCCCAGGTTTCATATCGTTAGAGCCAACGACATTCTGAAGCTCCCTTACAGCACCTTCAGGACATATGTCTTTCCTGAGACTGATTTTATAGCTGTCACTGCATATCAGAACGACAAGGTAAGTTACTAAAGCACTTAAACGCAGTGTTAAATCGGCCATCCTTTGTATTTTAAATGTTTGTTTGTTTGTAATTATCCGTTGTCATATTATTATTATTATTATTATTAGAGCTGAAAGAGAGTAACTATATGTAGCTTGTATGTTTTAGAATTCAGTTTAGTATCTTTCCCTTTTCTTTCTTTCTTTTTTTTTTTTTTGTCATGGTCATGCATAGAGTTGATTATAATTGGGATGACAGCACTGAGTCTGAAGGCCCTGTGAGCGTAAAGTTTACGGGCCAGTTACAATCAATAAGGGCACCAAATATAGTCGTTTGTATGTATAACTTGAGCAATACGATGCTCAAAAATCAGATGTGACCCCGTGAAAATGAAAGCCTATGCGGTGTGAAACTACGCTACATCATGTGAAGTCACAATGAATTCGGTTGAACAAACGAAAGTAGCTCATTTAACAATTCAATTATAACCTTGCCTTAATAGGTTTTATAGCCACGTTTTACGTTTCATAATTTATTTCAGTAGATCATTCTCTTTTTTTAAACCACGAATTATAGTTCCAGAATAATTTAGTGCTATTCATTTGAAATACGGAAAGCATGACAAAATACAATACATTTCTCTTTTTTAGATCACACAACTGAAAATCGATAATAATCCATTCGCAAAAGGATTCAGAGACACTGGGAATGGAAGAAGAGAAAAAAGGTATCATTTCTAAACTCTTGTTTAACCATCGGATATGTAAAATAGCACTATTTAGGCATGACATAAATCTAATTTCAGTTTAATTTTCAGAAAACAGTTAGCCCTTCCGTCAATGCGCATGTATGATGATCAGTGCAAAGTGGATCGAGATGGAGGAGATTCGGACGCTTCATCCTGCGAGCAAACTACTGGCAGGGATTCAGTTCACTCACCGACTGGATCAGCAACAAGTCCACTTAAATTCAACAGATCCAGAGGTAAAAAAAAAAACATTTGGATGTCATTTGGACTTTTCTTAATTTAGGCTACTGCAAAGTTTCAGTGTTTATTTGTTAACACCAACACTACGTTTTTCCATTACATTGTTTTTTGAATGGAATGTACAAACATGCATTAGATTAATATATTTAATGTGTAGCCTATGTAGAATTCGATACGTTTATAATTTGTTTTCTTTATATGTGGAGAGTTGATAAACTTTTCGCTGCTGCTGAACTATTTAAAGCGACACTGATAGAGAATGAATTGATGAATATGTTTACAGTGCCAATATGTTTACAGTCAGTTGCCTGTTAGTTGTTTAGTTACTGTCAGTTACTGCCAATGTTCTTCTGTATCTGGTTTATCGCTCAAAATCCATTGCTTTTAGCAGAATATATTAATTTTCACTATACACATGGCATACCTTAACAATTAAAGATGTTGTACGTTATAATTAAATTATATAAAATGAATAAATAACTGAAATGTTTAAAATCAGATCTAATAAAAACCATAAAAATATAAATTAACTGCAACAGCTGCTTTGTAACTACTTGTGAAATAGTTCCTGCCAGGTTGACACAGTAAAGGCATGCTGTAATTGCATGTGCAATTATACACTATAAATATGCACAACCATTGTTCTATAATTTGTGATTACCCAAACTGTTATTTTAATATTATATTTGACCAATTACAGGCTAAAATCATTTTAAAAGTGCAAATAAGAAGGGACTGCCTATAAAATTATTTAAATACATTTAATCTTTGTGACTGTTCTTAGCCTTTACATTTTATGTAATGTTACCTTTACATTACATTTTACCATTTTGTGGCGTTTAATAACAAATTAAGAAATAAATATCACTTAAGATATGCTTCCTGACTTTACTTTGATTATTTTGTCTTTTAATTTAGCTTAAACTATTTTATGCCTAATTAACAGATGGAATAATGACTGTATTTTGAAGTTTGCTGAGGGATAGCTGTCATTTTGTTTAATAGAATGTATTTGTAGATCCTCGGAATAAAGTAGAAATGTGTAAATTTTGTCAATTTACATGTTCTGAAAATTCTGAGAATAGGATTAGTTATTAGTCTTCAAGGCACGCCATGATATATAAACTAAGTGCAGATATAGAGAATGTCTCGTGCACATGCTTTGGGTCTGCCAGTGTGTCATCTGAATTTCATCACGGTTAATTAGGAGCTCATAACATTTTTTTCCTTCAAACTATCCAAATCTCAAACGTTTCATGAAGTCACGCTCATTGTGCCATGGATGAAAACAGAGGAAGTAGTTATCATGGAAAACATTTCATCCCATCCTTGTGTAATCACAGGGAGGAATTAAACAGATGCATGTTGTTTTTCAAGAAGTCGAAATGTATTAAAGGAACCATTTCTTTGGTTTTGTCAAATGAAAATAAATCTGATGTGCTTAAAATATTTGTATTTTCCAGATGACAAAAACTGCAATGAAAGCGACAACGAACTTGACCAACACGATGATGGAATGATCAGAGTCAATAGTCCGGATCAGAGACCACGATCACCATTCAGCCCACGTTGCGAGGACAGAGTCAAGGACAGATCTAACCTAGAAAAGAAAGGGGACTACTCAGATTCGAGGAAAGAGAATGATTCTGTCTTCAGCATCAGAAACTTGGAGAAGGACAAACTGGACAGCAGGAATTTGAAAGAATCAGATACCTCCAAAAAGGATGCAGACTCTGTGGGCATGAGCACAGTCAAAGATGGCTTTTCCCCTCTGATGGTTCAAACGGAGAGCCCATCGCATTTCAGCGCAGGTCACTTGCAAAGTCTAGCCCTCTCTGGTTTACACAATCAACATTTCTTTAACCCACTGAGTACAGGACAACCACTCTTATTTCACCCCGGGCAGTTTGCTATGACTCCCAGTGCTTTCTCAACCATGGGCATGGGACATTTGTTAGCCTCAATGTCTGGAGCAAGTGGACTAGAGAATGGCAGCCTCTCTTCTCAGAGTACCAGTTCACCCAACCCTTTCCCATTCCACCTATCACAACATATGCTTGCATCTCAGGTATGATGATTATGACTATTTATGACTATAACCTATAGCTAATAAAATGCATTTCAAACATATTTTCTAAATATTTGCCAACAGATACTATCACAACATCCCCAAGATAAAATATATAGCCTAGCCTAGTAGTTCTTGTTCTTTATCTGTTGTAAATCTGTATTTTCTGCCATCATTTTACATTTGTAAACTGTTTCACCAGTTCTGTTAAACAACGTAGACTATCACTGCATTTGGAATCAAGGGAAATTGGTGTTCATGCTTAAAGACAGCATTTTTCACGCAGTAAACGAATGCGTGCTCAGCCAACTTATGTTAATTTCGATGGAACGCCATTGCAACACAATTGGCTACAATGTAGCCTACTAACTATAGGCCTAATTATCATATTTCTTAACAAGCTGAATTTATTTCTTTATTTTGGTCTGACAATGAATTAAAGTAGCTTGTTGTTGTTTTACGTTTAGGGTATCTCCATGCCACCATTCGGGGGACTGCTACCCTACCCGTACACGTACATGGCGGCTGCAGCTGCAGCGGCCTCTGCTCTCCCCGCCGGCAGCGCCGCGTCCACCCTCAGCCGGAACCCCTTTCTCAGCAGCACGCGGCCAAGGTTGCGATTCAGCCCCTATCAGTTCCCCGTGTCTATTCCTCAAAGCACCGGCCTGCTCACCACCGGAATACCAAGCACTCTGAGCGCGGAGTCAGAGTCATCGAAATCAGGCAGCAGGGAGAGCAGTCCCATATCTGAGCACCACAGCCATAAAACCGGAAGCAGACAGAACACTGGATCTCCCAAATCTTCAGGGAAGGATTCCATTAACGAACTGCACAATATACAAAGATTAGTCAGCGGACTGGAGAAACACAGAGACGTGTCACCCCGTAGCGATTCACCAAAGTGACCCCATGAACACAACCACTGACTCTTTTATTATTACGTATATGCTTCAATGAAAAAAAAGAAAAAGAACAAAAAATGTCAGAGTTTGTCGGTTGAAGTTATGGCTCAGACGATGGAACATCCCCTATCAACTATAGGCTATCACAGGCCCCATACCTGGATTTCGACGAGAACTGTAGCAAATACGTCCCCCTTTCGGATCTACAAAGCATGCTGATTTCGTTCATCCTTGATTTGGCCATGAAATTATGAGAAAAACAAAAAACATTTCGGTGCATTTTGAGAAAGGACTGTAAACGCAACAATCTCTGACAACATCTGAGGATGCTCAACGTTTAAGTTGCCTATGTCTGGGACCTGTTTGTCTAATTATTTATAAAAATAAAAGTAACACATATGTAAATAAGGTTAATGGACTGGAGGAGACAGAATTTAATTTATTCAAAACTGTACATTGGTGTGTAAATATTAGGTCTCGATTTGTTACATTTATATATATTTTCCCATTTACAAATATATTAGCGCTTGATAGCGGGAAACCGAATGTTATGTTTGTGATATCCTGCCAGATAAGTAAAGGAAAAGCCACTGTAAATCTAAACCTCTGGTGATACAAAATTCATTTGTAGCTAAATTCAACAAAAGATGTTTAAATGTAATGATGGTCCATAGGCAGGGACAACTCAGGTTTCTTTCTAATCTTGCATTGAGAAGGTCATTGTGTAGTTTCTCTTATGAGAGCTATCTGTTTAAACATCTCGGTGCTGGATTTTCGGGTAAATGAGCGATTTTTCTTGCATTCTCTCAGTTAAATAAAACGAAAGTGTTCATTTAGTCTTTTGTATTGCTTTATTCATTTAAATAGGACTGTATATTTATGTAAATGTGATTCTGTGTAAATTACGAGCATTACGTTTTATTTTCTGTATAAGTCATTCTTGATCAGATCACTCATGCATACTGAGCATGGTTATTGGATTATTTCAGATAAAATGCGTCAGTCTTGCAGCTTTTTGCCTTGCGTGATCCTCCTGGGATTCAAACATTTGGATGGATGGATGGATGGATGGATGAATGGATTGATGGATGGAAGGATGGACGGATGGATGGGAGCTGGATGATAATATAGTAACATTTTGAGACAATTCAAGCAATCCGGCAGTTTGTGAGTTGAGATCAACATAATTTAATTTAATCTAAAAATGTCGTCGTGCTTATATAAAATTCATTAATATAGGTAAACTGATTAAACTGCCTGTGCGACATTCTGCAGTTAAATGTGATGTAGCTGCGCCATCTGTTGATCGCCGGGATGTAATCTAGTTTGTTGACAATGTTGTGACAAATAATCCCAGATAGCACACGTACGTCTCCAAGATGGTTTATAACGAGCACTTCGTCAGGAAGGTGCTGTGTACAAACTTCTGATAAACGTTTTTAAAAAGTCAGTTTTACATTCTAGATCATAAACATCTTAAAGACATTTTCTATAGCCAATTTAACATCTGACATGAAACGCCTCGAGTTGCAGATGAGCAAACACTCTAAAAAAAATACCTCTTCCACAGATGAAAACACGCACATCAAATAGACGTCTCTGCGATGTACATGCTAGCCTATCTCAATCAGTGATACTCTCATCTAATAATGAATAGGCTAATGACTTCTGATCCGTTGCAGTATAAAGACATGGAGATTGGCAATATCTTCAAAACATTTCCATCTATGTGTTCACCATAATTCGTTCGCCAATTTGAAAAAGCACATTTGTGTTAGGCTATTGTACCGACGTGCTCTGTGCTTGTTACAATGTGTTGTCTGTTCTGTGCGGGACTTTTCTTAGGTTTCGGTCGTTAATACACTTATCTTGTCTTCACCTGTTATATCTTTGCACTGTACCATTATGCCCGGGTGGGGGAGGATATAGGGAGTCGAGAAAAGTGTCACCGTCCTGGTGGAAGGGTTAATCGCCGCGGCAGGGACGCCTCACAGCCTCAGCAGCAGACAGTCCTTTGTTCACAATCCGGCGCCTGTCGCCTGCCTGCCGGCCACACAGCCTCTGCACACCCGCGCACAATGGCTGACGGGATCTCCAGAGTCCTGGCTGGTAATTAGAGAGCCCCCTCGCCTCTTTTCTTCTCTTTCTAAAACCATAATCACAAAACTCGTTTTATTGAGAGGCTATTGTTAAATTCTGTTATTTCCAATTAACAGAGCCAAATTCTCGACCTTGTACTCTCATGGAGAAAAAAATGTTTGTCTAAAACAATTAGTCAATGACTGATCACTTGGCTCCAATAGCCGCCTCAGAAAGAGTCCCAAACAACTGAAGAATGACTGCATGTCTATCCCTCTGAGCCCTTCAAACTGCGGATTCTAGTGTTTTAAACAGTTAGTTACCACATATTAAACGAACGTGCGCAAATGCTATTTAATGGCAACCATCGTGTAGCCTATTTACATATATTTAAAGAGAAAATGTTTGTTATGATCGTGTGTTTTTCGTATTATAGGCCTGTACACGCCTACATATAAAAAGTGTGGGTTGTTGTTTTTTTTGTTGTTGTTGTTTTTTTTTAAATCCGATATGGTATCGGACGGTGATTTGACAAATCAAAAGCCTAGTCCGACTGCCATTATTAACTAGCCTACAGCTTAATCTACATATCAAAAATATATCACATCAACTAAACTTAATACATGTTTTGTTTAAAACGTTTTCTTAGCTGCGCTAAGACATGGGGGTAAACATCCTAAAAAGTAATGACAGAAATGAATTCCTTGTAAATGATAAAACATTTGGTGACCATAAATTCTGAATGCAGTTGTTTTCTTGGTGAGGGCTTCTACTGCTGCTTCCAGCAAAGAGATACAAATTAAAGCAGTATTGCTATAGCCAACAAGGGGAAAGTCAGTCTGTCGCAATATAATTAATAGTTTGAAGAAGCCTAACAATCGATTCTTGCCCGAATCTTTGATGACTGCAAATCATTGTGCTTGATACACTTGTATCACTCAGATTGGATGCATGACCTGTCATTCTTTTTACTGAAGTTTTTGTTATTGCCCTTTTCAAGTTCACATCGCCCTCTGCTGGTAAATAATGCAATGTATGAGCCCATCATTTCTTTGAGAGGTGTGTATTGAATTTATAATCTGATTTTGAACAGAAGTTGATTTTATTTTTGCCTCGAAATGAGGGTATACCACTGAATAATTAAAAGAACAATGCCATTTTTGACCCTTCATACATTGATGTTTCAATGACTCCGAACTGCTGGTCAAATCAAACCGATTTACTGTCATGCAAACTAAACAGTGTTTAGCTCATCGCAAGACTGACACATTAGACAAGGAATTAATCAATTGCAACATGACATTCGCTGAGTTCAAGTTTTTAAAATAATTTCTGTCAGTATATTGCGCAACCTAAATTGTTTTTGGTGCATGTCAGCTATCTTAAAAACGTTTTAAACACAACTCGACAGTTTCAGTCTTCTGATTCAGGATGTCAGCCTGCAGACCTGCTTCAAAACATTGTGTTTGGTTGAGGTTACAGTGTCTGTGTTCAGTCGAGTCACGGAATGTAACCTTAACCCTGTGTTTTACCTCCCTGTCTGTTTATTACACCAGAATTTTTAGTGTATAACTCTTAAGAAGTGATGACATATTTTACTAAATCAATTCACTATGTCTGAAAATGCAAACATAGGTTATGCGTTGTTCTGGTGTTGTCTTTGTTTAAGACTAAAATTATATCAGACATTAAACGACTGCACCAATGCAAAACAACTTGGAAGAAACAAGGAAACATGTCAGTCTCACCTAAGATCAAGTTTTAAACAAGATGTTTAATGCATTGCCAATGAGAGTGCACTCATCTTCTGACAGCTAATAAAAAAAACAAACTGGATCTTCAGGGGACTTAAAGATTTATCACTTTAAAAATTATAGCAGTAAAAAAAAAAAAGAATTCACAGATGAAAACATTTGCATTTAACCATTTACAAATGATAAGATCTGCAGTGCTTATTAAATTAAAATGCAGTTCATACAAGACAATGACTAATACACTTTAATAAACTTTGATGTATGTGTTCAGTTTCTAAAAGACATTTTATTTAGAATTTTTTTCGTGAGAGGACTTAAATGGATAGGTGGTGTTGCTGACAGGAAACTGTAATAAAGACAGAAAAATGTCATTAAAAAGCTAAAATTCTCAGGGAAAAATAGTTTGGGATCTTTTACTGTTGTTGTTCCCTTAAAGAATATAACCAAGCATTTTTGTTTTGAAATATTATTAACATTTGAGTCAGTGTAGGGTAACCAATATGTAGGAAGTCATTTTGTTGTTAGAATATCCATAAAACAGGAAATTATATCATAAAGAGGACCCCTTTATAAACAATGTCTCGACTATGTGTCCTGTCTAAAGGTCAGAAATGTTTCCTTTTTTATAGGTCAGTTCAGGTCGAATGGAGTAACCCCAAGAAAATTTCACAAATTTCATATATATATAATTATTAACGCATTTAACACATCTGCCCCGCCCTAGACCTACATAGGTCATCTGACATTTCATACACTGTAAAAAATGATTTGATCAATAAGTTATGACAACATATGTTTTTACATTGCTTTAACTCATCAAAATAATTATACAAGATTCAACTCATTTTTTTAAGTCAGTTTAATGTAATTTAAGTTGAAATGACAAACATCCAAGTTGATTGTACTTAATTTAAGGCAGCAACTTTTTTTTTTTTTAAAGTGTACAGAGCCAATATAATGCATGTTATATGCCCCTAAAATTCAAGATATTGAGTCAAAAATGCCCCTGTATGAGTTTTTGTCTCATATTTATTTCATATGATATAGTTAAGCAATATCACACGAGCAACGGGCGCAATATCACGAGTGCTGTTTTTATCCCGAATAGCACGAGTGCAAATGTGATAGGCCTACTTATACAACAGTATAATAAGATGTTGATATTCTTTTATATTTTAGTCTGTTTTTGTCAACGAAAATATTAAATATTTAATATATATAATATTTAAATATTTAATATTATATTTATATTGTATTATATTTAATATTACATATATTAAATATAAAGCCACAGCAGAATGAATGTGCGTCTCCAAGCAATACAGCTGTGTTTCTGAAAGAATCGGGTGAACCAATGATTCAATGGCCCATTCATAAAAGCTGAACTATTTTCATATTGAATGACATTACAATACAATACAGCTTCAAATCTGTCAATTGTCAATTAAATATAGCCAAGTAGTCTATGTAATAAACTAATAAAACTAATAGACTTTTTCAGGCAGTTTAATATAACTTGAAAAAAGTCAGACAAAAACAATCCTCTAGGCTAGACCGTCCCATTTAACAATGCTCGCTCCGACCTTCGCGGCCTTCGAAGGGTGCAGCCTCTGAGGTCCTGTCCCAAATGGCACCCTAAACACTCGCGGTCTTCCTACAAGTCCGCACTGTGACGTTACGCCACTTTTACTGTCTGAAAGAAGTCTGCTGCAGAGCTCGCTTCAGTGTGGGCTCAGCAAAAGTGCGCATCGAGAGCGCATATCGACCACAAAGGGGGCATTCGCGAGCACTCTTCTGAGACCTAAATGGGACACCCTGCGGTCTCATGGACTTAACGGACACACGTACGCGGCAGCCATTGTAAGTCCACAAGACCGAAAGTGCATATGAAGTGTGTCATTTGGGACAGGGCCTGAATTGGGACACAGCTAGCAAGAGCCATTTACTTCATTCCTGAATGAATCAGCCTTTTGAAAGAATCGAATGAATGAATGACTCAATGACTTACTCATTTAGACATTTACCGCCACCTACTGGCAGTTTTAGTTTTTTTATTTAGAATATTATTTCATTAAAAATTATTTCATATTCCATATTAATAAAATAAAAAAACATTAAAGGTTTAGTCTCAGAGTATGAGCCTTTATAGTAGGAGTCATTAATTAAACCAAACATTTTTAGTTATATATATATACTCTCCGAGTTGACACACAAACCCGCCTCCCCTCACTCACTCACTTCGGATGAATATTATTGGAATTTCGGCGTGGGATTGCACATATTTTGTGCTCAAATCCAAAGTGCGCGCACATAATGCTGCCTCTCAGTAGTAAATTGAGTTCTTTTTTGCTGCTTATTGCGCTTAAAAGTCAAATAAACACAAAATAATGTCAAAATGCCGGTCAGTTATGTTTCATGAGAACATAAACAATTGAGAAAGAAAACAAATGTGTTACAGTATAATGGATCCGTGCGTCAGGTCTTAAAGTGACAGCACCCTAATATATCTGCTGCCAAATTATGAGATAAAAAAAATCTGTATGGCAGTCATTCCCCATGGTATCAGTGTGAAAATTGTGGCCAGTGAAAATGCTGAGTGGCTAGTAACTTTGGAAAACCACTAGCCACAGTGGCTGGTGTGCAAAAAAAAGTTAATGTCAAGCCCTGAATACAATGATTACATTTGTAATAGCTAGCATTTGGGTTTTGAACTTTTTTTTGACCCAAGAGTTCTCTGACATGCTTATTTGTTATTGACCCTTACTCAAATGTTGTAGATTTAGTTCTAAATCTGAAAAAGAAAGCCTGCAAGAAAGCCTTCTGTGGTGTCTTGACGAATATTATTTTAGATTAGCTATTCAATTGTTGCAGGCAATCCCAGGCAAAAGTGCTCCAGGAAGTGGAGAATTACTGTGATCACAAACCTGGTCCATTACCACAGTGCCCTTGAAGAAGGCGCCTTGACCAGTTCACTCTGAGGCAACTGGCGTGTATTAAAGGTGCTTTTGGAGGAAATGTGTCTGCTATAGAGGCAGTAACTGCAAAGCAAACCTTACCTGGGAACTCAGGCGTACCTTTATCTAACCTTTTAAACAAAAGCTGGAATGTATTTTGAAAAACATTGTTTCTGTAGTACTGCTCAAAAACAACTGTTTTGCTTGGCATTATATTGCCACAATTCATTTTGTGCCAAGGAACCCACCAACTGCAATTATTGTACTGGGGGTTCACACAAGAGCCTCCATTTCCCTTTGCCATGTGTGGGAACCTTTTAGCATCTAAACCTTTGCCAGCATTGGTTCTGAGTTTCCTCAGCGCCACCTTGGTGAACAGCATGATCAAAAGCAAAGCTAATGTCAAGGCACCCTCCCCCAGTCCCCTGTAATCATTCCCACAATATTGTGGGCAGCCAAACCACGCGTGCTCTGTGTCTGTCATTAATGGACATGTGTTCCATATAAAATAAACCTGACTCACAATAGCCTGCCACTGAACCTTACTGCTGGTTGCGTGACAGAGGAGAGACTGTCTCCATGTGGATCCATTATTGCAATGTTGTGATGCTAATGTTCAAGTAACAGTTTAAAGAGCAAGGGAGCTAAAAGGGGGAGAGGGCAAAGGAAGAGTGGAGGTATGGTTCAAGATCCTTAGCTGAGAGAGTTTCAGGTAATTTGAACTCTGTAAAACTTTCATTTACACACACTTTACATATACCAAGAAAAAGACTAAATGAACAGCTTTAATTTGTGTAATAGTAATTTCTGGGTTCAGTATAGAACGGCATAACGTTGAATAATTAATTTCTGGGTTACAGTGAAGAACTTACAATGGAAGTGAATGGGGCCAATCAATAAATGTAAATAAATTTGAACGTAAATAATAAACTTTGCAACTACAACTAACTCTCACTAGAGTATTAGTAGACTGTCTGCTTAATATCTGCTAACTCTTTATTGTGATGTCCTTCAACAGACATTCTACTGACTATAAGTAACTTTGCAACTACGTCAACTTATTCTAACCCTAACCCTACCAGTCTACTAATACTCTACTAACACTCTAATGAGAGTTAGTAAACATGTAAGTGCAACGTTACTTATAGTCAACAGAATGTGTTAAAGGGACCATAAAAATAAAGTGAACCCACTATTTCAATAGTATAGACACAAGACGTAAGCAATATACACGTTATCATGATTTTAGTGCGAAAAAAATGCTTACTAATCTTTTCTGTGTAAAATTATTTGTTGCCATGACAATACAACACCATAAACCCTAACAACAACTGCAAAAAGTATGTTTTGAATAGCTTTACTGCTCAAATATTACAGTTTTAACAGAATAATTAATGTAAGTGGTTTTATAAAATTCACATTTCTGCTTTTAAATCCACTATAAAAATGGGCTTGCAGCCTTGCACTTTATGTTACAGTACTTGTACTTACAGAGTTACACAAGAATGCACTGAGTATAAGGTAATTATTTGGACTTAATATGGTCTAAGGTTAGGTTTAGGCTCAGGATTTATACCTAGTATTATCTATTAGGACATACATGAACAGAGCTATAAAATAAAGTGCTGTACCAAAATTGACAGTTTACTTTTATTGAAGTGCCTTAAGTGCAGAATTATTTTTGTGGGAATCAACATTATGCTACAGATGCTATCAACTGATCTTAACGTAAAATCTTAACTGAACATGGAATATTACCTTAACCTAAAAATCAGCATTGATGCTCTCACCGTTTTTTAAAAGGAAATCACTAGCTCATTTCCCACATAATCCCATTCTCTGCTAGACTGTAATTGTTGAGAAATCATTGTATCAGGGCTGTGCTCATTAGCTCTATGGCTGCTGGAGCCTCTGTTAGTCCTGCACTTGGATGGACTGTCAAATCCAGTGGAATGCTTGAGAGATGATGGGGTAAATAATGAGAATAGAGGGGGCAAACAGACCCAGATGTAGCCCCCGCACTCATTCTAAGTTAGGCTGGAGAACAGGAAAGGACAGTTAGAGTCCAGTGCCTTCTGGGAAATCAGACTGTCCTGATCTTGCATTCCTCATTTCATCACTAAATAAGTTATTCCCATTTATAAGTTGTCATTAATTGATTCACCTTAGCAATGTTTGTTGCATCATAGGCTCATTGGAAAAACGTTGCTCTACCTACATTTTTGCAATAGGCCTACTCCAAAAACATACCTAGACATACAATTCAATGCACTTTGCAGCGGAAATGAACACTAGTGGCAGTAAAAGACCAACAACTTTTATTCCTTTTCAAAAAAAAAAAATGCTTAGAGGTGCAGTTTATTTATTAATAAAGACTTATTTTATTTTAAAGCGGTTCCTAACAAAATGTTATTATGATCTCCAAACACTTTTACCATAGTCCATCATTTGTAAATTAATACATTTTGACATTTGCATCACATAACCTGTTCCGTATGTATGGCTTTTCAGAAACAGACAGATTGCTCGCTCACCTGGAACAGCACTGCACTTGCGGAGTTCTTGGATAGTCCCGTGAAACACGAGAAATGATAAAAGAGCTCAAAGATTTGTAGAAACAAGCTAAAATAGCATGGTTGCTTCAGGAAATGTTTTCTTTTTTTTTTTTATACAGGTTGGATTTTTGTATAGGTATTCTAGGCATGTGGGTTAGGGTTGGGGGGGGGTTAATATATTTTTAAATTATTATTATAATTTCACTCTAATTCTAAAACTCTTTATATTAATAAAGTTTAAAATCTTGTCACTGTCGGGCAGAAACCTTGTATCTTCATTATCAGTTTTCATTGATCCCACAAATCATTATTATTGGTCACACTTTACATCTTTCTGTGGGTTTTGCAAATATTTAACCAATGAAATGCATTAAAAAGAACTTGTGACTAAACTTGTAATATATATATCATAAGGCATAACATTATGACCATTATGCAGGTGATGTGAATAACACTGATTATCTCTTCATCACAGCACCTGTTAGTGGGTGGGATATATTAGGCAGCAAGGGAACATTTTGTCCTCAAAGTTGATGTGTTAGAAGCAGGAAAAATGGGCAAGCGTAAGGATTTGAGCGAGTTTGACAAGGGCCAAATTGTGATGGCTAGATGACTGGGTCACAGCATCTCCAAAACTGCAGCTCTTGTGGGGTGTTCCCGGTCTGCAGTGGTCAGTATCTGTCAAAAGTGGTCCAAGGAGGGAACAGTGGTGAACCGGCAACAGGGTCATGGGTGGCCAATGCTCATTGATGCACGTGGGGAGCGAAGGCTGGCCCGTGTGGTCCGATCAAACAGACGAGCTACTGTAGCTCAAATTCCTCAAGAAGTTAATGCTGGTTCTGATAGAAAGGTGTCAGAATACACAGTGCATCGCAGTTTGTTGCGTATGGGGCTGCATAGCCGCAGACCAGTCAGGGTGCCCATGCTAATCCCTGTCCACCGCCACAAAGCAAAAATGGTTCAGGAATGGTTTGAGGAGCACAACAATGAGTTTGAGGTGTTGACTTGGCCTCCAAATTCCCCAGATCTCAATCCAATCGAGCATCTGTGGGATGTGCTGAACAAACAAGTCCAATCCATGGAGGCCCCACCTCACAACTTACAGAACTTAAAGGATCTGCTGCTAACATCTTGGTGCCAGATACCACAGCACACCTTCAGGGGTCTAGTGGAGTCCATGCCTTGACGGGTCAGGGCTGTTTTGGCAGCAAAAGCACAATATTAGGAATAATCATAATGTTATGCCTGATTGGTGTAGTTTAGCATTTTCCGTTGAGTCATAGCCAGTACTGTCTTAAAAAGCCTGTGCGTATCACTTTGTCTTTTATAACATAAGATTTTGGCCAAATGGCAGAAAAAACTGAGCACCCACTACAGCTACAATAAACTTCATAACCTGAACGATGATAAAAACGTAATGCAATGCACTTACTGCCTCAGATGCGACTGTTCTAATGATGGAAAAAACACACAGCTAATGTCTGACATTTGCTGATCAAAACCTTCATAACTTCATTTTAGCTTGATTTTGGTAAAATGTTAATATTATAATGACACATGGAAGAAGCCTATATATAGAGCCACAGCCACAATATCAACTTTCACAACATAGTGTTTAAATTATTTCCTGAAAAGTAGCAGTTTTGGTCATACGAGGTCGACCCTGGCAATACGTACAAAAACCAACATAATACAATGCTAACAGATTCACATTCATCTGTTTTGGGGAAAAACCAATGTGCTTTAATTGCCATTCAATGGACATTTCACTTTGAAAGTAAAGTACCACAAACCATGCAGGAAGCAAGGTAATAGCCTGGGCTGGTTTTTATTGTTCGCATAGCTTTGTTGTTATTGTTTATTGTGACGTCAAGTCACAAATTTCTGTTACAAGTTGCGCTGTTGTATACAGAGGAATTTGTTATTTTTCTTATGGTGTGTAATGAGAATGACATTAAACCTGACTTGACCACATGAATGATGCAGGGCCTGCTGGTTTAGCAAAACTGTTCTCTACAACACTGCTTGCATTCTTTAAAATATTTTAATTTAAGCCAAAAACTGTATTAATTTCTTTAGGTTTAAATACTACAACAATGTTGAATATCAAACATTGTGTTAGCTAACATTGATAACAGTCGATATTACCTGCAAAAACAAATACAGCCTGTAACTCGAATTACCGTTGGACTTTATCCACAAAGTTACTATATTTGCATTAGAATACCATAGAATAATTCTTTCTCTTGTATTATTCAAGTATGTTTGGCAGTGCTCTGTGGGCAGTGAGTGTGTTTTGACTGCTACTCATTTTGCACAGTGTGGTTAGAGAAAAGTAGGGTTGGTAATCTCAGGATTACCTCAGAAAATCGACTCGATACTCCGCTCTGCTTAGAACCCTCAGGAAGCACTCTGTATCGCAGCAGATCAAGTGTTTGCTCCTTAAGTGTTTCTTTTGACAAAATGGGGATACAGACAGGCAGACTGAAGCAGGGATTAAAGAAAGACCGCACCAAAACGGATCAAGCATAAGGCAAAAGGTGATTATTTGTCTAAAGAAAGCCACAGAGGTTCGTCAGGGCAACTTTGTTTGAAGATAAGCCGTTGTTAGGCTAGTCAAGCTCATTATGCTAACTCAAAGCTCTCCTCCATATAATATGGCAAAACCCTCCTTACATTATGACACGCAAGGCGATTTGTTTATCGCTTCCATCGTGTAAAGTTCTGAGTAGAGAATGAGAACAGAAAACTGCACTTCTGCATATAAACTCACAAAGTTCAGAAGAGCCATATCCTACTCTAAATGTTGTGTTAAGTTAGCTGTCTAAACCATGTGTGTTGGACTAAAGAAGCTAGTTGCTTTTAAGGTTACAAACAAGCATGTGACCTGTCCCATTTCACAGGGGCAGACATTTCTTAGATACCTTCAGCTTATCTGACCATAGTTACTTGGTCACCTAAAGCTGGTGCATGAAGTCAAACTAAGGGATTTATTGCCTCATCCCTGGCTTAAGAAGGCTCTTATCTGAGGGATGAGCCACAGCTTACGGCCTAACAGCTTCATCCAAGCTGCTCCCATCTGACACAGATCTTAACCATCCAGTGTGTGTGTGATCCCCTCAAGGTGCGCATACATTCTAGAGGGCATACACTCGGAGAAATTTTGGGATGGTACCATAAGTTCAGATGGTTTAAGGGCCAATGACATGACACTCATTTTTTTGTCCTATCTATTATATTTATAATATAATAGGGGGGTTAAATTCAGGGTAATACAACTGCCCTGATATTATAATGAATAATAAAGCCTCATTAAATTAATGAAATTCTTGAAAAGGAAAAAAGTATTTTGATATATTATTATTATTATTATTATTATTAAATGTATTACTAATAATAATAAATTATAGAAAAATATATTCTACTGAAATAAAATCATGTGATGCAGAAAAAAAACATAAAACTGGAAATTATATCATAGAGAAAACCCCTGCAGATTTTATGTCAAACTCAGTAAACTAAGTCTTTTAAAATATCAGATAATTTTACCTTTTTATGACAAGACATTGATAGTTCAGGTTATAAAATGTGGTGAGACTCAAAAAAGTAATTATATTTATGAATGAATAATTATAAATATTTGTTTAAAAAAAAAATTGGTAACACTTTAGTTTAGGGTCCAATTCTCACTATTAACTAGTTGCTTATTAGCATGCATATTACTAGGATATTGGCTGTTTATTAGTACTTATAAAGCACATATTAATGCCTTATTCTGCATGACCATATTCTACATCCTTTAATCCTACCCAATACCTAAGCTTAACAACTACACTGTAAATAATTATATGATCAATTTCTGACAACATACATTTTTTACATTCCTTTAAAGGGATAGTGAATAGTTGATAGTTGAAAATTAGCCCATGATTTATTCACCCTCAAGCCATCCTAGGTGTATATGACTTTCTTCTTTCAGACGAATCTGAGTTATATTAAAGTATGTCCTGGCTCATCCAAGCTTTATAATGGCAGTGAATGGTTTTGAAGTCCATAAAAGTGCATCTATCCATCATAAAAGTGCTCCACATGGCTCCAGGGGTTAATAAAGGCCTTCTGAAGCGAAGAAAAATATCCAAAATATAAAACTTTACAAACTGTAATCTCTAACTTACGCTAAAGTCACGAGAGACTGGCATTCCAGCGTATGATATAGGATGCAGGCGTAATGTAAGTTGCGGGGACGAACGCGGAAGCGCAGAAGATAGAGCAAAACAAAACTTGGTTCTTGCGAGAACTAGCATATTCTCATCGGAGTGTCCTACGTCATACGCTGTTATACAAGATTCAACTCATTTTATAAAGTCAGTTTAATGTAATTTAAGTTGACATGACTTAAACATCCAAGTTGATTGTACCTTACTAACTAATAAGCAGCAATTAGGAGTTTATTGAGGCACAAGTCGTAGTTATAGTTAATAAATTGTGAGAATTGGAACCTAATCTAAAGTGTGACCAAAAACGTTTACCTACAAAAATATATAGCTATAAAAACATTTTTTGAAAATAATAATTAAGATGTGTGCAGTCTCATGTATTCAAAGTGTAAGGAAAGTATGTTATTGCTTGATGGTTACACATTACATTTTTTAGAGTAATTAGATATAAACATTTCTTGACAATGGTATAACCATTTTTCAAAACCATATAAAATGAGCATCAGAATAAGGAGTACATTTCTAAGAACTTGGCCAACTGGCAAAATGTAAAATCTTATTATTATTATTTTTTTAAACTATTTTTCATTTATCGTGGGCAGTTTTAGGGTACATTACAAGACAACGATTTACTCAATACAGAAAAGTGTTTCCTTTGCGTTTTTCTGCATACAGACTACAATGTTCTCAAAGCAATCCCTATTCACACGTATCCGCGAAACGACTAAAAACACTGTATTATGAACACGTAATACCACAACCACCCACAAACACGCAACCACCTTCCACTCACCAAATTATGTGATATGTAAATGTAATATATGAATGTAACTGAGAAAAAAGTTTGAAATCCCCCTGAAGCTCACTTCTCCTCCCCGATGCACAGCCCTCCTTTCACGTTCGTAATTCATGACTGATAGAGGACCTGCTCTTAGCCTCTTTGATAAGATAAGACACAATCAGCCCTACAGATAAAAGAGGGCCTGCTGACCCTGCATACAGGCTCCAGATGTACCATGACTCACAAACATACCGCTGGAATGAGAGCAAGAGAGAGAGGCCGATATATATCAGTAAGCATTTGCTGCAGGCTCTCTTCCTTTTGAAGGACAGGAGGCTGTAGTCTGAACAACAGCACTGGACACTAGCAGATACTGGCTGAATGTGAGTTATGCAATGCAGATGAAATCACGCTGAAGAAGTGAGTTATGCTTTCACTAGGAGCGACTATCAGATAACCTCTCTAACTCTGCAGGGCATGAATGACTGACAGCCCAGACATCTCAACCTGTTATAGTCCTTCTCTCAACACAAGTTAAACACGTAGAGTCGTGTGTCTGTGCCTGTGTGTGTTCATGTACAGGGGTGTTAAGGTGAACTACTTAAGCCTGTGGGCCTCTGTGTTGTGACAATTGTTGCTGATGTGCACAGCCGAAGATGAAAGGTGAGATAGTATGTTTGCTTACTTTGTGTCATGCCTCTTGTTTCGGCTCTGTGACGCCAATGTGCAAAGAGAAAACCAGGTAACGCGCATGAGCATGCACAAACATGCTGAAGTGCTTTCGGGAATGATGGATGTTTGGTTCTGCGACACCAACACCTCCCATCCTCCACCACCAAATACAACTTAACAGCCTAGTTAAACACTAATTAGTCTGAAAAGACAGTTTAACATCAATCAAAGTGTGAAATGTCTGGTTTTTAGGGGCGTCGGGCATTCATGCTTTTGATGGTGATTAAACCTTTTTGTTCTTATCTTACTGATTACCAAGACATTGAGAGGAGGGAGCTTACTCGTTCTTATCCGGTGGGCAACGACTTACCTGGATTGTGAAGAATCACTGAGCAGATATTTTGTCTTCAAGAATATTTCGGGTTCAAGAAAAGTTAAGTTCAGTCCCCATTGCATGTGGCATAATGTTCATTACCACAAAAAATAAATCAATTAATATTTTTCAAATCTGGATTACCATCAACTAAAACTAAAACTATTAAAACATTTTTCATTAATTAAAATACAGCTGAAATAAAATAAAATAAAATAAAATAAAATAAAATAAAATAAAATAAAATAAAAATATTAGATGAAAACCTTAAACTAAATGAAAATTAGAAATGCTGCCTTGGCAACTAACTGAAAAAAGTTTAAATTGAAGTAAAATTGAAAAAATGTAAAATATATATTTAAAAAAAAAAAAAAACTAAATTAAAACTAATACTAAATGAAACTAACAAAACTAAAACTGAGACAAACACACACAACAACATTACTAAAAATGAAACTAAAATTATAGTTTTATTTTTATATATATATTATAAATTAGTATATAAACTAGTATATAAATAATACTTAAATAACACTGAAAGTCATCCCTCATCTTCTTTAAAAAAGCAAAAGTGAAAAAGGAACTTACAATAAAAGTAAATGTGGTCAAATTTTGGAGGATTTAAAAATGAATGTGATATGTCATATATATATACAGTATATATACACTGCTGTTCAAAAGTTTTTGATCGGTAAGATTTTAATGTTCCCTTTCAGTCGGTCACGTTCGACGTACGTCGGAACTGACCGACGAATTGGGGATCATTTTCAGAGACCAATCTACTTCGAGTGTATAAAAACGAGCCAATAACGTTGGCATGCGGTCCACGCACCGCCCCGCAGCGCGGGTATAAATACGGAAGTGGAATACCGCATCCTCGCTTTCAACTTCGGAGCTGAACGGTTTGCAGTTCAAGCTGTTTCTACGAAGAGTGTTTTCGCTACGAGCCTTTGAGGAAGATCGCTCTCTTACCTGGTGCTGGCGTGACGGTGCGATTCAGCGAGTGGCCGTGCACTGTTCCTGTGTTGGTTGGCTGGGCATTTCCGTTTGTTGAGTGCTCACACGCGGGCTTGCACTATAGGACCGCTGTGAGCCACGGCCATCTCCCTGAGTGCCTCAGCACTTCTAAAAGAGCATTTCCCTTCCTAAAAGAGCAACACGGTTTGACCCTGCATCTTTTTCAAGATGTCATTCAAACCGTGTGTTTCTGGATGCCGTCGTTTTCTGTCCCCAGTTGACGGTCATGATCGCTGTCTGACGTGTTTGGGCGTTCAGCACGCTGAGGCGGCGTTCGTGAATGACCATCGCAGTTCTACGGTCTAGGCTCGAATACCTCAGAAGGGGTGGAGTCCCATTGCGCATCCCCCGATCTAGTGGTCCTCCCGCTGCAAAGCAGAGGGCTGCTACTTTGGCTGATGCCTTTGGTGGAGACCTGAGGGAGACTGTGAGGACTTCCCCGACGGGCCAACAAGCCCCTTGGGCCCCTCCCCCCTCCGCTGCGCCAGTGGAGTTTCCAGAAGAGAGGCCGGGTCCTTCCCATGGGGGGCCGGCCGTCTCTTTCGGGGCTCCGGCTGAGGATATGATCTCGATAGCTGCATCGGAGGACGAGCTAATGGGCTCTGGAGATGAGGATTCGGCTGCGTTGCCCCCTTCGGGTGTGGTAGCATTGCCCGAGTCAGATCCAGAACTTACCGCTATGCTTTCCCGGGCCGCCGCAAGTGTCGGGCTCAAGTGGAACCCTCCACCGTGTCCCGAACCCTCGCAACTGGACGATTGGTTTCTCGGGACGGCCCGTGCTTGTTCTCAGCGCCCCGCCCTGGTACCATTCTTTCCGAAAGTGCATCAGAAGCTCACAAAGTCGTGGATGGCGCCCTATAGCGCCAGAAACCGATCTAGTGACTCCTCCGTCCTCACTACCCTTGATGGTGGCGCGGCTAAGGGATACGTGAGGATTCCCCCAGTCGAGCGGTCCGTGGCGATGCAACTGTGCCCCAGGGCCGCTGCGGACTGGCGGGCTAACCCACGTCTCCCCTCCCGGGCGTGTAAGTTCTCGTCCAACCTAACGGGCAAGGCTTACACAGCCTGCGGGGAAGCCGCATCATCTCTGCATGCCATGGCGCTCCTGCAGCGCCTCCACCTGCTCGTCGCCGAGGGCGTCCCCCTGCGTCCCCCTGCGTCTGCCTTCGCCCCTGCCAAGCCCAAGCAGCAGCCTCCACCCGGGAAGCAGGCTGCCGGACGCAAGGGTGCCGCCCATCCCGCTCAGGGTCCCGCGAAGTCGGCCGGTAAACGGAAGGGTAAGCGGCCCTGAGACGGGCAGCCCAGGAACGGATGGATCTGCTCGGAGGGAGATGGTGTCCGCACCCCTCCCCCAGTATCAAATGTCGCTGGCTCTTCGGACTTCAGCGGTACCCACATTGTCAATAAAAGAGCAGTTTCCCTTGTCCCTGGGCACCAAGAGGGCCAAGCCGGCTGTGTGCGACGGGCCTTGCCACTCCTGGCTCCCCCTCTTTTCGCCAGGGGGCGTGTGAGGCTAGAGGACGCCCCTAGGCCTTCTCTCCCACACACTGCCCCACCCTGGAACGGTCAGACAACACTCCGGCTCGCCTCCGGGCACTTTATGGCACCCACGTCCAGACCTCTGGAAACTCCATGTCTGATCCCTGGACGGGACACGGAGGATCTAGGTGGCCTGCCACAAGCGGTGGCAGACACCATCGCTTCTGCTAGAGCCCCCTCTACGAGGCGCCTCTATGCTCTGAAGTGGAACCTGTTCGTTGAGTGGTGTTCTTCCCGCCGGGAAGACCCCCGAAAGTGTTCAATTAGTGTCGTGCTTTCTTTCCTGCAAGATGGGCTGGAGCGAAGGCTGTCTCCCTCCACCCTCAAAGTGTACGTCGCGGCAATAGCAGCGTACCACGATGCAGTTGAAGGTAAGTCCTTGGGAAAGCATGACCTTATCGTCAGGTTCCTCAGAGGTGCGAGGAGGCTAAATCCTCCTCGTCCACACTCGATACCCTCTTGGGATTTAACTCTGGTGCTCAGGAAACTTCAAAGCCCGGAAACGTCATCCTGAGACCCCGGCCCGGATACGTGCCCAAGGTTCCCACCACTCCCTTCCGGGACCAGGTGGTGAACCTGCAAGCACTGCCCTCGGAGGAGGCAGACCCAGCCCTGGCTTTGTTATGTCCCGTCTGCACTCTTCGCGCTTACATTGACCGGAATCAAAGCTTTAGGACCTCAGAGCAGCTCTTCGTCTGTTACGGAGGCCAGCAGAAAGGAAGGGCCACTGGATAGTGGATGCTATCGTCTTAGCGTACCAATCGCAAGACATGCTTTGCCCGTTCGGGTTGCGAGCACACTCAACCAGGAGTGTGGCCTCCTCCTGGGCGCTGGCTCAAGGTGCCTCACTGACAGATATATGTAGAGCTGCGGGCTGGGCGACACCTAACACGTTCGCTAGATTTTATAGCCTCCATGTAGAGCCGGTTTCTTCCCATGTCTGACGCCAGGCCTGCACCCGTATGCATGTGGAACGTGTATGTAGGCTGGGTTCCATACGTAGCGGTCCCTACGGCGACCCCATATGTGTATTCTCCACGGTACCCGCTACCCTACTTGGCTAGCCCCGTGTCTTTCCCTTGACAGAGCTCGCTCTGTCGTCTCTGGTGGTGTTCTTTCCCCCCTGGGACCAGGTTGGATCCACCCCAGAGACTGCCATATGTAGCACTACCCTGCTAGGTTAGTCCTTATGAGTATTCCACCTCTCCTTCCCTGGAGGACATGGCTCCGCAGCGTTCCATCTCCCTGAGACGGGCACGCTTTCCCAGCATTATCCAATAGTCACACTGAGTGGGTCTTGCAGAAACAGCAGTGACGGACCTTCCCTGCTTGGAGCCCTGACTCTTGCTCCAACCTAGGAGCATTCCAGCGAGCTCAAGCAGGGCGCTGGAAGGGCCAGGCTCCCTGGCGTGTTGGTAGGGATCCCCAATTCGTCGGTCAGTTCCGACGTACGTCGAACGTGACCGACTGAAAGGGAACGTCTCGGTTACGTATGTAACCCTCGTTCCCTGAAGGAGGGAACGGAGACGTACATCCCGTCACCAGGTGCTGTGCTTCCGCTGAAGTGCCGAGTCACTTTTTCGGCTCCTCAGTTGGAAAAGCGAGGATGCGGTATTCCACTTCCGTATTTATACCCGCGCTGCGGGGCGGTGCGTGGACCACATGCCAACGTTATTGGCTCATTTTTATACACTCGAAGTAGATTGGTCTCTGAAAATTATCCCCAATTCGTCGGTCAGTTCCGACGTACGTTTTTAGAAGAAGTCTCTTATGCTCACCAAGGCTGCATTTATTTTATTAAAAATACAAAAAACAGTAATATTGTGAAATATTATTAAAATGTAAAATAACTGTTTTCTATTTGAATATATTTTAAAATGTAATTTATTTTTGTGATGCAAAACTGAATTTTCAGCATCACTATTCCAGTTTTCAGTGTCACATGATCCTTCAGAAATCATTCTAATATGATGATTTGCTGCTCAAAAAACATTTATGATTATTATCAATGTTGAAAACATTTGTGTAAAACATTTTAGGATTCTTTGATGAATAGAAAGTTCAAAAGAACAGTATTTATCTGAAATAGAAAGCTTTTGCAACATTGTACTACCGTTCAAAAGTTTTGGGTCAGTAAGAATTTGTATTTATTTTTTATTTTTTTGGGGAAAGAACAAAAAATAAATTAATACATTTATTCAGCAAGGATGCATTAAATTGATCAAAAGTGACAGTAAAGACATTTATAATGTTACAAAAGATTCTGTTTAAAATAAATGCTGTTCTTTTGAACTTTCTATTCATCAAAGAATCCTGAAAAAAATTTTTACACCACTGTTTTTAACATTGATAATAATCATAAATGTTTCTTGAGCAGCAAATCATCATATTAGAATGATTTCTGTAGGATCATGTGACACTGAAGACTGGCGTAATGATGCTGAAAACTCAGCTTTGCATCACAGAAATAAATTACATTTTAAAATATAATCAAATAGAAAACAGTTATTTCACATTTTAATAATATTTCACAATATTAATGTTTTTTGTATTTTTAATAAAATAAATGCACCCTTGGTGAGCATAAGAGACTTCTTCTAAAAACATTAAAAAATCTTACTGATCAAAAACTTTTGAACGGCAGTATAGCTTATTAATATATTTCTGGTATTTAAAAGTTTTAGTATTTAGAAGTTAACAGATTACCTCCATTCACTTCCATTATCCATTATAAGTGCCGCACTGTTACCCAGATTTTTGCTTTTCTTTTAAAGAAAAGGATGGACAAAAACTAATTTTTGTGGTAATCAACATTATGCTGTCAACTAAAGTTTAACTTTTATTGAATCCAGAATGTTTGGTTTCGGTTCTGTGTCACGCTCCATGTGTTTGTCTTCTGTTGTTAGTGCACAGGATGAGCATTCGCTCATTCTCCGTGCGCTCTAGTCTCGTTGTGTGAGCATGCGGTTTCAAGTTTTTCCACGTGTTGTGTGCTGTGTAGCACATGGCTTGTGTTTTCATCGGCCGCATGCTTTCATGTGCTCTCACGTTTTGTGTGGACACGCAGTCGGTGAGAGCTCTCATAGGTTGTGTGTTCGTGTCATGTTTTTTGAGCACATGGCTTGTGATCGTACTCAAAAACTCTTGAAACATTGCACACACGTCGGAATCATCTGCCATCAGGGCCGGTATGGTTTTATTTTAGGGGCTCTGTAGCACACCTCTTTTCACTTACAGTAACCAAACTTCATACATATATAGATCTCATCGGGCCAAACAACTTTCGCACTCTAAGTCATACACCAGCCCAACAGGAAGTCGGCTACTATGGGTTGTTTGAAAAATGCATGCTCTGGAATTTGATATACTCCTCCTAGGAGTTTCATCCGATCACCACCAAACTCGGTCAGCATGAAGTCAAGACATTGAGGATGCTAAATTGTGAGCGATTTTTGATATCTCGAACGGTTTGGCTGTGGCGAGGCAACAAATTTATGGCAAAAAAAGGGAACAGGAAGTGTGTTATAACTTCTGCATACATTGACTGATTTTGATGAAACTTCAGCTATGTGTTCATTGTAGGAGGCCGATCACATGGATGTGACTATTGTGAATTAAAGTCATAGCGCCACCAACTGGCAGCAAGAAGTGTAGCACTTTCAAAATGCTTTGAAAAATATGCAGATTTAATGCTATCTGGTTGAAAGAAATAAAAAAAAAATTAATAAATAGTATAACCACTTGCTGGCAGCATATGCCTATTTTTAAACAGGGTTGAGAAAAGCCTTGTTGCTGAGATTTTAGATTTTACTTTTTTGTAAACTAATTTTCTGGATTAACACTGGTAAACAGTCTCCAATTTATCTTTTAATCTCACTCTGCCTCTTTGTGTGTGTGTGTGTGTGTGTGTGTGTGTGTGTGTGTGTGTGTGTGTGTGTGTGTGTGTGTGTGTGTGTGTGCGTGTGTGTGTGTGTGTGTGTGTGTGTGTTTGTTTGTGTGTGCGTGCGTGCATGCGTGTGTGTCAGTCTATACTTTTGATGGTTTAGAGTTTAACCCATTCATTGCTGTGTGCTTTTGCCTGCATTAATGGATAAGAATTCTCTTAGGTCTTCTCTTTTTCTATCAATTTGAATAACAAAATACATACAGGCATACATCCAGTTCCAGCATTGAATGCAGACAACTACATATATTATATTACATATAATTATTGCAAATAAAATTTTGTCACTTTGGCCTAGTGGTTACCACATGTTCAAGAGATGCCAGACTTTGTTATACTATAAATAAAAGTTTCAAAAAGAAAACAATTCTAACAGCATAAAGTGCTCTGCGAGAATACAGGCACTGCAGTACGTAGTGACATCTACTGGCAAGAGTATTAAGGTCTAAATCTCCAGAATTTTCTAACTCATTAACACTTAATTTGAAGGATAAGATTAGTAAATATTCTTAAGTCCAGACAGTAAAGCAAACACTTCTATGGAGCAGGCATGAATCCCAAAAGGGAGGAAGGCAAACCTGAGCACAACTCTCACTCACAAACAGAAGCCAACAAAAGCCAAGCGCAGGCCTCTCCACCTCTCAAGTGTCTCATAGTCTGCGGAGGGCACATCAGTCTCAGTGTGGCTGAAAGGCAAATACAGTCTCTAACACAGAGTGCATTAGGATTGTTTAATCAGCGAGTTTACAGGGAGTGTCCTTTTATGCTCCGACAGTGACGAGAGGCCACTGCTAATTGTCTGGCCATTGTCTCTCACTGTCCCGAACAAGGGAAGCTCTGTGAGCTAGAGAGGAGCGAAGAGAAGAGCGAGAGAGAAGCTGTGTTTATCTTCCAGGCGTTTCTCTCATTTCCCGTACGTCTGTGCTGTCTTTGTGTGTGTGAACTAGCACTATTATCTGTTGGCACGATAAGTCTCCGAGCCTGGAGGGCTACAGATGTGGCGGGGCTGTATTGTTGTTTTCCACCTGCTCCGACTGTCCCTCCCCTCATTCACAGAGAGAGTAATCCCATCATATGACAAGACACACAAAAACATACAACTTTGCCTCTATTCAAGGGCAAGAATAGCTTTTATCCACCCTCCTGCTAATTGAAGTGGTATGTGTCTGTTTAAAGGCAAGGCAATGTTGGGTTTCAAGGCGGTGTCTTTGTACCCAGGATAGTGAAGGTTAGGCAGCCATTCTACCACATTGCTGTGATTGGTTGTCAGCTGGATCATTGCTACACAAGCTGGTCAGTTGTTAGCAAAAGGCTCGTCCTATGTTGAGTATCTTTTGTTAAATGAACAGTGCAACACTTTTAGTGAGCATGGGAAAATGAAAACTCACATGAATGTGATGCTAAACGCAGTTCAGTTGTGATGTACCGCATTTGCTGTGAAAACTCAACATCCAAATTTATTTTAATATTGATATAACCCAACACAAGAGATTCTGTGCTTAATTTGTGCAGTAGGAGACAATTAACTGCTATTACTTCTGGGATAAATGTTGGACATTTATGGTGACAACTGACAATTTAAATTTGTTTTTAAAGGAAAATGCACATTACCCTGGATTTAGCCTAGTGGTAAACGGAAACTACACATATGATTTTTGTGGAAAACTATTGTGGAAAACTCCACAATAGCGTTTTTATGACTTTACAAAAGAGGAAAAATATTAGAGAGTGATTACGTTGGTCAGAAGAGAGAAAGATGTCACATTTGCCATTACTCCTTCAACCGTTGAAACATTTACACAGCAGCATTAACTAGTTTTTAGTAATTTATTGCCAAGGCAATATAAGACAAAGTGTTATAAATGTACATTATTGTTATTTTTTTTTTAATGAAAATATATATATATATATATAAAACTTTGGCTGGAGTTGTGATGTTAATAACTGTGTAAATGTATCATCACAGTCTGTGAATAGGGTCCATACATTTTTTGTTCGGTCATAATTTTGAGGGGGAAAAAAAGGATAAATAATTTTCAAACAACAAATATTGAATAATAATAATAAGAAGAAAAAGAAGAACAACAACAACAATCATAATAATAATAATGAGTTTAATTAATTCTCAGTGTAGAAGATTATAATTTTAAACATAATAATTCAAATTTTTGAATTATAAAATTTCTGAGATATAAACTCGCAATTGCGTGATATAAAGTCACAATTCTGAGATAAAAAGTCGCAATTACTCTTTTTTATTTTTTTATTTAGTGGCGGAAACAGGCTTCCATAGATTTTATTGTTTTACCCTTGTCCTAGACATAATCTTTCAGTCTTAAAAATATGGAAATACATCATAAAAATTTGAATTATTATGTTTAAAGAATTAATTATTATGAATTATTATGTTTATTATGTTATGAGAAAAAAATGTCATGTTTTGAAATGTTGTAAAACGTTGAAATTCCCCTGTTGTGATTCTAATTTAACTTCCCATGGGTGCGGCCAGTTAAATTAAAATGCATTCCCATACTGAAAAGGAGCCGATTTTTTAATTTTCAACAAACTCATACCTTCATAGCCCACTGCTTAAGAAACCCTCTCTAAATCCAGCACTTTTAGAAAACTACAGACCGGTATCCCTTCTTCCTTTCATTGCAAAGACACTTGAGCGAGTTGTGTTCAACCAACTCTCTATGTTTCTTGCACAGAACAACCTCCTGGACAACAACCAATCCGGCTTCAAAAGCAGCCACTCAACTAAGACTGGCCTGCTCTCAGTTACTGAAGAACTGAGACTGGCAAGAGCAGCTTCCAAATCCACAGTACTCATCTTGCTGGATCTGTCTGCTGCTTTTGACACAGTTAACCACCAGATCCTCCTGTCAACACTTATGAAGATGGGCATCTCAGGAACTGCACTCCAGTGGTTCAAGTCTTACCTCTTAGGTAGGTCCTTCAGGGTGTCGTGGAGGGGTGTCTAAGTCACAACACCTAGCTACTGGAGTTCCACAGGGCTCAGTGGTTGGACCACTTCTCATCTCCATCTACATGTCATCATTAGGATCTGTTATTCAGAAACATGGCTTTTCCTATCACTGCTATGCTGATGACACTCAACTCTACTTCTCATTTCAACCAGATGATCCTACAGTTGGTGTTCGTATTGCAGCCTGCCTGACAGACATTTCTGGCTGGATGAAGGACCATCACCTTCAACTCAACCTTGCTAAGACAGAACTGCTTGTGGTCTCAACCAACCCAGCACTTCATCACAATTTCTCCATTCAGTTAGGTTCATCAACCATAAGTCCTTCCAGGACAGCCAGGAACCTCGGAGTTGTGATTGATGATCAGTTAAACTTCACTGACCACATTACTGCAATAGCCCGGTCCTGCAGATTTGCGTTATACAACATTAGGAAGATTAGACCCTTCCTATCAGAGCAGGCCACACAACTCCTGGTCCAGGCCCTTGTTCTCTCCAGACTGCACTACTGTAATGCTTTTCTAGCGGGCCTTCCGGCATGCACTATCAAACCCTTGCAACTGATCCAGAATGCAGCAACGAGGGTGGTCTTCAAGGAGCCGAAGAAAGCGCACATCACACCTTTCTTCATCAGTTTGCACTGGCTGCCAATAGCCGCTCGTATCAAATTCAAGGCACTGGTGCTTGCCTACAAAGCATCCACAGGCTCTGCACCAATATACCTAAACTCGCTTGTTCAGACTTATGCACCCTCCAGAAGCTTGCGTTCTGCAAGTGAACGACGCCTCGTAGTGCCATCACAAAGAGGCACGAAATCACTCTCACAGACCTTTTCCTGGGCCGCTCCCACCTGGTGGAACGACCTGCCTATTTCAATTCGAGCAGCCGAGTCTGTAGCCATTTTCAAAAAACATCTAAAGACACATCTTTTCCAGCAGCACCTGACCAATTAAGACTAGCACTTAACTAACCTTTACTGTTCCATTTTGTTTTTCTGTTTACTTATAAATAAAAAAATAAAAAAAAATTAAAAAAAAACCTATGTGTACTGCGCTAGACTAACTGAGACTTGTTACAGCATTTGTATGCTGTTGCCCCTTGTTTGTCTGAGTGCTTCTATTGCTCTCCTCATTTGTAAGTCGCTTTGGATAAAAGCGTCTGCTAAATGATTAAATGTAAATGTCATACTTTAATGGCACAAGAAGCACCTCAGAAGTGTTTGGTATATGACAGAGAGACTCTGGATGAACAGCTGTCTGTCTTCATCTCAGCACTCTTTCAGCTGAGCATGTTTTGACATATTAAACCCTCAACACCCCTACTGTTTACTGAGACCACCCAGACACATGAGTTCCACTCTGCACTGACTGTGAGAAGAAAACTGTTTGTTCGTGTTATTCAAATGTAAGATAAGCAGTCTTAAATTTGTGTGCGTTATATTCAGAAAGCATTGTTTGAGTCCTTGGACATCCACAGACTGTGAATTATATTATATTTACACATTTTTAGTGCACAATGAATAATCCTTAGAGTTGTTCAATTAACTATATTTGCCTACTTATAATGCTACATGGCCCATATCAAGTCAAAATATGCTTAGCTTTTATTAGAATTTGAGAATTTATGCTGCATTCTTCTCTCAGCCTAATTGTTTTACTTTTCATTATTATAGATGCATAAGTAAGCGTAATTGTTCATACTGAAAATAAGATACATTAAGAGTGAAAATAGTGAAATAAGGAAAAAAAATTGATTGTATTCACTTTCATTTGATTGTAGTCACTAGAGCTGTCAGTGTTATATAAGATATAGATATAGACATAATATAAGATGACATCTGTATTGCATCACAGTTTATCAACAAAACTAATTGACTGCAATTCCAGCTGTGCACTTCTGTTTAGCATTGTGAGCTCTCACCAGTCCCATAGCTCCATAATCAGTATATAGCCACTACAACACTCTTACAATTAGGCAGACTAAATAAAAGTACACACCCACTCAAAAACGTAGGATCACATTCAAACTGGCACTTTTATAAACCAAGATGAAAAAGACTGAAAGAAATGTGTATATATTAATGTATCATTTAACAAGCAAAATCTTTTGACTTCTGCAGATGAAAGAGAGTAAGGTCGTGTGTCCACCAAAGCATTTTTAGGGGTCGTTCACACAGAAGGGGTTTTCCATTCCACTACCCTACTTTTCCATTGTTTTTCAATGTAAACATGTGCTAGACAGACGTGTTTAGCCGTTGTGTTCGCGTCTTTTGTAGCGTCTCGCACATGACACATCATTCTAAAAATGTGGCACTCAAGTAAAAAATAAGTACAACTTTTAAAAAACACGTTTCTAGACCTTGCGCGTTCTGTGTGAGCCGGCCCTTAGCCAGGTGCTCTGCTGAGAACGCCTAGATGTGAGCGCCTGAGAGTGCTATAATACAGAATATCTGCAGAATATAAGTGTTTCTTGTATCTCATTTCACATAGTTTTTTTATGTATTGTTTCTATATAAAAATGTCGGTACAATGTAAAGTATTTGCTCTGGCTCTTGTTTTAAATAATATTGTTCCGTTATTATGCTCAGTGTTGGGGAGAAACTAGTTACGTGTAACGGTGTTATGTAATTGAATTACAAAATAAATGTAACTGTACATCCGTTACAGCTACTGAGAAATGAACCATTTACCACCAATAAAACTGTCAAATGCCCCTGGCCATGGGCTAAATGCATTAAAACAATATTTTAAATCTGGATTCTATTGATTGGCGGATTGGAAGTTTGGCCATCACAATATGAAGAATTTGTACTGGCAGTGCAATTCAAGATCCTAGGATTGTTCCACGGAACAATCAGAGGGATTATGTGTTAGGAAATGGTCGTGGATGGTAGAAGTCAGGTGTTTGTTGTGATCTTGCATACTAAATGTAGGGGCTTTTGAATGAATGAATCCTTTAAAGAAATGCTTCTTTGAGGTTTCCAGATCTTTATCTCTAGCCACACCTCATTAGCCACATGTTGGATTCCGACATAAGCACAAACTATAAGCATAACAACAAAAGCATAAACTATAAGATTGTGGCCAGCATTGCTGAGTAACTAATTAAAAGTAGCAATATTGCTAATTTAACTACAATTTAATAACATGGCAGTAGCTTAACTGTTTCAAAACAATGTAGCTTTTCCACTAAGCTACTTTTACAAGGATTAACAGGGTAGCATGAAAAACGCTACATTGCTGCAAGCAAGCTGAGGTGTTAATTAAAACCACTCTTCTAAAATGTCCTCCCTCTCTCTCTCTCTCTCTCTCTCTCTTTCTCCTATGTCACATTGGGAAATGTGATTCTGAATGTGAATTGGTTCGTTCAGACAAACAAAAAAATTTGTTGTAATGTATTGTATCAAGGTTTTTATAAATCTTTAATACATTAGCTCATCCATGAATATGATTTCTGAGTCCCGTTGGATTCTTTTCCACTGGCTGTAGATTCTGCGAAATCAAGGCGTCATCAAGCTACAACTTTTTGTAAAAGCGAAAAATTACATATTGTCCCTTTAAAGCATTTTCTGGCTGTATTTGTTGCAGTTTCAAAGTAGCTTTACCAGTTCTGGTGGAGCCTGATGGATAAAACGTCTTTTGGTTTCTAAACTGGTTAATTTTAAATTGATTTGGTAAAGTTATAGTTAAGGTTTCCTTCTAAATGTTGATGTTTTCCTTTTTTGACTGTACTTAAAGCTACACTATATAACTTTTTTTGTTTGAAAATAACAAAAATAAGAGTCATCATAAATCCATCTTCCAAACTGTGTTTATATTTTTACTACTTTGGTCGGTTTGCCTGATAACCTACTAGCCAAGCTTAGTTTTTCTTAATTTGATATGAATAGCAATCATTTTTGTTTTACAACAACATCGACATACACTATAATGCCAAAAGTTTTGGGACGCCTGCCTTTACATGCACATGAACTTTAATGACATCCCATTCTTAATCCGTAGGGGGTAATATGGAGTTGGCCCACCCTTTGCAGCTATAACAGCTTCAAATCTTCTGGGAAGGCTTTCCACAAGGTTTAGGAATGTGTTTATAGGAATTTTTGACCATTCTTCTAAAAGCGTATTTGTGAAATCAGGCACTGATGTTGGACGAGAAGGCCTGGCTTGCAGTCTCCGCTCTAATTCATCCCAAAGGTGTTCTATCAGGTTGAGGTCAGGACTCTGTGCAGTCAAGTTCCTCCACACTAAACTCGCTCATCCATGTCTTTATGGACCTTGCTTTGTGCACTGGTGCACAGTCATGTTGGACAGGAAGGGGCCATCCCCAAACTGTTCCCACAAAGTTGGGAGCATGAAATTGTCCAAAATGTCTTGGTATGCTGAAGCATTAAGAGTTCCTTTCACTGGAACTAAGGGGCCAAGCCCAACCCCTGAAAAACAACCACACACCATAATCCCCCTTCCACCAAACTTTACACATGGCACAATGCAGTCAGGCAAGTACCGTTCTCCTGGCAACCGCCAAACCCAGACTCGTCCATCGGATTGCCAGACAGAGAAGCGTGATTCGTCACTCCAGAGAACACGTCTCTACTGCTCTAGTGTCCAGTGGCGGCGTGCTTTACACCACTGCATCTGAGACTTTGCATTGAACTTGGTGATGTAAGGCTTGGATGCAGCTGCTTGGCCATGGAAACCCATTCCATGAAGCTCTCTACACACTGTTCTTGAGCTAATCTGAAGGCCACACGAAGTTTGGAGGTCTGTAGCTATTGACTCTGCAGAAAGTTGGCGACTTCTGCGCACTGTGCGCCTCAGCATGCACCGACCCCGCTCTGTGATTTTACGTGGCCTACCACTTCGTGGCTGAGTTGCTGTTGTTCCTAATTGCTTCTACTTTGTTATAATACCACTAACAGTTGACCGTGGAATATTTAGTAGTGAGGAAATTTCACAAATGGACTTATTGCACAGGTGGCAACCTATCACGGTACCACGCTTGAATTCACTGAGCCCCTGAGAGCGACCCATTCTTTCACAAATGTTTGTAGAAGCAGTCTGCATGCCTAGGTGCTTGATTTTATATACCTGTGGCCATGGAAGTGATTGGAACACCTGAATTCAATGATTTGGAGGGGTGTCCCAATACTTTTGGCAATATAGTGTATATAAGCTACTTACCTGCTCACTAAATTTTTAGTGATATCTGTTTTTTTTTCTTGATTGGGACAGTTTTGATGTTGTTAGAGACCTTCACACTGATAAAGTGTTTACCTGTAACCATAAGCGCAGTGGTGCACCTCAAGCAATCAGATTCACACGTGCAGAATAGCTGAACTGAAGCACAACTCAATTAGCAAAACTGTAATTAGCAAAACAATGTTTCTCCCCAAGTAACTAGTTTTATGCTTCAACCACTAGAGGGCCCAAAGTTACATAATGCAATAGTTCAAGGTTTGTTTGTTCGCACAATCCAGTGCCTCATTATTTTATTCTAAATTGTGCAAAGTGTGTAATTTCTGTGGCACTAGCACCACTATATGCGACTGCAAAAATAATCCCTGTCACATTCAATAGTAAATCAAATCAAATCAAATCACCTTTATTTATATAGCACTTTTTACAATGGCAATTGTTTCAAAGCAGCTTCACAGTGGTAACAGGAAAATAATGCAACGGAATTTGATTCGGCTGTACAGCCGCTCTGGTGAAAACGGTGATGTCATCCAGCTCATTTCAATTATCATATAGTGTCAATGCGGGCAGATCAGTAATATAGTTGAAATTTAAGTGTCCCCAACTGAGCCAAAGGCGACGGTGGCAAGGAACCAAAACTCCTTCAGGGCCAGAATGGAGAAAAAAACCTTGGGAGAAACCAGGCTCAGTCGGGGTGCCAGTTCTCCTCTGGCCGACGAACAAATAGTGTATGATTATGATTCTGGCAACATTACAGGTCAGAAGTCATATTAGATCAATAGATATTCGTAGGATTATTCGAAAGATTGGAGTTGGAGTCACGCCGGGGACGGGTTTAATGAGGATGTTGTGTCGATGCGGCATTTACAGGGGGGAGTTTAATTGACACGGTCTCTACAGACACTTCAGGGATATGGTCATCATGTCCAGGCTAAGGTCCACCATCTGGTCTGGATACGGCCCGGATCCGGACGACTGCAGTAAACCTTGGGATAAACAGAGAGACTAACATTAGCGTAGATGCCATTCTTCTTATGATGTAACGAGTACATCAGGTGTTATTGGAAGTGTTCCCGGTTCCGGCTGACCTAGTTAATGCAGCCTAAAACAATCATTTAACTGATTTGAATAATAGAAATTAAAAATGTTTTATGTGTATGCCATAGTAAAGAGATGTGTTTTTAGTCTAGATTTAAACTGACAGAGTGTGTCTGCTTCCCAAACAATGCTAGGAAGACTGTTCCAGAGTTTAGGTGCTAAATAGGAAAAGGATCGACCGCCTGCAGTTGATTTTGATATTCTAGGTATTATCAACTGGCCAGAATTTTGAGACCGCAATAGACGTGATGGAGTATAATGCGTTAAGAGCTCGCTCAAGCACTGGGGAGCTAAACCATTTAGTGCTTTGTAAGTAATCAGCAAGATTTTAAAATGTATACGATGTTTAATAGGGAGCCAATGCAGTGTTGCCAGAACCGGGCTAATATGGTCATACTTCCTGGTTCTAGTAAGAACTCTAGCTGCTGCGTTTTGGACAAGCTGCAGTTTATTTATTAAGCGAGCAGGGCAACCACCCAGTAGAGCATTACAAGCATTACAATAGTATCCAATTGCAGAGCGGTGGTGGGGTAGGTGGTGTAGGGTTAGGCATTTGCTAGTGTGGAGCTTATAGTTGTAGTGAAGTTAGGGTTGATGATGGGGCGAGTTAGGCGATTGTCAGCTCTGCCCTAACTTCTGGTCTGAGACTGTTGGCCTTGCGCAGCTGTCCTGAAACGGCTGTCACATATGGCGCTGAAGTTCTGCAATTGGACATATCTCATCCCGTTCTGTGTCTATTCCAGAACTCTTATGTTGAAGGATATTTCAGTTCAATTAATTTGGTTTTCTTTTTCCTGTGTTTCTTCCTTCTTGTGCTTAAATTTGTTTGATTGTGTTCACCTGTTTCTTGTTTAGTTCCTTTTTAATGCCGTGTATATATTGCCCTGTGTTTCAGTTGTTCTTGGTTGGTGATTGTCTATGCATAGTGGAATGCTAGCTGTTAATGTAACATTTAGCTTACTTTCTGTTTCCTAGGACTTTTAGTTTATAGTCTTTTTTGACCGTGTTCCGTTCCTGTTTCGTTTGTTCCAGTTGGTAGTTTGTTTCTATGGTTATGAATCATTCAAACCTTTGTCTTTTTTAGTTTGCCATTATCCTGCCAATTTAACACCCTTAGTATCGCCACTCGGCCAGAACCAACACCCACTGCAGACCACCTGCCAGGAGCTAGAGCCAGCTGCCATGTCTATACTGGGGGGGAACTTATTCAGTTTGACATCCTTTTATGGAGTCCCACCCATATCCCCACCCCTGAGATATATTTGTCCCCACTGGTCCCGTCTGGAATATTGGACTCACTGATTCCTTCCTGTTTCCAAGCCCTTCCTCCTCCAATGGTTCTGTCCAGACTCCAAGATCCATCGTCTCTGCTGATCCCACCCAGCTCCCTGGCTCCATCCGAATTCCTTGCTCCTCCCCCTCCACTGGCTCTGCCCTGCTTACTGGCTCTGTCCAGTTCTAAGGCCCGCCCCTTCTCTGGTTCCACCCATTTGGCTGGCTCCACATCTTCCCAACCATGGTCTTCTAGCCAGCCCATCCAACTGTGGTCGAAGGACACTAGACCTCAGTGCAGGCCGTTATGACCATCTGGCTATGCTGCGGTTTTCTGAGCCCATTGCTCCACTTCGGCCCTTCAACTCATTGGCTGTTTACAGTAAAATTAACCAATAAATGGCTTACTTATAGTCTCAAATGCCATCATATTGATCATTATATCAATTGTTTTTATTAAATTGCACATTTTATGCAAAGCATGTACTGTTGGGGCCAGCTGTAATGAGGATATGCATTCCTGTTCATTACACAATAAATTGAAACATCACTGACAAACACTTTGCACAGAAATATCAAATCCATGCAGCACCATCAACAGCAAGTAGATGTGACAGGTTGCAAATGTCATACACAGCATCACATATGCATGCCATCAGATCAAAGTCATTACTGCTGTATATGAAAATCATAAGGTGGCATATATGAAATCAGCAGGTCTCAGTGCCACCTACTGCAAAGACAGTTCCAGTATGATCCCTATCATTCAAGCAGTCAAACAGTGGGCCATTAAAGGCCAGCCGTTTCCTGACAGGAGCACTTCCATCTTTGGGGCACTGGGGGCTGGAAGTGTCTGGTTTGAGAGATCCATTCACCAAAAGAAAAGGCCAGTCACCCAAGGGATTATATCATCCAGATTCTACCCAGATTCTCTAAGCACGCAATTCAATTTGACAGCCTACATATGGGCAAAAGGCAGTCCTCACCGCTGGCAATGATCCTTGAAAGCATGTGAGACCACATGCTAGGAGAGACTGAGCTGAAATGTCAGACAATACAGGTTTTTTTAACCCTCTACCTTGCTTTTATAATCGTACTGTTGACTATAAGGCATGCTTTGCAGCCAAGTGCTCCGTTCTGGTTGTTTGTGTGTTTCTTATAAAACCGCAGCCATCTTGGCCTTGTTGGCTTCATGTCAGTATCTGTCTGACTTAACAGTATAGTTGTTCATTCATTATTCCCTACAACAGTCTAGATTAACATGAATCAATGCTTGTTCAGGATGGTTTTTGATGACCATGCAAGTTAGAAGCATGTTGGTGTATACTGCATCTATGCATGCATGCTTTATAGCAAAAACTTGCTATATATTTACTATATATTTATGGTTACTATGGTTATTTATGGTTACTAAAAAATTTCCACACTTTTTATGTAATGAAAATCCTCTGTGTCAAGCAATTTGTTTTATATTGTTAAAACCGTAAAAAAAAAAAAAAAAAATGATGAAAGGAGGAGATCCTTATTGCAATAATTAATAAATAAATTAAATACATTAGATAACTTATTTATTGATTTCTTATTATTTGTGTGGAATTTTATACAGTGTTTTACTGCAAAAATATAATTGGTCAGCAATGACTCATCTTAGCCCTAACCTGAAGCAATAAATAAATGAACTAATGGGACCTTATTGTAGAGTGTTACAGTTTTTTTCCCCCCTTTATTTATGTTAGATAATGCATTAAATAACAATAACAAAGATTAATAAACACTGTAACAAATGTATTACTTATTGTTAGTTAATGTTAGTTAATAAAACTACAACTATTCATTGCTAATATTAGCTCAAGTACATTAAATAAAATACAAAATAAACAGATACACCTTTTGATTTGAATAATGCATTAGTAAATGTTGAAATGAACATAAATCAAATGTAATTACTATGTGGCGAAGGGGGCGTGGTTTAGCGAGGTCTGTGACGGAAGAGAGAGTCAGAGGACGAGCGGCACGTAAGTGAATCAAGTGCAAATGATGAACACCTGTCTCTTGTTTCAGTAATTGGCGTGGAGAGACAGATTATAAGCCACGCAGGAAATGAGGACCAGGAAGAGAGAAGCTGGACGCACTCGCGCTGGAACTCGAGCAGGAGAAAGAAGGGGAGAGGAGAGAGAGAGAAGCCGCATTTGGTCCTCCGCCAGCTCGATGGCTTTGTCCAGCGACGCCGGCCTGTGGCACTGGACCCATTGTGCGGTCTTCCAGGGTAACCGCGCAATAAACTGCTCCAATGCCACTCGATCCACAATTTGGTCGACTGTGGACTGGTCAGCCATCAGCCATCTGCGGCAGGCGTCCCGGAGCTGCTGGGCCATCACAAAGGGCCAGGTGTTCTCCCCCAGCGTCAGCGACCGGAACCGCTGGCGATGTTGTTCGGGGGAGAGCCCGACCCGCTGAAGGATGGCCCGTCGCAGGTCATCATAGACCAGGAGGTTCTGGACTGGCAACTGTTGGGCTGCTATCTGCGCCTCACCGGACAGCAGCGGGATGAGGCGCACCGGCCAGTCCAGTCGCTGCCACCCACATGCCTCAGCGGACCGCTCAAACAGATCCAGGAAGGATCTTCTGGATCATCTTGCGGTCCCATCTTCGTGAGCTGCATATGGGTGGCTTTGGCCGGGGTTGATGTTGGTTCCCCGGCTGGAACCTCCCGATCGATGCAGCTCCGGAACAGCTCGCGGTCCTGCTGCTGGGCCAGGAAGAGCGCCTGGAAACGTCGCTCCTGCTCCTCTCTGATCTCCAGCATCGACTGGTGTTGTTCCTTATGCAGGCCCGCGAGTGCCTGGATGATATCCGCAAATTACGTTGCTGACGGCGTTTGCATGGCGGCGGCTCTGGTCTTCTTCCTCCCGGGTTTCGGCTCCAATGTAACAAAGTTCGTGAATGGGCAAGGAAGAAGACAAGGGGTCGGCTGGCTGGAAGCTCGAACAGGTTTTATTGTCTCTTTAACTCAGGTCACAGAACAAGGTGCACGTCGCACAAATCAAACAAACTTCAGTTTCTCAATAACTTCTCCGGTTTCACTTTGGCAGTTCCTCTCTGCACTTCTTTCTCCTGCTTGAGTTCCAGCGCGAGTGCGTCCAGCTTCTTCCTTTCCTGGTCCTCATTTCCTGTGTGGCTTATAATCTGTCTCTCCACGCCAATTACTGAAACAAGAGACAGGTGTTCATCATTTGCACTTGATTCACTTACGTGCTGCTCGTCCTCTGACTCTCTCTCCCGTCACATACCTCTCTAAACCACGCCCCCCTCGCCACATACTGCTTTAGCAGTATTTTTCATTGTTAGTTCATGCTAACTGTAGTTATAGGGTAGCTATTAAGTAAAGTATGAAGTAGTACTGGGCAATCGATTAATTGCGATTAATCGCATCCAAAATAGAAGTTTGTGTTCACATAATATATGTGTGTGTACTGTGTATAATTATTATGTATATATAAATACACACACATGCATGTACAAACCCGATTCCAAAAAAGTTGGGACACTGTACAAATTGTGAATAAAAAAGGAATGCAATAATTTACAAATATCATAAACATATTTTATTCACAATAGAATATAGATAACATATCAAATGTTGAAAGTGAGACATTTTGAAATATCATGCCAAATATTGGCTCATTTTGGATTTCATGAGAGCTACACATTCCAAAAAAGTTGGGACAGGTAGCAATAAGAGGCCGGAAAAGTTAAATGTACATATAAGGAACAGCTGGAGGACCAATTTGCAACTTATTAGGTCAATTGGCAACATGATTGGGTATAAAAAGAGCCTCTCAGAGTGGCAGTGTCTCTCAGAAGTCAAGATGGGCAGAGGATCACCAATTCCCCCAATACTGCGGTGAAAAATAGTGGAGCAATATCAGAAAGGAGTTTCTCAGAGAAAAATTGCAAAGAGTTTGAAGTTATCGTCATCTACAGTGCATAATATCATCCAAAGATTCAGAGAATCTGGAACAATCTCTGTGCGTAAGGGTCAAGGCCGGAAAACCATACTGGATGCCCATGATCTTCGGGCCCTTAGACGGCACTGCAAGAATGCTACTGTAATGGAAATCACAACATGGGCTCAGGAATACTTCCAGAAAACATTGTCGGTGAACACAATCCACCATGCCATTCGCCGTTGCCGGCTAAAACTCTATAGGTCAAAAAAGAAGCCATATCTAAACATGATCCAGAAGCGCAGCTGTTTTCTCTGGGCCAAGGCTCATTTAAAATGGACTGTGGCAAAGTGGAAAACTGTTCTGTGGTCAGACGAATCAAAATTTGAAGTTCTTTTTGGAAAACTGGGACGCCATGTCATCCGGACTAAAGAGGACAAGGACAACCCAAGTTGTTATCAGCGCTCAGTTCAGAAGCCTGCATCTCTGATGGTATGGGGTTGCATGAGTGCGTGTGGCATGGGCAGCTTACACATCTGGAAAGGCACCATCAATGCTGAAAGGTATATCCAAGTTCTAGAACAACATATGCTCCCATCCAGACGTCGTCTCTTTAAGGGAAGACCTTGCACTTTCCAACATGACAATGCCAGACCACATACTGCATCAGTTACAACATCATGGCTGTGTAGAAGAAGGATCCGGGTACTGAAATGGCCAGCCTGCAGTCCAGATCTTTCACCCATAGAAAACATTTGGCGCATCATAAAGAGGAAGATGCGACAAAGAAGACCTAAGACAGTTGAGCAACTAGAAGCCTGTATTAGACAAGAATGGGACAACATTCCTATTCCTAAACTTGAGCAACTTGTCTCCTCAGTCCCCAGACGTTTGCAGACTGTTATAAAAAGAAGAGGGGATGCCACACAGTGGTAAACATGGCCTTGTCCCAACTTTTTTGAGATGTGTTGATGCCATGAAATTTAAAATCAACTTATTTTTCCCTTAAAATGATACATTTTCTCAGTTTAAACATTTGATATATCATCTATGTTGTATTCTGAATAAAATATTGAAATTTGAAACTTCCACATCATTGCATTCTGTTTTTATTCACAATTTGTACAGTGTCCCAACTTTTTTGGAATCGGGTTTGTATATATTTAAGAAATGTTATATTTATATATAAAATATTTATATTTATATATAAGATAAATTATATTTAATGTATTAAATTAATTTCTTAATTTATTATTTCTTAAATATATACATGAAGGAGTGTGTATTTATATATACATAATAATTATACACAATACACACACATATATTATGTAAACACAAACTTTTATTTTGGATGCAATTAATCGCGATTAATCAATTGCCCAGCACTAGTATAAAGTAAAGGTAGCTATTCATTTAACACATGCATCTTTAAGATTGGGATGAGCTGTCAAATGTAAATGAGATGCAACCTGAGTGTCCTGCCCTAGATCCAGTTAAGTAGAAGATGAGGGTATTTTCCCTTAGGTCCTCCTGTCACTTCAAACAAGCTGTACTTCAGCAGATCAGTTATTTTTCACCTAGTCTAGTAAGCAAGGTTAAAGAAATATATTAATGCCACAACCACTGAAAAAACAATCAACAAGGTAAACAGTTTATTCCAAAAGAATACTGCGTCAACATGTTTCAAATGTGAATAACATCTTTTAAACTATTTTATGTGAAAAGCCTGATCATCCTTGAGGTAACATTTAGTACATTAATAGTAACACAAACTTCTTAATGTCAAGCCACCAGTAGTGTACCAATCACTTGGTACATTTTGGCAGTTTGCCTTCCTAGCACACTTGCTTTGAAAGTGAATTCTCACTTCCCCAGTAATGAAATTATCAACGAGTGACATGTTTCCTGCTGTAACATGGGAAAAGTCAGCAGTTGTCCAGGGGAAAGAATTTATCTAAAAGCCTCTGGACTCTGTTGATCTTCGCAATGTGGATTTTCCTCTTCACTGATCGGGCATGAGCAATCAAAAAGCATCTTCACTGGCTTGGAAATGTGGCGAAGAGGTCAAGTACAAGTTCCTCTCACAGTCAGCAGAAAACTTCTCTTGGCAGTGCTTGAATGCTCAACTTGGCAATACTGTTGAAGTTGAAAAAAACAGCAAGAGAGAAAGCAGGAGTCCTCCACATGACTTCATGACCTCCACAAGACTCATGACTTCTTAGTCTGTTTAAGAGCTTTATGGTTGGAAAAAATACAAACAATAGAAATAGCACAGTGATATACTTGCACATCTAGGTCAGTGCAAGCTTTCTTACAACATACCTGCCTGTTATACAGAATACATGCACAAATCACAAATATGACTAAAGGAGTATCTCACTGCATGGGTAATTTTGACCTGCAAGACTAGCAGCTGGAAAGACAGTGAATTATTGATGCTGAACATTGCTGGCTGCAGTATTTATCAGTGTGAAGCTGAAAGTGTACTGTGTGTAGAGGTTGTAAGAGGATCCAGGGAAGCTGTGGCAGCCATTGTATTCTGATTGTTTGAGATATTGTACTGCCACAATTTTTTATCACATCTGTAAACAATATAAAATATACCATTGCCTGAATAGCTGAATACTGAATTAATTACAAATAGCTCAACAGAGACGTTTTGAGACTTGTTAAAGTGGGAATATCAAAAAAGCCATTTCAAAAAAATAAAAAAAAGCTTATAATATACCCAAAATAACTGTTTTGCACAGGTATCTTTTTATTTTCACAAATCTAGTTAGATTCTAAATTAAACTTTTTTATACTTCTTATAGAATATAAAATCACATGCAGCACGTGTACAGGGTGTGTGATGTATAATGCACTGACTAATTTGCTCATTTTATTAATTCGCAGACCCCTCCGATGAGTGTGAAGTATTGAGTCGTTGAGTGATCAAGTGATGGAATCATTTAGGGATGGGACGATTACCGGCTTCACGATAAACCACGATAAAATTTACTGACGGTAGTATTATTGCTTAAAATTTAACTATCGTTAAAACCGTGTTTGATTATCGCGATTTTGAAAACTCGTGGTAAATCCTGTCCAGCCAGCATCAGTCTGGCACAGGAGCAACACGCAACAGTGTTTTTTGAACAAGAGGAGATGGCGGAAGGCAGCGACAGCGCCGTGAGATTTTTCAGCCTTCTAAAAGGACCAAATCTGAGGTGTGTCATATTTTGGCTTTTACAAAAGTCCTGAGGGAAACTTAATCGAGGATGGTCACCCTGTCTGCAGAACATGCAAAAAGTCGCTGCAATAGGAGGAAACACTTCAAATCTGCCGAGTCGTCTTCGTGACCATCACCCACTGTTGTATAGCAAATGCAAGGCAAGTTAACTTTGACCTCAATACCAAAACTACGTCTGGAAAATAATTGGACACAAAATGTTGTTTTGAGTTGAAATATTTTATCTCACTCACTTGAAATTAACGTGAAGCTTCCGCGAAAAAATGTTCGCAGCAAGTGGCTTTGAGCTAAAGATTAATGAACAAGTTCAAACAAGACTATTAAGGGTGACATTTAAGGGATAATAATGTATATTCATTGTATACTTATTACACAGATTTTTTTTTACCACATAAATAATTTAGGGGACATACTGAATTGAGATTAATGTTTTAAATCTTACCTGTTTATAAATCCATTTTGTACAGCATACAAAAACAATCGTCCAGACAAGATGATCACAACAATATTATAGTAGTATTAATAGTAAAGTCCTCTGATTTCATTTTCAATACAATCAAAAATGGAGATGCAAGACCGCAAGTTGCATTTGAATGAAACGAGAGCACGAGTCCATAGTGATACATACGTAGATGTGTGCTGTTATAATGCATTGCTCATTATAAGGAAGGAAATGCCACAGAATAGAATCTTGCTTAAAAAGTACATAGAGCTGCTTGTTTTATTTTTTGATTTTCAAATATAAAACTTGCTGAAATGTTTTCAGTGTGTGCATCAGTTCTTTTTGAACACTTTCATCTCATTTTAACAAAACCGTGATAATATTGATAATCGTGATAATTTTTGTCACTATAATCGTGATGTGAAATTTTCATATCGTCCCATCCCTAGAATCATTCAATCTGTTTTATGTCGCAGCAGCATTGTAGCAATCTTATATATTGCTTAGCACAACAAACATTAATTTACTGTTCATACGCTTTAAATTTGATCATTCAACTGGTGCACTGTTGTTACAGAGTCAGCCACACCATCACAGCCACAATCATCACCGACTCACCAAGACCCGCCCACTCGTTCACAATCACCAGAATACTGACTCGCTGCACCTGCACCTCATCAGAGACTTACACTATACATTCACCTGGTCACCATTCACTCATTGTCTGGTCTCGTCTCAGTATACGCTGTTACTACAGACTCCTTACCTCGCAACCTACCTGTGATCATCCCGTCTCGTCTCCTGTCTTCCGTCCGTCCGTCAGCCTGGTTACCGATCTTCATTCTCCGAATCCAACATCACCAGCAAGATACAACACTCTGGGTCTTCACCAGCTAAGTCACCATTACCATTCCGCAAGTCACCATCTACTTCCATTACCTGGTTCACGCTGCTACAACCACACTCTAAACTTTAATAAAGATCACTATTACTTACCTGCTTGTCTGTGCCCTTCTGTTCTGTGACAGAAGACCAGACCAACAATGCAGAGTCCGGTTGAACCCAGTGAGGAACATCATCCAGCTCCCATTATGGAACCCGTCAACACTGCACCTACCGCTTCTTCTCCACCTGCCTCTGCCTGTCCCATGGCCCGACCAGCGACATTCACCGGTGAGGCGGAGGATTGCAGCGGATTTCTTCTACAGTGTGCTCTATATTTCGAGATGCAACCACAGCTTTTCCCCACCGAACGGGCACATATCGCCTTCATGATTTCCCTGTTATCAGGGCAAGCTCTCCACTGGGCACAATCCATCTGGCATTCTGGCGACCCGGTTACAAGCTCAACAACAACCTTCACCAACCATTTCAAGGAAGTTTTCGGCCAAACTGCATCCATCTTGTCTGTTCACGATCAATTATTCAACCTTCGTCAAGGTAATTCATCCATCCACGCCTATTCTCTACAGTTCCGCACGCTGGCAGCATCTAGTGGCTGGAACGAGATGGCTCTACTCACCACCTTTCGCCAGGGGTTAAATCCGGAAGTACGTCACAAGATGGTCACCTATGACGATATCGTCGGCCTGGAAAGCTTCATTCAAAAAGCTGTACGCATCTCACAACGTCTATCCGCCTGCTCTCTGGATCAACCTGCGTTGCATCCTCCGCCCACCGAGCCATCTGTCGTCCTTCCAGCACCTGAACCCATGCAGGTGGATTCATATCATCTATCCCACGCGGAGCGACAATTGCTTATGTCTCTATTGTGGGGGAGAAGGTCATATCATCACGAACTGTCCGATACGACCACCAAACCCAGCAGTCAGTGCTCTTCAGTTTCTGCCTCAAATTGCACCTCTTACTTGAACTCCTGTCCAAATTATAACCCCTAAACTTCTCATTCCAGCGCAAGCGCTCATCGACTCCGGCTCCGCCAGGAACTTCATCTCGCACCGAAGATTCAATCTCCAGAGGAAACGCTGTCCACAAGAGTTAACCATCCACACCATTCTTGGCAAGCTGCTGGGTCGTGGTCGTGTTCGTCACTTTTCCCCCACCGTCACACTCCGCGTTGGCTGCCTGCATGAGGAGAAAATATTGTTCATAGTACTGGAAGGTTCAACCGCTGACATCATCCTGGGACGCCCCTGGATGACTCAACACGAACCCACCATCAACTGGATCTCTGGAGAGATTCTACAATGGAGATATGCCTGCTTTCAGAGCTGTCTGTACCCTGTTACCCAACCTCCTGTCCGACGGAACTGCTGTCCTCCCGCCAGCTCCTCCTATCTGCCGTTGAACTCCACCTCCGTCGAGAGCCCTGAAACCGAAGTTAACATTGAAATCCCTCCAGAGTACCGGGCGTTCCAGGATGTCTTCAGTAAGCGGTTGGCGACCTCTCTTCCACCTCATCGGCCATGGGACTGTGCCATTGACCTGCTGCCTGGGGCCACTCCACCCAAAGGTAAAATTTACCCCGTCTATCCCGGAACAAAAGGCCATGGAGGAGTACATTCAGGAGGCTCTTAAACAGCGCTTCATCCGTCCATCGATATCCCCTGCCGCATCCAGCTTCTTCTCCCTGACCAAGAAGGACGGAGGCTTGCGGCTGTGCATCGATTACCAGCCCCTTAATTCCCAGACTGTCAAGTATCGCTACCCTCTTCCTCTGGTCCCAGCTGCGTTGGAACAGCTCCGTGGGGCTCGCATCTTCTCCAAGCTGGACCTGCAGAGCGCTTACAACCTCATTCGGATCCGCAAGGGTGATGAATGGAAGACGGCGTTCATCACACTGGCAGGCCACTACGAATATCAGGTTATGCCGTATGGCCTGTCCAACTCACCCTCAGTGTTCCAAGGATATATGAATGAGGTGTTCCAGGAGTACCTTCATCGCTTCGTTATTGTCTATATCGACGACATCCTCATCTACTCCCAGAACCAGGCCGAACATCGCCACCACGTGACACAGGTCCTCCAAAAGCTGAGAGAAAACCACCTATACCTCAAGTTGGACAAATGCGAGTTCCACACACCATCTGTCCAGTTCCTTGGATACATCATCGACCACCGAGGTATCCAAATGGACCAGAGGAAGGTGGACACCATCCACAACTGGCCCCAACCTGTCACTGTCAAGGAACTCCAACGTTTCCTGTGATTCGCCAACTTTTACCGCAGATTCATCAAGAATTACAGTCTCCTCAGCTCACCTCTAACCTCACTCCTCCGAAACCGGCCCAAATCTCTGTCCTGGAACCCTTTGGCCACCGAAGCCTTCCAACACCTCAAGGATGCCTTCACGACCACTCCAATCATGGTCCACCCGAATCCTGAACTCCTCTTCGTAGTCGAAGTCGATGCATCCACTACCGGGGTTGGAGTGGTGTTGTCCCAGCAGCAGGGTGAGCCTCCCCGACTCCATCCATGTGCCTTTTACTCCAAGAAGCTGTCCCTGGCGGAGCAGAACTACGACGTCGGAAATCGTGAGTTGCTCGCCATCAAGCTTGCCTTGGAGGAATGGAGACATTGGCTGGAGGGAGCTCAGAATCACTTCGAAGTAATCACGGATCACCGGAACCTGGAGTACCTCCAAGTAGCCAAGAGACTCAATCCTCGATTAGCCCGTTGGGCTCTATTCTTCACACGGTTTGATTTCACCGTTACTTACCGACCCGGTACTAAGAACTGCAAAGCGGATACCCTATCCTGTCTGTATCATCCTGAACCTGATTCCAATCCTCCTGAACCTGTTCTCCCTCCAGCCATGGTGGTTAGTCCCATTCAGTTGTCCCTTGACAATCAAATCCTCCAGGCAACCCTCACCGAACCTGCTCCGCCGGGAGGTCCTGAGGGACGGTTATACGTACCATCTACCTGCCGTCTGTCCTTCATGGACTCAGCACATACATCTCCAGGCTCTGGACACCCAGGCAGCCAGCGAACCCTCATGACCCCATGAACCCAACATGACCCAGGATATCTCCTGGTACGTCAAGGGATGCTCGGTCTGCGCCATTTCCAACACTCCACAGAAACTCCCGGAGGGTAAGCTGGTACCCCTACCGATACCCCGACGTCCATGGTCCCATCTGGGAGTTGATTTCATGACCGACCTCCCTCCATCTAACCATCATACCTGCATCTCTGTCATCGTCGACCGGTTCTCGAAAGCCTGCAAGCTGATCCCTATCAAGGGCTTACCCACTGCATTCGAAGCGGCAGAACTCCTATTCAACCAAGTATTCCGCCTATATGGCTTACCAGAAGACACTGTCTCCGACAGAGGTCCCCAGTTCATTTTTCATGTCTGGAGAGCCTTCTTCCAGCTTCTGGGCGTATCAGTTAGCTTATCATCCGGGTACCATCCGCAGACCAACGGCCAGACTGAGCGCAAGATCCAGGAGATCGGGAGATACCTCCGGTCGTACTGCCACCAGCACCAAGACGGCTGGAGCCGGTACCTTCCCTGGGCGGAGTATGCCCAGAACTCCCTACGGCAGACCACCACTGGGCTTACTCCGTTCCAATGCATCCTCGGCTATCAACCTCCTCTTTTCCCCTGGTCCGGAGAGCCATCGGAGGTTCCAGCCGTCAATCACTGGTTCGAGGAGAGCGAGAGGGTATGGGACTCAGCACACGTGCATCTCCAGCGGGCAGTGCGGAGACACCAACACCAGGCAGATGTCCGAAGAGCTGAAGCCACCCAGTATCAACCAGGACAAAAGGTGTGGCTCTCCTCCCGTGACATCCGTCTTCGCCTGCCCTGCCGTAAGCTGAGTCCCCGCTACATAGGACCTTTCACTGTGCAGAGGCAGGTCAACGAAGTCACCTACCGGCTCAACCTTCCAGCGCACCATCGGATCTCACCTTCATTTCATGTCTCGTTACTTAAGCCCTTCACTGAACCTCTGTCTCCTTCTCCCACAGAACCCACCACGGACGAAGTACCTCCTCCTCCAGAAGTCGCTGACGAGGACCTAGTGTACCGAGTCCACACTATCCTAGACTCACGGCGGCGGGGCGGCAACCTTGAGTATCTCATTGACTGGGAGGGGTACGGTCCCGAAGAACGCTCATGGGTATCCCGAGACGACGTTCTGGATCCGTTATTACTCACCCAGTTCCACGAAGATCATCCAAACCGTCCAGCCCCCTGAGGTCATGACCGTCCCCGTCGCCAGGTCCGGCAGCCGTCAGGAGCCGGTCGTGGAGGAAGGGGTACTGTCACAGAGTCAGCCACACCGTCACAGCCACAATCATCACCGACTCACCAAGACTTGTTCACAATCACCAGAATACTGACTCGCTGCACCTGCACCTCATCAGAGACTCACACTCTATATTCACCTGGTCACCATTCACTCATTGTCTGGTCTCGTTTCAGTATACGCTGTTACTACAGACTCCTTACCTCGCAACCTACCTGTGATCATCCTGTCTCGTCTCCTGTCTTCCATCCGTCAGCCTGGTTACCGATCTTCATTCTCCGAATCCACCATCACCAGCAAGATACAACACTCTGGGTCTTCACCAGCTAAGTCACCATTACCATTCCGCAAGTCACCATCTACTTCCATTGCCTGGTTCACGCTGCTACAACCACACTCTAAACTTTAATAAAGATCACTATTACTTACCTGCTTGTCTGTGCCCTTCTGTTCCGTGACAACTGTAAGGTTTATACACAAGCAGGTTTATGGAATATGAGTGTGGATGATGAATAAAAAGATTTCTCAAATCTGTTGCAGATGTAGCCTTTTCTGACTCAGGAACCCCTAATATAAAAATGGCATATTTGCTAGTAAAACAATGCAAGTAATGCTGTACAAAAAAATAATTTCAGTAACAACAAACATTAATACTTAAAGGGATAGTTCACCCAAAAATGAAAATTCTGTCATTTATTCGTGCTCAAGTTGTTCCAAACCTGTATACATTTCTTTGTTCTGCTGAACACAAAGGAAGAATGTTTGTAACCAAGCAGATCTCGGCAGCCATTGACCACCATAGTGTGGGAAAAAATACTATGGTAGTCAATGGCTGCCGTGTGTACGCGCGTTGTGCACCCGCCTATAGGCGCACATTACTAATGCGCCCTTTAAATAACACAAAAAAGCTATTGACTTTAGACCAGGTTTTTGTTGGTCAATGGTCAATAGCGCAGTCGATTTCAGTTGCCTCAAAATAGCAACGCGCCAACAATGTGCCTGAACGAACCTCGTTTTCAGACCAGCACGCCCTATGGGCGAACAGATGGGCGCGAGTGCATTTGCTATTTAAACAACGTGCTGCTGGACGTGAAAATGGGTGTATGATAGGGCCCAAGATAATCCATGGTATCGAAGAGAATGTTTGTTTTTACTCTTCTAGTGCATGCAGTTTTAAAGAGGAACAATTTGCTGTGTGTGAGGTACATGGGGAAGCTAGAAATTTCTAGGATTTGTTGACTGTTCTGAAAGCGCCGATGCTACTGGAATTTTTGGACACGTAAAGCAATTTCTGGATGCATGTGAAATATACACTTTACCCATTGTTGCACAAAGTTATGACAGAGCGGCTGTCATGTCTGGTCATGTAAATGGAGTTCAGCAGAAACTGCGTCAAGACCATGCGCCAAGACTCGAAGTTAAAGTTGAACTGACAGCACTGTAGAGAGCTGTAGAGAGTTCAATAAGAGCCCTGCTCTCCACTCTTTCCGAGTTTTCCATGCCGCCTTATCGCAGGTTTGTTAAGGCAAACAAATATCACACAAAGCATGAAAAAGAAATGGGCCCAACAGCTCTACTTTCTTGTTTTGGATACTCTGTTGGGTGAGTGTCAGTCCCGGTTTTCCACCCAGACCATGGAAATAGCAGAGAGTGTAGATACAGTGTTAAAATGTGACCCAGAAGGTGCGCAGTGTCTTTTAGAGGGTGTTCACACTTGGCATGTTTCGTTTGATTAAAATGAACTCTGGTGCGATTGCTCTGTTAGTGCGGTTCATTTGAACAGGTGTGAACGCTGCCATCGTAACCCTGGTGCGCACCAAACAAGCGTGAAGGTGGGCCTCAGTCCGCTTCTAAACAGACTCTGGTGTGGTTCGAATAAAATATGAACGCAACACTGACCAAAGACATGTAAACGAACCAAAAACGGGACATGATGTCACAAGATGCAACCTTAAAAAGGACAGAATGCTCAAGTATACCTGTTTTTTCTCACCATAGTCTCATGATGTTGCCCATCAAAGTTAGATACAGGCATCAGATACTCCTCACAGAACTTCGTTTGTGTGTGTGATGGAGGGATTCCTGTCGCTGTTTTGACTCCTTTACACATTTTATAAGATCTTCACAAGTTCTTAGCCCAGCACACAGCATTGTTTTGGATGTTCGGTAAGTTCCGTCGCAAAATAAAAGCTGACCAATCAGGTTGTGAACATATCCCTATGCCTTTAGGTTCGGTATCTTTAGGTTCAGTGTTAAAATGCCAATGTGAACACTAAGCAGACCAGGACTAAATGTTTTGGTCCGGACCAAATGAACCTAGCGTAACGAACTACAAGTGTGAACACACCCTTAAATAATTATGAGACCACCATCTATATCAACCCCAAAATCGGCCTGTACTGAGATAAATTTAGTGAAACTGAACTCACCTCACACATCTCCTGACTGAAAAGAGGCACTCTCAACTGACCTCGAAAAACAAGTTGGCACTGACATTACCGGTCGCAACATGCAAAAGATAGTTTTCAGCTATGTGACGAGTAAGGACTGGATGCATTCAACAATGGGCAAGGAGAGACTTTAATCCTTGAGTCTGCTGCATATTGAGAGTGACATAACCACAGAACTAAACGACGAGGACATCATCAATGCATATGATGCCAGGTCTAAACTTAGGATTTTGCTGCATTAGGTAAGGCAATGGTTATTTATTATTTATAATGGCTGCCATGCCAAATCACGCATACAGTATGCTTGCTTTTCAGCTAAAATTAACACTGGTTTGTGAATGTAGCTGCTTTAATAACAAATAATTAATTCAGGAGCATTTATACTGGGATGTGTAGGTTGTTGCTAGGCACGTTGGTTGAAACTACTTCATGGTTATAGGTGGTCAGAAATTAGGGATGTGACGCTGAGGACATTTTCCCACCGGTTAATCGACGTGTGACAACACCGATAAAACCGGTATCACCGGCGGGGGCTTTTCAAATCGCTAATTTTAAACCAAAAGTAAAATGCGCACGGCCCCTCAGCCTAGAATTAGCGCCAATTCGGGGGCGAGTTGCTTGAATTGTGGGTTCATTAGCCTATTATTCTTAATGAAAAACACAACAACAAAACAGTACAATGACAAACTCACTTAAATAGGCGCCTTTACATTTCGCTTTGAAACCAAATCTTCCACGATCATCTTGTCTGTCAGCTCTTCGCTCTCGTGATTAATGAAATCTGACTCCTGCAGCTGGTCTGTGCTGCGATTCTCATTCAGCTAACACTGTATTGAGCAGACACGTTCAGTTTTTATTTGTAGTGTCTGTTCTCTAACTGAACTAAGTTATTTTATTACTATAAAAATCAAAACGACGGTGGGGGCGGTGCCGCGGTGGGCAAGTGATGTAACCGGTGTTTCGCCTGAACACCGGTAACACCGGCAACACCGACTGTCCTCGAGACCTCAGGGGCGGGGTGTGTCCGTCATTGCAATAATGAAAATACTTTAATGAAAACACTGTTATGAAAATTAATGTTGACCAATAAAAATGAAAACAGGCCTATCAAAATATGAAAACATTACTATTATAACACTGCTAGATTATCAATAATAGGCCTACATTAATGTTTTTGAAAAAGAAACATTATAAAGAAATAGCTGCATGAGGTGAAGCTGAAGAGTGCATGAACACCAATAAACTGTTTACACCAATAAACAGTAAAACGAAATAACGCTGCTGGATAATTAATAATATCGCCATTGTTTTTGAAAAGAAACATCTAAAAAGAGTATGACTGTATCTGAATATTGTTTTCATGATCAATCGTCACTGTCATGTCCGAGTACTCCATCCATAGATATATAAATATACAGTGCTGGGTAGATTACTTACAAATTGTAGTCTAGTCAGTTACTGATTCCAAATTACATAACAAAAAATATAGTTAGTATAGATTACTCATTTTAGGCAATGTATTCTGACTACTTTTTGATTACTTTTTAGATTACTTTTGACTGTATGCACACTTCAGAATCTCACTGGAAATAGTGGGTCATCCGGGTACTTTTTGCCTACTCTTTAATGAGCACTGTGAATTCGGATATACTCTTATCACATACTGTTTTTACGCCTACAACAAGAGGAGATAAGAGTCCTCTTCAACACAAACATCTAATCAGATCATTTACAGGATGTACAACCAAAGCCAATAAAGCTGTTGTGCAACAGCTGAAAAGAAGACTTTTGCTATACATTTGTAAAGCAACTTTTCACCCTACACAGTTGCACAGGGTAATGAGAGAAATAGACAATACAAGAAATGTACACATGCTGTTGAGTGAGAAAACAAGCTGCTGCATCAGCAGATATGCATATACCTGCACAATGACAATATAGACAGGAAAGGATAGGACAAAACACCCCTCAAAACAAGCAGATCTATCGCCAAGACATATGTGACCCTGGACCACAAAATCAGTCATAAGGGTACATTTTTTTTGAAATTGAGATTTATACATCATCTGAAAGCTGACTAATTAAGCTTTCCATTGATGTATGGTTAGGATAGGACAACATTTTTAGAGTTGTTTTTTTCTGAGTGACACACAAAAGTAAAGACTCATAAATCCAAAACTATAGCAAGGAGAGTCAAAAGGTAGGTATCGTTTGATAGAACACTTTTTAAAATTTTAGAAAATATAAATTACATTACAATTGGACATTCTCATGCTGAGAAACTGCTGATAAAAACAAATGTTTTTTTAATTTTTTTTACTTATCTTTCTTATTTGACATGCAATAATTCAGGAAGGCAATAAGATTCTTTTTTGATGAAGTTCTCCTACATGTGAGCTGCATCTGGATCAAATTTTGTGGTGATACCATAAAGTAAGCAAAAGTTACAGCATTTGGAACAAAGGTAGCCTTTTTGTTTAACCCTTGATGCCCCTTAATGGGCATTTTAAAAATCGTCCTTCTATGAGGAATATCTCGTGATCGACGCAAGGGATTATGTAGATTTTGGACTCATTTTAATCGTGAGAATCTGCAAAGAATGTAAATAATGTTAATAAATAAATAATAATTGTCTACAATCTTTGCATGTTTCATGAAGTTATGAGTAAAAATGCCACTTGAAATCTGCATATTTCTTTTTAGTTAAATAAATTATGAAAACTTTTTTTCTATTTATCAGCAAATCACTCAGCACTACTTAGGAGTTAATCGAATTGGCTATATGCATTGTAAAGTTCAGACTCTAAGCGTTCAATTGACACCTATTCAAGGCAGTAGTTTTGAAAAATATAATGTTTTCATTGCTAGGTGGCACCGGCGGGCGGTACACGCCGGTTTATAGGGACTACTCAGCACTCCTTAAGAGTTGATCAAAATGGTTAGATGGATTAAAAGCTGAGTTTCTAAGCTTTAAAATGATACCTATTTTGTGTCATTCCACGTTGGAAAACAAGCATAGACGGTTCCGGGAACACTGGATCACACATTGCATCCCGGTCAAATGAGAGGAATATTTTTAGCCAAATATGTTACATCATTCCGTAAGTAATATCTCGTGATCGACACAATGGTTTATGTTGCTTTTTTAAATCATAGGAATCTGCTGTAAATGGTGAAGTGTCATGATCTATGATCTGTGCAATTGTCATAAAGTTATGAGCAAAAAACGGCATGTGAAATCTACATTTGTTTTCAGTTAACGCATGTGCGCTGTTTTTGTTGTAAACTCAATTTGTGCAGACTCATTAGAGGGTGAAAATAACGCAGCAGAAGCATGTTGGAGGCATGATCTGAACGTGTAAAGTCTCTGATTTTGTATGCAAAAAGAATTATTGTGCTAACTACTTGGTTTCAGTTACTATTGGCTCTTAAAGCCAGACACGCAAACGGGAGTCCTTAGCAACGCATATTACTTACAAAAATAATTTTTTGATATATTTACAGTAGAAAATTTACAAAATATCTTCATGGAACATGATCTTTACTTAATATCCTAATGATTTTTGGCATAAAATAAAAAATTATAATTTTGACCCATATGATGTATTGTGCTATTGGTACAAAAATACCCGTGCGACTTACGACTGGTTTTGTGGTCCAGGGTCATATAGGTACTGCTTTTTTTTTTTTTTTTTTGTACTTTGCCGACCGGCTTAACGCTAGTGACCTAAGGCCATGTGTGCCTTGGCTACCTTGCCGACCGGCTTAACACTGGTGACTTAAGGTTATGTGTGCCTTGGCTACCTTGCCAAATGGCTTAGCACTAGAAACACATGCTATGTGTTCTCGTGAACAATAGATATAACGCTGAAACCCTGTTGAATGTGAATGCTTATTTTACTTTAACCTTCTCATTCATAGCTTAGACAGCGTATATACACAGAGATAAAAACAATAGACCATTTGCTGCTGCATAGACAATTGCATAATGCTCCAGCTTATGCTTAGTAAATCACTCCACAAGACAAAAACATGATGCTTAGTTTAACTGTATTGATTGTTCATTTAGCACGAGCATCTGAATCTGAATTTTAGCATAGTTAAAGGGGTCATGAACTGGCTTTTTTTATTTTTTTATACTGTTGTCTGAGGTCAACTTATGATGTTCGCGTGGTTTTTACATTCAAAAACATCATAATGAATAAGTAATAGGCTATTTTCTACCCTGGTTTTGAGCCTAGCTCCTGGAACGCTCGGTTTTTATGGCCGTGCCGCATTGAAGACTTAGAAGTAAACATCCACTGCTATGATTGGATAACAGTTTTGCATATTATAATGAGCTTCGGTTCCCCCGTCAGTACATGTGGGAATTGTTTTGAAAACGTGTGGAAAAACGGCAACCGGAATGATTTGCCCACAGGGCTCGCAATATGTCTTTATTAAACAAACACAATGATTTATCTCTCATCCACCTGCAATTAATTGGAATGTTATTTTTTATTACTTGGCCCGCCCGATCGGTGGATATAACCACAAACCGCATCACTAACACACACACACACACACACCCAAGCCGAGTATGTGCATCAGCAAAACTTCACTGCAGACAAATCAGCATGTTCAAAACTTCCGTGATTGTATTTTTCCTTCAAATATCAAGTCAAGAGATTGAACAACGCACATCAAGAAAGGAACGTTATTTCACTATTTAAGATAGCCCGTCGGGCAGGCCGGTGATACATTTTGGTAGCCCGACTGGAAAACACAGCCTCGGGACGTTGGGCTTTGCGAGCCCTGGCCCATACATGTTCTAGTCTGATCCCGAATCGCAGGACAATGAACCAACAACACCTCAAATACAAAGGATACTCCAGCCTGTGACAGCGTGGTAAGTTATGTTTAGTTAGACACGTACACATAATCAGTAGATATCAAGCGATCTGTAACAATGCAATACTATCACATATAAAAAACATTTTACACTCACATAAGTGTGTTGCATCATTACTGTCAGATCCAATAAAGGCGGCACAGCATCATTGTTTTTAATGTCATTCTGTCTGCAAATCCAGTCTCTTGTTTACAAACGAATCCACAGTGAAATGAAGCGAACAAACGCGCAATGTCTTACCCACGTGAGCTGCATCTTCATTAAAAATAGTTCAACCATGCATTGCTAATATTGGAATCTGAATGAAGTTTACGCGGCATGTTTATTGCTTGGAAGTTCGATCTGGTTTAGCTCCACGTAGGCCTATGTTATTTATCTATAACACGTCAGGCGCGAGTCGGTGGGCGAGGGCTACAGAATTAGGCGTTTTTTTCTTCTTCTGTTAAGGCGGCGTTTCACTGCACTCTGACGTCACAGGGAAGAACATTCGCAGATCGATCGTTTGCTTAGCCAGCTGTCAATAAAAGCTTTTCTTTGACTAACAAGGAAGTTTTCAGCTCTAAAACCTACAGGATATTCTTATATTACGATGACCATTTATATATCAAAAGCTCAAGGGAAAGTTGATTTGATGAAAACATTGCTCTTGGAAATAAATGAACACGTCATTAAAGTTATACCGCTAAATATGGTGAACGAATTTAGCACAATGCTGTTTTCATATCTGTGCTAAACAGCGTATAAAACAGCAATGTACAATAGACCGCTGCTGCTGCATAAACACATGCAGTAAACACTCCTGCTTATATGCTTCAATGATTCACTCGTGCAACTGTTGACATGATGCTAGTTTAAAACATTTCTAACAAAAAGCTAAAAAACTTGTAAAGACTGCTCCATTTAGGAATTAATAACCGGACCACACAATATGCGCAGAGATGTGGAATAAAACATCATTCACTTACCTTAGATATTGATTCCAGATGCGCTCTGAAAGCGCACTGCAGACTGCTAACATCAACACTATCGGTATAGAGGGTATGCACGTGACGTCACTGTCAGCTGGAGTGACTGCGGTTACGCGCACTGAGTGGCAAAAAGAATGAGAGGCAGCATTGGTTTACAGCGTGAATGCCGCGAAAAACACACAAAACCAGGCCAGAGGGGTGGGTCGGAGGAGGCTTGGCCACGGACCCCATGGACATCCCTGTGCCCCCCTCCGGACCGAGGGAAATAGACTTGATAATAGCGTGTAATTTTCTCTCTCAGACCACTGCCTGCTGCTGCTTCTGCTACTGATTGCTTTTAGAGGGAAAAGCTTCCCAACACTGCTGGTCTAGGATCTGTAATCCTCTGTAAGATTTCATAATAACAGCATATTGATCCAGTGCGTATCTGTATTTGCACTCGTCAAATGATTCAATTTCCAACGTGTTTTCGCTTCGGTGAGTAATGTAGCCAATCACAGAGATGTTTGTTGATTTCTACAATGCAATGGCCAATCACAGGTGTTGAAGTTAGAATCCACTCACCGCTCGAGTTTTTGTCCAGCTGAGTTCTGCACGTGCGCTAATCCTCTCTAAGTGTAGACATTATGTAAATAAGAGATTCATTGTGTCGCCAGCTTCACTGATTAATATAACAGAACTTTGTGAGATCGCATTCATTGAATGAGTGACAGCTTTTAGTGATTCTAAAGGGAGCGCTCTTTGCGCACTGTCGAGGCGATATAAAAAAATAATTAATAGGCCTATAATATATTCAGAATTTGAATAAAACTTTTGTTTTCCATTCTTGACAAGCGGCCATATACACGCTTCAACACAAAGGCCCATCCGCATATACATGCGTGATTCACTCTCGAAATTGTGATGACTGACAGTGATAAATATTTATGTATCGAAATCAGGCTCATATAAATTTCAGGAAAACACGATTCCTGGCTGCATGTCAATATCCATGTATCACTGGATTGTAAGGAACACTATATCGAGTCCAACCTTTAGTTTAAACTGATAATCGTTTGCTTTACTCACGTTTTCCCTTATTATCTCCAGTCATGCAGCAGCTCTTCTGCACTCAGTCCCGGCTGAGGGGGCGTGTTCCGGTGGGAAATTGACGTAGATGCATACCCTCTATTTACTTGAATGTTGAGCCTCAGCTCATTGGCCGCTGACACAATAGCAACCAATCAGCTGTGCTATGTAGATAATGATGAGATCACTACCAAATGAGTTAAAGATCAGCCTGTGCCATCTAGAGTTTCATGCTAGAACTAGTTAATTTTCTTATCTGAAACAGGTAACGTGTTTTGTAGAGAACATGGTTTTTGTAACATGGGAAATATGATATATTTCAATTAGCTGTTTAATATAACACCCAGGTCTTTAACTGTAGAGCAGAGTCATAGCAATTTTAGACATAAATGGAAGATTTGAGATAGGTCTGTAGTTTGCTAATTCATCAGGGTTCAGTTGTGGTTTCTTAATCAGAGACCTAATAACTGCCAGCTTGAACATTCTTGGGACATAACCTAGAGACGTCTGATTATTTGTTAATTTTGCCACTGTACTGAATAACCTAGTATTGTTTTGGTTATTTTCCATGAGTCCTCAGAGATGCTCTGCCCTGGCAGCTTTTAGAGCCTGTCTATAGCATGCTGTCTTTCCACACAGTTGTCATGTACTTCGTGATTTTAATAAGATACAGGACACAAGAAATAATAAACACGGATACTTTAACACTAGAAGAATAACCAAAGAATAATTACCACATTACACCTAGACATGAACAGACAAGGGGCTGAACAGAACAGGGAGAATATATACACAAGCTTAACAAGGGAACACAGGTGAATGTAATCAGTAACCAAGGAGACTAACTAGGGCACAATGAAGACTCAACTGAAAGGGTAAACATGAAACCAAGATATGTGAATTAAACCAGATAAAACCCCGACAACATTTCAGAAAAGTTAGTTTTTCCCCCATTTGCACTCAAGGTTAAGAGTGCTCTCTTAAGAGCACAAGTAGGTTATGATGTACCATGGTGTATGACATTTCTCTTTAACCTGAAGGGAGGCGGCAGTATCTAGGGTCCTAGAGAAAATTGTGCCCATATACATCAGGTTTATCTGTATTTATTAGGCACACAGAGTAGTTGAGACAGATCAGGCAGCTTACTCATAAATCGGTCTTTAGTGGTTAGAACAATAGTTATACCTAGTCAATGAATGCGGTGCAATATGGATAATCTCAGCTACACGTAGTGACCACGAGATGAGATATTGTACCTCAAAGCAATGATATTACATCTGTAATATCATTGCTTTGAGGTACAATATCTATATCAGTAACATCAGTTCCATATAATTGAGGCCACATTCACATGAAGCCAGAGCTTTCCCTATCCAATCTTTTTTTTTTTCCCTCGTTCTAAAAAACATTTCCGTAAACACGGCGTTGTATCAAGAAATATCTGAGTACACACAAAACCACTGAAACCGACTCAAAACGATATACTATACATGCCAGACCAGTATGTAGTGCTGTAATTCTGCCACAGAGATACACTTAAAACGGAGAAGACTTGGAGCATGTGCATGCAGTGTCTGACTAGGGTCGAGATGTGGGGTGATGATATAATCGTTTCACAAAATATATGGATTGGCTGTACACACGAAAACGCAAGGGTGTCATTTTCAGATTTACCCACTCTGGGACCCGGTTTCAAAAAATGGTGGTTTCAGGCTCCCAAAATGCTGGATCCGTCTGAATGAAACGCCAATACAATACAATTTTTTTACGTATAGAGCTAAACGTGTCTCCGTGTTAAGCTATAAGTGGGACCGCTGACATTTTGTTTAATCCCAAAGGAGTTTAGTAAGTGTGTAAACGTAAGTCCTAATGCATCGTTTCTATATGTGAATATTAAAGTATCCGACAATCAATGCGCTATCCACATTAACCAATAAGTCTGGAAACTCTGTTAGAAAATCAACATAGATAACCAGAGCAAGAGAAAGCAGGGATTCTTTTCTTACATCGGAAAGTGTAACATTTAGCACAAGCACTTCAAATGACATAAACCTAAGACCTGTTCTCTGAGTAACATTTAGAATTATTATTTCATGGCAAAACCCTACAGTTACATCCCCGATACAAATGTTGCGCTTCGATGTATGTTATGCTACAACTGCCTTTTTAGCCTCTATTTCTTGGTGGAAAACGCAGGGTCCAGTTACCCATGCTCCCCCTCAAGCTTGTTTGCCATTAAATATTACAATGTGCCATAGTACAGAGGTGAAAGTGAGCCCCTCTGAGCTGCCACTCACTGAAATAAAGGGCTGGCCTGATGCAGCAGGTAAACAGAGAGAGCGAAAGCCACAGGTTGGGTTACAGACCGGCTGAAGAAGAGGCCCTCTCCGGCTCTGGTTGCCTATGATGGGGGGATCGCTTTACCTGCGCCTGCCACATGAAATGGTCCGGTCCAAGTTCCCTGCCCGCCAATTGGATGGAATGATTACTTATTCATAGTTGGAGGGAAGAATAGGAGGGTGGATTGTGAATGGGGGTCCTTGTTGTCAGTGGTGCTGTAAGGAACAGGTGACAGAAGGGTATCTGTTACCTGTTTCTGCCCGTCCACCCCTCAGCCCCCTCTCTCAGATGCCATACAAACTATCGGCACACATTGTTGTTGGGCAGCAGTCGCCACGGAATGCAGATAGCAAAGTCTACATTAAGCTTTCCCTTTCACCATCGATTTCATCACCGACACATCAGGACAGAAGCGCACTGCAGGAGTGCCTCACTTCAAAGCTACAGGGAACCGTGAGCATTCAAGCTCAGAGGCGGCTATGGGGTTCAGGGGTCACACCAGCGGGCGGATGGATTGCCAGGGACTTTATAACACTCCTGCAAGCCCACACAGGTAGCCTGACACCCTGATATCAGCCCCAGTGGATAGAGAGCTGATCCCACCTTGCTCTAACACTGCCACCCTGACACCAGAGAGTCAGTGCCATGTTTCGACAGTGTGAAATCTCACACTGCCCATTACTCAGGGCCACAGAGGCTCAACCATGTTGGCAGAGCTTGCCGTGGTAGAAAGGCCTGGGCCTTTCTGATCCAGAACTACTTTTCTCACCCAGACCTAATAAAAAGATTTATAACACAGCAAAACTCAGAATTCTGCCTAATTGTATCTAGCCACAAAGTACTAGTCTGTTCCCATCATGCCGTGGACACCAGTGGATGAACTCCATTCAGTATTTATCAGCAGACGTCTCTGCAGATCTCTGGGTAAATGCTTTAATTAAACTGGAGCCTTGCATCAAAAGCTGCATTCAAGGATGTCAATCAGCACCAGCAGGATGGAGTGAAACCAGATCGTGGCCTTATCACAGAGATGTAGGGACCAGGGCCTCCATAGCCATTGTTACAGTCTGCCAGTCCACAGGAACGTGTAACTAAAGTCACCCAGCCTCATTGTGCCACTAGTAAGCAATATGTTCCACTGTGTGATGGGTGAAGACATCAACACAGATTCTTTTCATTGGTGTCTGTGGCATCTGCTTTGAGAGAAAACGATGTGTAATGCGCAATGTTGCCACGTTTCATTTATGTTCTATACTTAAAGCGATAGCTCACCAAAAAATGAATTGTCATCATTTGCTCTCCCTCATTTTATTCCAAACCAAATTTTGGGAGTAGGTTATGTTCCGTACGCACATGGAGAGGATTTTCTCTTTACCAAAAATGTTAGTTAATGTTATCACATTGGACTAAAACGGCACAAAATGGTACAGTCAAACTTGTGGTTTTCCTTTTCAAAATTGACCAGCCTACAAAAAAAATAGCTTATAAATTTCTTGTTATGCTATATTATCACCAAATTTTGGATTCAATCTTTTTGTCAACTTGTTTTCTTTCAATTAGGACAGGTTTTGTATTTATTTTTGAATACTGACTGATTGTAGGCCTCATTGATCATTGGTCAAAAAATACCACCCATTGAAAATGAATGATATTCAAAATAAGAGAAACGTTTAGAGTTCAGGAGTATGTTCATCATGTTCATGTTCACATACACTATATTGCCAAAAGTATTGGGACGCCCCTCCAAATCATTGAATTCAGGTGTTCCATACAAACATTTGTGAAAGAATGGGTCGCTCTCAGGAGCTCAGTGAATTCAAGCGTGGTACCGTAATAGGTTGCCACCTGTGGAATAAGTCCATTCGTGAAATTTCCTCACTACTAAATATTCTACGGTCAACTGTTAGTGGTATTATGACTATGGTTGGGTACCGACGGTACCTATATAACCGGTATGTAAACGGACCGCAGATTTCGGTGCCACTTAAATTCAAACGTGCTTTCGCGCTTTGGCCGCCGAGCCAGAGACAGACGCGCTCAGCGATTGTCACATATCACAACTATTCAACCACATCATGTTTATTTTAGGTTCCAGACATTTAAATTTACTCTATTCTTCTCCCAGTTCACCGGTAACTTACTTTCATGTATTTCGTGAGACGTGGATGAATTGACGTGATGTAAATCCGATTCTCTGTGCAAACCAACATGGCGGCGACCATCGTGCATTATAGATCAACTAACACACATTCACTTACAGATATTTGAAAATCAGAATATTAGATAGTTCATGACATAGTTAACAAGTTAACATATTTTTAATAAAAAAGAAAAAACGAAATAAAACTGATACAGCTGTCATACAGCACTATTGCTGCTGCTGTGTGTCACGTGAGAAGTATGACGCGTCGCCATGGAAACAATAAGGCGATGCGTTCTAAAATATTTAGCCAGAGAATATGGTAATAATAAATTATTCAATTTAAAGATAAAAAAAAAAAAAAAAAAAAAAATTAAAAAAATTAAATAAATAATCCAATAAACGACTAGGCACCGGTACCGTTTTAAAAGTATCGGTTTGGCACCGGTATCGTAAAAAACCCAAACGATACCCAACCCTAATTATAACAAAGTGGAAGCAATTGGGAACAACAGCAACTCAGCCACAAAGTGGTAGGTCACGTAAAATCACAGAGCGGGGTCAGCGCATTCTGAGGCGCACAGTGCGCAGAAGTCGCCAACTTTCTGCAGAGTCAATAGCTACAGACTTCCAAACTTTGTGTCGCCTTCAGATTAGCTCAAGAACAGTGTGTAGAGAGCTTCATGGAATGGGTTTCCACGGCCGAGCAGCTGCATCCAAGCCTTACAGTCACCAAGCGCAATGCAAAGCGTCGGATGCAGTGGTGTAAAGCACACCGTCACTGGACACTTTTTTTTTAGGGGTTGGGCTTGGCCCCTTAGTTCCAGTGAAAGGAACTCTTAATGCTTCAGCATACAAAGACATTTTGGACAATTTCATTCTCCCAACTTTGTGGGAATAGTTTGGGGATGACCCCTTCCTGTTCCAACATGACTGTGTACCAGTGCACAAAGCAAGGTCCATAAAGACATGGATGAGCCAGTTTGGTGTGGAGGAACTTGACTGGCCTGCACAGAGTCCTGACCTCAACCCGATAGAACACCTTTGGGATAAAGAGATAAGGAGTAGAGACTGCGAGCCAGGCCTTCTTGTCCAACATCAGTGCCTGACCTTACAAATGCGCTTCTAGAAGAACGGTCAAAAATTCCCATAAACACACTCCTAAACCTTGTGGAAAGCCTTCTCAGAAGAGTTGAAGCTGTTATAGCTGCAAAGGGTGGGCCAACTCCATATTAAACTCTACAGATTAAGAATGGGATGTCATTAAAGTTCATGTGCATGTAAAGGCAGGCGTCCCAAAACCTTTGGCAATATAGTGTATGTACATGTGTGCTTGCAAAGATAAAGGGTTAAAGGGCCGTCACTTTTTAAACTTAACAGTGTGTACATATCAACAATGAAAGACAGTTGAGTGCAAAAAACTAAATTTGACCCCATTTTATGGACAAAAAACACTAAGATATTCTTCAGACATCTTAAAAATAAAGTAATGGTCTGGAATGATATGGGGGTGAGTAAAAGATGACACTTCATTTTTGGATGAACTATTCCAAGTAAAATGAGCTGTCGATCATGTTGTGTAAAATAATGCAAATACATGCATCTAGTTATTTAATCAAACCCACCAAGCTCTAACAACTTGAAATCTCATAATATTATTATAGGATAGTGTGCATCTCTCATAGGTCTTGGTTCATTTTGGTAACTAAGCTATCAATATAGCAAAAATGTCTGCTAATGGGGATAGAATTATTCTGATTGATTAAAACTTAGTATTACCATGTGCTGGATAAGCATTAGCATTTCCTGTGTTAACAGTAGTCTCTGCTGGCCTCTACTGGAAAAAAAAAATTAAGTGCTGAAGACTGAAGTACATCCAGAAAAAAAACTGGGCAAAAGCTATGATCATGTGCTTCAAACTGAGAACTGCTTTGAACTTTCAGTGGCAAATCTGATGGAGATGTGGATTTTGGATTTTGCTGATGACTTCACAAATTTAAATTGATTTTAAGTGTGATTATGTTTTTCAGGAAAGAAGTCTGTGGCTCTCAGTAAGGTGTGTGGAGCTTATACACTAGTCAGTTTCAGACAATACAGGAAAACTCATGTCATTCAGTTCAAGCACAAACAATATCAAATCCAGATTTTGATTAGTTATATCTTTAAAAAAATAAAAAAATAAATACAACATAACATGCATAACGTAATTAGATTACTTTTTGATGTAACAAGTAAGGCATTACAGGTTAATGTGCATTACGTAATCAGATTACTTTTTTGATGTAACTGCAAAAATGCATTCTAATAACACAAAAACATTTATTTACAGCCAAAAAAAGGTTATTGCAGATGAAGTATTTCAGAACAACAGTCACAGTAATAGAACATCCAACAGTAATAGTATGTCCAATATGATGTCCAATTTAGTGGACAGATGATTAATCAGAATTTCCTCTCAATCTAAAATCAATACATGGAAAATTTAACAATGATATGACTCCTTAGATGTTACTTTTTTTTACCTGCAAGTCTCATGGGATAGAAGGAATGGATTGATATTCTGGAGCAATTTGGCATTTCTGACCATCTTGGTTTGGAGGAAAATAAATTCCACATACAATGGCTTGCCACTTGGTGGCAATGTATAGGATGATGCACTAGTGTCTATCTACTGTAGAGATGTGCAACTATGCCATCAAAGCCCATGCATACACAAGAAAATGCTTTTTGAAAAGCTGTCCACTGTACACTCTAAAAAATGCTGGGTTATTTTAACCCAAATTGGGTTAAATATGGACAAACCCAACCGTTGGGTTTAATTTTTACATTACATTTTTAACCCAAAGGTTGGGTTTGTCCATATTTGACCCAAATTTGGGTTAAAACAACCCAGCATTTTTTAGAGTGTAGTGACTTCTATGTGTGAAAGGGTTAAAGGGGTCATGGACAGCTTTTTTTTATATATATAACGTTCTCTGAGATCTACTTATAATGTTTTCAAGATTTCTTTTTTTACATCAAAAACATCCTAAATTAGAAGTAATAAGCTATTTTCTATCCTGTTTTCGACCTTCTTTCGAACCCTCTCTTTTAATAACCGTGCCGCATTCAAGACTTGGATGTAACCGCCCACAGCTATGATTGGGCAAAAGTTTTACATATTAAAATAATTTTCAACGTCCCCGCTATTAGCCTACACATGTGGAATTGTTTTGAAAACTTACGATGTTGAAAAATATCTTGTTACAAAGTTGTCTAGGTTGTGGCAAATAAAGTTTAAAGTACCAGTTATATTTGACAAAGGATGGCTTGCTGTGTTTCGTGTAAACGGAATTATGAATGAATGTATTGTTTGTCACACTGTCGTTCTTATAGGCTATTTAGCCTGTAATTTATCCTTTACGATACAGTGAAAAATGTCTACATTGTCATTTGCAGTGTTGTGTTTTAAATAAAATGAAACGTGTTGGGTTAATTTTAATCCAACAATGTATTAATTGTACACCAAAATTTTGGTTAAAAAAAAAAACAACCCAGCATGCTGGGTCAAACATTTAATCCAACATGCTGAATCAAAACAACCCAGCGTTGGGTCAAAAAGGGACGTACCCAGCACTGGGTTGTTTTGATCCAGCATGTTGGGCTAAATAACCCAAAATAACCCAAATTGGGTTGTTTTTAACCCAGGATTTTTAGAGTGTATTGAGCTTTTATTCATGATTACAGCAGATGGCTTAGATCAAAACAATATCAAAAGCAGCTTTCTCTACATGCTTTCTTCCATATCCAATAATCCAAAGCATTAACTCCATAAATGCCAAAGCAAAGGAAAGAACGGCAAATCACATCTTTTCAGTTTGACTGCGGCGCTACAGTATAAATACTCAGTACATCAAACGATCTGTATCAGACAAAGCAATTGGGACACATGGTAAAAACACTGTTACCCACACTTGTGTGTTTTGCGACTTTACTGTCAGATCCAATATAGTCGGCACTGCATCATCTTTTATTTTCAGTGTCTCTGAAGAGCCTGCATCAAACGGTGTCTTGTTTAAAAACGAACACGCAGTAAAATGAAGTTAACTGAAGCAATCTAACTGGAACTTTGTTTAAAAAAAACAATAACAAAATCAGTCTCTACGTGCTTTGTTCCATATCCGATAATCCAACGCATTAACCCCATAAATGTCAAAGCAAAGAACAGCAAATCACAACTATCACAACTATTCAGTTTGACTGTGGCGCTACAGTATGAATAGTCAGTACATATCAAATGATCCGTATCAAAGCAAATAGTGACACATGATAAAAACACTGGTAGTCACGTGTGTTTCTAACCCTATCCAATAGTTGGCACTGCATCATCTTTTACTTTGGCACTTGAGGCATCTCTATCGTTTTGTTGCTGAAGAAATCATCTCTCATATTTACTACATGACATGCAGAGCTAAAGAGGCAATGATGTAGAAGCAAACGTTGATCTTCTGTAGAGGCGTCTTTCGTTGCACTATGACATAATAATGTGACAATCCGAAACAAGTCGTTTTCTGAGCTTGGATTCAATAAAAGCTGTTTTTGGACTAACAAGGAATTTTAGGGTTCTAAACTTACAGGATATACACTATATTTCCAAAAGTTTTGGGACACCTGCCTTTACATGCACATGAATTTGACATCCCATTCTTAATCCGTAGGGTTTAGTATGGAGTTGGCCCACCCTTTGCAGCTATAACAGCTTCAACTCTTCTGGGAATGCTTTCCACAAGGTTTAGGAGTGTGTTTATGGGAATTTTTCTCTTCTAGAAGCGCATTTGTGAGGTCAGGCATTGATGTTGGACGAGAAGGCCTGGCTCGCAGTCTCTGCTCCAATTCATCCCAAAGGTGTTCTATCGGGTTGAGGTTAGGACACAGTGCAGGCCAGTCAAGTTCCTCCACACCATAATCCCCCCTCCACCAAACTTTACACTTGGCACAATGCAGTCAGGCAAATACCGTTCTCCTGGCAACCGCCAAACCCAGACTCGTCCATCAGATTGCCAGACAGAGAAGCGTGATTCGTTACTCCAGAGATCACATCTCCACTGCTCTAGAGTCCAGTGATGGCGTGCTTTACACCACTGCATCCGACACTTTGCATTGCACTTGGTGATGTAAGGCTTGGATGCAGCTGTTCGGCCATGGAAACCCATTCCATGAAGCTCTCTACACACTGTTCTTGAGCTAATCTGATGGTCACACGAAGTTTGGAGGTCTGTAGCTATTGACTCTGCAGAAAGTTGCCGACTTCTGCGCACTTTGCGCCTCAGCATGCGGTGACCCCGCTCTGTGATTTTACGTGGCCTACCACTTCATGGCTGAGCTGCTGTTCTTCCCAATTGCTTCCACTTTGTTACAATACCACTAACAGTTGACCGTGGAATATGTAGTAGTGAGGAAATTTCACGAATGGACTTATTGCACAGGTGGCAACCTATCACGGTACCACGCTTGAATTCACTGAGCTCCTGAGAGTGACCCATTCTTTCAGAAATGTTTGTAGAAGCAGTCTGAATGCCTAGGTGCTTGATTTTTTACACCTGTGGCCATGGAAGTGATTGGAACACCTGAATTGGATTATTTGGAGGGGTGTCCCAATACTTTTGGCAATATAGAGTATTAGTCTAGCAGGAGAAATAGGTTCCCGTTTACCCGTTTTTTGTAACCTGGTTTTTTGGGCCCCTAATGGTGTCTAGTTAAGAATTTTTGATGTTGCCGAGTTTGACTAATGTCCCATGGGGTTCGTTTGGTGGCCATCTTGAAGTGATGTCATCGCAAGTGGCGAAAAACTCTGATTTTCATAACTCCTGATCCACACAACATACAAAAACAAATTAACCAAATTTTTCATTCTGACACCAGGAATCAAATGGAAAGGTCACTGACATGGTACAACCACTCTTTATTGGTGAAAAACAGGAAAATAACACATTTTAGGCTCATAACAGTGTAACTTTTGCTATTTTGCTTTGCAAATTTAGTCACATGAAACTAATTTATTCTGTTATAACAATTGCAAGGTTATTAAATTGATCACTATTAAATGGATCAATGATCATCATCAATCTCCAACTCATCCTCTTCCCCCTCATCATCATCACTGACAATACCAGCAGCAAACAGGTCGATGAGAGATGGGGCCAGAATTGGTCCACAAGACTAGACAGGCTCCAAAATCCCTCCGTCTCTTCTCCCACCCCTGACCCTCGTCATAGGGTTTAGGCCTCCAGAAGATCGGCTCAGCTGCCCGCTTGTAACAGGCCACTCTATAGTTCACCCGCTGGATGTGGTGGATGAGTGAGTCTTGGCAAGGGAGCAGGAGAGCAAAATCAACTCTCGACTTAATGCTGAGGGTCTCGTCTTCTCCCACAATCTTCTTGAGCATCTTGCTCCTGACCTGGTTGACTGATGTCTGTACATCACGCACGTGAAGACCTCCAGCTCCCCTTGCCTTTGAAGGCTCTTGTACAGTCCTCACCACTAAATACATAGTAGCCGAGCAGGCTGCTGCAAGAGAGGTGGCCAGCTCCGTGACATTGAACAGCTGACGGTGCTTGCCCATGCCAGTGTCAAGGTAGATGACGAGGTTGATGGCGTCAGCGTGATGTAGAAGGATGAAGAAGATGTCGTGTCCGGGGTCCTCACTACTGCCAACTTGAAGCCCAGCTTGACGGCATGATGAAGGCAGAGCAGAACCTGGCTGTCTGTATCCTCCTGGTCTGACTGGCATTGCAGAAAACACCCCAATGCATGGTAGCTTATATTCTTGGCAAACTAATCTGCTAACATAAGACCTCACTGAAGTTTCCTAGGTATGGATCAATCAACTTCTCCATCTGATGACATTAGCTTATGAGCTGTTCCCTCCACAATGATAGCAGCTGTCTCGCACTTTGCCAGCTGGGATGCTGCCTCCTTACTCCCCCAGACCTTGAGCATCAACTGAGAGAGCTGCCGCTTGTTCTCCCCATTGCCCAGAAAGAGCTTAAAGTCCTGGGGTTTCCTGGTGGCTGTACCCTGCAGTATAAACTTCTCAGAAAAGCCACGCCTCAGCCTCTCCTGTGTCTTGATGGAGTCAGGCTGGTAGGAGTCAGTGAAGAAGATGAAGTGCTTCTTGGCCATTATCTGATCCAGGACCTGCAGGCAGATTGCTCTGAATGTATGAGGCAGGTTTGTGAGGGCATGAAAAAGTACGTTCCCATCTTGGATGAGGATGGCATCCTTGGGATAGGGTACATCCAAGAGGAAGTGCAGCATGGTGGCTTTGTTGATCCAGGGAGTGAGGGACAGGTGAGTGGGAGTAGCACATCAGCTCATTAAGATCAAGCGGCTACTCCTGGACCTGTGACTTGACAAGCAACTAGAAGGCCAGTGAGCTGGAGCTGGCCCAGATCAAGAAGAGTGAGGAGGCAGTCCAGTGCACCATTGCTGCCATTAAGAGTTTCACCAACTCCTTCTAAATGACGGACAAGGAGTGCCTCTACTCTCTTGCCTCTGGTGCTCCTGTCTCCCTTGAGGTCGAGTTCATGTCCTCCGTGCTGAGGCTGTTGGCAAGACTGCCAAGGAGGCATTCATCCGGGACCAGCTTCAGGGTGGGTGTGAGACAAGCTTCTTCAACCCCATCAAGAAGCATAAGTTGCTGACGATGGAGGCCTGCAGCAAGACGGTCAAGCTCACATCCTCAGAGGGAAAGGTAAAGCAATCTATATGTAAGTGCGAGACAGCTGGCAGACTTTCAATCTGGTTTCCGACCACGTCACAGCACAGAGACAGCGCTCATAAAGATAATAAATGATATTCGCATAAATACTGATACAGGTAAATTATCAGTGCTGATGCTACTCAACCTCAGTGCTGCATTTGACACTGTCGATCACAACATACTTCTTGACAGGCTGGAAAACTGGGTCGGGTATTCTGGGATGGTTCTTAAATGGTTCAGGTAGAAGTTAATATGTGAGTATAGGCTAAGTCTGAGTGGACATCCATGACATACGGAGTCTCTCAAGGCTCAATTCTAGGGATGGGCATTTTTGCCAATTTCTCATTTCGATCATTGATAGGTCTCAAAAAACGAGTACTCGGGGCGTGGCGTGTGCGGGGGGCGGGGCATGTCCGACATGAAGATAATGAAAATAATTTAAGACTGTTACGAACATTAATGTTGACGAATACACACATGACATGAAAAAATGTCTATGAAAGCATGAACATATGACTAGAAAAATAGAAATAACTAGAAATAACTGCTAGATTATGATGCATCAATGTTTCCGAAAAAGAAACATCTAAAAACAAAATGACCGTCTCAAATAACCCAGTCAATAATATAGGCATTGCACTTGAGCTGAAACTGTGAATAAACACCACCCTGCAGAGCTTTGCTAGCGGGTTAATAAACTCAACCAAACGCATCCTATATTAGATTAATCAGATATGTACCTATTACAACTTCTGCACAAAAGGACGCGAATGCGCACGTGAACTTGACTGTTCTAGTTTTTACAGTATATGGTTTGAAAGGGAATGCTCTTCCCTTAACAACAACGCTGATACACAGGCAACTAAAGCACAGAGAATTTATAACATTATATTACAATCTTGTTCTCATTATAATGCTATGTATATGACAGATTGGCGCTGCACATCTTGCACATTTTTAGCACAATTTTATTTTTCATGATCAAATAAGTGATTACAGACATAATGCGCGTTTTCGAAGCCATACTGAGAAACAACTTTAAATAAAACATAGTTCTAGTTTACGCCATGCTAAAAAACATGAGAACAAAATAACACTGCTGCATTATTAATATCATCAATGATTTTGAAAAACAAATAGCCTATCTAAAAAGAATATGAAATAACCCACAGTCGATTATGTCGGCCATTGCATTTGAGCTGAAACTGTGAATAAACACAAGTCGGTAAAACGGCAGCACTTTGGTAGCTGGTTAATAAACTCAACCAAACGCGTCGTATATGATATTAATCAGATATAGACAACATAAAAGTAATCTTACAACTTGCATCTGCAGAAAAGGACGCGAGTGCGCATGTGAACTTTACCGCGCTCTGATGTAACTCTCGTTGTGGATTTCCTTTAACAGCGCGCTGATACACGGGGAACTAAAGCACAGAGAATTTACAACATTCTATTACAATCTTGTTCTCATTATAATGCTATGTATATGACAGATTGGCGCTGCACATCTTGCACTTAACTGCATTTCATGATCAAAGTGATTCCAGGCATCACTGAAGTGCACGCTTTCAAATCCAGTTTCACTTTATTTCGCCGCTCTGGAAGGCAAGGCATGCTGTCTAACGCTAACCAATCAGACCTCAGATACCGCCCAAAATTCCGTAATAACCAATTAAAAAAATAGACGAATATATTTATATATATACCAAGTCAGGGCGATCGTCGTTTTCATGATCGATCGTCGCCGTCACGTTCGAGTACTCTTGCCCATCCCTACTCAATTCTTGCACGGCTCTTGTTCAACCTGGACATGCTCCCACTGAGCCAAATAATGAGAATGAATCAAATTGCTTTCCACAGCTATGCAGACGACACCCAGATCTACTTAGCACTATCGCCTAACGACTACAGCCCCATTGACTCCCTGTGCAAATGCATTGATGAAATTAACAATTGGATGTGCCAAAACTTTCTTCAGTTAAACAAAGACAAAACTGAAGTCACTGCGTTTGAAAACAAAGATGAAGTTCTCAAGGGGAATGCATGACTTCACTCTATGGGTCAAACAACCAAAAATGAAGTCAGGATTCTGGAGTCGGATCTTAGTTTAAGTTGTCATGTCAAAGCAATAACTAAATCAGCATACTATCATCTCAAAAATATTGCAAGAATTAGATGCGTTGGTTCTAGGCAAGACTTAGAGAAACTTGTTTATGCTTTCATCACCAGCAGGGTGGATTATTGTAATGGACTCCTCACTGGCCTTCCCAAAAAGACCATAAAACAGATGCTGCTCTTACAGAACGCTGAGCAGAACCAGAAGATATGAACATATCACACCAGTCCTCAGGTCTTTACAATGGCTTCCAGTTACATTCAGAATGGATTTTAAAATACTGTTACTTCTAAATCACTCAATGGCCTAGGACCTCAATACATTGCAGATATACTCATAGAATATAAACGTAACAGACCACTCAGATCATTAGGATCACATCAGCTAGAAATACCAAGGGTTCACTCAAAACAAGGAGAGTCTGCTTTTAGCTGTTATGCCAGCCGCAGCTGGAACCAGCTACCAGAACATATCAGGGGCCTCATTTATAAAACTTTCCGTAGATTTCATACTAAAAGTGTACGTACGCAAAAGCTAGATTACAGTACAGAACCTGCGCAAAAATCCCTTTATAAATCCCAGTCTGCGCGAGATTGTGTGTACGTGCATCTCCTCCCCGAAATCACCATATATGGATCTTACAACGCCTAGTTTTACTATGCATATCCTCATCTGCATTTCATTTGCATATGCATATTCATCCACGTGATACCATGTTCAACGGTACAAGACATTAGGAAAATATGAGATACGGCTGTGCCATCACATTACATTGCTAAAAATCATTCAATAGCCTATCTTTGCCTTGTTTTTGAATACATAAATAAAAATAGTATAAAATACATTTCAGAGAAAGCTTTTCTCAATCTTTTTCTCTGGCCAAATAGTATTTTTAATTGCTTTATATTTTTAATGGAAACAGATAGGCCTTATTGCGCATTATTGATCATTATTTGCGCAAAAATATTTTCTCAGACCATGAGTTCTGCTATATCATACGGCAAGAAAAAAAAAAAAAAAAAACGCATCATGCCACAGGAAAAGTGTTCAAAAGCATCGCATCCACTAGATACATTTCTATTTATTAGAATATAAAAAAAATTAATTGTAACTTCTGGATAATGATTTCATGTAATTTTAGTGCTTAACTCCATTAATGAGAATGAAAGATATTTAATCTAAATGTGTATATCAGTTAAAATCATTCTTTTATTTATTTACTGTTATTGTGAACATGCACTGTATTTATGATTAGGACTCATAATGAGGATTTAAAGTGGTTTTCCTTCAGATATGCCATCAGTCCCTCAGCTCATCATCAATGCCGCCAAACTGCTCTGTCGACAAAATGTTCATACACATGGGTCAGAGTTTGCGTACAAATTTCAATTTATGCGTAGGAAGTGGCATACGCCTTTTCCAGGGCCTGTTTTGTGCATACGCAAGTTGCAACTGTTATAAATGAGGCACCAGATGTGCTCCAACAGTTGCCACTTTCAAATCCAGACTCAAAACACATGTTTAGCTGTGCATTTACTGAATGAGCACTGTGCCACTGTCCAAACTGATTGCACTTTATCTTATCTATGTATCATCTTTTTACTCTAAATTATTTTTCTTGTTTTTATTTTATTTTTTATTTTATTATTATACTTTAATGCATTTTAAATCTTGCTGTCAACTCTGTGGTAACTAATGTGGTTAACATTAGTTAAACTGAAACCAGAGAGAGTTTCTGGATTAGAGTAATCCATTGTGGTCGAGGACCAGGAAGAAAACAAGTGCGGGCTGAAAATTCAGCCTTAGAGCTCCCCTGGACGATTTTAGGTGAAAAATCGTCTAGAAAGTTATATAGGCGCCAAGATGGGGAAGTCCCAGTGCAAGGTTATCTGCATCAAGCTGACGCCATCAACCTCATCATCTACCTTGACACTGGCATGGGCAGGCACCATCAGCTGGTCAATGTCACAGAGCTGGCCACCTCTCTTGCAGCAGCCTGCTCGGCTACTTTGTATTTAGTGGTGAGGACTGTACCAGAGCCTTCAAAGGCGAGGGGAGCTGGAGGTCTTCACTTGCGTGATGTACAGTCAAGCATGTGAGACATCAGTCAACCAGGTCAGGAGCAAGATGCTCAAGAAGATTGTGGGAGAAGACGAGACCCTCAGCATTAAGTCGAGAGTTGATTTTGCTCTCCTGCCCCCCTGCCAAGGCTCACTCATCCACCACATCCAGCGGGTGAACTATAGAGTGGCCTGTTACAACCGGGCAGCTGAGCCGATCTTCTGGAGGCCTAAACCCTATGACAAGGGTCAGGGGTGGGAGAAGAGGCGGAGCCTGGAGCCTGTCTGGTCTTGTGGACCAATTCTGCCCCCATCTCTCATCGACCTGTTTGCTGCTGGTGTTGTCAGTGATGATGATGAGGGGGAAGAGGATGAGTTGGAGACTGATGATGGTCATTGATCCATTTAATAGTGATCAATTTAATAACCTTAATTGATATAACAGAATAAATTAGTTTCATGTGACTAAATTTGCAAAACAAAATAGCAAAAGTTACACTGTTATGAGCCTAAAATGTGTTATTTTCCTTTTTTTCACCAATAAAGAGTGGTTGTACAATGTCAGTGACCTTTCCATTTGATTCCTGGTTTTAGAAAAGTTGGTTCATTTGTCTTTGTATGTTGTGTGGATCAGGAGTTATGGAAATCACTTGCGATGACATCACTTCAAGATGGCCGCCAAATGAACCCCATGGGACATTAGTCGACCTCGGCAACATCAAAAATTCTTAACTAGACACCATTAGGGGCCCAAAAAACCAGGTTACAAAAAAATGCCAAACGGGTACATGGGAACCTATTTCTCCTGCTAGACTATATGTTATAGTACAATAGTACCTCTTATATGTCTAATAGTACCTCTTTTTTATGCATATATAGTTGTCTGACTGCTAGTATGGTTTAGATTTTGGTTTTATTGTGTTCATGTTCAAAATATAATGATATTGAATATTAGTTTAGTTATATGTCTTTTTATTGTCAGACTCTGTACAAAGAATATCACTGACTTTATTTTGGGTTTTTTTTATAGGTAGGCAAGTGCTACCATGAGAGACACCAATTCATGTGAATCACTCAATGTCACCTGTAGTGTGAAGACAATGCCAGCAGATGGCAGTGCTAAATTAGGTTGTGTCTAGTTCAGTGGCATTCTCATGTCTGTGAAAATAAAATATATAAAATGGATTTGAAACAGGACCTTATACTTCCATTATGTTGCCATTTGGCAAATATTAATGTCTCACTACATTTACACGTGCTCAAATGAGGATAAAGGTACAATCTGTCATCAAAGTACATGTTGCTACATCTCATGCTTTAGTAATTCAAAGCAAATAAATCAGGAACATTGATGAAATATCAGCCACAGTTTTAGATTAGTCTAGAATTATTCTGTGTGAAAGTAAAATGACCTGAATTGGAAACATCTAACTGACCAATGATAAACTGTATTCTTGTATGCTAGTCTGATAGTTCTATTTTTATGAACAGTATTGGGCTGAGAGAAAAGATTCAGTCTTATTTTACGCAACATTATGTATGATAAAAATCACAAAACCTTTTAAAACAGCCTATTTTAATACAGTGTGATCAGCATCGAAGACCATTTGTTTGAGAATAAAAAGAAGTAGAGCAGAACAATAAACCACCAGTTAACATAAGTGTTACTGTAACTTTCCATTTTGTCAGTGTTTAATAGTCCTGCAGTGATGACATTTTTGTAGGCCAACATGAAAGCATTACCACTTGCTTTTGGATTATTACAGAAAATAAGCTCCATGTCCAACAAAAGTTTATGATTCTCACACATTTTGTTTATCATGATAATCTTCAAAAATGAACACAACGTTTATGAATTTCGAAGCCTAAATACATTTTGGCAGAGGTAAAAAGCTAAACCTAGGCTGTAAAAACTAGCCTACACCATGGTTACATGACTCTAAAGTCATCACCCTTTTTATTTATTTAAAAAAACATTTTCCCTTTTGAGTTAGAATAGTTTGCAAGAGTGCAATTATAAACACAATGAGGATGTAAAAGCAGACTAAGCGAGTAGATCAGTTTACCTGTTCAGTGTGATGACGACAACCTCTGTAGTCCCATTTAGCCAATTGTTAGCAACCGCCTTTTTCAAGTAAAAGCTTTAATAAAATCAAAAGGTATTACGGATTTATTTAAGGGTGATGAGTTTAAATAACATGAATTTAGATTCTGACTCTATAATATGTTGCACAATGTAAACTCATACCTCATGATTTCAAGTGAAATGATTGGCCCAATATCAAGCTTCTGTGTCTGTGACTGCACTTGGGCCGAACAGGTCAAGGTTGCACCTTTTGAAATACTCTGATCAAATCAGCAAATTTGCTTGCAAATCAGAAACATGTTCTAAAGTACAACAACGACTATCTGGGTGCCAGTAAAATGTGAGGGATCTGATATGTTGGGTTGACAAAGGCTGTTATTGTACAAACATGGATTAGGATTTTTCCAAAACTAAAGTTTCTCATGGACTGTTCAGAGTCTGGATATATCTAACCATTGCACGATAAACATTTAACATTTACTTTTAATCATTTAGCAGACACTTTTATACAAAGCGACTTACAAATGAGGAGAACAATAGAAGCAATCAAACAAACAATAGGTCAACAATATGTAAGTGCTGTAACAAATCCCAGTTAGTCTAGCACAAAGGTGTAAATAGTACCTGAACCATACTTGAGTAAAAGTACAGATGAAAAGTAATGACTCCATTACAAGTTACAAGTCACCAATTCCAATACCACGTGAGTAAAAGTCATAGGCCTGGTTTCACAGACAGGGCTTAGATTAAGCCAGGATTAGGCCTTAGTTCAATTAGGACATTTAGCTTTTATAAACATGAAAACAGGAATCAGGGGTTAGAGCATCTGATTTTAACAGTATTTAAGTATTTTACTTATACTAAATGTAGGCTCAAATATGCACTAGTCCTCAACACCCAAGAGACATGCCAGTGAAAAACAAGAAACAGCTGATTTTTATTTATCAAAATACAACAAACACCTCAAAATTGCAATAAATCAAGGTTGACACAACAGTCTCTTAAACCTCTACAAAGACTCAAGAGTCAGTTAAGTTAAACTCAAGTTCTCAAAAAGGCCATAAGTAAACAAACCAATATCCTTCAAAAACGTCTCTTCAATATAATGGATAAATTAGACAAGGACAAATGTATAGTACAAAGCACAAAGCAGTCAACTCATATTTGGCACAAATGGAACCTCGAAAAAAAAAAAAATGAAATAGTCAAAGCCTGCTTGAACTGGATGTGCTGGTTTTTTGCCTCATCACCGGCTGCAGTCATGTCCTCATCTCATATATGAAACACCTGCAATTCACATCTACTAATGCACTCGCATTCGCGCAAAGTATCCTTGTTGACAAGTTTGGGTGAGGAAGGGCAAAACGCACAAGATATAGTACCTTCAGTGCCCTGTAGATGGCAATATTGCTTCTTTTGTAACAGAAATCAACTGCTGCAGAAAAAGTTAGGTGCCATGCAAATTGTAAGTAGTAACTGCACTCATCACAAATGTATTGGAATAAAAGGTACATACACTTCTTCAAAAATGTAAGAGATTAGTGAGTAAAAGGTGCTAATATCTTTGAAACTCAAAGTACAAAGTAGCCAAAATGATACTTAAGTACAGTAGCCTAACTAATTACAAATTTTCTATTTTAAATTAAAATACTTTACACCACTGCACAGTACATTAAGCAAGTTTTTTTTAAATAAATAAATAGAAACAAAATAGAATAGAATAGTAAGTGTCAGTATTAATAGGTCACGTGTTGATGAAAAAGATGCGTTTAGCCGTTTCTTGAAAATGTCTAAAGTCTTAGCAGTTCGGGTGGAGTTAGGCAGGCATTCCACCAGCAGGGAACAGTCAAGGTAAAGGTCAGTGAAAGTGATTTTGTGCCTCTTTGGGATGGAACCACAAGGCGCTGGTAGTAGTGAGTTTAGGTGAAGGGGTGCAGAGCCAGTGGTTGTTCGGTAGCAAACATCAGTGCCTTGAATTTGATGCAAGCGGCTATTAACCAGTGCAAATTGATGAATAGAGGTGTGACGGCTTGTTAAAGACCACTCTCGCTGCTGAATTCTGGATCAGTTGCAGAGGTTTGACAATGCATGCTGGAAGGCCTGCCAAGAGAGCATAACAATAGTCCAGTCTGGATAGAACAAGAGCTTGGACATGGAGATGTGTAGCTTGCTCCAATAGGAAGGGTCTGATGTTCCTAACGTTGTATAGGGCAAATCTGCAGGACTGGGCAGTTCTGGCAATACAGTTTTAAGTATGATACATTTACTAAATTTATCATGTAACCTCAGTTGCACATTTAATTCACTGAGTAGCATCCAGTTATCATCTTGAATATATATATATATATATTGCAGTTGATATCACTTGCGGTTTGTCCATTTCAATCATTAAGTTCCCCAGCAGTGCCTGGATAGGTGCCTGGATGATGCTCGCTCGTTTTTATAGTGCTGCAGGGATCATGTATTTTTAGGTCAAAACCCTAAAACAAGTTAACATTGTAGTACTTCCAGTTCCCTCATCCTATAGTCAATGAGTTTGTTGAATGGATTTTTGGTTAAATGCAGCAAATAAGGTCTGGTAAACACAAGCTCAATATATTTTCACGTTTTATTTTATCTACAACATAAAATACATCAGTAATACTCCCTCATGATTAAGTGGCTAAATGGGACTACAGAGGTAGTCGGAACATAACATTTCATCACCAGTGCTCGGAGGTGGGGATGTCAGAGTACCGGCAACATGTGAGAAGTGCCGGTACGCAAGAAAAAGTGAGGGTACACTATTAAAATATATGCACTTCGAGCACTGGTCATCACATCGAACAAGTAAACTTGTCTTCTCAATAGTTCACTTTCACAGCTTCTTTGTGTTCAACGCTCTTAAAACTATTCTAACTCTTATCACGAGTTGTCGTAAGCCTAATGGTGGGGTGACGCAGAAGTCACGCAACTGTGGTGTAGTTCGTTTATAGCTTACATTTAGCTTTTTTACTTCTGGTGATTGTTTTTAGGCATCAAAATTCATAAGTTATGTTTATCATAATGAACAAAACATGTAATTTGCCATGGGAACCAGGGTGATGCTAACTTTCGGGTTGGCCTACAAAAATACATCATCACTGTAGCCTTCTAATCTTTAGGGAGCAAGAGTTTTAGCACACTAGAATGATTCTGACAATGGGACACTACTCCCATGCACAGTGCACCGAATGCTAAACTAGGGAACCGATCTGCCTATGCCCCATCTAGCAACTGCATAGAAACCATCTGGAAACCCTTCTGGCCACATGCGAGCAAACACAAAGCTTAAGTGTTAATAATAATAAAAAATGCATTAGGCCTAAATTTGCTTTTATGGCTATTTTTTCAACTTTCAGACATGGCTTTCTAAAGCCAAAATGTAAAGTTTTGACGAATCTTTACTTTTCTAGTTCATACATTAACGCAGCAAGTAGCTCTCAGAACATTCTATGACAGAAAACACGTGTCTAACGAAGCGTCAAATCATTGGGCACACCTTCCCATTTATTTGCATGCGTAAACCCGCCCCGACCAAAGCGCGCAATACGATTGGTCCACTGATGCAGCGTGAGTGGTTGCATCGTTGAGGTCAAAGGACGACGTCCAGAAGTAACCCCCCTCGCATCACACCACCGTGATGCTGCTGTCAAAGAGGCTGGAACTACACAGCCTGTACCATTATGCTGCTATATAGCCTATTAGCCATCACCGGAGAGGAGATGGTCTTCAATTAGGAGGGAATTCATTCAATCGATATTATAACGTCCGTTTACACGCATCAGAATTGCTTGCAGACTCTTTTCGCACGGTGAGTACATAAGCTTATTACTGGGAGCCAGTCCCTGGTAACTAGCGCTGCACATGACCCTGCACATACTGGATGGATTTATAAAACATCAACAGCGACTTTGGCTGGCGAACCTGCGCAGATCATATGGCAGGAGGGTTTGTGATGGTATGATGAGTTAGCATGTGTGCTAGGTTGAACCGATTGCACTGTTTCTCAGTATAAGTTGAGACCGGCAGCTCACATGTTGAAAGATGATGACATTATTACTGTCAAACTGATTGAAGGCAACTGGTTATGGACTGAGTAAAAATGAGCTCTAATGTAAGTGTTAGATGATTAAAAAGAAGTGCTGCACATGGTTGAGGGTCCGCGATGCTCTGAGACTCGTTCATCAGGTTCATCAGGCTGGATGAGGTGCGGTTATATATTTTTTTTTTTTTACATGTGTCAGTCCTGCAGGAAAGTTGCTAAATCAAGGTACAGTAATCAGACAGGTTCGCAAAATGGGTAACATACAATAACGCCACTGTTACAGAACTTGTACTTGTGATACATTGATAATAACACCGTGGCGTAACAATACTATGGTACTATGTCCATAGAGCTTTGGTACTTACAAATAAGTACCAAAAAGCAACCTACCATGTAAATATAATGGTATTTGTAGTATAGTCATGTTATGTGTCAGCGTTGGTATTGTTAACTAAAACTATTACAATTTCTGTTAATTAAGATAAAGGTAAAATATAAATATTAATTAAAAAATTTAACATGGTTAACTACATTAGTTAAAAAAATACTTATAAAACATTTATTAGTCTTAGTTACTGTTAATTCATTTACTAATACATTATTAAAATGAAAAGTTATATTTGTTACGATTATTTAATGGACCTGAGCTAACATGAACTAACAATAAACAGTTGTATTTTTTTATTAACTAACCTTAACAAAGACTAATAAATACTGTAACAAATGTATTGCTGATTGTTAGTTAATGTTTGTTAATGCATTAGCTAATGTTAATTAATAGGACCTTATTATAAAGTGTTACCAATATATAACAAAACAAAAAAACAAAAGCAATTAAAAGAATTACAAAAACTGAAACAAAAATGAAAATAATAAATGAAAATACAAAAATAAGTTAAATCAAATTATTATTAGATATCTTATGCTACTGCACTTGTCTCTTTTCTAGCAAGACATGACTTTGATAGCGACTGTTGCTTTACACATATTTCATGCATATAAAGCAAGTTCCAACATGCATTTCTAGAATGTACCCTGTTGAATTAAGAAAATACATGGTGACAAATTTGTCAGTCATATCTTGTTTAATAACACCAACAGTGTTATTATAATGGCAGCTCACTGACAACAACAACAAAAAAAAAAATACCATGGTATATGTGAATATGGTAATCATTCAGGTCCAATACATATCAAAATAGCATATTACCATGTGATACCTGTTCGTGTAGTAAGACTGTCATAGTGAGTTTGCTTTTATTAAACTTGGCATGAAATGGAAATCTGAGTCCGAAAATCTATTTTCTAAATGCATCTTATTATGAACGACTCTTCCATGCATACATTTTTTTTAAAGAACGTTTTTGAGCTCGTAATTTTTAATCAAAATATCTTAATCCAGCGAAATGGCAGATTTTAGAGATCGACCGATATTGATTTTTTTTTTATATAACCAATACCGATTATTTGCATGTTTATGTGCCCGATAACCGATATATAGAACCGATATTTATTTATTTTTGTTATTTCTGTTTTTCACAATTATAGCAACAGCACTGAACTGAACAAACTGTTTTATTTAACACTTTTTAAACACTGTAATATTTGCAATTTCACTTCTTGCATACAAAACAAAACACACTTCTACATCAATAAATAGAGTCTGAAAGAGCGCAAAAAAATAAAAAATACAGTGCAAGTGAAGTCTAATGTTTTCAAATGTAGAACATAAATAAATGACAGATGAGTCTATCAGCTCCCCATAAATATAAGCATAAATATAAGCATTTGTTTTAAACTACAGTTTTAAAAGGTTTATGTGTTGTTTAATAGACTAAAGAGTGAAGAGAACGGAACGCGCTGGAATACGCGAACATTGTCAGAAAAATAAACAAAACAGCGAATACATCAGCGCAGTTACCGAGTCTATCTTATCTGGCACGTTATCAGAATTATTAATATGTTTTTGTCTGTCTAGATTATGAAATATCATATATGCGTTTACAGAATGTCTCTCACGGAGATAGGCCTAATACTTCATTTCCACAGAGCTGTAATTATTTAGATGTTTATTATATAAATGTTATATAGTAGACGTTAATATAATTTAATGAGTTTTAAACGAGTGGATCTTGTTAAAAGTTACATACGGTGGCCATGCTGGAGCATCAACCCGGTGAGTTGAATGGCTGAACGCGACATCACGAGACGAGCATAGACAGCAGAGAGAAATAAATTCAGCGCTTTTATTTTCAACATGCACTCATTCATGGCTGTTTTATTTCATTCATGTAAAGTCACGTCTTTATTGGGACATGACGAATTACGTGACTCCGTGAGTTCGTCTCTATTTTTAGCGCCAAGTTTAAACTACATAACATACATAGCCTATCTTATTTGTGCGTATCTCATTTGTGCATTACTTATGTTAAATAAAGTTTATCAATTAAGGGATGCAAGTTATTTTACCTTTGAACACCGTTGTTGACTCATTTCCCCTCAGACGCAGTGATTTAATGGCGGGCTTGCACGCAATTTTTAAAACGTCCACTAGATGGCGTCCACATTTATCGGTAAATCCGATATTACAAAACCGATACCTGATTATGGGAAAATGCTTAAATATCGGGAAACCGATATGTCGGTCGATCTCTAGCAGATTTCCTTCTGATGACGTATGCAGGACTTCTCCAATCATTTAGTTTTTTTTTTTAAACATCAGTCTTTCTTACAATCAACTGCAAGTTCGCATTTAGATCTGCCTCCATCCAATCAACAACCGATGGATAACTGACCCTCCTTTTTATTTTTCTCTTTCGATAATCCGTTTCAGTCAGATGTATGTCACAATACAGAAGAAAAGATCTGTTGCTACCAAGTTGGACAAGTTACTCTAAAAAAGCAATTAATTACTTAAACAGTGTGATTAAATTACTGTACTAATTACTCTCTCTAAAAATATTATTGCATTACTTCCCTTCTAAATCCCATATCAACCTTGACCAGTTGAACAATAAATACAAGGATAGACATGAAACTGCTCTTTTAATTTCTTTAAAAAAAATGTTTTAATATAAAATCGCATGAATTATTCTTGAACTGACCAAAATATTTAAATGAAAGTTACATAACTTACATTTTAACATTAGATTTCTTATAAATTGCTTTGTTGAATCCACTATTGTTTTATATAGAATTGTTCTATAGTCTATACAGTTTTGCAAGTACATCAGAAGTAACTGTAATTAAATTACAGAAAAATAAGAGTAATCCCTTACTTTTTCAAGGGAAAAGTAATTCAATTACAGTAATTAATTACTTTGTAAAGAGTTAGTTCCAACACTGATTGCTGCTTTTTTTGTTACTTTGTGATTTAGTAAAATGCAAGATACACATTTGCATCACATTATCCTTGTTTTTGTCATCTGTTCATTGGAAAAATATATATATTTAAGTAAAATATGTAATTAAGAAATTGTTTATTTGCTGTAGTAACTTGTGTGTGGTTTTAAAGGCTTGAATGCAAACAAATGGATCTTCTCTTTCCTCCCATAGTGCTTGCAGCCTGTCAGCGTCGCCTACCCATGGCAGAGCAGGACTCCACCGAGAAGAAGCTTCCAGCTGTGGCTGCACTGCACTCTCACTTCATTGTGGGCTCTGTGTCCGAGGACAATTCTGAGGATGAGACCGCAGGGAAGCTGGACCTGCAGCTGGAGGAAAATGCACGCTCCCTTTCCCCCTCCTCTGTCAGTTCAGACAGCACTTATGAGATGGGGTTTGACAGCCTGGACGGAGCCTTGCTCAATATAAGGTCAGAGTTGCTTTGTGCTCTTTGTTTGCAGATATTGTGACATGGATGTCCACTTTCACCAAGTCTGTATCACGCTTTCTGTGTCTGGTACTTGAGATCAGGGTCATTGAGATCTGATAAGACTAGTACTGGTTGTCTAAATAAGTGATTACATTTGTTAGCCCATGTGTGACTGAGGAAAGTATGCAGTGGCATTGTGCAAAGCGGTGGCTTGAGTATACTAGGTTCTTCAGGTTCATCTGGGTTCATCTCTTTGCTGTGTGAAAATGTGCACAAGCGCCTCTCTGTGTGTTTGGTTAATGTCGGTTACACTGCCAGCTTTTGGCAGCGTTTTCTCTATGCCCACTTGGCTCTCACACAGACATGTCATAATGGGCGGTGTTGTGTGTGTGGCCAAGTGGTGATGGAATAGTTTGGAATAGTTTTCAGGAATAGTTTGGAGTCAGACTGGAGGCTGTTTGACGTACCCTAGAATAGTGGCAGTGTAATGGTCAAGGATCTGGACTGTTGGCAAAAGGCTTTAAGTTCAGTCCCTCATTTCCAGGTCCAAAACATGATTTTACAGTTAATTGCAGTTTACTCTCCAGAACTTTTCTTGTCGTTACCGCACTGCATGCAAAACATTTTTTTATTATTTTTTTATTTTTTAATGTCATTTTTAAAATTTGAAATAGTTTTTTAGAGGCATTTTTTTTACCTTTTATGAGGGCATTTTAATGACTAATAATACTAATGTTTTAATTTAATTATTTGAAATATATTTTTAATGTAATAAATCATATTTGACAGTGTTATTTTAGTATAATTGTTGTACTATTATAGTTTTTGTTAATATTTTGAATTATATTTTAGTTAAAGTTTTAGTAATTTTGGTGTATTTTTTTTATATATATATATATATATATATATATATATATATATATATATATATATATACACTCACCTAAAGGATTATTAGGAACACCATACTAATACTGTGTTTGACCCCCTTTCGCCTTCAGAACTGCCTTAATTCTACGTGGCATTGATTCAACAAGGTGCTGAAAGCATTCTTTAGAAATGTTGGCCCATATTGATAGGATAGCATCTTGCAGTTGATGGAGATTTGTGGGATGCACATCCAGGGCACGAAGCTCCCGTTCCACCACATCCCAAAGATGCTCTATTGGGTTGAGATCTGGTGACTGTGGGGGCCATTTTAGTACAGTGAACTCATTGTCATGTTCAAGAAACCAATTTGAAATGATTCGAGCTTTGTGACATGGTGCATTATCCTGCTGGAAGTAGCCATCAGAGGATGGGTACATGGTGGTCATAAAGGGATGGACATGGTCAGAAACAATGCTCAGGTAGGCCGTGGCATTTAAACGATGCCCAATTGGCACTAAGGGGCCTAAAGTGTGCCAAGAAAACATCCCCCACACCATTACACCACCACCACCAGCCTGCACAGTGGTAACAAGGCATGATGGATCCATGTTCTCATTCTGTTTACGCCAAATTCTGACTCTACCATCTGAATGTCTCAACAGAAATCGAGACTCATCAGACCAGGCAACATTTTTCCAGTCTTCAACTGTCCAATTTTGGTGAGCTCGTGCAAATTGTAGCCTCTTTTTCCTATTTGTAGTGGAGATGAGTGGTACCTGGTGGGGTCTTCTGCTGTTGTAGCCCATCCGCCTCAAGGTTGTGCGTGTTGTGGCTTCACAAATGCTTTGCTGCATACCTCGGTTGTAACGAGTGGTTATTTCAGTCAAAGTTGCTCTTCTATCAGCTTGAATCAGTCGGCCCATTCTCCTCTGACCTCTAGCATCAACAAGGCATTTTCGCCCACAGGACTGCCACATACTGGATGTTTTTCCCTTTTCACACCATTCTTTGTAAACTCTAGAAATGGTTGTGCGTGAAAATCCCAGTAACTGAGCAGATTGTGAAGTACTCAGACCGGCCCGTCTGGCACCCACAACCATGCCACGCTCAAAATTGCTTAAATCACCTTTCTTTCCCATTCTGACATTCAGTTTGGAGTTCAGGAGATTGTCTTGACCAGGACCACACCCCTAAATGCATTGAAGCAACTGCCATGTGATTGGTTGATTAGATAATTGCATTAATGAGAAATTGAACAGGTGTTCCTAATAATCCTTTAGGTGAGTGTGTATATATATATATATATATATATATATATATATATATATATATATATATATATATATATATATATAAAATTTTATTATTTTTTTTTTTATTCTTTTAATATGGCTATATAGTTTTAAGATTTAGTTTTTAGTTTGTTATTTTAATACTTTAATTTAAACTAAACCACAATGAAAAATGTTGCATTGGCAATAGGTATATATATATGTGTGTATATATATATATATATATATATGTGTATATGTGTATATGTGTATATATATGTATATGTTTTTTTTTTGTTTTTTTTTTCAGTTAATGTTATTTAAAGCTGCAGTCCATAACTTTTTGCGCTCTAGCGGTTAATAAACAAGAACATTGCAGCCGGAGCTACTTCTCTCTGTTTATGTCTATGACGAGTCACGCAGGGACTGTGCTCCTCCGCAGCGGTTCCTACCAGATTGTCTGAAATAGTCCCAATATAAACACTTATAAGTGTACCATAATGATTCAGGGTAAGACAAAAACACAGTTTGGAAAATGGATTCATGTTGTACATTCTCATTGTATAATTTTTGTAAATCTTGAACACAAAAAAAGTTACGGACAGCTTTAAAGTAATGACATTTTTATGGTTTTAGTTGATAATGATAATAACCACAATTTGACATAAACATATTCTCAGAGTATACAATTAACTGAAATACATTCAATAAATCATATTTGACAACTTTATTCTCTTGTTTTTTAAGTAAACTAAGGTGAGCATAGTAAGATATATTACAATAAAAACTTATTTTAAATAAAGGGGTTTTTTTTGTCTGTTTTTTTGGAGCTGTTGAGAGTGGTTTCTTCACATTCAGTGTTTTCAGAGCTCCTCTTCGCAATGCTAGATAGAGCTGGAATAGAATATCATGAAATATTAAATTTTGCATATGGGTAACAGATTAAAAAATTACTACAGAGACATTTGATTGATTTGAATCTGCCCATTAAGACACAGGTCTTTTAAATTGCCACAGATCTTGTGTCACTTTCTATTAGTCAGTATTTGTGTTTTATTTCTACTATAAAACATAATTTAAATTGTCTAAGGAGAGTAAATCTGCCCGCTTTAGATTGTGGAACATGTTGCCACCCTTTGTCACTGGACCACATGCAAATCTGCTGTTTATATGCATACATCATACATCATTTATTTAGTGAAATAATAAACTCTACTCTAAATACTGCTTCTCAAAGTGTATTTTTGTTTTGATATACAGTGGGGAGAACAAGTATTTGATACACTGCCGATTTTGCAGGTTTGCTCACTTACAAAGCATGTAGAAGTCTGTAATTTTTATCATAGGTACTCTTCAACTGTGAGTGACGGAATCTAAAACAAAAATCCAGAAAATCACATTGTATGATTTTTAAGTAATTAATTAGCATTTTATTGCATGACATAAGTATTTGATACATCAGAAAAGCAGAACTTAATATTTGGTACAGAAACCTTTGTTTGCAATTACAGAGATCATACGTTTCCTGTAGTTCTTGACCAGGTTTGCACACACTGCAGCAGGGATTTTGGCCCACTCCTCCATACAGACCTTCTCCAGATCCTTCAGGTTTCGGGGCTGTCGCCGGGCAATACGGACTTTCAGCTCCCTCCAAAGATTTTCTATTGGGTTCAGGTCTGGAGACTGGCTAGGCCACTCCAGGACCTTGAGATGCTTCTTACAGAGCCACTCCTTAGTTGCCCTGGCTGTGTGTTTCGGGTCGTTGTCATGCTGGAAGACCCAGCCACGACCCATCTTCAATGCTCTTACTGAGGGAAGGAGGTTGTTGGCCAAGATCTCGCGATACATGGCCCCATCCATCCTCCCCTCAATACAGATGCAGTCGTCCTGTCCCCTTTGCAGAAAAGCATCCCCAAAGAATGATGTTTCCACCTCCATGCTTCACGGTTGGGATGGTGTTCTTGGGGTTGTACTCATCCTTCTTCCTCCAAACACGGCGAGTGGAGTTTAGACCAAAAAGCTCTATTTTTGTCTCATCAGACCACATGACCTTCTCCCATTCCTCCTCTGGATCATCCAGATGGTCATTGGCAAACTTCAGACGGGCCTGGACATGCGCTGGCTTGAGCAGGGGGACCTTGCATGCACTGCAGGATTTTAATCCATGATGGCGTAGTGTGTTACTAATGGTTTTCTTTGAGACTGTGGTCCCAGCTCTCTTCAGGTCATTGACCAGGTCCTGCCGTGTAGTTCTGGGCTGATCCCTCACCTTCCTCATGATCATTGATGCCCCACGAGGTGAGATCTTGCATGGTGCCCCAGACCGAGGGAGATTGACCGTCATCTTGAACTTCTTGCATTTTCTAATAATTGCGCCAACAGTTGTTGCCTTCTCACCAAGCTGCTTGCCTATTGTCCTGTAGCCCATCCCAGCCTTGTGCAGGTCTACAATTTTATCCCTGATGTCCTTACACAGCTCTCTGGTCTTGGCCATTGTGGAGAGGTTGGAGTCTGTTTGATTGAGTCTGTGGACAGGTGTCTTTTATACAGGTAACGAGTTCAAACAGGTGCAGTTAATACAGGTAATGAGTGGAGAACAGGAGGGCTTCTTAAAGAAAAACTAACAGGTCTATGAAAGCCGGAATTCTTACTGGTTGGTAGGTGATCAAATACTTATGTCATGCAATAAAATGCAAATTAATTATTTAAAAATCATACAATGTGATTTTCTGGATTTTTGTTTTCGATTCTGTCTCTCACAGTTGAAGTGTACCTATGATAAAAATTACAGACCTCTACATGCTTTGTAAGTAGGAAAACCTGCAAAATCGACAGTTCTCAAAAAATACTTGTTCTCCCCATATATATATATATATATATATATACACTGCCGATTTTATATATATATATATATATATATATATATATATATATAATATGTCATGCCTCAGTCTTCAGAGAAGTGATATAGGACAGGACAGGGGTGGCGGTGCCGAAACTGCCTGAGTAGGGCAACATGCCATATCGCTCTATTGGTCAAGGGGAGGGGCTGTGGAGGGCAAGTGCAAAGGAAGTACAAGGGAAGAGGAGGAAAATCGAGGAGACGGAGAGGAGGAGAGACATTCCAGTCCTTCCCCCTTAAAGGAGCACTTTTATGTGTTCCAGCGCTTGCGACATGATGCAATACTGTAACTTCAGGTTACACATGAAGGCTATGTTAGGGACAGCATACTACTATACTACTCATTCTACATGCTGCAATATGCATTATGTATGTTATGTGTAGTATGCATTTTCTATATGTCTTGAATAATCAAATGACATCGTACATTTGCTAACTGAAGCATATTGTGTGAGATTCTATATCCCACAATGCACTTGCACTTGATCTTCTATTTCCAGCAGAACCAGACCCAACTGCTTTTTTAACTCAAGAATCAGACAACTGGATATGCAAACAAACTGTTATTATATCTAGTGGTCAACCGATATTGGTTTTTTGATGGCCGATGCCGATATCTTAGAGAGCAGGGTGACCGATGGCCGATATAAAGCTGATATATAATATACATAATTTATATTTATTTTAATTAATATTTAATAAATTTGAAATATGAAAAAAAAAAAAAAAATCTTTAAAATAAACATGCTTATACTTTAGATGGCAACTTCTTGATTCTGCAATCATATTGCAGTATTTTTCACAAATAAAGTAATTGTTTAAAAATATATATGAATAAAAAGGAAGTAAACACTGTAGGCTAAGTAATCTGGTAAGTAATCTGGTAAATTTGTGCGCACTGGTAATCATATTTGTTTCAAATACAGACAAGGTAGCACTAATTTTACACACAGCACTGTGTAAATGACATTAATATGACATAGTGGTCAACTGAGTATAGCGCAGCATATTTTAAAATCAAGGATTTAAAGTTTGTCACATCTCCAGTGAAGCTGAACTCTCACTTCGCACAGAGCGACCGTCACGCACAGAAACACATTAATGCAGGCTACAAGTGCACACTTCAGAAGATCTCACGGCTGGATTCGATTAAATCTGAAAGGATTGTGAAATTAAATGTTTATTGGATATTCAGAGATTTGTTTTAACTATATAGATGCGTATGAGCTGAATGTTGACAGTAAATGAGAAAGTATTATAGCCTATTGTTTGCCTTTCCGTTGCTTATAATATAAAAGCAATCGCTATACTTTTTCGCAAACCATTTACTTTGTTTAACAGGTCTATATAATAACGTATTAGATGTGACTGTTTAACAGAGGCCGTAAACTAATGAAGACAGAGAAGAATGTGAGCGCTGTGTGATCAGGCGCTGCTGTTCTCAGGCACTGGCGTTTTCAGAGCCACCCGTCAAAATAAAAGTCCCGCTTCTAACACATTGGCCAATCAGAAAAACGTATCGGCCGATGCCGATATTTAAATAATGCCAAATATCAGCCGATTTATCGGTCTTGGCGATATATCGGTCGACTGCCAATTATATCCAGATGATAACTGGATTCCCTTGGCTAAATTTAACATGCGCATAGCATGCTACTGTTTGATATGCAGCATGTAGCATACTGCTGATTGATATGCATAATGCATACTTTTTAACATCCTGTACAGCAGTGATTCTCAAATGATTTGGCCTTGGTACCCACATTTTCCCATTAAGGAAATTTCTCGTTAAGCCACAACCCAAATATTTAAGAATCTGAACCAGGCTAATTTATGTCTCAAAAATGGTTGACACGCACAAGTACCATCCCACATTACTTAACTAGTTTTAAAAGTACTAAAAAATTGTAAAAGTACAATTAAGTTAGTATTAGCAACCACAGGCATCAAAAATATAGAAAATAACACAAAGTGAAAATAAAGTGTTTTTTCGGGTTAAGATTAAGAAAACTACAGTTACCATGGTAAATACACAATACTAACATGAACTGTTAATAAAACATAAGGACACTGATCTCAATGTATAGAATGAACGTCATATCTTTATGCAAATCTTTCCCAGCTAACACACGACGTGCCAGTTTTGTAATTTATTGGTACTGAATTTCGGCGCGGGATTGAGCATATTTTTACTTATTCCCACAGGTTTTGCGCTTATAATGCAGAAAATTTCCGCAAAAAAATTATTCACTATAGCATTTAGGTTGAATAAGCAAATTAAAATTCAAAATCAAATCAGTAATTTGAAAGCTTAAATGTAATTTAACAAACAAAATAAGTAAATCAGCGCACTCTCTCTCTCTTAAAATGCGTGAATGGCTTCACAACGCCACATCCATCGTGTCTGCATTAAAGCGAGCTGCACGCTGCGCAGTTGATGGTATTGTCACTCTCCCAATCCGGCCAGTGTCACCTAAGTTTATTATTTGCACATCTTTTTAAGTCATGCCAATTTAATCATTCAAGCATTTTCTGAGCGCTCACACTCAGTGCGTGCACATAAAGCCGCCTCAAGACCAACTTCTTTGTGTGCATAATTAGCACTTAAATGGTCAAATACACACATTTATGTACGAATTGCCCATCTTGGCAAGTATTCACATAAATACATTTGGTTATGAACAGAAAACGCATGTGTAACAGTATAGTGGATCAGTGCATTCGGTATAAAAGTGACAGCAGCCTAATATGTGTCTGTGTCATTAATGTTGAAAAAAACAACAAAAGACAAAGAGAAAATCACTCACTGCTCTTGACTGAATAACTTTTGTAACTTTATTTGTAAGGATTAATCTGTTTTTAATTTTAATGTTTGTTATTTTTATGTTATTTTATTAACATTACTTTATTCTTTAAATTGACACTTAATTCAATTTCTGTAGTGTTCCTCTACTCTTAGGCTGACCTGAAAAACTTAAAGCACTGTTTATTTCTTTTGTATGTTTATTCTATTGTATTTATTTGTGCTATTGCTTGTAATTTGTTTATTGGTTCTTATTTTATTACTAAGTATTGACGTCTTTTTTTATATAAATTCAATTCAAAGTTTGAAATCAGGCTGTTGTGTAAGTGATTGCGAAAATACCCTGTTGTAAAAGCAAAAATGCAAAAGTGAGGTATGTGTGTTAATCTGGATTGGTGATTGGCTGCAAGTATGAGTCTACGTAATCAGTTTCTGAGCTTTTCTCCCCATTTATTCATGAGAATTAACTCTTTTAAATCACTGGCACTGCACTGTATTATGCATGAGATTGCATTACAGCGGAGAATTCAAATCCCACACAAGACTGTTTGAGCGCTGTTTGTTCACCTGCTTGTTCAGCTTTGTGTTCAGATACATGTTGCAAATATTACAAATCACTAGTTTTTATCAAGTAACACTGTCCAACAGCGACACCCGCGGGTAAAGTTACAGTGGGAGGCTTGCCTCCCCTGAGCCCATTGACTTTTAACAGACCCCCTAAAACGTTTGGTGGGGGGTAATTGGGAATGAATGGAGGAAAGTCACGTGGTAAATCCCACCTCTTGTTTTTGTGCACGTTCGTGAATCATTCTGAATGAACAAAATGATGGCGTTGATGGGAAGACTAATTAAAAAGTAAGTAAACAATTCAGCCATTTAGATATCACTGCTTTGGTATCATTTCAACTCAAACTTGAAATGGCTTGAAAATATGATGACGGTGGGGGTTTTTAGTGAGTGATCAGCTTGGGGAAATTAAAGGTACATCTTCGTGTCTGTGACCAGTGTTTACCGAGCTTGATGACTGATCATCCAACAATAAGTTGACTATTAAAAAGGTCAGCTGAATATCAGTTCACAAATAAAATATATTGTTTAAATTGTTACTGCCTTTAGTTATTATTTTGGAATAAATGTAAAAATGTTTAAAACAGTAACTTGATTAGATTTATACTTGGTTTTAATAAATAGAACATTACTTACTTTGTTAATGTAAAAATGCAAAATAAAATTACATTTGGTTTCTTTTTTTCTTATTTTTTGAAAGTAATGTTTATTTACTTTAGCAGGAAAATGTAACAACAATAAAGGGGACCTATTACTATTATGCAAAATTCACTTTCATGGTGTTTGAACATAAATGTCTGTTGGCAGTGTGTGTACACAACTACCTTATAATGACAAAAATCCACCCACTCTTTTTTTTAATCCCCATAAATCATAAGCAGTGTCTCAGAACAAGCTGTCCGCAGATTCTGTACAAAGTGACGGCACTTTGAACAGGCCCCGCCCTGAGCAAGTTGTACACTGGCTGCCATTTTCTCCAGGCCTGGATCAGTTGTAGCGACAAAAATGTTTTGTAAGCAATTCAGGTGTTTAGTTGTTGGATGTAAGAGTGAACATAGCAGTCTTCATGTACTCTGCCACTGAAGACGCAGTGGATTAGTTTTATTTTTGAAGGGAATGCAAGGTATGTTGATGATAATGCAAGGGCAAGAGAGATTTTATGGATAAGACTTTAATGCGCACTTCTTGTACTGTGTTTTATTCAGCTCTTACAGTGATTTTCTGGAGTTGAAAACAGACGCTTCATCTTTTGTGTGATGTACAGTAAACTTCATAAAACTCATCAGTAAAGTTTTAGCCATCATTCGGACGGGGTCCGCTACAACAGGTTTGTATAGTGGATAAAAGCTAGATGACAACATAAGCTATAACCATAATTAAACGAAACAATACGTGTTCTATCTCTATGCAGCATCTATTCTCTGGCTCTGTAGGCATTATTGTCCGACTCCGGTTCGAACTGAACTGTTTCTGACATTTTCAGTGCGTGAGATTGTCCTGACCCTGACCTGACCCTGAGCTCTTGAAGCTCTGCCCTCTTCTTGAAAGGGCTGGGAGCACCAGATCATTTGCATTTAAAGGGACACACAAAGATTGCGCTTTTTTTCTCACCCTCCAAAAGTGGCAGTTTTAACATGCTATAAAAATTATCTGTGTGGTATTTTGACCTAAAACTTCACATATACACTCTGGGGACATCAGAGACTTATTTCACATCTTGTAAAAAGGGGCATAATAGGTCCCCTTGAAGTGTAGGTATAACTGGGGCTTGAATTTACATTTTGATTTATAAAAAAAAAGAAGTGAGGACTCATTTCAGAACACCACTGCACGCCATGTAAGAACACACGCATTCTGCACGGAACGCCGCAATGTTTAACAACACTCGTAGCGCTGATCACAGTTCATATCTGCACCGGAGCAAGCGTGTTTCAAGTTTTTATGTACATATTTCACTTACTCTCCTGCTGAAAACATGAACCAGCACCGTGTATGCACACATTTCATCATGTCTTCTACAAATGAAATATATATGTGCAATGACACAATGAATCATTCTAATACACAGAGACAATGGTGTAGACCGAAAATTCAAAGGAGAATGGACAAAAAAGTAACTATGCCTTTATTCTTTCTGTTAATCTGATGTGTGTCATTTGTTCAGAGATTGTAGTGTTTGTAAAGTAAACAATGAAAATATAGGCCTTGTTTATTTTTCATGTAGACAATAACTCAAAATTATAATGCTGATTTGTTTATATATCTAAGAATAATTTATCAGAATGTATTTGATTTGTTTATGATTGTTGCTTGTATTCTATAATGATGAGATTTTTGTGAATTTGTTGTCATTTGTTTATTTCTCTCATATTTTAATATTCATTTGTTTATATAATAGGGCTGTGCGATTAATCGTAATTAATTTTTCAATAAAAATTTTGGCTTCCAACAATTATGAAAACAAGATAATCGACGTAAAACGATTATTATGCCGCTGCCGCATTTCATCCTGCGCACATTCCTTACCTTCACAGCCAAACTTAAAGGGATAGTTCACCCAAAAATGAAAATTTCGGGCTGCCTTTTACTGCCATTATAATGCTTGGATTAGCCAGGACTTTTTTTTAATATAACTCCGATTGTATTCGTCTGAAAGAAGAATGTCATATACACCTAGGATGCCTTGAGGGTGACTAAATCATGGGGTAATTTTAATTTTTGGGTGAACTATCTCTTTAACATCCAAATCAGTCGAATAAGTGAGTGTTGTAAAATGCAGTCTACTGTTGCTAAACTGTGGGATGTGCTTGATATTAAACAGTGTTATTAAAAGCGCATTAAGCCGCATAAGAGATACTTTTCCCTAAGTGGCTTTCTGTGCACGTTCTCCGAGATGGGGTGGAACGCGCATAAGCAAAGTATACTGTGGGCTTCAGATACGTCTAAACAAATAGCCTACACATAAATATGTCGAAATGCCGTTTTGGTAAGTATCCTCGTAAACACAACACATCTTAAGTGAATGTAAAGAAAGAAAACACACATGTAACAGTATATTGGATCCATTCAGCTCTTAAAGTGACAGCAGCCTAATAAATTTGCTCGAGTCATTGTTAATCAAACAACAAAAGACATAAAATCACTCACTGCTCTTGAATGAATAACTTTTGTAGTTTTAATAAGGATTAGTCTATATTTATGTATACAGCAGTGTTATTTTACATTTGATTACTTCATTCAATTTCTGTTGTAGGCTATTACTTCTGAATACTACTGTTAATACATCTTCCTGAAAAACCTAAAACACTGTTTATTTCATTTGTATTTTTGTTCTGTTGTATTTTTTTGTCGGTTTTGTTTGCAAATGGTTTCTTTGTTATTATTGTATTGCTGACTGTTTACTTGTCTTTTTTTTAACTGCTTTGCGGATTTTTTACTTACATTAAAGCTACAGTCCGTAACCTTTGGCGATCTAGCGGTTAATAAACAGAACTGCATGCGTCTTGCGGAAGAACATTGTAGCCGGAGCTACTTCTCTGTTTATGTCTATGACGAGTCACGCAGGTACTGTGCTACTCTGCAGCGGTGCCGACCCGAACCAGTCTAAAATAGTCCGGTTATAAACACTTATTATATGTGTACCATAGTGATTCGGGATAAGACAAACACGGTTTGGAAAATGGTTTCATGATGTACTCGCTTTAGTTAAGGCCACAATATATTTTCTTTTCTCTCGCATGTGTGGTGCTCGGTATTTTTCTACTAAATTGAAACGATTCAATTATAGTCAATGCTATCATTTCATAGTGTGTTTATAGCTATAGTGTTTCTCAGGCCGCACTGTGAATTATGATGGTGTTGTGTGTGTGTGTTTCTCAAGGCCTAGCATGTCAGGACTTCACCTTGTGAAGCAGGGCAGGGACCGCAGACGCATGGACCTGCAGAGAGACTTTACTGTCGCTTCACCCGCTGAGTTTGTCACTCGCTTCGGTGGCAACAAAGTCATTGAGAAGGTAAGATCCATGACTGCTGTCTGCTATGCTGCTATATGAGCATGGTCCAGTGTTATTTTGGTGTCATTAAGATACCATTATATTTTTTATTAATGTTTCGAATTGCTATATTTATATTTTCTGTATTCATTTTAATTTTAGTTAAAGTTTTAGTAATTTTGTTATTTTTTTATTATTATTATTATTATTATATCATTATTATTATATCATTATCATCATTATTATTATTATTATTATTATTATTATTTAAAGGGTTAGTTCACCCAAAAATAAAAACTCTGTCATTAATTACTCACCCTCATGTCATTCCAAACCCCTTCGTTCATCTTCTGAACACAAATGAAGATATTTTTGATGAAATCCGAGAGTTTTCGGCCCAGAAAGAAATTAAAAACATCGTTAAAATAGTCCATGTGACTCCAGTGGTTCAACCTTAATTTTATGACGCGTTGAGAATACTTTTTGTGCACAAAAACAAACAAAAATAATGACTATATTCAACAATTTCTTCTCGTCTGTGTCAGTCTCCTACGCAGTTTACGTTGGCCAGCTTCTGCGTCAGCATCACACGCATGCGTCGTGGTGCTCACGTGAACAGCTTCGGCCAATGGTAAGCCGACATTCTGACGTAGCTCTGACGTAACTCTGAAGCACTGCACTGTATTACGTCAACAGCGTAGGAGACTGACACAGACGTGAAGAAATTGTTGAATAAAGTCATTATTTTTGTTTGTTTTTTGAACACAAAAAGTATTCTCAACACTTCATAAAATTAAGATGAAACCACTGTAGTCACATGGACTATTTTAACAATGTCTTTCCTACCTTTCTGGGCCGAAAACTCTCGGATTTCATCAAAAATATCTTAGTTTTAAGATGAACGAAAGTCTTACGGGTTTGGAACTACATGAGGGCGAGTAATTCATTTTTGGGTGAACTAAAATATTTCCCTGGTATTTAGCTTAAATAAAGGCTACATTCAGACTGCAGGCAAAAGTGGCCCAAATTTTTGAACAAAAAAATGTGAGTCGGATCTGTTTATTTATTTCAAAACAGTAGCCTGATTTCCATTACAGATTTGCGCAAAACTTTTGCGATATTTTCTAAATGTTGATTAAAAACTATTGCAAATGGCGGCGTTTCCATTAACTAATTCCATTCCTATGCGACTAAAACATCATTTTTTTCCTCTCGCGATAAGTCATTCCAGAAATCATGGCGACGGATGTTGGTAGGTTTACGTATATCGCAGCCATCGCACTAGCCATTATTTTTAATCGAAGGAGACGTATGCATGTTATCCAAAAAAGGGCAAGGAAAGCCCTTTATACTTGGGAGCGCCAAGTATGAGGTGTTCCCTCATATCTGCTTCGAGGTCTTGATAAATTGTGGCATTTCTTTGTTGTTTAGAATCCAGTATTCCCATAATTCTTTTGTCTTTTATGAGTTTAATAAAGAACTTCTTTCTAAACATACCACGCCATCTTTAAAGAATGATCATGTGACTTTTACATACGCCAGGTGACCTGTAAATGCGAAAACACTGTTTCCATTGCAGTTTTGCGAAATATTTTCCAAAACTTTTTTGTGACTATAATATGGGAGTTTTTGAGAAATTGACGTGTTTCCATTGGCCGTATTTTCAATTCACAATTTCAATTTGCGCAATTTGAAGGGTAATGGAAACGCGGTTAGTGTGAACAGCACAAACCACATGTAATCTGATCTTCCATATGTGATCCAAAATCAGATACAGGTCTGATGTTTTGCAGTGAGACCTCAGTCTGAAAAGTCATATCGGAATTCATTCAACTTTTACGTCTCTATAGATCAACAATCATCATAATTATGTGCTGATGGGAGTCACTTGAAAGCTGTTACATACTGGTAGTTGTTCTGTCACTCAATTTCCATGGCACATCACCCTATAAATGAATGCGTAAACACTGACTTTATTTCACTGTTTATTTCTGTATAATTCTGTGCTGCTCGCCGTCTTTGTTATTGTACTTTTGCGCATGTGGATCAGTTCAGGACCGTGACCTGTTCACACGCGAATCTGATATTGGCCACTTTTAAAAAAAATAATGTGAAAGCCAAAAAAATAAAAAAATAAATGCTTTAGAAGTATTTTTTGTTGTTAGTTCATGTTAACCAATGTAATTAAATTGAACCTTGTAAAGTGTTAACATTCAGTTAACAATTAATAAGTTATTTCAATAACAGAATGTTTTTTTATGGTTTATTAGTTTTAGTTCACTGTGATAACCCTGACCAGGCGAAAGCCGCTGAATATTATATTTTGTTGCGCCAGGTCCTCATTGCCAACAATGGCATTGCTGCTGTGAAGTGCATGCGCTCCATCCGTCGCTGGGCTTATGAAATGTTTCGGAATGAACGGGCTATACGTTTTGTCGTCATGGTCACCCCAGAGGACCTCAAGGCCAATGCAGGTACGTTTTAAAGAGCTTGGCTTAACTGTTATGCCATAAGAGTTGAAAATAGCTAGAGGACACCTACCCCCACTCCTGGCTCCATTATGGACTGTCAAATGTATTTAGACAGGATTACATTGGTCCTTCTCTTCATTGTTTAAACTGTCAGTTGGCTTTGTCGGTGCAGGCCTGGCCTAATTTGCATAGAAAGAGTTCAGTGAGAAGGAAGTTATTTGTGAAAAGGCCTGTAATTTCAAATGTACCCAATTAAATACAGATGTATAACTATGTCTACAGAGTACATCAAGATGGCAGATCACTATGTACCTGTCCCAGGAGGAACAAACAACAACAACTATGCTAATGTGGAACTCATTTTGGACATAGCCAAACGAATTCCTGTTCAGGTAAATTCATGTGGGCTTTGATGGCTGGTGATCAGCAAATATAGTGGCTCCATAAAGTATTTAGACACTTAAGTAACACTTTAAGGGATAGCATATAAAAAATTATAATTTTGTCTTCTAAATGAGTATGCCGTATCACTTTTATGTGTGATTAGGCCTAAAAAAGCCTAAATTAAATCTGTTCATCATGATTCATCACGATCATATCTCTTCACAAGATTTGGTTGAATTTCTGGGATTAAAGGGATAGTTCACCAAAAAATGAAAATTCTGTCATTAATTACTCACCTTCGTGTTATTCCAAACCCGTAAGACCTTCGTTCATCTTCGGAACGCAAATTTAAAGTGCCCCAATTATGCTATTTTAAAGTTTCCTAATTTAGTTTTGGAGGTCTCCAACAACAGGTTTACATGCATCAAAGGTCAAAAAACATTTTCTCATAATATATATTGCACATCACCACAATGTTCAATGATTCTCAAACGACTCAACGGATGAATCAGTCTCTCTAAATCCCTCCTTTCTGCAAGCCTACTCTGCTCTGATTGGTCAGATTGTTGTGATTTGGTCTACCGCGTACAGCGGAAACAAACACCATTACCATAACTGATCTTCAGCTCCGTCCGGAGGCTTCCTAAAGCTCAGCGATTGTACACACTGTAAAGACAGTAACGATGACGTTGATTTTACATCAATCCCAGCGCGAATCCGAATCGATGATGAAACATTGGAAGAACTAGTTATTCAAACCGAACCTTGAGCAGGACGTTTCTCAGTGATGCTACTCAGTTTTAGGTGCATTATGAGATGTTTCAACTGTAATTCCTCACCATCAGCATTAACAAATGTGCATCCATCAACAAACCCGTGTGTGCGGGAACTGTATCAATAAGAGCACATACGTTAGCCGAGCACTAACGTGAATGACTGATGTAACATTGAAGTTTGCAAAACAAATCTTGCTCCATCCTTTATCTTTACTCAAAGTAGTAAGAATGACAGACAATCTGCATTAATAGACACAGTTTTAGGTAATGCTGCAGCCCACTGCTGATTTACAGTAGTATTTCAGTAAGACAGTAATAACGTGAGTTAGCCAGATACACAATATGAAACACAATAAACACATTGTACAGCACAGCGTCTTCTCGACATGATGCTATCCAGTATCCACAGGAATCAGCTGCAGTGTTTGAGGGGGTTCAAGTTTTCCCTGGTGTCTGCGCGCAGGCAATATGCTACGGGCAATATGCTAATGTTTCATCTTGACGTCACAACGAAACGGCTTGTGATTCGTTTGAAAAACGATTCGTTTAATTGACTCCGAGTCGACTCTTTCTTTTGAGAGACAATAACTTTATATACACTGCACTTTCAGATTTAAAACTTCGCAGGATGTTTTCATTCACTTAGAACTATGTTGAAAGGTAATTTTCAAAAATCCATAATAGGGGCCATGCTATTGTTCCGAAGATGAACGAAGCTCTTACGGGTTTGGAATGACATGAGGGTGAGTAATTAATGACAGAATTTTCATTTTTGGGTGAACTAACCCTTTAACTTAAAATCATTTTTTGCAGTATATCTCCTGAGATTTTGTCAATGGCTGAAAAAAAGTTGGGGAATCCGTGTTCTGAGACAAGCATCACTGCTATTGCTCATGATTAGCTAGGTTCTTTATTGGGCTTTGGCATTTATTCTCACTTTTTCACCTACTGTCTTTAGGCCGTGTGGGCTGGTTGGGGTCATGCATCTGAGAACCCTAAACTCCCTGAATTGCTGCACAAGAATGGCATCGCCTTCATGGGTGAGACTGAGTTATTATTGTACAGCTACACATTGAATAAATTATTAATTTACAGTGATAGTGCTGCTCTTTCTATAGCGGTTTGTATCTTTTATTAGGTCCACCAAGTCAGGCTATGTGGTCTCTCGGGGATAAGATCGCCTCTTCTATTGTGGCCCAGACAGCTGGAATCCCCACATTACCCTGGAGTGGATCAGGTTAGTTTCAGCATCAGACGGCACACATATGAATTGTTTATTAACTGTCTGTGTGTATATGCACACAGAACCTGTAAGATCTGAATGAAATCACCAACATCAACTGGCTGCTGTTCTGTTGGTGGGAGTGCATAGCTTAGTTTGGGCCCTGTTGTTGATTTTAATGAATACTTTTGTAATGTTAACAATTCAGAAGGTCTCTGTGTACTTTACAGCATTAGCTGAGAGGGAACGTCTTTTGTATGGAAGCTAAATTTCATTAAAAATGAAATATGTGCGAATTAATCTGAATCTATTCAAATTGGGAAATCTATTCATACCCAGCCCTCTTTTTCAAGGTTCAAATCTTTGGAAGATATTCAGACTCAGAGGTTTGTTTGAGATAGCTGCTAAACTGTTATCGTTCCTTTCAACAATATCTGTTTTTATGGAACGAAGGCTTGTGAAACTTTACTTAACATAATTCTGTCTGGTTGTATGGAACTGATCATCCTCCAAGTCGTGTTTATGTGTAACCTACTTGCCTTCTCTTGTACTGCCTCTATCAAACACAGAATGAGAAACTATCACACTGAGAGAATTACCAACAATACATATACATATACAGTATATTGCCCTACCCTAGGTTGGTGTTTAACCCTCTGGTGCTCCTCGTGTGGTGGTCAAATGTGGTGGTACTATATTTTAGTTAGATAATGTTTTTTACTTAATATTTTGTGTTTTTATGGGATTTTATGGTACTAAATTATATGTTTATGCAGTAGTTATAATGCATTTATTTACTTTGAGCATAGACCTGAAGATCAAGTTTGGTCTCTTTTTAAAGAAGACACTTCGCAGATTATTGCTGAAGTGAAAAAAAAGTAAACATAGTTTTTTTAAGTATAAATTTAAGTTTTACATTTTTATATAAAATATGTATTTTCCAAAACATGATTTAAACTCTAAAACTACAAGAAAATCAAATCATAAATCAAAACAAGTCGTGCTCCAACTTTGAGGTTCATATTTATAAAAAAAAAAAAAAAAAAAAAAAAAAAAAAACCTTTCAGTAAGATTTTGTTTGGGTCCAGTACTAATCGCTTCCACTAGATGAAATTCGTTTCGCATTCATTTCCAATGCGGTCATTTTTGACCATGAGGAGCATAAGCGTGACTATTTTTATATGTCCATGATTTTGTGTGTGTGTGTGTGTGTGTGTGTGTGTGTGTGTTCACATAGCAAGTGCCAAAACCATTACCAAGTTTTGTACCATTCCGATGAAGTAAAAAAAACAAAACAAAACTTTTTTTGGTCAAAAATGATTGAAGAGCACCAGAAGGTTAGAACAAAGAGTACTTGTAAGTGAGGATTTTTTGACCACCATGATGCTGTGTTTGTACAGGGCTGACTGTAGAGTGGACAGAGGATGACCAGAAGAAAGGAATTGTTAATGTCCCTTCTGATCTGTACGAGCAGGGCTGTGTACATGATGTGGAGGCTGGACTGAAGGTATACTATACACTTCCATCATCTACAATGTGACATGTTCATAGTTTAGTTTTGTCAGTGACAGAGCATGTTTTTATTGATAGGCGGCTGAACTAGTGGGGTATCCTTTGATGGTGAAGGCGTCTGAGGGCGGTGGAGGAAAAGGTATCCGGAAGGTCAACGGCGCAGAAGACTTCCCCAACCTCTTTAGACAGGTCAGAGTTGTTATTCAAGTAAAATCAAGTCAATTCAAATTTATTTGTGTAATTCTTTTCAAAGCAGCTTTACAGAAAATCATGATGTTGATGTTTATAATATTGTAATATCTTTACGCCATATAGTCACATTTAGCAGATTTGACTTGGGCGACAATATAGTTTACATTTTGTGACGATACAAGCAATCAAGCAGTTTTTGTGTGTGTGTGTGTGTGTGTGTGTGTGTGTGTGTGTGTGTGTGTGTGTGTGTATATATATATATATATATATATATATATATATATATATATATATATATATATATATATATATATATGTGTATATATACAGTGGGGAGAACAAGTATTTGATACACTGCCGATTTTGCAGGTTTTCCTACTTACAAAGCATGTAGAGGTCTGTAATTTTTATCATAGGTACACTTCAACTGTGAGAGACGGAATCTAAAACAAAAATCCAGAAAATCACATTGTATGATTTTTAAATAATTAATTTGCATTTTATTGCATGACATAAGTATTTGATCACCTACCAACCAGTAAGAATTCTGGCTCTCACAGACCTGATAGTTTTTCTTTAAGAAGCCATCCTGTTCTCCACTCATTACCTGTGTTAACTGCACCTGTTTGAACTCGTTACCTGTATAAAAGACACCTGTCCACACACTCAATCAAACAGACTCCAACCTCTCCACAATGGCCAAGACCAGAGAGCTGTGTAAGGACATCAGGGATCAAATTGTAGACCTGCACAAGGCTGGGATGGGCTACAGGACAATAGGCAAGCAGCTTGGTGCGAAGGCAACAACTGTTGGCGCAATTATTAGAAAATGGAAGAAGTTCAAGATGACGGTCAATCTCCCTCGGTCTGGGGCACCATGCAAGATCTCACCTCGTGGGGCATCAATGATCATGAGGAAGGTGAGGGATCAGCCCAGAACTACACGGCAGGACCTGGTCAATGACCTGAAGAGAGCTGGGACCACAGTCTCAAAGAAAACCATTAGTAACACACTACGCCGTCATGGATTAAAATCCTGCAGCGCACGCAAGGTCCCCCTGCGCATGCCCAGGCCCGTCTGAAGTTTGCCAATGACCATCTGGATGATCCAGAGGAGGAATGGGAGAAGGTCATGTGGTCTGATGAGAGAAAAATAGAGCTTTTTGGTCTAAACTCCACTCGCCGTGTTTGGAGGAAGAAGAAGGATGAGTACAACCCCAAGAACACCATCCCAACTGTGCAGCATGGAGGTGGAAACATCATTCTTTGGGGATGCTTTTCTGCAAAGGGGACAGGACGACTGCACCGTATTGAGGGGAGGATGGATGGGGCCATGTATCGCGAGATCTTGGCCAACAACCTCCTTCCCTCAGTAAGAGCATTGAAGATGGGTCGTGGCTGGGTCTTCCAGCATGACAACGACCCGAAACACACAGCCAGGGCAACTAAGGAGTGGCTCCGTAAGAAGCATCTCAAGGTCCTGGAGTGGCCTAGCCAGTCTCCAGACCTGAACCCAATAGAAAATCTTTGGAGGGAGCTGAAAGTCCGTATTGCCCAGCAACAGCCCCGAAACCTGAAGGATCTGGAGAAGGTCTGTATGGAGGAGTGGGCCAAAATCCCTGCTGCAGTGTGTGCAAACCTGGTCAAGAACTACAGGAAACATATGATCTCTGTAATTGCAAACAAAAGTTTCTGTACCAAATAGTAAGTTCTGCTTTTCTGATGTATCAAACACTTATGTCATGCAATAAAATGCAAAATAATTACTTAAAAATCATACAATGTGATTTTCCTGATTTTTGTTTTAGATTCCGTCTCTCACAGTTGAAGAGTACCTATGATAAAAAATTACAGACCTCTACATGCTTTGTAAGTGGGCAAACCTGCAAAATCGGCAGTGTATCAAATACTTGTTCTCCCTACTGTATGTATGTATGTATATATATATATAGGTATATATATATATAGGTATATACAAGTATATTGTATGTATGCAAAATAATTGGACATATATACAAAAAATATACAGCAAAAACAGCAATATTGTGAAATATTTTTACAATTTAAAATAACTGCTTTTTTATTTGAAAATATTTTTAAATGCATTTTATTCCTGTGTTGGCAAACCTGAATTTTAAGCATTATTACTCCAGTCTTCAGTGTCACATGATCCTTCAGAAATCATTCTATAATATGCTGATTTGCTGCTCAAGAAACATTTATTATTATCGGTGTTGAAAACAGTTGTGTACCATGTTTTTTTTTCAGGATTCTTTGATGAATAGAAAGTTCAAAAGAACACCATTTATCTGAAATAGAAAGCTTTTGTAACATTATAAATGTCTTTACTGTCACATTTTATGCATCAATTTAATGCATCCTTGCTGAATAAAAGTATTGATTTTCTTTCATTTCTTTAAAAAAAAAAAAAAAAAAAAAATTTACTGACCCAAAACTTTTGAACAGTAGTGTATAATTACAAAAGCTTTCCCTTTCAGATAAATGCTGTTCTTCTGTCTTCTATTCATCAAAGAATCGTTGTATAATTTATTATTTTGTTAATTATTTCAAATGCTATGTAAGGGATAATGTACATCCAGCCGGTTGTTGATAACGGGTTAATGTACATTATGCTGCTTATTACACGGCTACTTGTCTCAAGTGAATTAGACACAAAATATTGTCTTGAGTTTAAATATTTTATTAGCTCTTACGCAAAGCTTCCGCGAAGAAAAACAGTTCCAAACTGCTTTGAGCCTTTTGAAGTCAGACAAGACGGACATTTAAGGCATAATCTACAGTCATATCACTAATTACAATAAACAGTTGGACATGAAATATTGATTAAAATATTTTATTAGCTCATTTGTAAGTTGACAAATTCAAACTTTTCAGGAAAGAAAAACAGCTCTTCAAGGCAGCTTAAGCCATGACACGAAGTTATAAAAAAACTGGGGAGTCAGTGGAGTCATCTGATTCTATCCATTGCTGAAAAGATTTGTTTTTACCATATATGTTGAAATTAATGCTGAAGTCTTACATTGTAACCCGTGGTGGTTAAGTGTTTTTCAGTCACAAGATGGCGCCAGACAGTCAACGAGAGCGGAGTGACACGTTAAACATATAAGTAGTACCGGTCAAGATAACTCGTACCCGGATGAGCGGTGTGTTATTCATTTTGGCGGTTGTTATCTGGGAATAACATACCGCTGGAATGCACGACTGACCAATCAGAATCAAGTATTCCACAGAGCCGTGTAATAATGAGAATTATGAAGGCTGTAAGGTTTTGTTCGTTTTATAACTGCCACTAGAATTTTACCCACCTTTTGGTAAAGCTGTTAACTTTCCAAAGTCTGTTAGAGTATCATTTCAGAACTATAACTTCAATACTGTTTTATTCAGGTTCAAGCTGAGGTTCCAGGTTCCCCCATCTTTGTCATGCAATTGGCCAAACATGCTCGTCACCTGGAGGTGCAGATCTTGGCTGATCAGTACGGTAATGCCATCTCTCTGTTCGGCCGTGACTGCTCTGTCCAGCGCAGACACCAGAAGATCATAGAAGAGGCTCCAGCTACTATTGCCACCTCTGATGTGTTTGAGGATATGGAGAAGGTATGACAGACTATCATGAGGCATCAGAGTCAGCAGAAGTTGAATGCTAATGCTATATTATATTTTTGCTATATAGGAATTAATAAAATATCTGCTGTCATGAAAAACTGAGTTACTTAAATGGAGGAAAATGAAGAACTGTGTATCCGTTTGTTTCAGTGTGCAGTGAAGTTGGCGAAGATGGTGGGTTATGTGAGTGCAGGTACAGTAGAGTATCTCTACAGTCAGGACAGCAGCTTTTACTTCCTGGAGCTCAACCCTCGTCTTCAAGTGGAACATCCTTGTACTGAGATGGTGGCTGATGTTAACCTGCCTGCGGCCCAACTGCAGGTCTGTATGTGAATTTGAGTTTTAAAGGAATATTCCAGGTAAATAAAAGTTCCATAGAAAATTATTTTGGCTCATCTCTCAGTTTGTAAAAACAAAGGAAAGATGCACTTTAAATCCGCTCGTACAATTGCCTCATTGTACTGCATTGTACTACAGTCTCTGCAGCAGACACTGGTCACGTGACAACTGTTGCTGCTATATAGGTCACTTGGCTGAGGCCAGTGTGCTTTAGGTTCAGTGAGAATGGGAGAGGGGGGTTAATACGCTTATGTAACACACAAAGAATGCTGCAGATGAATGAAGGGAACTGATGGAAAGAGAAAAGGAGAGACTGAAAAGGGCAATGGGGAGAGAAACGCAGTGGGGAGGCACTTATCGATTGCATAAACAAGGGTGTGTAGAAATTAGAGGGAAAAGTGCATATTTGAAGACATAGGAACTTGTGTATCTTATTCTACATATTTTACTCATATCAAGAGGAATATCATAGATATTACGTTTATGCTCATTTTTACAGGGAACTGAATAATGCTTTTTTTTGTTTTTCATTTTGAAAGGTATTTTTGGTCATTGTGACACATTTGTTCTGTAATTCAGATCGCTATGGGCATCCCACTTCACCGCATTAAAGACATCAGAGTGATGTATGGGATGCAGCCGTGGGGAGACTCCCCCATTGACTATGATGGACTCTCTACCACCCCCTCTCCACGAGGACACGTCATTGCAGCTCGAATTACCAGCGAGAACCCAGATGAGGTGTGTGAGCCTGACTGATACTTAAAGGGTCATCATGTGAAAATTTAATAGAGAGGGTGGAAAATTACCACGAATAACAAAACTATGACTGATTTTTGTGCAAGAAACTTTTTCAGTAGATGCCATGGGGGAAAAAATCATTAATATAATATAATACAATATACAGTTAAATACAGTTAAAAAGATTTTTTTTTTTTTTTTAACAAAATTATTACTTTTATTTGTCAGGGAAATATAAAATTGATCAAAAGTGGCAGTATAGATATTTATAATGTTACAATTTTTCTATTCCAAATAAACTGTTTTTTAACTTTGTTCATCAGAGAATCCTGAAAAAAAAAAAAAAGTATCACTGTTTCCTTAAAAATATTATGCAGACACAACACTTTTCAACAATGATAAAGATGATAAGATATGTAATGCAACTTAAAGGGATAGTTCACCCCAGAATGAAAATTTTGTCATCATTTACTTACCCTCATGTTGTTCCAAACCTGTATGAGTTTCTTCTGTTGAACACAAAAGAAGATATTTTAAAGAATGTTGGTAACCAGACAGTTGATGGTAGCCATTGACTTTCATAGTGTTTTTTTCCTACTATGGAAGTCAATGGCTACCGTCAACTGTTTGATTACCAACATTCTTTAAAATATCTTCTTTTGTGTTCAACGGAGGAAAGAAATATTCTGTATAATATTACATTTGAACAACATTTCGGTTTTTACTGTATTTTTGATCAAATAAATGCAGACTTGGTAAAACATAAGACAAAAAATCATACTGTACTGAAGAAAAAAAAACTTTTTGAATGAATATTGTAAAGTAATTACCATGTAAATTTTTTCTGATGAGGCTTTGTCTGTGTTTGTGTGTGTGTGTGTGTGTGTGTGTCAGGGTTTTAAGCCCAGCTCAGGAACTGTCCAGGAATTAAATTTTCGCAGTAACAAGAACGTGTGGGGCTACTTTAGTGTGGCGGCTGCTGGAGGTCTGCATGAGTTTGCAGACTCTCAGTTTGGCCACTGCTTCTCCTGGGGAGAGAACCGAGAGGAAGCCATCTCGTGAGTACTTCCTGTCGCTGAAAATCTCAATTTTTGAGAAAAGTAGAGTGCAGCAGTTGTTGTCACCAAATGACTCCTCTTGTCAGTTTTATTTAATTAATTGCAAATGATAATCATAAATAAACATGCATAAATAAATCATTATGGAAAGGTTATGCGGGTCCATTCGCTTATGCTTATCCATCCAGTTTGTTGTCCTGTTGTCCATTATTTGTAGAAGTAGCCAAAACAAAATGTTCTTATATTTGATATGAAAAAAGACATTGAGATGTATTATTGATTAAGCTGTATGGGTCATGTTAGGAACATGGTGGTGGCCCTCAAGGAGCTGTCCATCAGAGGAGACTTCCGGACTACAGTGGAGTATCTCATAAAGCTGCTAGAAACTGAAAGCTTCCAGCACAACAGCATCGACACGGGTTGGCTGGACAGACTCATCTCAGAGAAGATGCAGGTGCATGAATCCACTATCTTCATTTCACATCACAACTGTCATGAACATGCCTGTAATTTCTTCCAGCCATTTTCAGTCAAACATTCACCTATGACAGCAAGACATTGTGACATTTCCTGTTTGATGCTCAAATACGCTTCGCTAATTTGAGTCCACTATATAAGTTACCATTCAGTCACATCATTTAAATGACAAGTGGAGCCGATTGTCAGTTTGAATGTCTGTAAATGTGGGTGTAGGCAGAGCGTCCTGACACTATGCTGGGAGTAGTGAGTGGAGCACTGCATGTGGCTGATGTCAACCTCAGGAACAGTGTGTCCAACTTCCTGCACTCACTGGAGAGGTAACAATCCATTTTACATACCATCTTGAGAGCACGCTTTATTGTTATTATACCCTTGTTTGTATGACTAGTCAAAATATATGAGTATTGGGGCTCGGTATTGATTTTTGGTATTAAATTCTGATTCACAAGCTCTTGAAGCTGTAAACTATACAGGGAACCCTGTCAGTTGGTACGTTACTAAAAGGTTAAAGGTTAACATAAAAAAAACGTCCAAAAGTCCAAATTCACTTGCTATTTATTTTTAGATATAGTTATCAACACTCAAATAAAAACAAACATTTAAATTGCACATAAGGCCATTTTTATATCAACTAATGATTTTAATGATAATTAATGTTTATATGTGCACTCCGTTGTGTCACAGTGGCTGTAATAAAAAAATGTTTTCATGACATATTCATTCAGACATAAATAAATGAGACATCAGTAACAGGTTAAGTAAAAATATGATGATAATGTAAATTTAGTGTATATATTTAGCAAAATGCTCCTCAAAAGTGTTTTTTGAGTGACGTTCCTGAGGTAAATGTAACCTTACATGGCATTCTTTACAAGCTGTTTATTGAAGCCTTTCTGTGGTTGAAACACGGATTGAACGATTACATTTCAGCAAGTTGGACTGTTTCTATTGGTCCGTTTCATTTATTTCATGCTATAACTAGTACTAAAGATGATCAGTTCACGTATACTCTGAGCAGCGATCTTTCACTCCTCATTAAAGAGCGCTAAAATGGTATTTATTATTTGAATTCCATGATCACATTTACAGAATTTGAAAGCTGACACTCTGTTTGCTATCAAAAGTAACCAAAAAATCATAAAGCTAATTGGGATTTATTATATTTTAGGCATGCTACAAATAATGTTTAGAGAAGTTTTGTTCACGCATAAACAGAAAACAGCATAGAGTAAAAGAATGATTTTGCAATGTTCTGAATCAGTATCGGTTCATCAAAATGAAGATCACTAAAAAATTATTAATCAACACTATCAACCGAGCCCTAATGAGTATATATGTGGTGTGTTTGTTTTTTGCAGTCATAGGATGTTCTCACCCTTTTGCTCTCTTTTTTATGTGTCTGTAGAGGGCAGGTTTTACCTGCACACACCCTGTTGAACACGGTGGATGTTGAGCTGATCTATGAGGGAACCAAATATGTTCTAAAGGTGACCAGACAGTCACCTAACTCTTATGTAGTCATCATGAATGACTCTTCGGCGGAGGTGGACGTCCATCGGTTGAGCGATGGAGGTCTGCTGCTTTCATACGACGGCAGCAGCTACACCACCTACATGAAGGAGGAGGTGGACAGGTAGGATTCTGAGTGTAAATACAAGATGGAGAACTTGAGAACATAGTGTTAGGAGAGCTGTTCATGGTTCTCATACTTGAACAATGTGTAGATTCATCATTGAAGGTGCGGAACTACATTTAAATGTTGGTTTGTACTTCAGTAAAATTTATTTATTTTGCAAGACATATGAAATAAAAAGGTGAATGGCATCTAATGCTTTCAATAATTCCATGCAGTATATAGGAAGTTTTTTTTTGTCATTTTCGATTGGTTGAAATGTCATTTATTTAGCTCTTTTTATTATTGATTTTAACCACAATAACAATGCTGCATTGCTTTTCTGTATGTATGTACTTGTATATTAGGGCTGTCCATTAATAAAAAAAATGAGTAATTGCATAGGTTTCTTTTAATTACACCTAACATAAAAATTTAATAATATATATATCACATTACATTAAATCTACACATTAATGTGGAAACAACATAAAGATAGTATTTTACAATTTCTGGGGATAAAATGAGTATAAATGAAAGCAAGGCCTAAACTGCAAATTATCAGTTTTTTTTTTTTATAACAACATTATAACAACCTTTTTATATAGTGTGTTTAGTGATGTTTCTCTGTCATTACGTCAGTTCAACTCTTAAAACAGATATTGCATTAATTGTTTTTTACATTTATTTTCAATGTATTAAACAAGAAATATTAATGACAGAAATTAACATATTATTTTTCCTAGTCCTAATAAAATATAACTTTTTTTCCATAATTATTCCATAATAGTTATACTATTACTGTTTAATTCAAGAGACTGTAATAAGTTTATCACGAAAATAGATGTTTATTAGTTGAGCTCATGTTATATAGTTTCTGTTAAAAAAAAAAGGAAAATTTGGGAAATATTTTTTTAACCAAAGCTAAATGGCATACATTGTAACTATATTAGTATAAATGTTACTGTATTATTGCCTATCTTGATCATTGTATGTGTTTGTCTTATATAACGAAAAAAGAAAAAGAAAATACAGGTATGTAGGAAAACATTTGAGCATTTTATTTTATTCCTTAGGTATCGCATCATAATCGGTAACAAGACGTGTGTGTTTGAAAAGGAGAATGACCCTTCACTCCTGCGATCGCTATCTGCTGGGAAACTCATCCAGTATACTGTGGAGGACGGTGGACACGTGTTTGCTGGACAGTGTTATGCAGAGATAGAGGTGTGTACGAGCCATTAATGGCAACGAATTCCAGATGACAGGGTGCACAGATTTTGTTTTTAAGGCCCTGTCCACACGAACACAGGTATTTTCAAAACCGCAGCTTTTTCTTTGCGGTTTGGCCGTTCGTCCACATGCAAACGCAGTATCTGGACACTGAAACCAAACTTTTTTGAAAACTCCTGCCAGGGTGAACATTTTTAGAAACTCCGGTTGCAGTGGTGTCGTGTGGACCGTGAAAACGGAGATTTTGGCTTGTTGCGTCAGAACTGAAACCGGCAATAACATTTTTTCCAGGCTTCTGATTGGCCAACATGGCTTTACAGTTAGGGTTATATTGCCACCTGTTGGTTTGGTATGCTCTTGACAGCTCTTCATAGCGTGTTTTGCCTTTTCATGTAGACGTGTTTTTTTTTTTTTTTTAAACAGAGGGAAAAACTCTGTTTATAAAAATACCCATGTACGTGTGGACTAGGCCTAAGTCCATTGGGACATAAACTTTCCCAGCATACAAAAAATGTTACTGTATTTTGCCACATTTGTTAAGACATTAGGTAGCAAGTAAATGAGACTGAGCAGATTCTTAATTCTAAGATTCTTCAGCAGATGTTAATTCTACTTACTGTAGCTCTCAAAAGTTACATAGTGGTTTACATTTACCTACTTTTTATTGTCAAAAAGTGATTTGTGAGATTTTGTTCCTTTTCCATGTCAGTTATACAACCATTTCCTGTCTGAGTGGGTAGTTCTCGGGTAAAATTAGTAAATAGTAGTACGTACATAGTACATAAGTACAAACCCGATTCCAAAAAAGTTGGGACACTGTACAAATTGGGAATAGAAAAGGAATGCAATAATTTACAAATCTCATAAACTTATGTTTTATTCACAATAGAATATAGATAACATATCAAATGTTGAAAGTGAGACATTTTGAAATGTCATGCCAAATATTGGCTCATTTTGGATTTCATGAGAGCTACACATTCCAAAAAAGTTGGGACAGGTAGCAATAAGAGGCCGGAAAAGTTAAAAGTACATATAAGGAACAGCTGGAGGACCAATTTGCAACTTATTAGGTCAATTGGCAACATGATTGGGTATAAAAAGAGCCTCTCAGAGTGGCAGTGTCTCTCAGAAGTCAAGATGGGCAGAGGATCACCAATTCCCCCAATACTGCGGTGAAAAATAGTGGAGCAATATCAGAAAGGAGTTTCTCAGAGAAAAATTACAAAGAGTTTGAAGTTATCATCATCTTCAGTGCATAATATCATCCAAAGATTCAGAGAATCTGGAACAATCTCTGTGCGTAAGGGTCAAGGCCGGAAAACCATACTGGATGCCCGTGATCTTCGGGCCCTTAGACGGCACTGCATCACATACAGGAATGCTACTGTAATGGAAATCACAACATGAGCTCAGGAATACTTCCAGAAAACATTGTCGGTGAACACAATCCACCATGCCATTCGCCGTTGTCGGGTAAAGGTCTATAGGTCAAAAAAGAAGCCATATCTAAACATGATCCAGAAGCGCAGGCGTTTTCTCTGGGCCAAGGCTCATTTAAAATGGACTGTGGCAAAGTGGAAAACTGTTCTGTGGTCAGACGAATCAAAATTTGAAGTTCTTTTTGGAAAACTGGGACGCCATGTCATCCGGACTAAAGAGAACAAGGACAACCCAAGTTGTCATCAGCGCTCAGTTCAGAAGCCTGCATCTCTGATGGTATGGGGTTGCATGAGTGCGTGTGGCATGGGCAGCTTACACATCTGGAAAGGCACCATCAATGCTGAAAGGTATATCCAAGTTCTAGAACAACATATGCTCCCATCCAGACGTCGTCTCTTTCAGGGAAGACCTTGCATTTTCCAACATGACAATGCCAGACCACATACTGCATCAATTACAACATCATGGCTGCGTAGAAGAAGGATCCGGGTACTGAAATGGCCAGCCTGCAGTCCAGATCTTTCACTCATAGAAAACATTTGGCGCATCATAAAGAGGAAGATGCGACAAAGAAGACCTAAGACAGTTGAGCAACTAGAAGCCTGTATTAGACAAGAATGGGACAACATTCCTATTCCTAAACTTGAGCAACTTGTCTCCTCAGTCCCCAGACGTTTGCAGACTGTTATAAAAAGAAGAGGGGATGCCACACAGTGGTAAACATGGCCTTGTCCCAACTTTTTTGAGATGTGTTGATGCCATGAAATTTAAAATCAACTTATTTTTCCCTTAAAATGATACATTTTCTCAGTTTAAACATTTGATATGTCATCTATGTTGTATTCTGAATAAAATATTGAAATTTGAAACTTCCACATCATTGCATTCTGTTTTTATTCACAATTTGTACAGTGTCCCAACTTTTTTGGAATCGGGTTTGTAGACCAGACTTTATGGCAATAGTTAAAGTTTGACTGCACAAGACAACAGAGATTGTTGTGCATGTGTGAAATGCCTTTTTATTTGTTTGCTGCATTATTAATGCTATATACATGTCTTTTAGGTGATGAAGATGGTGATGACCCTGACAGCCTCTGAGTCTGGCTGTATTCACTATGTGAAGAGAGCTGGTGCAGTGCTGGAGCCAGGCTGTATCATCGCCAAACTGCAGCTGGATGATCCCAGCAGAGTACAGCAGGTACATCCATGTGTTACATGTGGTAAATGTATGATATTTGTATGTGAGCTCATTTTAGTTTGGTTCCCTTTCAGAAGTTATAGAGAGCTGAAGTGGTTTAGTGTTTCCAATGAGTGTGTCTGTTTCAGGCGGAGCTGTATACAGGAACATTACCCAGTGTTCAGTCTGTGGCTCTTCGGGGAGAGAAGCTTCACAGAGTCTTCCACAGCACTCTGGATCACCTAGTGCACATTATGAACGGCTTCTGTCTGCCAGAGCCCTTCTTCAGTGGCAGGGTGAGAAAACACATGTAGCTCTTCAACCACTTTATTGGACTTCATAGCAGTAGTTCTCCACCTTTTTTGCTCCAAGGCCCCCATTGTCTACAACAATATTTGAAGGCCCTACACTACTAATTTTAAGAGCTGAATGTTCGGTCACACTTTAGATTAGGGTCAAATTCTCACTATTAACTACGACTTTTGCCTCAAATATTACTGCTTATTTATAGTTAGTAAGGTAGTTGCTAAGTTTAGGTATTGGGTAGGATTAAGCGATGTAGAATATGGTCATGCATTAATATATGCTTTATAAGTACTAATAAACTAATATCCTAATATGCATTCTAATAAGCAACTAGTTAATAGTGAGAATTGAATGTTCTTTTAAGGTCCCCACTCTTTTAAGGTTCTGGGGGGTGTTTTTGAGGTGTTGGAGCACCAAAATCTTATGGGGCTGGAAATCAAACCGTGGCAACAACTTAAAAGTAGCCCAATTCCGTGGGAAAACCGTGGACATGGCAACACTGTTAAGTTTTCTTTTAGAAGATGCGTAATAGCACCCCCCTACTGTTTAACAGTGAAAACACGGAAAGACAGAAAATTCTGTCAATGGCGGGGAAGCATTCTCCCAAATGACGGAAATTTCCATCAGTGGCGGGGAAAGAGTTCATTCTTAGTTGTTTTAGTGAATTTTAATGCTTATTTTATCTTACTGTAAATCATTAAGTCACCTTTAGGCCCCCTTGGAAGTTTAGTGAGGCCCCCTGGTTGAGAACCACTGCTCTAAATGGACAGTTTTCATTTTTGTTGCTGATATACTAATACATGATAAAATGTATAGTTAGTAAATATATTGAAAATAATTAATAAATAATGATGCCTCTGGTTTCACAGACAAGGCTTAAAGGGTTAGTTCACCCAAAAATAAAAATTCTGTCATTAATTACTCACCCTAATGTCGTTCCAAACTCGTAAGACCTTCGTTCATCTTCAGAACACAAATTAAGATATTTTTGATGAAATCCGACAGCTCTCTGACCCTCCGTAGACAGCAACACAACGACCACTTTCAAGGTCCAGAAAGGTAGTAAAGGCATTGTTAAAATAGTCCATGTGACTACAGTGGTTCAACCTTAATGTTATAAAAGTGACAAGAATACTTTTTGTGCGCAAAAAAAAAAAAAAAAAACGACTTTCATGGTTGTTGTGTTACTGCCTATGTGGGGTCAGAAAGCTCTCGGATTTCATCAAAAATATCTTATTTTGTGTTCTGAAGATGATTGAAGGTCTTATGGGTTTGGAACGACTTGAGGGTCAGTAATTAATGACAGGAATTTCATTTTTGGGTGAACTAACCCTTTAAGCTAGTCCCAGACTAAACTGCATGTTTGAGCTGTTTTAACTGAAAGCAACTTGCTCTGATATATCTTAAAATATGTCTGCCATTGTTTTGTCTCAAGATGCACACCAGTTATGTTTTTTTTTTTCTAAAGCATGTTTATAAAAGCTACTTAAATGCCCTAATTGAACTAAGGCCTAATCCTGGCTTAATCTAAGCCCAGTCTGTGAAAACGGGCCTTAATGTTGTTCATGTCGATGGTTTCTAATATAAACATAAAAACAAAAATCTATAGTAAAAAAAAACAAGTGAGGTGGAAAAGCAAGCGTAATATTGGTAAGCAGCTATTTTATTATTATCATTACCACTACTAATATTTTCAAAATGGATTTAAGAATGTCATTATTACAACATTTAAGCCACACTCAATGTCTTATATTGCATTAGATATCACAAAATATCATACCGTAATACCTATAATCAAATTATTCTAGACTATTTCTCAGAGCTAACTCTACAGTGAATAGTGGGCAATTTGTGTCGCTTTGCCAGACCAGGTTTGGTGTAAATTGGCATTAAGGTTTGTATGTGTGCGTTTTAGCTGAAAGAATGGGTGGAGCTTCTGATGAAGACTCTGAGGGACCCGTCTCTGCCCCTGCTGGAGCTTCAGGACATCATGACGAGTGTTTCAGGCCGGATCCCTCCAGCCGTAGAGAAGGCCATCAAGAAAGAAATGGCTCAGTATGCCAGCAACATCACTTCTGTCCTCTGCCAGTTTCCCAGCCAGCAGGTGCTGCTTGTTGTCCTTTGAATTCTGAAGCTATAAAACTGCGACCATTGTTTATAAATGTTGTCAAATTTTCATCTCAGATTGCCAATATACTGGACAGTCATGCTGCCACATTGAACAGGAAGTCAGAGAGAGAGGTCTTCTTTATGAACACTCAGAGCATTGTACAGCTGGTTCAAAAGTTAGTCCTTCATTTGAACAACCTCAACATGTACTAAAATCACTGATCTATATAAATGACTGGATTGCTCATGACACCATAAAAAGTGAAGCCACTGTAAAGCCAATTGGAAATCATCAATTTTAATGAGAAAACTTTACATAACGAGTCAGTGTTTTTATATCTGAAGTCTCCCTGTACATTCCGCAATTGTCCTAAACATTTAAATGGTTATTTGTTTAAAGTCTGGAATTTCCCCTGCTTATTAAGTTACGTTCATCTTCATTACAGTAGCGAATATCAGATCAGTTGACGGACGCCAGTACATTTGGCAATATAGTGTATGTTCATTCTTAATATTTCCTGCATAATTACGTACGACAGTGTGTAGTTGACGCACCGATCTTAACAATTTCAGCCCAAAAAGACCATGAACATTACAGATAACGTCAGAAGTAACAATTTATTTTCACACATACAGTATATCCTAAAAACTAATCCTGTCCCACTGATACACTGCAAATCTGGTGATTTTAGGTCAAGATTTTGGCTGCAAGTCAGTGATGCCCTGGTAGTTTAGAATCTAATGAGCAATCCAGTCATTTATATAGATCAGTGACTTAAACACAATCACAAACACAGGTTAACTGGCCTTCATGTCTGTTGTGTACCCAGGTACCGCAGTGGCATCAGAGGTCATATGAAAGCAGTGGTGATGGACCTCCTCAGGCAGTATTTAAGAGTGGAAGTTCAGTTTCAGCATGGTAAGACTGCACATTATTGCCCGGTTTCACAGACAAGGCTTAAATCTAGTCCCAGACTAAAATGCATGTTCGAGCTGTCTTAACTGAAAGCAGCTTCCACTGACATAATTCAAAATATGTCTGTGCCATTGTTTTGTCTCAAGATGCATACCAGAAATGTGTTTCTAAGGCATGTTTATAAAAGCTACTTAAATATCCTAATTTAACTAAGGCCTACTCCTGCTTAATCTAAGCCCTGTCTGTGAAACCAGGCCTATATGGCCGTAAATGCTATCACTGGATGTTGCCTTATTTTATAATGTGACCACTGGATGGCACTGTAACATTATGATCTGTTCTTGTGTATGAAATCATTTAAATGAAAATATTCAAGTATTTTAATAAATAGCCATAGAAAATAGAAACAAATGATCCCACATGTATTTTAAAATGAGAAAATGTTTGCTATTTAATAAATATTTGCTTTTTCTATTCTTTCCATTATATTTACTATTTAATTAATAATTAATTGTATTAATTCATTTACTATTCATTTGTGTATGTATTACTGTCAGGTCACTATGACAAGTGTGTATTTGCACTACGAGAGGAAAACAAAGGGGACATGGCCAATGTGCTCAACTACATATTCTCTCATGCAAAAGTCACAAAGAAGAACTCTCTGGTCACCATGTTGATTGTGAGTACACAGACACAATTTTCAAACACAGAGAGTTTAATGTGAATGATTGTTTGGTTTTGAATCATTCATAAGGCCAACTTTTGTATTGTGAGATGTAATAACTCCTGAGATACACTGCCTGGCCAAAAAAAAGTCACTGTTTGGATTTAAATGGGCAAATGCTTAAGAATCTACTGTATAATTGGATCATTATTGTAGTGATTATGTTTCTAGCATGTTATATGTTTGGCAGCAGTTCTTTTAGCTTTTAGTGTGTAGCTTTTCATTTCTTAAACAACCATGTAGGAAGACTCATCATGGCTGTATTCCAGGATAACAATGTCAAGATTCATCAGGCTCGAACTGTGAAAGAATGGTTGGGAGGGAGCATGAAGAATCATTTTCACACATGAATTAGCACCTCTGAGTCCAGACCTTAAATTCATTGAAAGTCTTTGGGATGTGACTTTACAGAGTGCTTGACTCTTGCATTGTCAATACAAGATCTTGAACAAAAACTGATGCACCTCTTGATGGAAATAAATGTTGTGATGTTATTTCCATCAAGAGGTGCATATGGCCATGATGTGTCTTCCTACATGGTTGTTTAAGAAATGAAAAGCTACACACTCCATCAGTTAAGATTAGTTAGAAGTACTGTTGCCAAACATATAACATGCTAGAAACATAATAATCACTGCAATAATGATCCAATCATAGACTCTTAAGCATAAGCATCTAAATCCAGACAGTGACTTTTTGGCCGGGCAGTATATAATAAAAACATTTATATTTTATCTGTGACTCCAGTCCACTCATGATGAAAATGTTTGTCCCTAACTTCTCTCTGTAGGATCAGCTGTGTGGAAGAGACCCCACTCTGACGGACGAGCTCATGGCCATCCTCACAGAACTCACACAGCTCAGCAAGACCACTAATGCCAAGGTGGCACTGCGGGCACGGCAGGTTCTCATCGCTTCTCACCTTCCCTCATACGAGCTGCGACACAATCAGGTGGAATCCATCTTCCTGTCCGCCATTGACATGTACGGACATCAGTTCTGCATTGAGAACCTGCAGGTAGGACATGCTGGATGTCTGTGATTGACTTGACAGATCTGAAGTGCTATCTGCTGAACCACTTATGATTGTCAAATGTTGAAGGTTAAGGAAAAATTCAGAAATAAAATTGAAATGGCTTTAGTTTAGTTCATTATGAGGAGTTTGAATTTAATTGGCCATCCTCACAGGATGTTGAATGGGAATTAGAAGGACATTGATAAGAAGTGGAAGTTTGACACAAAATATAAATTATTACATAATTAGTGTAAGATAATTATTTATTCCCTGATATGTAGAAACGACTAGACATATTTTATAAATTGTTCGATACTGTCAAATAATTTAACACAGCAGTCAAAACACTTGTCTTCTAATGTTATAAATGAACAAGCCATGTAGATACTTTAATACAGCTTTAGAGCTGTTAAGTAATAATATTATAAGTGATAATCCGATAATAAATTATATTAAATATAATTATATTAAATGAACAAGCCATGTAGATACTTTAATACAGTTTTAGAGCTGTTTTGTAATAATACTATGTGATCATTTGATAATTAATACATTATATTAAATGTAATTATTAAATGAACAAGCCATGTAGATACTTTAATACAGTTTTAGAGCTGTTTTGTAATAATACTATAAGTGATAATTTGATAATTAATTTCACATTAAATATTGACTTCATTGTTCATTGTTTCATTCATTTAGCTAGTTACACTACAGCTCATTTTTTTAAAGAAAATAATATTTTTATTCAGCAAGGATGCATTAAATTGATCAAAGCTGGCAGTAAAGTATTTTACATTGTTAAAAAAAACAAATACATGCTGTGCACTTGCACCTTCTATTCAGAAAATAATCCTGAGAAAAAAAACATATCAGTTTCCACAAAAATATTAAGCAGCACAACTGTTTTCAGCAAATTAGAATGGTTTCTGAAGGCTGCTTTGCATCACAGGAATAAATTATATTTTTAAAATGGTTAATAGTTATTAAAATAGTTATATTTAGTTATTTTAAATTGTAACAATATTTTACAATATGAATGTTTTTTTTATGGTATTTTTGATCAAATGAATACAGTCTTAATGAGCAGAAGAGACTTCGTTAGATAAAATAAAAAAAATCTTACCGATCTTAAAGTTTGGAATGGTAGTGTATTTTTGTAGTTTCATTTGATGCCTCTATTGGCACAGAAATGACACACTTTACCTTTTAAGTTGTAATATTTTGCTTCAGAACATTGTGTATTGTCAAATTATTGATCCCTTTCTTGATTTTCTCTAGAAACTGATCCTGTCAGAGACGTCCATCTTCGACGTACTGCCAAATTTCTTTTACCACAGTAATCAGGTGGTACGGATGGCTGCTCTAGAGGTAAGACTGTCATTTTACTTTTATTTATCCAAGAAACGGACTGTTTATTTGTGTCTTTATAAGATGTCAAACATGGTTCCCGCTCTCTTTACTTAGGTGTATGTTCGTAGAGCTTACATCGCTTATGAACTCAACAGCGTCCAGCACCGTCAGCTGAAGGACAACACTTGCATCGTAGAGTTCCAGTTCATGCTGCCCACATCCCACCCAAACAGGTATCTCAACATGTACCGCAGCCCTTCCTCCCCCACCTCTCCCACCCCCTCGCTTGGACTGTGGAGGAGCATGTCAAAAACAGAATAAAGACGGGCAATTGGGGCAAAAGTGTGTTTGAATTCTATATTCATCAGCATCTCTGCGTAAATAAAAACTACTTGTTGGTTACGACAAAGATTCTCCTCCACAGTACCACAACCCACTTCCCTTTCACCCTTAAAATGCTCTACCTGTGCACAATCTATGCCACTGATTTACTGTCTTCCGTGATCAGGAGGTTTGTACGAAGTAGGACTAGAAAAGCGTTATTTAGTGAAAATAGGGTCTGAATCACAGGGCCAGCAAAAGTTCGTCTTTTAAGGTGTCTCTCATCTGTTCTGGCCACGTCCGTGTGTTTCAGGTGACACCGATCTATTGCAAACCAAAGAATGCGACCAATAGGACATGCTCAGCGATTGTGCTGATTGGCTGTCTAGCAGCTCGCTCTTCTTGCACTTCCTTTTTTATTCTCTGCTGATTTATGCTTGTGAACTAATTCAGTGCAGCCTCCTCAGATGCATGTTATGCTTTTTTGTGTTTCTTGCTTATTCAGTTTGTGCGTTTAGTCCTATTTTATTTAATTTTTTTCCAGTAGTCATTGCTGCTTTGCCTGTGATTTGTGTCAAATGAATGGCTTATGCATTGTACTGTGTTAAAGTACATGAAGGAGATTTTAGCTGCATTTACTGCAGTGTTTTAAGAGCTGAATTGTTGCATGTAAGGGAGGGGCAGTTATATGTGAAGTGTGTGGCTTGGTTTAGATTACAAGTGTTGTGGATGAATCTCACAAATTTAATCTCAATTTTAAACCCCTAAAATCAAAAGAAAAAAACAACAACAAATAAATTATATTTCACACAGGGATTCAATGGTATTAAAATTCTGTCCAATAAGACAATATTTATTTTGGTGTTATGGCCAATGAATGAAAAATGGCTGATATTAAAATTCTGTAATATTTTGTGTAAAAAAAAAAAAACAAAAAAAATTAAATTTATATAAAATAACTGAAATTAAGTCTAAATATTCCTTTTTTTTTTTTAAATGTAGTTTTAAAAAAAAAACAGTTGATGACACTAGATGATGAGGATGTTTGAATTTTGATATAATTTTAAAGTTTAGACTTATTAAAAGTAACAAAGCACAAAGCTTTTTGTTCACACTGCGCATCAACAGAAAACAGCACAGACTAAAAGATGTTAGATTTAAGAAACCATATCATTACAGAGAAAAATCGAGAAATGAGTATTGTCATTCCAGAGCTAGTGTATTTACGGAATAGCTGTTTTGGCCGAAAATGTTCGGTAGCCGAACTTTTGGTGCATCCCTTGCTGAATAAAAGTATTAATTTCTTTAACAGGTTTTCCGTGGCTCTTAAAGTCTTAATTTGACCTTCTTCAATTTAAGGCCTTAAAAATGTCTTTAATTGGATCAGAAAGTCTTAAATTCAATATCATGGCATTAAATTAGGGCCCTATGATTTCTGTGTTGCAGAAAACGTGGACAGAATTGCAGAATCCATTCATAAAAATGGAATTTACTGTATAATGAAGAATGTCACAGAATTTGTCAAATTTTTGATGAATAAATCAAAAGTAGGTCAGTACACTTGAAGGGATAGTTCACACAAAAATGACAATTCTTTCATAATTTACTTACCCTAATGTCGTTCCAAACCCATAAGACTTTAGTTCATCATATAAAGCAATTGAGTCTCTTCAGAAAATTTGGCATAAACCGCTCGATTCTTATGAATTAGTTTTACGATCTCTTTATGAACTTTTTGAATTGTCAAAGTGGTAGTTGCTTAGACTGTCAATGGAGGGACAGAAATCTTGCCGATTTCATAAAAAATATCTTCATTTGTGTTCCGAAGATGAATGAAAGTCAGTAAAATTTAATTAAACCATTAAAGCAGAGTCCAGAAAATTTAAACAGAATAAACTATGAAACAAAAAAATAAATAAAACAGAATTCATAGGGCCCTAAATTTAATTACGAAATAAAATTGCATGCACTGCAAAAAATTATGTTCTTCCTCAGGTTTTTTGTTTTCCAGTACAAATTCAAAACATACTTAAATCAAGATTTTTTTAAAAGAGGAGTTTATGCTTAAAACAAGAACAAATATCTGTCATTGGTATGAAAATTACTTACGTTTGAAATAAGTTGGTTTTATAAACCCATTGGCAGATATTTGTTCTTGTTTTAATCATAAAATCACTTTCACAAGATTTCCCAAGATTTCTTTCTCAAACTTTAAGCTAATTAATTAAAAAAAAGTCTAATTAATTAAAAAGTTGTGGAAATCTGTTGGAAATTGTATTTTCAAACTTTGAAGTGTCACTAATACGTGTGCTTAGACATTTAGAGAACATATTGACGTTTTATGTTCCCTTCAATTTATTCCTTACATTTTCTTTAATTGGTCTTAAAAAGGTCTTAAATTTACCTTCATAAAACTTGCAGAAACCCTGTTTAAAAGAAATCATACTCACCCTAACGTTTTTTGGAATGGTAGTGTCCCCAATTTTTGCATTAAAAATGATTTTTTGCATTGTGTTATTTAATTAATCCCACCCCTAATTCTCATTTTGTAATACATTACTTCTGACCTTATTAGTAATTCACATTATTCTCAGTGGTGATTCCCATTTGATTTTCATTACTATAATACTAATATATATATATATATATATATATATATATATATATATATATATATATATATATATATATATATATACACATACATACATATACATATATACATATACATACATACATACATACACGCACACACGCGCACACATACACACATATATACACATATATACACATATATATATATATATATATATATATGTATGTGTATATATGTGTGTGTGTGTGTGTATATATATATATATATATATATATGTATGTGTATGTGTGTGTATGTATGTATGTGTGTATTAATAATAGAATGTAATAGTTTATTTAAACAGTACAGTAATAAAAAAAGGGGGGAATTAAGCAGATTTAAAAAATTGAAATTAAAAAATGTATTTAAATGAACTAAATCAGTCAGTTATGCATTTGTGTAGTGACCACATCCAAATAATCACTGAAGACTCATTTGAGACACTTGTATAATTCAATTAAAGCCACTTCTCATTGGCAGCAGTCTGTGAGTCCAAGTTAACAGTGCACCGAAAGCAGAAACTGTCAGTTATGTGAAAAGGCCACACACTTCTGATCTCTGACTGACCCCTCCGATTGATGCCTGACACTAACCAATCAGTAATCAATGTTGTTTGATTGCAGAGGGAACATCCCCACTCTAAACAGGTATAGTACACATTCTTTCTTCCCTAAACCAAAGTGTAGACTTGGAAAATAGAGTAGAAAAGCAGTATGGTCAAACACATACATTTTAAATGTAGTATACATTGTGTACTATGAAGTAGTACTAAATAAGTATGCTATTCCGAACATAAAACAACCAACTTTTATCACATATGGAAATATGTATATGAATTCATATTTTAAGGCATAAAGTAACCTGAAATGAAACACATCCACATCCTACTGATGGATCTAATGATGAAAGCTTCTGTGTGTCTCTCAATATTTTCAATCAACCAATTGCAGTTATGTGTATAAGTTTGTGTTTTAATGAAAACAGCCCTCCATTGGGACTTTTATTCAGTAAATACAAACTAATTTGCATGGCTTATTGCACTACTTTCAACACAGATGTGTGTGTGTCTTGTCTGAAATTACCTTCAACGTTGTTTGTGCGAGCGCATGCAAATAGGGATACTCCCGTGATATGTTAAGTGAAATGAAATTGTTTAGACCTCGTACTTGGTTTGAATGAACTACATAGTAGTGGCAATTAAATCTGCCGCGTGTGTGATTGTGATTGTTTGGGTACGTTCTTGTTCTATCTGTTTATGTGTGCGTACATGTATCAAAATGTGATTGTCATCGTTGTCCTCCCAGGAAACTGTCTGCCCCACTACAGGACTACAAAGTGCCAGATAACACAGCTAATGCTAGTGCCGCCACAGGGGCATCTAGTGACTCTGCTGAGAGTGAGGCCAGGTAGTGCAGGAAAGACTACAGTGTTTAATCACAGAGAGGGTTTAATCGGGCAAAAGTAATCTGGTAATGTTTTTTTTTTTTTAATGAATCCTGGGTGTGAATCTTTTTAATTAGTCTTAAGTAAGGGATTGCTGTCCATACTAACATTGAACAGAAGAGTTTCACACTGAATTGTAGTAAATTATGACAGAATTTCTGGTATATGTGCTGATTTAGCTTATAATTATGGGTCTTATTAAAGGAATATTCTGGGCTAAATACAACTTAAAATCAGTTACGGCATGTCGTCAGTTCCCTCAGTTTGTAAAAACTGGAAAAATGCATTTATAATAATGCACTTGCAATGGAAGTCTGGGCAAAGTGTACAGCACCACAAAGTAACTTTTAAACAATGTAGGCAACTTTACATCCTTTACTGGATTGGATATTAAATGTTTTTGCAGAATAATTTATGTAAGCTCTTTAACAAAAAAAAAAATATATACATTTTACATTTCTGCTTTTAAACCCTCTGGTCCAGGGTTTTTTGATGCCATGGACCCCCAGTTATTTCAGTTATTATTAACTGAAGTTATTTTAGTTATTTTTTTTCCCCATGGCTTATAATTTGTTCCCTTGTTTTAGTTAAATCATGGCCACTACTTAATTTGTTCCCTCATTTTAACACACTGTCTATTTTTCCCTGTATGTCATGTGTGAGGCTCTATAGTTAAAAATAGTTCTGTCAATAAAAATAATCACAGTTAATCTCACAATTTCTGATTTTAGAAAGAAACATGAAATGAAATAATAATATTATCAAATGTGATGAGTATTAAAAATAGTGATGTTAAACATATTTTTTGTATCTTATAGTATAAATGTTACATCTCACAACCCTACATTTTTCGCAGACGCCAGTTTGAAAAGCTGTGCTTGGTCAACAAGCCCTATAGACTTCTATTGTAAATGCGTAACAATAAACCATTTTTTCTTATGTTTTTACAAATGAAGGAATGACTCAAAATTATGGTAATTAACAGCAGGCCATGTATTTAATCTGGAATATTCTTAACTAACCTGTACCGCCACCATGAATTCAAATAAATAAATGAATGAATGCATGAATTCACCCATTCAGTGAAGTTTCAGTCATACTTATTTTTTCCTTTTAACATCTGGTCTAATTGCCTCCTGACAAATGGCCCCTTTTATAATGTTCAGCTCTTACACAATCAGCTTGTGAGGAGGCGATGTTGTTCCTATTCACATCTCTGATCTAGACTGATGTGTGATGGTGATGATCTGGTCTTTCTCCTGGGGTGATCTATCACATTTTTCAGAGGTTATGTGTATGCAGCTGGGTTAATGACAGGTCTTTTTGTTTGTGCGTGTGTGTTGTGCTCTCAGAATGTCTTTCTCCTCTAACCTGAACCACTATGGCATGGTCCATGTGGCCAGTGTTAGTGATGTACTCCTGGACACCTCCTTCACTCCACCCTGTCAGCGTATGGGCGCCATGGTTTCCTTCCGCTCCTTCCAGGAGTTCACCAGGTTAGTGTCTACAGTGTGTTACGGTTTAGTAAAGGCAACATGAATTCTAATGTGACCCTGTTCGTTTGCTTATTAAATGCCCTGATCTTAATCTACACAATTCATCATAATGTATAAAAGTTTAACCCATAAATAAACAAGAACTAAATTATATTTATTATAAGAGTGGGACCCACTCATGCTGACACTGAGATGACAAGCTAAATACTACTCACTTTATTTTTGTTACCCCCCTATTATTGGACACTTTTATTTAGGAAGTAAAGATGAAGGGTGACAAGCAGACCTGAAAATATGGTATTTTTGGAAATTTCATCCACACCAGTAGATGTCAGTATAAAGTTTAACAAACTGTCATTTTGCAGAAAAAAAAAACCCTTCAAGATAATATAAAAATATTTTTCGTTATCTTCCATTGAAATGTAATGATATTCACCAGTAGCATTGCAAATTAGGGCTCAGATTTTCACTACACGATTTTCATGGCCAAATAATTCTTGTTTGGTTAAGGAATCACACTCAAAATCATCATTACATTGGTGAGAACTTTTTTTCAGGTGTGAGTAGAATTACTCACTTTCGTCTGTCATCTCATCCAACATGATTTTGTGTGGCAGTAGTAGCTACACACTGCGTCGTTTTATTTTTTGCAATTTATGACAAGTGGCAACCAGCAATAAGATGCTGTACTGCCATCTAAAATATCATCCTATTGCAAACCCATCAAATCCCAGATAAAATCAAGATCCCCAAACCGTAGTCATTTAGAAATACATTTAAATCTGTAACATTATGTTGTGTTATATTGTGACTAGTGACTACTTTTTTGAAGTGTCGTGTAATGACATAATGTGTGTGAGAACGGAAGTGAAGAATAAACAAGATGAATTGATGCTGCATTCACGTGCTATCGGAATTATCTGAAACACGAGTTTCCTAGTTAAAAATTGGACATGAACGGCCTCTCAAGTCGTATTTACCCCTGGGAGGCTCTGGGATAATTTTGATACCCAAGTTCCCGAGATGAGTGGGCCAGAAACTTTAAACATGGTGCAAGGGAAGAATGATTGCTGCTGTGACTTGAATTCTTTATTATTTTTTTCCACAACAGCTACATCGCCTTCTCTTCACTTTAAAGTAGTGCATATTTACAAATATGATTAAACATTTGAAGCGTATTGTATGTTTTACTGAAAATAGCCTGCATTTGGCTGAAATTCTAGATTCATCAGCAAGCGGACTATCTAGATAGTGTGGTGAATGTTTATATGGTTGTCAATGAATGGGACGCTAAATATCATTTTGGTTTTAATACGATTTTCCCAATAATTAAGCAAGAATAAACCTGAGGGGCTTTTCACACTGCGCTTATCGTCATTCTAAACACCGCTTTTAACCCCAGGTAAAGGAGTGTTTCACACTTGTAATTTAGATGCGGGGTTAGCACCGTTTTAACCCAGGGTTATGAAACCCTGCTTTTTTGCGGTGTGAACTCTGCATTGCGGTGCCAAACTTGTACAGTGTAAAACCATGCGGTGTTAGAATGTTACAACTAGATGCTTAGCAACCGACAACCAATCGCGTGCCTTATATTCATGCGTTTTGGGCAGTCACGGAAACACAGCGCAATGTATAAACAGTCGTTTCTGCCTATGATAGGAAAACGCGACAATTGGAGCGAAGAAGAGACCGTTTCATTCTTACCTTTTTATAGTTTGAAAAGTTCACTCAGAAAAAAGCTTAATATTACAGTCAGCAATGTGTAATATGAGGACACGCAATGCTAGAGCTTTTATGTAAACAGGTCACGTGCTTCGTTTGTCCAGTCAGTAACAGTGACAGCAAATATGCAAATAAGGGTTTAGGAATGTGCAGTGTGAAACGGCAGTTTGTGAATACCCAGGATTAACTGTTAACCCCGGAATAAAGATGAATAAAGAACGTGAATAAAGATATCCCAGGATTCTGTTTACCCGGGGTTTAGAATGACCCAGGGTTAACTATTTCAAGTATGAAAATCCCTTTGGTGTCCTCCACGATTCCTGTTCTTTCCAACAGCAAAACACTTGAATGTGACAAGCTCGTATTCACAACTTCAGAAGTGGGAAGTAGGAAATTTTCAATAGCATGTGAAGGCAGCATAAGTTCGCTACTTCTGTCTCATGTGCTTTATTGCTGCTTACTAACTCCTGACAGACACCACACTTTACATATTATGAATTTCTTTACATGTTGTCTTTTATAAAGCATTTTTCTCAAAAGTTACCTAAATTTGGTGCTTGAGTGTCTAATGTGACTGTTATGATAGGAACATTAAGGATGTGTTGAGCTGTTTCTCTGACTCACCCCCCTCTACGCCAACCTTTCCTGAGGGGGGCAACCCTGTGCTTTATGGAGAGGAGGACAACAAGGTGAATCTTTCACCCTCTGAACCTGTCAAAAAATAATAACAAAGCCAAAGATTAAAAGATAACATTTTTCAATATATTAGATTGTTGAAATGAAGATAGCTATTGGATCGCTATCGAACATTTTCTATACCTAGCTTTGTTTGTTTTATTGTAGAGCATTCAAGATGAGCCAATTCATATACTTAACGTGGCTATAAAGACGGACAGCGACATTGATGATGATGGGCTGGCGGCCATGTTCCGTGAGTTTACCCAGTCTAAGGTAAAGCGTTCTGTTCTGTAAGGGTTGATTGTCTTTAAGTTAAAATACTCTCAGTGAATTAATTTTCATATTCTACCGCAGAAATCTTTGCTATTTGAACACGGCATCCGAAGACTTACCTTCCTGGTAGCTCAGAAGGTATGCTTTCAAAATGACATTTGAGCATGTTTCCACTCTCTCACTCCTCAATCAAATTTTAACTAAATCTGTAATCAGTTAAATGTTCATTTGAATAATTGTAAATCATAGTAACTGATCTCAAGTCTGGTACACCCACTGCATGTGTGTGTTTGTCTTTTTCCCTGTGCTCTTGACGCCATTATTAACAGGATTTCAGGAAGCAAGTCAACTGTGAGGTGGACCAGAGGTTCCATGTAAGTAGTTGTGGAATGTTTGAGACATTGGCTCTGTTCCACAACCTTTTGAGCTGCTTCGCTGTCTACTCTCTAAATAGGCAGCTACCTACTTAGGCGACATCTTAACCAAAATGGAACCTCACAAGTGACTGAACTGAAATGCAACAACAACTTTAACATATGCAGGTCACACCAATAGCACTACTTATCTAAAGCGCCTGAGAGTCTTTGGTTTAGCGTACAGTTGATTCTAGTAGAGACATTAGCGTGTTGCTAAGCTAATGATTCAAAACTCATATAGCCCTACTAAAAGTAAAATATGTGGCACACACAGTTCACTTTTTATTATCAGTATTTCTCAAATATTGAATGTGAATTACAGTATTTTTGATCAACATTTCTTGGTTTTGTTCACTGTTTTGGATGTTAGCATGTTGCTAAGCTAATGACCCAATACACTTGAGTAAAAAAATCTGACATTTGATTTAAATGATGATGAATTCATTGCATGATGCTGATTAATAAATCAAATTAATCACAAATAATCTCATATATCAATGTTTGAGCCCTTAAATGGACATTGGATTGGATATGGTGATGGAGATATTATTTGGAGTAAATCATTGAATCAAAGTGGTGTTGTAAGTCAGTATTGTTTGTTTTATGTCCATAAAATTGAACTTAAGTTAACTTTTTAAAATTAAATGTTATAAACAATATTATTAGAAATAATGAATATTTTTAATAATTAACATTTTGACTCCTAGGGTTTGGAACAGAGCCATTATAAATGGTCTCTTAATTAAGTTGCTTACACTGTTAAGTCTTTGAAATGTGCAAATTGTACCTGTTTTTGTGCTGTAAATGGCCTATAGTGAATACACTTGTTAAGAATATTAAGAATCTAGTGTTTCTATATTAAGAATTTTACTGTTAATGTTTAATGTCTTTATTTCACAGAGAGAATTTCCCAAATTTTTCACCTTCCGGGCTCGAGACAAGGTGAGTTGTTTTACACAAGACTATCAATGACAGGCACAAAAGACTGTAACTCTTTTTAAATGCAAGCGTTCATTAAATTCATCAGCATCTTTATGTTTCGGTGGGAAAATACAAAGGGAAAATGAGGAGGAGGAAAAGAAAAAGCTGTTATATTCCTCTGTTTCTTGTCTTTGCTGTGCAAGTAACTCCATCATGATCAATGGCGTTTCTCTGGCTTCCTTCAGCCCTGATAGTTTGCTAAAATGGTTCCAGCAAAGCTCATTACATTAATGAACTTTTTAATTATTTGTCTCATTTGAGAGGGATGACATCCATTAGCAGCTGTGATTACCTACATTTACTAAATCTAGCTTGCTATTATAGCTCACGGGCACTTTCTGCTCTTGTAGACTCACTTTCTCTAAATTTAAAACGAGCAATTTCATTCCATTCATATTTTCTATTTTATTAAATCTTTTTTATACATTTTTCTTGTGTTCATGTGGTCTTGAATGCAGATTTATGTGTAAATGTAACCAATGTGAATTTTTTTTTTTTTTTTTTTGGGCATCACACTTGCATTTGTACAAATAACATTTTTGTCTTTCATTGGATTTGTTTAGTTTATCTTTGCCTAATGTTTTTGCATTTAATTTTTACTATACTAGCAGCTACATATTGAATTGTCAAAGATAATAGGTCTCATTCACTAATCATTTTCGTGGATTATACGTATTTATATGCACAAAACTTCTCACAAAAATATTTTAATGATAAAAATTTCTGAATTTCTTTTGAATTGAGGTATTCTAAATGAGTGAGGCTAATGATTACCCTGGGGCTAATCGTTTGCATAAAACACAGCCAAACCAACTCCATCTTTCCACATAACCTTTCCTTTACAGCCTTTCGTCACTCTCAGCAAACATACAATTTTTGTAAATTAAAGGGGTCATGAATTGAGAAATCAACTTTTCATTCAGCCTTTGATATATAAAAGTTAACCGTGATATAAGAATATCCTGTAAATTTCGGAGATGAAAACTTCCTTGTTAGTCAAAGAAAAGCTTTTTTTTTTGACACCAGGCCCAGCAAACGCTCAATCTCAGAATGTGCCAAGCTGTGACGTCAGAGTGTGGTGAAACACTGCCTTAACCGAAGAAGACGAACGCCTGATTCTGTAGCCCCGCCCACCGATTTGTGCATGGCATGTTATAGATAAATAACATAGGCCTTCGTGGAGCTAAACCGGATCAAACTTCCAAGCAATAAACATAAGCTTCAATCGGATTCCAATATTATGAATGCATGGATGAACTTTATTTTTAGTGAATATCCAGCTCACGTGGGTAAGACATTGCGCGTTTGTTCCTTCATTTCACCACGGATTCGTTTGTAAACAAGAGACTGGATTTGCAGACAGGATGAGATTACATGAATGAATGAAGCAACACACTTATGTGAGTAAAAAATGTTTTGCATTGTTACAGATCATTTGATATCTATTGATTATGTTTACGTGTCTAACTGAACATAACTTAGCATGCTGTCACAGGCTGGAGAATCCTTTATTTGAGGTGGTGTTGGTTCATTGTGCTGCGATTTGTGATCAGACTCGGCCAGGGCTTGCAAAGCCCAACGTCCCGGGGCTATGTGTTTTCCAGACGGGCTACCAAAACATATCACCGGCCTGCCGACGGGCTATCTTAAATAGTGAAATAACATTCCTTTCTTGATGTGCATTGTTCTATCTCGTGACTTGATGTTTGAAGGAAAAATACAATCGCAGAAGTTTTGATAATGCTGGTTTGTCTGACTCTGCAGTGAGGCTTGTGCATGCGTGTGTGTGTGTTAGTGATGCACGGTTCGCGGTTATATCCACCGATCGGGCGGGCCAAGTAATAAAAAATAACATTCCAATTAATTGCGGGTGGATTTTGCGAGCCCTGTTGGCGAATCATTCCGGTTGCCGTTTTCCCACACGCTTTCAAAGCAATTTCTCATGTGTACTCACGGGGGAGCCGAAGCTCATTATAATATGCAAAGCTTATCCAATCATAGCAGTGGGCGTTTACTTCCAAGTCTTCAGTGCGGCACGCTCATAAAAACCAAGCGTTCCATGAGAGAGGCTCAAAACCAGGGTAGAAAATAGCCTATTACTTATTCATTATGATGTTTTGAGTGTAAAAACCACGCAAACGTCATAAGTTGACCTCAGGCAACAGTATAAAAAAATAAAAAAGCCAGTTCATGACCCCTTTAAGAATCTGTCAATTTTAGTATGAAATACTAAATTTTTTCATGAAAACATTTGCATACAGATTTCACACACAAATGGGTTTCATTCATGGTTAGTGAATGAAACCCAGTGTTTTTTAATATTGTCTAATTTTTTTTCAAGATTACAACTATTTTTCAATTGATCTCAGTAAAACAACAGAAAAACTGCTTCTATATTTTTGGAAACAGTTTTTGCGCTTTTTATACTTTTTTTATTTTTTTATTTTTTTTTAATACATAATATTTATAAAATGAAGTTAATTTTAGTTGTTTTTGCCATTTTTCAATCCCTTTTTCAGTTTGAGGAGGACCGTATCTACAGGCACTTGGAACCTGCATTGGCTTTCCAGCTGGAGCTTAACCGCATGCGTAACTTTGCACTGACGGCCATCCCCTGTGCCAACCATAAGATGCACCTGTACTTGGGAGCTGCCCGCGTGGAGGTGGGCACTGAGGTCACTGATTACCGCTTCTTTGTACGGGCCATCATCCGCCATTCGGACTTGGTCACCAAGGTAGGTGCATCACTGTGATCATAAATGTGGTTAGGCGTGTGACGCTTTGTCCTTTCACACTGCACTTAAACCTGGGTTATCGTCGTTCTAAACCCCGCTTTTAACCTTGGGTAAAGGAACAATTCACACTTGTAATTTAGAGCAATGCGTTTTACCTGGGGGAGCAGGGTTAGCACCATTTTTGCGGTGTTAACCCTGCATTCCAGTGCCAAACGTGTACATTGTGAAACGAAGCAGTGTTAGAATGTTATGGCTAGATGCTTAGCCAATCGTGTGCCTCATATTCGCGTGCTTTGGACTGTCACAGAAACACACATTGTATAAACAGTAGGCTCAAAATATGTAAAAAATGTCAAATGGTGACAGAATACGTGACAATTTAAGTAAAGAAGAGTCCATTTCATTCTTACCTTTTATAGTCTGAAAAGTCCATTCAATTATAAACTTGATAGTACAGTTGGCAGTGTATAATATGAGGATGCGCAATGCTAGAACTTTTATGTAAACAGGTTGCATGCTGCAGTTATCCAATCAATGACTCTGATTGAATGGCCCTGTTTACACCTGGTGTTAAGATGCGTTTTGGTCGATTGGATCACAAGTGGATGACACTAAATACAGGTGTAAACGGGGCTAAAACGTTTTGAGCTTGTCCACTTTCGACCACTTTCAGAGGCAGTCGAAAAAACATTTGACCGGATTGTAAACGTGACCGTAGTGTAAACGCTCATGTGATCAAATGCATTCAAACAGCCACAAAAGACTGCCTTCTATCCGCCTAATGACTTAATGTATAAACATTATGGGAAGCGCGCTAAGAACCAAGTTTGGTTTGAACCAAACGAAGCACAATGTTTTCACACCATTCCTGATTTCTAACACACAATCACCGCGTTCGCTGTGGACGAAAGCTGATGCTTTCTGTATGTTTTTCCGTTGTCTCCAGACGCATTCATACGTAAATTGCACGAGCTTGTTTTGTCCATTACATCAAAAGATCTGAAAAAACCCATACATTTACCCGACCATAGACCCTCCCCTTGAAGAAATCAGGACAGAAGTGGTTGAAAGTGGACAAAAGAGACTAAAATACCAGGTGTAAACGGGAATGTGTCTTCCTGTCTACTTGTGATCCAATCGACCAAAGCGCATCTTAATACCAGGTGTAAACAGGGCCTGACATGGCAAAATATGCAAATAAAAATGTTAACCCAGGGTTTAGGAATCCAAAGGTGTGAAACGCCAGCATATGAATACCAAGTATTAGTTGTTAACCCCAAGTAAATTATGAGCAATGTGAAACATGAAGAAGGATAAACCAGGATTTTGTTTACCTGGGGTTTAGAATGACCCAGTGTTAACTTTTTGAAGTGTGAAAAGCCCCCGTGTGTGGTTCTCTGCTGTGTAGGAAGCGTCGTTTGAGTACCTGCACAACGAGGCAGAACGTTTGCTGCTGGAGGCCATGGATGAGCTGGAGGTGGCCTTCAACAACACCACAGTGCGCACAGACTGCAACCACATCTTCCTCAACTTCGTCCCAACCGTCATCATGGACCCTTCTAAGGTTTTAATGAATTTCAATGGAATTTTATTTTTAGGAAAGTATATATTTTGTTTGCGTTTTGAGCCTCTGTGTTCTCATCAGATTGAGGAATCCGTACGCTCTATGGTCATGCGCTATGGCAGTCGTCTGTGGAAACTCCGCGTGCTCCAAGCCGAGCTGAAGATCAACATCCGACTGACGCCCACTGGCAAGCAGATCCCCATCCGCCTCTTCCTGACCAATGAGAGTGGCTACTACCTGGACATCAGCCTGTACAAGGAGGTCACAGACTCCCGTACAGGACAGGTGGGGCACAAAGACCGACAGGTGGGGCTCACGTGTCTCTCATTAACACAAACACATACATACATACATCTCAAACTGAACTACAGTATTATGCCTTTGTCATCCTTCATTGTTTGTTAGTCATTTTTAATTTTCTGTCCATGGTAAATACACTATCAGTCAAAAGTTTGGACACACCTAATCATTCTTTATTTTGGCTGTATTTTACAATAAAGTCAAAGCTATGAAATAATATAAATGGGAATTTTGTAGTGAATGTTGAAAATGTTTGATATGTTTTACCTTCTTCAGATTCGACACAGTTCATTATTCATACGTAGACACAATTTATATGCATTTGTCTGCAAAGCTAATTTCAAGCATTTAAGAATAGATCAAATTGTTTTATATTTATAATTTATGATAAATATATGAAAATTACACTTCCATTCAAAAGTTTGGATTTTGTAAGATTTTTTTAAAACTCTTGCATTTATTTGATCAATAATACAGTAAAAACTGTAATATTATGAAGTATTATTGCAATTTACAATTTTAATGTATAATTTACTTCTTTGATAGCGAAACTGAATTTTCAGCAGCCAGTACTCCTGTCTTTAAATCAATCTAATATGTTAATTTTGGTCAAGAAACATTTCTAATTATTATTAAAGGCACAGTATGTAAGTTTCACCGCTAGTGATCGCTTTTTTAAAACAATAACAAAGGCGTAGCTTGATGACGCCGTGAATAAGTGTGGAATCATGGGAGTTGTCGTCTTTACCTCCACAGCTGATTGAAAGCAATCCGATGGGACTCAGGCAGAAATCATTTTCATGGGTGAGCTAATGTATTAAAGTTTTACTAACGTTATTGTGGTATGAAGCGGGTGAGGCCGAGAGCCTGGGACATTTTACGCTGCTTTTTTTACTATTGCCTATATGCTAGTGCCTGTCCTGTCGTTTTGTTGTTTATTTTACGATTAAAGTTAAGTTTAATGTCTGAGCTCCTCCTTTCCTTAACTTGAACTTTGTTGCAGTTATGTTTGATCACTTAAATTCACATTATTCTATTTCATTCTACAAACCCGATTCCAAAAAAGTTGGGACACTGTACAGATTGTGAATAAAAACAGAATGCAATGATGTGGAAGTTTCAAATTTCAATGTTTTATTCAGAATACAACATAGATGACATATCAAATGTTTAAACTGAGAAAATGTATCATTTTAAGGGAAAAATAAGTTGATTTTAAATTTCATGGCATCAACACATCTCAAAAAAGTTGGGACAAGGCCATGTTTACCACTGTGTGGCATCCCCTCTTCTTTTTATAACAGTCTGCAAACGTCTGGGGACTGAGGAGACAAGTTGCTCAAGTTTAGGAATAGGAATATTGTCCCATTCTTGTCTAATACAGGCTTCTAGTTGCTCAACTGTCTTAGGTCTTCTTTGTCGCATCTTCCTCTTTATGATGCGCCAAATGTTTTCTATGGGTGAAAGATCTGGACTGCAGGCTGGCCATTTCAGTACCCGGATCCTTCTTCTACGCAGCCATGATGTTGTAATTGATGCAATATGTGGTCTGGCATTGTCATGTTGGAAAATGCAAGGTCTTCCCTGAAAGAGACGACGTCTGGATGGGAGCATATGTTGTTCTAGAACTTGGATATACCTTTCAGTATTGATGGTGCCTTTCCAGATGTGTAAGCTGCCCATGCCACACACACTCATGCAACCCCATACCATCAGAGATGCAGGCTTCTGAACTGAGCGCTGATGACAACTTGGGTTGTCCTTGTCCTCTTTAGTCCGGATGACATGGCGTCCCAGTTTTCCAAAAAGAACTTCAAATTTTTATTCGTCTGACCACAGAACAGTTTTCCACTTTGCCACAGTCCATTTTAAATGAGCCTTGGCCCAGAGAAAACGCCTGCGCTTCTGGATCATGTTTAGATATGGCTTCTTTTTTGACCTATAGAGTTTTAGCCGGCAATGGCGAATGGCACGGTGGATTGTGTTCCCCGACAATGTTTTCTGGAAGTATTCCTGAGCCCATGTTGTGATTTCCATTACAGTAGCATTCCTGTATGTGATGCAGTGACGTCTAAGGGCCCGAAGATCACGGGCATCCAGTATGGTTTTCCGGCCTTGACCCTTACGCACAGAGATTGTTCCAGATTCTCTGAGTCTTTGGATGATATTATGCACTGTAGATGATGATAACTTCAAACTCTTTGCAATTTTTCTCTGAGAAACTCCTTTCTGATATTGCTCCACTATTTTTCGCCGCAGCATTGGGGGAATTGGTGATCCTCTGCCCATCTTGACTTCTGAGAGACACTGCTACTCTGAGAGGCTCTTTTTATACCCAATCATGTTGCCAATTGACCTAATAAGTTGCAAATTGGTCCTCCAGCTGTTCCTTATATGTACATTTAACTTTTCCGGCCTCTTATTGCTACCTGTCCCAACTTTTTTGGAATGTGTAGCTCTCATGAAATCCAAAATGAGCCAATATTTGGCATGACATTTCAAAATGTCTCACTTTCAACATTTGATATGTTATCTATATTCTATTGTGAATAAAATATAAGTTTATGAGATTTGTAAATTATTGCATTCCTTTTTTATTCACAATTTGTACAGTGTCGGGTTTGTAATAAAACCACCGCAAGTGCTGAATTACTAATCATACAGGTCACTTAATCTGAAAAAATTAAATTATGGGGTAATGCAGCGCTGTTTTACTTGGGAAAAACATTCATACTAAATATGTTTGAGTGTGTTGAAAGTTCTTATAACGTTACTCTATGCGTTCGTTCTGTGGCTGGTATGACACACTTGATGCACACTGCAGTAAGCTAGATCAATAATAGAATATCATATTATTAATGAAAGTTGCTAAACGGGATGCAATTAATTTTAAAGTATATTGTATGACAGAGAAAATGATGTACAAATTAAGCTCTTTCTGATTTTGCTGTGTTAGCCACTTGACAAAATAGTGTTGTCTCTAAGGATGGTACATTCATGTTACTCACGGCAAGAAAACAAGAGATTCAAACAATAAGACTAATCATGTTGAACTATATAACAATGATTAGTTTTCTGTCGATAATAGTGTCCAAACAGTTGCTCACCTGTCTAATAAAAAGCATAATATTTTAAAGCATCTTTGGTGTTTCCATGGTTTCCACGGAAATCAAGGGTAGTGCGGATATGATGTCATTGACAAGCGACGCAATGACACGGGCCGTTACACTGGTTAAAATAGCGGATTTCTCTGGATTTAAACATTGTTGGAAACATTTGGGATAATGTAAGTACACAAGTCAACAAAATATATAACATTGTTTTAGTGGGTTTTGGATATTTTAATGCAAAAATCTTACATATTGTGCCTTTAATGTTGAAAACAGCTGCTTAATATTTTTGTGGAAACATGATACTTCATTTATTTTTTTCACGATTCTTTGATTTAATAGAAAGTTCAAAAGAACAGCATTTTTTTTTAAATCATTTGTAATATCTGTCACTTTTAATTCATTTAATCCATCATTACTGAATACAATTATTAATTTATAAAAAAAAACCGCAATGACCCCAAACTGTATTGTATATTTTATCATATTAAAAATAATTATATTGAGCATTAACTTTTTGATATTTATTTTATTTATTTATTATTTATGAGAAAAATGTATTCAGTTATGTGTGTCCAAACATATGACTGGCACTGTATAATCTGCCGTTGTAGTGAGTTGTTAAGTACACTAATATAATTCTTTAAAATATTGGCGTTCAGTCATTGCGCTAGTTCACGGTTTCGTTTCATTTGTCAGTGATGTGCTGACTTTTCTGATGATGCTTTTAAAAATGCTTTTTTTATGGAATTAAATAGAATTAATAGTTTTTAAAATGTTTGCAAATCACCTTTTGTCATTGTTACATCAACTGTCTTTTTCGTTGTATCATTGGGCAACTGATATCTGTTTGTCTATATGCGGGCATATATTTATATTATTTTTATGCTTATTTATATTGCTTTAACTCTGCGTGACTGGCTGACTCTCTCTTGCCCTCTATCTCTCTCCTCAGATCATGTTCCAGGCATATGGAGATAAGCAGGGTCCTCTTCACGGCATGCTCATCAACACACCCTACGTCACTAAAGACCTCCTGCAGTCCAAACGCTTCCAGGCCCAGAGCCTTGGCACCACCTACGTCTACGACTTCCCGGAGATGTTCCGTCAGGTATCGTCCACAACCTGAAACAGTAGTCTAGTGATGGCAAATATTTAAGCAGCTCAAGATTTGAATTTAATTCAGGGCATCACAATGCAATTGCAAAATACTTGATGCATCACTACATCTGAATTTGTCAACAACAGCGTTGGGGTGCACATTTTTTGCATTAAAACATGCAAAAACAGACTAAATCTAAAACTATATATTTATTTTTTAAATAAATGAATGCACAAGGATGCATTCAGTTGATCAAACATGGCAGTAAAGACATTATTTTCATTACAAAAGATTTCTATTTCAAATAAATGCTGTTCTTTTGAACTTTCTGTCCATCAAAGAATCCTGAAAAAATATTTTAGGGTTTCCACAAATCCACATATTTCAACATTGATAAGACATTTTACTTGAGCACAAAATCAGCATATTAGAATGATTTCTGAAGGATAATGTGAAAATTCAGCTTTGCCATCACAGGAATAAATTTAAATTTTAAAATGTATTAAAATGTAATGTAAAAAATGTAAAAGAATACATGTAGCCTTGGTGATCAAAAGAGGCATTAAAAATTCTTACTGACACCAAACTTTTGAATGGTAACCCTACCAATGGTAACCCTGAATGGTAGGGTTATTCTTTTAAAGGTATTTGAATAAACTAAATGAATAATGATTATGAATTGTATTTCATTGAAAGTATTGCATTGCACCTGTAAATAATTTTTTTCTTTCATGTTTTTAATAATAATTTAAAGTTGTTGTTTTTTTATATTATTTTAAAACGAGGGCTGGAAATATATGACGATAAATCTTGTGATTTCATAATTTCTTACTATAAATATTTCTTAGTGATTAGTTTGTTATGCTGTCCATTTTTCTCTAGTCTCTAAGGAAGTTATGGCAGTCCATGGATGCACACGCCAACTTACCCAAGTGTCCTCTTCCATCGGAATTGCTCACCTTCACTGAGCTGGTTCTGGATTCTCAGGGTCAGCTGGTGCAGATGAACCGCCTACCTGGAGGAAATGAGGTTAGATTGCACAATGTTAATGATACTGGCTAACTTAGGTTTTTGTAATTTTTTTTTTTTCACTTATCCTAAACAGAACAACTATGTACTTCAAAACTTCATCTTAATTTGTGGCTTTTCTTGCTCATTTTCAACAAACCATCACATGCTGTACACTTTGCACACTGTAGGGGGCCCCTTTGCTTCTTAAATGTTGGTTTGTGAGGCTCTACAAGCATTTATTTCAAATTAATTTATTTTATAACACCTTTATTGTGGATAAAAAAATGCTTAACACTCATGATTCTTCAATTGTCTTTGATTTACTAGATTGGAATGGTAGCATGGCGGATGACTATCCGAACCCCTGAGTACCCGGCCGGCCGTGAGATTATCGTGATCAGCAATGACATCACACATAAGATTGGCTCCTTCGGGCCGCAGGAGGATGTTCTGTTCCTGCAGGCTTCAGAAATGGCACGGGAAAGCGGCATCCCGCGAATCTATATCGCTGCCAACAGCGGAGCTCGGATCGGACTGGCAGAGGAGATCAGACACATGTTCCATGTGGCCTGGCAGGATCCGGCGGACCCATACAAGGTTTGAAGTGGCTTCAGGGGAAGGGATCAGGATCATTAATGTAGTGATTATCTTCTGGATGTGTGTCATAATCACTGTTTTTCTGTTGATTCATAGGGCTTTAAGTACCTGTACCTCACACCGCAGGACTATAAGAAGGTGTCTGCTCTGAACTCAGTCCACTGTGAACATGTGGAAGACGAGGGAGAATCCAGGTGCATTACTTATTATCCCATACACAGATGTTTAGCTCCTTTTTTTTCTTTTTAGTTTTCCTTTTTCGCAAAAAAAAAATTGTACTTTCTTCTGCACAAAAAGGCATTAGCAATTTACACCCTGTGTTTCATTATCCTTTGGAAGGATCAGTAGTTATAGATCAATTGTAAAAATATTACATTCTTCTGGTGTTTATAAATTTGTTTCTGTCCTACTTCCTCCCCATTAATTCAACATTGCTGGCAAGCTCAGTTGCTGAACACAGTATATGAATTAATTATTTATATCTGATATTAGAACAAGCCATTTTTTGTAGTTAAGTTTTCAATAAATGGTTGGACTGTGAGGACGTTTTGAGTTCTGAAAGTAACAGGGTATTTACATTGTACATTAATTTCTAAAGATTTTTTTTTTTTTTCTGTCATTGATTTATGGTTATATTCTCCTCTAATGTGTCTTTGCAGGTATAAGATCACTGATATCATTGGTAAAGAGGAGGGGTTGGGTGTGGAGAACTTGAGAGGTTCTGGCATGATCGCAGGTGAATCATCGCTGGCGTATGAGGAAATTATCACCATGAACCTGGTATGCTGACAGAACACACATACTTGTTACAAACCATAGCAAATAATTGGCAATACATTTGGAAAAGCTCCACCTTTGAATATTCATAAAAGCTTACAAGCAATATGTTTAGTAAAGTAAAGATATACTGTTCAAAAGTTTGGGGTCAGTAAGATTTTAAAAAAAAATAATAATAATAAAAAAATAATAATAATAATTTAAATAATTTTATTCCGGAAGGCCGAATTAAATTGATCAAAAGTTACAGTAAAGACATTTACATTGTTACAAAAGATTTCTTTTGAACGTTCTATATATCCTGAATCCTGACATTTCTGATCATGTAACACTAAAGACAATGGCTGGTGAAAATTTTGCTTTGCCATTTGCTTTTTTTTGCATATGTTAAAATAAAAATAGGTATTTTTAAATAATATTTCATTTATTGTAATAATATTCCACAATATTAATGTTTCTACTGTATTTAATTACTGTAAAATTACCAACTTACCACAATGATATTATTTGTTAATATTATTATTAATGTTTTACAACAATATTGTTGATCTGACTGCATTGACACCAATGAGTGAGAACTGAACTGATCTGGACGATGACATCACTGTTTTCTCCAGAACTGCTGTATAGATAAATTAACTAAATGAATAACTAAGGATTTTCACAATGGAAATTAATCAACACTGAACTTACTTAAGCTGGACAATGACACGTTTTTCTTCTAGAGCTGCTGTACATTATTTTTCTGTTATCACTGTAAAGCTGCTTTGAAACAATCTGTATTGTAAAAAGCGCTATATAAATAAAGGTGACTTGACTTTCCAACCCCAAACTTTTGAATGGTACTCTATATGATATAGTGTATCTGAGCCTCTGTCTTTGGTGGTCCTCAGGTAACATGCAGGGCCATTGGAATCGGAGCGTACCTGGTGAGACTGGGCCAAAGAACCATACAGGTGGAAAACTCTCACATCATCCTGACTGGAGCTGGAGCTCTTAATAAGGTCAGCAGCACATGTTAACGTGTTTTCTGCTTTAGAAATAGAATCCACCACATACCAACTTTTGCCTCCTCAAAGCAGTTTATTTTTTTTTGCCTAGTCTGCTTTGTATATTTTCAAAGGTCTTCTCTGTTTAGTTGCTTCTATGAAAGATGGCATTTGCGCATAAATTATCTATTCATTCTGCTGATAAGGGCACTTTAATTGGCCTCTCTTTTAATTGTGTGAAGTAATTTGATTGGGCCGAGGCGGGAATTGTGACAGGTTAGCGTGAACTCTAAAAGCCTTGTGTGCGCTCAACTATGACCCAAATAAATGAATCCCTAATTCATGCAATTACCACGGCTGCATTAAAATATGACTTTTATGAATCAGCCAGTTTCTTATTTTATTGGTGACAAGGATTGGTTGTGGTTGGCTATGCGTTCAAGCATGTGTTAAAGGAACAGTTCACCCAAAAATTTAAATTCTTTCATCGTTTATTCACCCCTTATGTCATTCCAAATCCGCGACTTAATTCCATAAAACACGAAAGGGGAAAATTTGTATGTACAAAGTGTGTACTGGTCATTTTTTTTTTACCATGCAATTACTATGCAATTGTCTGCATTTAGGGTCTAGTGATTTCAAGCTAAAAAAAAAAAAAAAAGGAAGCAAAAGCATCATATGCGCTTTATTGGGAACAGAAATTAAATCAGAAATTAATTTTCTACAAAATGAGGGACTGTATAAAAACTGATATCTCAGTATAAAGATAATGAAAGTCAATGGAAAGTCACCTGCCATGATAGAAAAACAAACGTGCATGTGTGCGTTTCTCTAGGTGTATAATTCACCCCTCAGTGATTGCCATCCCCCCGCATGTGTCTCCCGTCATGATGCTGCAGCTCCTGCAGGAATAATAGAAAGAGAAGCGTGAAGTTGTTATTTGCATAGAAATAGGCTGATGCCTGGGGCTGGGAATGGGGAGGCACACCCATATTATTCCTCTGAGAACAGAATTGAGCACTTCTACTGCTGGAGATATCCCTGTCTCGCTCTGCCTTTCTACCATCACTCTCTGCAGCAGTCCAGATTAGGGTTGGGAACCAATAAACAGTTTTTATTCAGAATAATTTCCATTAGCAGTCCGTGAATGTCTATATCCTTCCACTGGTTTGGACAGAAATACGATATTCAGATATTTCAGGTACGGTCATGATTTGTCACATCCAGTGTCCGGTTGTCCTCTCTGAAACCGCAGGAACACCTCATGTATCCCCATCTGAGAATGTCCTTTACAGTCCTATTACTGTGTTAATTAGATCAGACCCATGATCTGCTTGTTTACGACTCCAGATCCAAACCAAGACTCTAACAAAGAAGTAAAGTTGAAGAATTTGTTCCAAGGACCATGATGTCCATTTTAATGACTATGTAGCCATTCAGAGTCATGTAATTGTCTGAAATGGTGAAGATACACTGACAGCAATGGTTGAGGTAATTATCACTTGTGGTACAGTATGTTGGAAACAGACTGCAGTCTTATCTGAAACCGTGAGTGGAGATACAGATGCAGACCAAGGGGGCTTTCACACTAGCAATTAAGTTCAAAACAGAAAATGATTCGCATGGAAAAACTGGTCATGTGAAAGCTGTCATGCGGACTGGGGAGTGCACTGCGGTACCGAACCCAAAACTATAGGAGGTGGTCTGAGTTTGATTGCAATGAAACTAAAAATAAAAATATATTGACCAGCATTGTATTTTCTATCATGCTCACTGTGCATGTTTGTGATAATGCAAGATGAACGCTAATGCAATCAAGTATGACTGAAACCAGACCAACACTGCAAGGGGTACTGGGAACCATTGCGCTCAGATTCGGACCGCAGCAAACATGCCCAATGTGAAAGCCACCCAAGAGTAATGAGATCCAGACCATGTATGTGGTCTCAAGAGGTCCCAAGACCAAGACTTCAAGATCAGGAGTGTGGTATGGATTATAGCCACAAAATGTGAATTTGAGTGGCTTTGGAAGGGGTTAAAAAACAGCCGTGTAGTGAATTCTTTTATTGAAAATCAAACAATTTACCTTTGAAGCATTGTTTAGTTTTCTTGCGGGGCAAGCAGAAATCAGAGTGAAACCCATACTCGGAATTTGTCCTCTGCATTTAACCCATCTAAATTGCACACACATTAAAGGTTTAGTTCACCCAAAAATGAAAATTCTGTCATTAATAACTCGCCCTCTTGTCGTTCCAAACCTGTAAGACCTTCGTTCATCTTCTGAACACAAATTAAGATATTTTTTGATGAAATCCGACAGCTCTCTGACCCTCCATAGACAGCAATTTAATTACCACTTTCAAGGCCCAGAAAGCTAGGAAAGACATCATTAAAATAGTCCATGTGACTACAGTGGTTCAACCTTAATTTTATGAAGCGACGAGAATACTTTTTGTGCACAAAAAAAATAAAAAAAATAACGACTTTATTCAACAGTCTCTTCTTGTCTGTGCCAGTCTCCTACGCTGTTGACGTAGTAAATACGGTGCAGTGCTTTCAGGGCTACGTCAGAACGCTGCCTTACCATTCGCCGACGCTGTTCACGTGTGCACCACAACGCATGCGTGTGATGCTGACGCAGGAGCTAGCCAATGGTGAGCCGCCGTTCTGCTGTAGAACTCGGAAGTGCTGCACCTTTTACACTACGTCAACAGCGTAGGAGACTGGCACAGACGAGAAGAGATTGTTGAATAAAGTTGTTATTTTTGTTTGTTTTTTGCGCAATAAAAGTATTCTCGTCCTTAAATTAAAGTTGAACCACTGTAGTCACATGGACTATTTTAACAATGTTTTTACTACCTTTCTGGACCTTGAAAGTGGTAATTAAATTGCTGCCTATGGAGGGGTCAGAGAGCTCTCCGATTTCATCAAAAATATCTTAATTTGTGTTCTGAAAATGAACGAAGGTCTTACGGGTTTGGAACGACATGAGGGTGAGTATTTAATGACAGAATTTCAATTTTTGGGTGAACTAACCCTTTAAGTAGTAGTAAAAACACACTCTGCAAACCGTGGGCACACACAACCAGAGCAGTGGGTAGCTATTGTGCTGTGGCGCCCAAGAAGCAATTGGGGGTTAGGTGCCTTGCTCAAGGACACCTCAGTCATTTCCTGCCGGTATTGAGAATCAAACCTCAAAACAGAAATGCTTCACAGTGTTTACACTACACATGGCCTGTGACACCACAAAAAAAATGCATTACCTCTACAGAAAGCATTGTGTGAATGGTGAAAGGAAGAAGAAATCTGAGTATTGATGCAGTCCCAGAGGCATAAATAACCCCTTACTCTCCCGCACTGACCACTCAGTGACACCGTCATTCTTCCTGGGTCACTGACAGCATTGAGAGGAAAGCAGACTCTCCTCAGCCTGCAGCACTGAACTGACTGCCTGTGTGATGGTATCGATCCGCAACCCCCAGGACCTCCGCTAGCACTGACACTGACATAACACACAATACACACGTCTTGCTTCCTAGTTCTATGATGTTACTTTCTCATGTAAGAAGCAAGAAGAAGAATTAGTGACATTAGTGACGTTTTTTGATTGTCAACATATTGTAGTTAATTCTGGCAAAGAACCACCCAAACAGTCTCACTACAGTCTATTTTCAAGGAGTCACCCTTCATTATACTATGTCATAGGAATTGTTTGAAAGGTCAGAATGGTTCAAAGTTTAAGTTCTTTGGACTTTGAGCATCATTGCAATACTTGACTTGCGGGCAACTTGACACCAGGGGTAGTGCTATAGTTTGACTCTTGAATCCATAGAGACAGTTCCACAGTTCATATATTTTTAATGTGATGTTTCAGGGCAAGGGTTAATTTGAAATCAATAGTTCCACAATAACTGATTGACAATTATGCTAATTCACATAATGGCGTATCAGTCTCCATGAGTTCTACAGGCAACACTGAAGAAATTACTGTAAAAGCTGTATAGACTCAAGACCCCAATGTACTTGAAGAACGAAATGAAGAACGCATGGTTGTAAAGTAATATTGAACCAAATCTATCCAAAATGAAGGTGTTCATTTCAGTGTTCTGAAACAGCTCATCAGTGCAGACTTTCTGGAAAAGTTTATGCCGACTGTTAATCACCTTCAAACTGCCATTGGTCCATGATGATTGTGTAATAGGTGGGTGTGCTCTAGGACTCCATCTTCTTTGACACTGAAATCTTTTCAGGTTCATTTATTCACTCGTTCCACATTCCCAGCAACGTGTCTGATGATGGAATGTTCGCTTCAGAAGGCCTTTATTAACCCCCCAGAGCCGTATGGATTACTTTTGTAATGGTTGGATGCACTTTTTCTGGCTTCAAATTTTGGGCTGCCATTATAATGCTTGGATTAGCCAGGACATTTTTTAATATAACTCTGATTGTATTCGTCTGAAAGAAGAATGTCATATACACCTAGGATGGCTTGAGGGTGAGTAAATCATGGGGTAATTTTCATTTTTGGGTGAACTATCCCTTTAACTCATGTACTGACTTCCAATGACAACTCTGCAACCGAAGCATAATATGAAGTTCTTGATTATATCTTGGGGATTTCTTCGCACTAACAGCCTTAAAACTGTTGAGTATCTGGTTTGAAAGTGACTTTTGTGTGAGCTGTGCTTCATACATTGCTACACGATTGACCACTATTGATTGCTACTTTTTTTTGCCCACGAATTTTGCCTACATTTTGCTAATGTGAGCGTACCTTTTCTTTACACAATCCAGCAACTAGTTTTTCTTCAGAAGTAGTGGCTTGGTGATTTAAAAAAAAAAACTTTTCCATGTGGACTGTTAGAAACTTGGGTAGCCTGACTCCTGTCATTTGCATGGCAGCCAGCCATTTACTCATTCACCTCTTTGCTCTTTCTCTACAGGTTCTGGGTCGTGAGGTGTACACCTCCAATAACCAGCTAGGTGGAGTACAGATCATGCACAATAATGGAGTCACACACACCACTGTATGCGATGATTTTGAGGGAGTGTTTACGTTACTTCACTGGCTGTCCTACATGCCGAAGGTATGCAGAACACACATTGATATGTAACCCGGAGAATGTGATTTTGAGTCTAACAGTGCTATTCTCCTTCAGAATATGTCCAGTCCTGTGCCAATGCTCACTGCTAAAGATCCCATTGATCGGCCAGTGGAGTTCATCCCTACCAAAGCACCTTATGACCCACGCTGGATGCTAGCGGGACGTCCCAGTCAGAGTGAGTGGATGCTAAAAAACCCTAGTTCAATAAAAGTTCAGCTATACTAACAACATCTGTGCCATGATGCCAGTTACCACAGGTCTGGTTATTTTACCAACATAAATGTGGGTGAATTACTTTCAAAGTCATGTGATTTCAACCAATATGCAGAAAATGCAGAATAAACAGGAAATTATATACTAGAAAAGTCATTAAGTTTCTGTGTCAATGATATTATACTGTCAAAGTTCAACTTCTGTTGAACTCAGAACATAGGATTTGTTGATGCTTCCTGTGGCGATATCTTGAGTTTTGTGTATTAATTGTGTTGAGGGATGTGTTGTTAGTTGGGGGAAGTATCCAGTAATGGATGACTGTGGTCTGAGGGTTTATGTTTGAGGCACAGCACTGGGTCTCTCCTCTCAGAGATAAGACACTCTGGGATATATGGAGTGTTTTTTATTGGTGAGACAGATTACACATCACTGTAATTACCACAGTGAGGTGGGGAGATATCGAGAGCGGGTGGCAGGGAGAAGAATCTTTGTCTCAGTGCTGAGACGGGTCTCGGTGTAATTGAATGGTAACCTCTTCCTGCAGCAGCTTCCCCCTCGGTTAAGCTCAGCATATCTCTGATAAAGATGGGGTGCTAATGCAGCTCTGATGGTCTCTCTCTCTCTCTCTCTCTCTCTCTCTCTCTCTCTCTCTCTCTCTCCCTCTCTCTCTCTCTCTCTCCCTCTCTCTCTCTCTCTCTCTCTCTCTCCCTCTCTCCCTCTCTCCCTCTCTCTCTCTCTCTCTCCCTCTCTCTCTCTCTCTCTCCCTCTCTCTCTCTCTCTCTCTCTCTCTCTCTCTCCATACAGACACTAAGGGTGCGTGGGTGAGCGGGTTCTTCGACCATGGCTCTTTTCTGGAGATCATGCAGCCATGGGCACAGAGTGTAATTGTAGGACGGGCTAGGTAAGCAACAATAATCAATACAGAGGCCCCAAAAGTATTTGGACTCTTATGAAAATCTTAAAATTGTATGAATGTCATTGCAAATGACAAACTTGGTTTGATATTTTGTTATCTGAAGCCAACAAATTACCCTCTTTTTTTTTTTCTTTTTTTTTTTAAGATGTTTTCTTAAAAGTGTGCTTATGTTCTCTTTTTTTTTTTAAATAAATACCACATGCAATGACACATTTGCAAATACTGATTTTTCTAATGATTAACCATAAAATCTGAGCTTTTACACTTCTCCGTGAACTTGTTGACCTCTGACCTCAATGCCTAAAGGGTAGCGTTTGTCAATTAGAAAGGTCCTCCTCTGATAAATGCACTTTGAAAGCTCCTGTGGTGAAAGTGCTCCTGCACTTTGAATCTACTCCATTCTCCTTTAGTTGTCTGCCACAATACAGATTGACATTGTTTTTTTTTTTTGTTTTTTTTTGTTGTTTTTTTACCTTTATAGTATTTGCTTGCATGAAAAAGCCTTTTTCTTTGCTCTCTTGTTTTTTACAGTGTTATTTTAAATTATTTAAATATTTTAAAATTAAGTATTGTACAGCATTTTAGACATTTGTTGAAACCTTTAATGTTAAGTAATCACTACTAATTAAAGAAATGTCATTACAAATTATAGTTAATTAAAAAACATTTTTTGAACTAAACTTGTTTTAAGAATATTGTGATGTAATTTATCTTATCCTTCACTCCATTCCAGCTGTATATGTATCATACACATTGTAAGATCATGACACTCTTCCTGTGTAACAATTAGTCTCTTTTGGTAATTGTAGGTTGGGCGGGATCCCAACAGGAGTAGTTGCAGTGGAAACCCGATCGGTGGAGCTGTCAATCCCAGCAGACCCAGCGAATCTGGACTCAGAAGCCAAGGTGACCGCTTAGAAACACTTCCAGACTCAAGCCTTGTTCAGACTCTGTCAAATACGATATTTATGCATATCCTATTGGAATTCGATTGTAGCAAGTGTGAACGGCAAATAATCGCATTCAATTTCTGGAAATCTGTTTCAGTCTGACCGCTCTGATCGGATTTTGAATGGTTTATGTGACGTTGTTTTAGGAAACATGCTGCAAAGTGGTGAGCTGAAAATTACAATAGTCTATAAATGGAGACGGAGACATGTTTTGAGACCGGCGGAGATGACAGCACGGAATAAAGCTGCACCAGCCTCCTACGTTTCTGACGCTGCCTCAGAAGACTTAGTAGTCCAGCGCAGCAGCTACATAATGTCATGTTGTAAACAAGACAACATCTCTATTACAAACCCCTCAGTGTTGCTGTTGTTGTTTTTGGCATATGCCTACCAACGCAACGTCATTGCCATAGAAACCAATACAGATATTCCGGAAAAAGAAAGAGTGCCATGGGACACGCATTGTTGCTATACTTAGTGTGGACAGTCAATAATTTAGATCAGATTCCAAATGGATTTACAAATAATCGAATTTGGACTGGCAGTGTCAACATAGCCTCAGTCACATGATTCTGTCAGAAAGATGACCAGTGTTTTATGCTGTTTCCTATAGATCATTCAGCAAGCAGGGCAAGTGTGGTTTCCTGACTCTGCTTTTAAGACTGCCCAGGCCATTAAAGACTTCAATAGAGAGGGGCTTCCGCTCATAGTGTTTGCCAACTGGAGAGGCTTCTCTGGAGGGATGAAAGGTGAGTGATATGGGAAGAGAACTGGTATGTATTTTAGTGATCTGTGATAGTCTCTGCTAACGCCTCATGCTCTCCTGTCTTTAGACATGTATGACCAGGTGTTAAAATTTGGAGCGTATATAGTGGACGGGCTGAGAGAGTACAGACAGCCAGTGCTGGTGTACATCCCACCACAGGCGGAGCTCCGGGGAGGATCATGGGTCGTTATAGACCCCACCATCAACCCTCGCCACATGGAGATGTATGCGGACAAGGACAGCCGGTAAGAATTAGGATGTGAAACTAATAGGCTTTTGGGTTTTGTTTTGTTTTGTTTTTTCCATTTTGTTTGTCATTGTGCAATGCACTTTTTTTAAGTGTTATGTAAACATACCAGTAAGCACTGCATTAAAACAGAAAACAAAACGCATACACCAAAAAATGAATAAATAAAAATAATAATAAAATTAAATAGTGTATTCACGATACTGGAATTTCCCACTTCGATATGATACCTTGAAAAATCTAGATATTCGATACTATTTTCGATACTGCTGGGATACACCGCCAAAATTTGCCGGCGTAATTTGTTGTAATAGCTTACACACAGCACAGTGAGGCTTTATGTGAATCGTTGAACTACATTTACAAAAATATGGCAAGTAAACACTAATGAAATAACAACAAATAAACAAATTGTAAATGGTAGCACAAATAAATACTATAGAATAAAGAGATTAATGAAATAAGCATGGCTTTAAGTTTTTCAGGTGGGTCTAACAGTAGTATCCAGTAGGGCTGGGTAAAAAAATTGATTTCTCGATTTTAATCGATTCTCATTTTTATGAACCGATATCGATTCTTAAATCCCAAGAATCGATTAGTCATCCTGTTTTCAGTTGATGAATGAACGGAACATTGTAGCGCGCCTCCCATCCAATAAATCGCTGTGCTTTGTTACTATTGATATGAAACACAGTCTCAGATTTCAAATTATGTCCATTTTATTACGAAATTCAAAAACATCAATACCGTTTTGGCGCCGTGGCATGAGATCGCTCAGCTCAAGAGAAGCGGCAGCGCACATGAACTGATCATCTCTTCCGCCTTAATACCAGTTACAGCGCGAAATAAACATGAATGAGCATCTGAAAGTGTGTTAAAAGATAGAGTACAACTTACCGAAATCCGTGTCATGTCACATGGAATCGCTCAGTGTTTCAACCGTTGAAAGACGTCAGTAAAACAGCTTGTAAACAATGTCATGTAATGTCACATTTACCTCAGAAAAACCATATCCAGTGACCATAAACTCGTTAGCTAGAAAAATTAACTCTAGAGAGGAGCATTTTGCTAAATATATGCACCATATTACATATTCATAATAATTTGTAATGTTCTTCAATATCTAATGCATGTTTGAATAAATCTGGCAAGTTTTTATGACAGCCACCATTTAAATGTTTGTAGAAATATTTCATATAACTTTATTATTAAAAAAAAACATCATTGAGTGTTATTTAAGTGTTTGTATACAAATCAGTCAATTTTTACCTTCAATATTATAGTAGACTAATGTAGTACCAACTGACTCCCATAGTTTACAGCATTAGTTAAGAGATTTGTTTTCCTTGAGAAAATTTGGCATGTATTGTACCTGATATATATCCAAAATAATCGATATCGAATCAAATCGAATCGAATTGCAAGGTTGTGAATCGAAATCGAATCGAATTGTGAAATTTGTGTCAATACCCAGCCCTAGTATTCAGGTAAGAAATACTACTGAAATTAAAGTAATCAAATGTAAAATAACACTGGATAGTTTTCATTGTAAAAAATTAAATACAGATTAATGCTTGCATTTAAAGTTACAAAAGTTATTCAGTCAAGAGCAGCAAATTATTTTCTTTGATTATCATGACAGACTCAAGCAGGTTTATTAGGCTGCTGTCACTTTAAGAGCTTATGCACGGATCCAATTTACTGTTGCACAACATGCATTTTCTCTGTTTATGTTCCAAAACGGACTATTGAATACTTGGCAAGACGGGAATTTTTACATAATTTTTCTATGTATTTGACCGTTTAAGCACAATAAGCCACGATAAAGAAGTCAATTTGGTACTCGTGAGCTGTTTGAGAGCGACACTTATATAGATCAGTGGTACACACGCTTTTGGTGTGAGCGCGAAACCTGCAGGAATGACTAAAATTATGTGCAATACAAACACTATTCAACTGGAGCAAATGAGACGAGTGAGTGACAGGAGGCGGGTTTGTGTCACTTCGCCGTCGGAGACAAAAGAGAGCGAGAACGTGCAGCTGGTATCGCTGTATCGATACTGCAGAAAAGGAGTATTGGAACCGTTTCAGATATTTCAGTATCGATACATAATGAAATATCGATATTTTTGACAACACTAAGTCAGACCGGCCAATTTGAGTGATGCAAGAAGAGCACTGAACCAGTGTTTCAAACCGATTCATTGTAATGGCCTGAGTGAGCTGATTCATCAATGTGTGTGTTCTGCAGTGGTGGTGTGCTGGAGCCTGAAGGCACGGTGGAGATCAAGTTCCGTAGAAAAGACCTGGTAAAGACCATGAGACGGGTGGACCCTGTGTACATGGGGCTTGCAGAAAGACTGGGTAAGTTTTTCACAGTGCTCTCTCTCCTCTGAATTCGTATTTTGTTTTTATTGTGCATGTATGAGTATTGTATTAAAGCACATTATCGCTGCGTTCTGCTGATTGCGCCGACCCTCTCTCTCCTCCCTGAGGAGACATGTCAATCACAGGGGTCTCAGATCAATCAGACCCCGCTGCTGTTCTGTACCTCCTTCGATCGATTTACCCCCTCAGCAGTCACTAAAGAGGACCGTGCCACCAGAGTAGCCTGCGGTGTCACATGCAGCCACGCTGAATGATTGCCTCTGACGTGATCGATCTCTCTTGAACAGCCACAGGGTGATGGGAGATCCTGGAGAGCTCCTCGGTTGGGCGGCACTGTGGCGGTGTGATTATTCTTGCTGATTTTCATGTATAGAACAATGGGTCAACACATAGATGCCAAAACAGCAGAAATGTGCCAATGCGCTTAAAGTTGCAGTAAACGATTTCTGAGAAACGCTGTTGATATTTGACATCACCAAAACAAACATATATTTTAAATATATTTATTAAGATTTATTTTTATTTTAGTTTTAGTCATTTTAGTACTTCAACATTGAAAGTTTAAACTAATATTTATATTTTATTTTATTTCAGTTAACGGAAATTAGTTTTAATAGTTTTAGTTAACAATAAAAATGCTACTCGCTCCACCTCTGAAATTATTTTTCTTTTTGTTGACGCCAGCTAGGCAAAAAAATAATTAACAGCAAAATTGCTATTCAGTTTCATTCAGGTTATGAAAATAAATCTATTATAATAAATATGTATTTAATAATAGTGGTTATAACAATTATAACACAAAAAAAATAAATAATTGCTAAATAAAAACAGTAATTTAATGGCAATTGATATCTTGAACTTTCCTTACATCCGAAAAAAAAGTTGTTAGCAAAAATACACTATATTGCCAAAAGTTTTGGGACGCCTGCCTTTACATGCACATGAACTTTAATGACATCCCATTCTTAATCCAGAGGGTTTAATATGGAGTTGGCCCACCCTTTGCAGCTTCAACTCTTCTGGGAAGGCTTTCCACAAGGTTTAGGAGTGTGTTTATGGGAATTTTTGACCATTCTTCTAGAAGAGCATTTGTGAGGTCAGGACGAGAAGGCCTGGCTTGCAGTCTCCACTCTAATTCATCCCAAAGGTGTTCTATCGGGTTGAGCTCAGGACTCTCTGCGGGCCAGTCAAGTTCCTCCACACCAAACTCGCTCATCCATGTCTTTATGGACCTTACTTTGTGCACTGGTGTGCAGTCATGTTGGAACAGGAAGGGGCCATCCCCAAACTGTTCCCACAAAGTTGGGAGCTTGAAATTGACCAAAATGTCTTGGTATGCTGAAGCATTAAGAGTTCCTTTCACTGGAACTAAGAGGCCAAGCCCAACCCCTGAGAAACAACCCCATACCATAATCCCCCCTCCACCAAACTTTACACTTTGCACAATGCAGTCAGGCAAGTACCGTTCTCTGGGCAACCGCCAAACCCAGACTTGTCCATCGGATTGCCAGACAGAGAAGTGTGATTGGTCACTCCAGAGAACACGTCTCTACTGCTCTAGAGTCCAGTGGCGGCGTGCTTTACACCACTGCATCTGATGCTTTGCATTGCACTTGATGTAAGGCTTGGATGCAGCTGCTCGGCCATGGAAACCCATTCCATGAAGCTCTCTATGCACTGTTCTTGAGCTAATCTGAAGGCCACACGAAGTTTGGAGGTCTATAGCTATTGACTCTGCAGAAAGTTGGCGACTTCTGCGCACTGTGCGTCTCAGCACACGCTGACCCCGCTCTGTGACTTTACGTGGCCTACCACTTCGTGGCTGAGTTGCTTTTGTTCCCCATTGCTTCCACTTTGTTATAATACCACTAACAGTTGACCGTGGAATATTTAGGAGTGAGGAAATTTCACGAATGGACTTATTGCACAGGTGGCAACCTATCACGGTACCACTCTTGAATTCACTGAGCTTCTGAGAGCGACCCTTTCTTTCACAAATGTTTGTAGAAGCAGTCTGCATGCCTAGGTGCTTGATTTTATACACCTGGGGCCATGGAAGTGATTGGAACATCTGAATTCAATGATTTGGAGGGGTGTCCCAGTACTTTAGGCAATATAGTGTATTTCAGGTGGGCAGCTGTCTTCTGAAACGGTTAAATATCGTCTTATTACCCGTAATTGGCCTGACTGATATATTGCTCTGTCCCCATTTTTAAGGTACTTATTTTTCATACATTCTACATAAATTTGCATTTGTACATTCTGTGTGTGGTTTCAGGCACCCCGGAGTTGAATGTGTCTGAGCGTAAAGAGCTGGAGAGTAAACTGAAAGAGAGAGAGGAGTTTCTGCTGCCCATATATCATCAAGTAGCTGTGCAGTTCGCCGACCTTCATGACACACCGGGCCGCATGCAGGAGAAAGGAGCCATCACTGTCAGTACTCAACTTCTATAATAGCTTATACTAATCTGCTCTGCTTTTTTCATGCTTTTGTCACTTTCTGTTGGAACCTTTGATTTTGAATTCATATTTCTCCATAGTTGAAATCAGAAGCTCAAATAAAATAAGACCTAAATCAATTAAATTAATCTGGATTTGATATGAAAGTGTTTTTATTGTATTTGTGTTTAGGACATCCTGGAGTGGCAGACATCTCGGCTGTTCTTTTACTGGCGCTTGCGGCGGTTATTGCTGGAAGACACGGTTAAGAGGAAGATCCAGTGTGCTAACAGCGAGCTGACGGACGGGCAGGTTCAGGCAATGCTCCGGCGCTGGTTCGTGGAGGCAGAGGGAGCTGTGAAAGTATGTTACAAAAAATTATTGCATTTAGGGTCCAGTAAGTGATTTCTGAGAAACACTGTTAATATTTAAAATAGACACCCAAACTAACACACCCCTCGCTTCATTGCTCCGCCCCCAAAATAACGAACATGCTATGCAACACGGGCAACCACATAAAGCTGGTGCATCAGACAGCTTGTGCAAGTATGGAAGAATCAGTCGTCACCTTTATTTATATAGCACTTTATACAATACAGATTGTTTCAAAGCAGCTTTACAGTGATAACAGGAAAATTATGCATTTCAGCTGTTGTTCAGCTGACGTCAGTTCAGTGTTGATTCAGTTCTGTTGTAAAGATCATAAATTAAATTCGTTTATTTTTATCTATAAAGCGGTTCTGCAAAAAATGTTGTCATCGTCCAGCTCAGTTCAGTTCTCATACAGCAGTGTCGGTACCATAGATCGTAAAAAAGATGGACGACGCGCCTTCACTCTCTTCCACTGAAGAAAAGTGAAGCCGCCAATGTCCAAATGTGACATCTTGCTCTGATTTGGGAACTGAGTCTGCCTAGTAGTGACCTCAGGACCGGAGTCTGCGCAGTAGAGAGCAGGAAGTAGAGCCGCGTATCAAAAACCCGCCCACAGTCCCGCAGCCCAGTTTACTGCAGAACAACTCATTATGTTGGTGTGAAATAAACAGTTATGGAAATGTAGAAATTAAAGTTGAAGCGCCAATCTCCTCCCGAAAATCCCTAAAAAAGTCTGTTAGTGCCTCAGTGACTACTTTGCTCAGAGAAGCTGTCAATCTCAGCTGTCAATCATGACGCCACACTCACGTTTTTATAGCATGAAATAACTAACTAAAACCAAACTTATTTAAAAAACGAACACTTGAACTTACATCAGCGTGATTTAAAAACTACCTAAAATGACAGAAACCATCTTTGAAAAAAAATTATTTGAAGTGTAATTTGATTGTTTAGTTTATATCACGTCCCATTACATTACACGGAAAGTTGCCAGCCACCGGCAGCATTTTTTATTAATTTTCACCGAATTTTCATGGCCCCCAGAATATTTTATTGTATGAATATCTGAACATGCAATATATTAAAAGAAAGAACAGACCCTCTGCTTTTAAACAAAAAAAAAAAAGTGTTTTATTCTAGCTTCATGCGTTCTTTTTTATCAACACTTGAATGTGGGTAAGTTTCATAAAACCAACATTTTGAGCAAAAAACTGAGAAAAACGTGTTTTTGTCAAAGACTACAACCAGATCAGGTTCAGAACGATGATTGAAACATAGATGGAGTAGATCGAGTCCATTAACACCCCTAAAGCTTGAACAATCCTATAGCTCGTCCTGGGTCGACATATCATTCAGTAACATTAGGCAGTTTTGATTTAAATGCTATTTAATGTTGATGATCACGTTATTTTACATATGCATCTGCTTACATATGCTATTGCTTGTTTCCGCTTCTTCTTCACATGTCTTTTGATCAGGAGATTCTTTACTCTTTACTCAGAAGATGTCATAGCGCCCCCTACCGTAAAACAGTGAAAACACGGAAGCGTTGTCTAATAAATGACGGAAATATCTGTCAATGGCGGGGAAAGAGTTAAGTGTCCCCAACTAAGTAAGCCAGAGGCGACAGTGGCAAGGAACCCAAACTTCATCAGGGGACAGAATGGAGAAAAAAAACTTGGGAGAAAACAGGCTCAGTCGGGGGGCAGTTCTCCTCTGGCCAATGAACGAACACAGTGTGATTATGATTCAGGCAGCATTACAGGTCAGAATTCAGATCGGTAGCATTCAAATATTCATCAAGTTCCTTTTGCTTGAAGATTGGATTCATCACGCCGGTACGGAACCAGCTGTTGAATCAGCTGTGATTCTTCAGCAACAACAGCATATCTTGGTTCTGTGAAACAAAACAAAAAAAATCATTACTCGTATATCGAGCAGAAACAAAGGAACCTCAGTGTCCGTTTTTACTAGGCCTTCCCGCTCTCTAACGTCTCTCTAGTGCTGGAAATCTTTTCGAGTATTAAAAGTATTATCTGAGTATTATTTCCAGTATTATCCTAGCTCTTTCCTGATTGTAAACCCTTTTTTCCTTCCAATTATTCTCCTCTGACCTTACGAATGTCCCACTTGCTCACTCTCTCTCCAGATCATCAACAAAAATCTTGTGAAGAGTTTTGAAAATGTGACCAAAGTATTGAGAAATGTGTCCTAGTGATTGTAAAATAAAAAAAATGTAGCGAGTCTTTCTTTTACTGAAGTGGCGTGTGGACCAGGGAATATATGACCATTAGAAATGATCAGAATGGATGAGCTCTCCCGAGCTCCGACAGAGCCTCAGAAGAGTCGCCACACCAGGTCCTGGAGCAGAGCCAAGTCCCCAGGGCAGGTTAAAGTATCTGCAGAAGATGGTGTCTGGACCACTAATACATTACTCCAATCTGAGCGAGCTATCTTAAGCTACAATTAATCTCCACCCTGCCACGCACAGATAGCACAGCAACACGCTGTTTCTTAATTAAAAGCAAACGGATTAAAAATGATTAATATGGGGCATTAAATGTTCTTGCCGACTACAAGTGCTTGCGGTTTTTAGAAGCACGGAAGCCCATTAACGCCTCGACAAATCTTCACAAGCACAAGTCCAGCTTTGTTTCAGATCAGCCTGATGTTATCAGTCTAAGTCTAAATGAAGAGCCGTTGATTAGGATTGTGATTTGGTTTTCAAATAGAAACATTGTCAGAAAGTTTGTTTGGCAAGATGTTTCAAACAAGCTCAAGGTGTTTTGAACTTTTTACTTTTGTTCTTTTTGTTTCTTTATTTTTTTTAATGTATTATTTTTTTTTTGTTTGTCTCTCACAGGCATATCTGTGGGACAGTAATGAGGATGTTGTGGAATGGTTGGAGAGGCAGCTGGCAGAGGAGGAGGGTGCGAGATCTGTCATCGATGAGAATATCAAATATATCCGCAGAGATCACATCCTCAAACAGATCCGCAGGTAACATCCAGACACCAGCCTTTATTTATTTTTTATATATATATATATATATATATATATATATATATATATACACACACACCGATCAGGCATAACATTTTGACAGGTGATGTGAATAACACTGATTATCTCTTCATCACGGCACCTGTTAGTGGGTGGGATATATTAGGCAGCAAGTTAACATTTTGTCCTCAAAGTTGATGTGTTAGAAGCAGGAAAAATGGGCAAGTGTAAGGATTTGAGCGAGTTTGACAAGGGCCAAATTGTGATGGCTAGATGATTGGGTCAGAGCATCTCCAAAACTGCAGCTCTTGTGGGGTGTTCCCGGTCTGCAGTGGTCAGTATCTATCAAAAGTGGTCCAAGGAAGGAACAGTGGTGAACCGGCGACAGGGTCATGGGTGGCCAAGGCTCATTGATGCACGTGGGGAGCGAAGGCTGGCCTGTGTGGTCCGATCAAACGGACGAGCTACTGTAGCTCAAATTCCTCAAGAAGAATACACAGTGCATCGCAGTTTGTTGCGTACGGGGCTGCAAAAGGGGGACCAACACAATATTAGGTCATAATGTTATGCCTGATCAGTGTATATATACTTATTTTCTGTAAATTTCAAGATTTCAGAATCTTTAAAAGCTGAATGTTCTTTAGGTTTCCCACTCTTTTTAACCGAATTCATGGTTTATTGGATAAGGATTAAGGATAAGAATTTTTTTTTTTTAATATTTTTTTCTCACAATTTCTACCCAATAAAATATTTTAGAGCTTGGCATAGTAAAATGTGCATTCTTTATAAAAAAAAATAAAAAATAAAAAAAATTCCTGGTTGTTGAAGGGGTGAATTAAAATAAGAAATATAGCCTACTGGTTTTTAGCTATTTCGCTTATTTTAAATAATTAAGTCATATTTTCAAATCAGTATTCCTTGTGCATGTGTTTATTATGTGAGAAGAAACAACTGACATGAGACAACGGGGAAGTTTAGCGGTCATTGTACAAAATATTGCTGTGATTTAACCAATCAGACTGTTTTCCAGAAAGAAAGAAGAAAAAAATAAATAAATATATATATATATATACAATTCAAGTGCAATTCCAATTCTTTACTAAATTATATGATGTAAATCTGAAATTTGGTCACAGTTTGATTCAAGTTTTTGCACGATTCATAATTATTTTAAAAAAAAATATACAAATGCAAGTGGAGGAGACTTAAGAGACAAACACGTCCACACCAGAAGTAGATTGGGGAACTGTATTTTATGGATTCTTACTAAAATTGTATAATTTCATTTTATGAAAGGGATAGTTCACCCAAAAATTTAATTTACCCCATGATTTACTCACCCTCCTCAAGCCATCCTAGGTGTATATGACATTCTTCTTTCAGACGAATACAATCAGAGTTATATTAAAAAATGTCCTGGCTAATCCAAGCTTTATAATGGCAGTGAATGGGAGCCCAAAATTTGAAGCCCAAAAAAGTGCATCCATCCATTATAAAAGTAATCCACACGGCTCCGGGAGGTTAATAAAGGCCTTCTGAAGCGAATCGATGGGTTTTTGTAAGAAAATATCCATATTTAACACGTTATAAAGTAAAATATCCAGTGTCCGGCGGACCACCTTCTGTATTCAACTTACGAAAAAAGCGTAACTGGCGCGACTGCAAGAGGCGCTATACTTCGTAAGTTGAATACGGAAGGCGGTCCGCCGGAGCTAGATATTTAACTTTATAACGTGTTAAATATGGATATATTTCTTACAAAAAAAAACATAGATTCACTTCAGAAGGCCTTTATAACCCCCTGGAGCTGTGTGGATTACTTTAATAATGGATGGATGCACTTTTTTGGGCTTCAAATTTTGGGCTTCAAATTTTGGGCTGCCATTTATAAAGCTTGGATTAGCCAGGACATTTTTTAATATAACTCTGATTGTATTCTTCTGAAAGAAGGATACACCTAGGATGGCTTGAGGGTGAGTAAATTATGGGATAATTTTAATTTTTGGATGAACTATCTCTTTAAAGCACCGCATTGAATTTTCATTTTCAGATCAATGCGTTGCAATGCATTTTACACCCCTTTTTATTCACTGTTACATTTTTTTTTTGTGTGTGTGTGTCTTAAAATTAACATTTTTTTGTTAATTTCATGTTTATTAGCCTGGTTCAAGCTAACCCTGAAGTGGCCATGGACTCGATTGTTCACATGACCCAGCACATTTCCCCCACGCAGCGTGCCGAGGTGGTCCGCATCCTGTCCACCATGGACGCCCCTGCATCCTCGTAGAGCCCTGTCAATCATCTCAGAGGCCTGATGTTACTGAAAGCTGGAACAAGAGGAGCCAACATGGCAGTGCTCTGACTGACTTCACATTGTTGGCTATGAATCTGAAAATAGGAGTTACAACAAAGATACTCTGTATCAATGCACATAAATGCGCACCTTCAAAGTAAAAAAAAAAGTATGGTGTTGTCATTTATAGTTTTGCAGTCTAGTCAAGTGCACTGAGACTTAGATGAACAAAGACCAATTATAGAAACAAGCTTCCCAAAGCTGTTAGAGTATGTCTTACTTTTTTTTACCCCTAGAACCTTTTGTTTAAAAGGCAGTAGTTTACTGTACAAGAGAGAATGTTTGCGAGTTCATAATCAACTTTACACTTTCTCCTACAACAGTCAGGTTATAACACCTGTCCACACTAAGAACAAGCGATATGACTAGATCGCTCCTGCTTCACTGGTTATAATGGGTGTGATGTAGCTGTTGTGTTGCATCAATTGCAGTGTAGGGGCAGAATTATTCTTCACATGCAGGATGGTCCATTGAGCCATATGACCGCATCATTTTGACTGCGCTTGTTTCATTCGTTTAACCAAAAAATAATTTTTTTAAAAATGTCAATCCACTGGTATTGTACTTTATATGCTGTTTATTTTTTAGCATAGATAAAATGTTGTAAGAATATATTAACTTATTAAACAATCATATCTAAAAACAACATGGTACATTATACTGCAAGTTCGTAACTGTAGAACATTCAACAAACGTTTAGGTTAGTTGAATTTGATTGTTATACATATTCTGGAATGACTTAACAGGAGTGTAGTGTAGAAATGTACTAAAAGCAAGCAATGGAGGGGGCAAATGATACTTGAGAGAGATGAATGGAGTATTAATCCAGAAGATCTGAAGGTGCTCTGTTGTATCCTTAGTGTATCATTGGCATGATGGTTAACCTCAAGCTGCCACTACTGCTCGACTCAGTGAAAGGTGAAAATCGTGTCAAGTTTGCTGACATGCTGTGACCCAAATGGGTGGTGAATTGTCTCGTGTCTGTAAGCGTTGTTAAACGTTACTGAAGCGATCAGAAGCTGTCTCCATGTTAAAAATGGAGGATTTCCTGTTTACTGTGGCAAACTGTGATGGCCTCTAAAAATAACTCAATAAAATCTAATTATCTTACATGTTCTGTACAGGCTCTTTCTTGAATAATTGTACATATCATGGAAAACAGGATTTTCAGTTACATAATACATACTCATATTCTGTAATTTCCAACATTTATTTACTGTTTTTGAAGTGGTGTGTTTATCCAGACCAAGATGCCCACTAGACAAGCTGAGATCTGTGCTGGAATGGTATATAGAGCTGTTTGTCAGAAGTCCATGTGCTTGAACAAGTCTGTGATGTGTGTGAAAACAAAAGGGCCGAGCACCGAACCCTGAAGTACACCAGTGGTTAGTTGATGTGAGTTAGGCACCCCTCCTCTCTGAAATACCCTCAAGGATACCTGTGAGTTGGACTCAAACCAGAGTTTGGGTTCCCCAGTTTGTTACATTTTAGAACAAATTCTTTTGGCAACTTGTCACAATGTAATGTGGGAAATAGGCATTGTTGCTCATTTTATAAGCAAAAGGTTAGCTATTAATGATGGGTTGTGTATGTATAGATGTCATAAATATACAGTAACAAAAACTAAGGATCGGGTGCGTTTCCCGTACAACGATGTTCTCACTGCTTAACTACCATAGTACATTGCATCGTTGAAGAAATCAACTAGCTAGTCGTGACTGTTTCCCGAAACCGTATTGTTGCAAATCTGTCGTTCAACCACGCTGGTTAATGGATGTCACGCAGGTGGTGGAGTAATAACTGCTTTTAATTAATTAGTTTGAGATCGAATTCATGCTAGGTTTTTTGCTATAAATTATGGACATGGCATCTGAGGACTAATTCTTATTTTTCTCAGTTATTTTGCTTTATTTCCAGATTCAATCATAGGCTCGTTCTTACGTACTAGAGTCCACGTCATGCAAACAAGAAACTATGCTTCTAACCACAGGTCGAGATCTGTCGTTGCAACCACAAGTTTGCAATGTTCGTTGGAACTATGGTTTCGGGAAACACAGACTCGAACTATGTTGATAACGACGGAACTTGCGACCATATTGGCTAACGATGCTTTTGGGAAACGCACCCCAGAGCGGGTGGAAAATTGCACATTAAAAGTATGCAAAGGAGCGTGGCCTGAGATGAAATCCTGAAGGTTTAGTGTCTGTGTTTCTAAAAACGAATAATCAGTGCTTGTCTTCATGCTATTCTTCGGTCTTGAGAGAAATCAAACCACAGACAGAAGGATCCGGGAACACGCTTCCATTGATTTATCAATTCAGCAATCATTCTCTCATCTGCTCCCCCCTGTGTGGGTTCCACAGTCTATTCTCATACTACCTACCAACAATGACAAAGGCCAAATTGAATCACAGCAATTCAATACCCAATTAGAATTATGGCAGCCACAACAGTGAAAGCTTGGGGTGGATAACAGGATTCTGATATCTCTGATCAGAAAACATTACAGAATGCTTCCAGAGAGGGAAATTAAAATATGGTTACATATTGGTTTTACTCTGTGATCATGTACTGAGTGTAAAATGAAGGCATCAATGAGGAAAAGACATTTGTTGACAAAATTGTATTTTTTAATATAAAGGCACTAAAATGTGTCATTTTACAAATCAAAAGAAATGTTTAGTTTCATTTACAGGAAAAATAACCTAGGTTTGAGTCTGAGGTCCCGGAAGGATTTCACCTGCAGCAGAAGTGTGTGAGAACAGTGCAGTACACACACACACACACACTGGGGTTTAAGTGTGTGAGACAGATGTTTCAGTCAGTGTGCTGGACCTTTTGCAAACAGGCAACGAAACAGCTCAGACCTGAACACAAACAGAAGACAACAGGTTGAATTACTGGATCTCTCAATACAGTAGAAGAAAATGAAATTTTAAAAATTAGCATTTTTTTTTACATGTTTTTGGGGACAGTAAGATAGATACTCAATGCTTTTATTCAGAAAGGATGCATTAAATTGATCAAAAGTGACTAAAAACATCTATGTCTTTATGGACCTTGCTTTGTGCACTGGTGCACAGTCATGTTGGAACAGGAAGGGCCATCCCCAAACTGTTCCCACAAAGTTGGGAGCATGAAATGGTCCAAAATGTCTTGGTATGCTGAAGAATTAAGAGTTCCTTTCACTGGAACTAAGGGGCCAAGCCCAACCCCTGAAAAACAACCCCACACCATAATCCCCCCTCCACCAAACTTTACACTTGGCACAATGCAGTCAGGCAAGTACCATTCTCTCTAGAGTCCAGTGGCGGCGTGCTTTACAACACTGAATCCGATGCTTTGCATTGCATGTAAGGCTTGGATGCAGCTGCTCGGCCATGGAAACCCATTCCATGAAGCTCTCTACACACTGTTCTTGAGCTAATCTGAAGGTCACATGAAGTTTGGAGGTCTGTAGCTATTGACTGCAGAAAGTTGGCGACTTCTGCACACTGCGCCTCAGCATGCGCTGACCCCGCTCTGTGATTTTACGTGGCATACCACTTCGTGGCTGAGTTGCTGTTGTTCCCAATTGCTTCCACTTTGTTATAATACCACTAACAGTTGACTGTGGAATATTTAGTAGTGAGGAAATTTCATGAATGGACTTATTGCACAGGTGGCAACCTATCACGGTACCACGCTTGAATTCACTGAGCTCCTGAGAGCGACCCATTCTTTCACAAATGTTTGTAGAAGCAGTCGGCATGCCTAGGTGCTTGATTTTATACGCCTATGGCAATGGAAGTGATTGGAACACCTGAATTCAATGATTTGGAGGGGTGTCCCAATACTTTTGGCAATATAGCGTATATGTATATATATATATATATATATGGATGCGTTAAATTGATCAAAAGAGACCGTTAAAGACATTTATATTGTTACGAATGATTTCTATTTCAAATAAATGCTGTTCTTTTTACCTTTCTATTCATCAAAGAATCCAGACAAAATGTATCACGGTTTCCACAAAAATATTAAGCATGCAAAAATGGTTTTCAACATTGATTAAAATAAGAACAATTATTTTATAATAACTGAGCACCAATAATAATTGAGCACAGAATCAGCATTTTACTATGATTTCTGAAGGATCATGTGACGTTGAAGGCTGGAATAATGATGCTGAAAATTCAGCTTTGACGTCACAGAAATAAATGACATTTTAAATTATATTAAAACAAAAACAGCTACATTTTAAAGTGTAATATTTCACATTATTACTGTTTTTACTGTATTTTTGATAAAATACAGCCTTGGTGAGCTTAAGCACAAACATTTAAAAATCGTAATGTTACCAAACTTTGGACCAGTACTTTATTTTTATTTTTATTTTTATATATATATATATATATATATATATATATATATTAGTACCATGATATTACCATCTGACACCATCACTATACCATGTTTATGGTTATATTCAATGTTCAATAAAAGTAAAGCTCAACTGACAAAACTTAAGTCATAATGTTGATTACAACAAAAAATTATTTAACTTATTCCTCAAAGAAAAAGATATGATCAATGTTATGATGAGGCACTTACAATGGAAGTACATTTTTGGGAATTTAATTGAGGATTAACAGCAGAACTGTGAAGCTTATTTTATAAAACACTTACATTATTTATACCGTTAAAAAAATGTGTATTATATGAGCTGTAAATTTGTTCATCATGTTTATAATCATTTTTGTTTCATGGCAACAAAATTATGAAATTGGAAAACAAAACTGGTATAAAACAAGAGAAGAGAATCTATATACAAGTGGCATGAGGAACTCAACAATCTGTTCATCCATGACTAAAGGCCACAAATCCTAATGGATAAACTGTGGCCCTATTTAATGCAGAGAGGACAAAAGCACACATGAACGGTCCTGAGACTGAGGTGCTAATGTCCCAGAGGGGCAGAGCTGAGGCCAGGCTAACAGGTCCATCCTTAATCCGAAATCCCTGTTAGAAATGCACCACCAGCGTTGAGGATTACAGCACATAGCCGCCATCACACAATGCATACAATCGGATCCAAACAGAACCTGGAGAAGCAGAGGGCTGAGGAGAGATGCTCAGGATCAAAGGGGAAAGATGAGACCCATCTCTGCTGATGAGGTTTACCCAGAACCCTCATGCTACCTAGAGTCCCTGGCTCTTCCCATCACCCCATCTTGGACAAATGCATTGTGATTATCTCTTAAGCCCCCGCAGAATTTGTATGCTGCGTGTCTGCTTGCTTGCCCGAGAGAGAGCGAGAGAGCGAAAGAGAGAGAGAGAGAGAGAGAAGAGAAGGAGAAAGAGAAAGAGAAAGAGAAAGAGAAAGAGAAAGAGAAAGAGAAAGAGAAAGAGAAAGAGAAAGAGAAAGAGAAAGAGAGAGAGAGAGAGAGAGAGAGAGAGAGAGAGAGAGAGAGATAGTGTGTGTGTGTGTGTGTGTGTGTGTGTACTCCCCATCCTGCAACGTCAGCATTAACATTCATGGGGCCAGTGGTGCGTGTCGGTGTTATAGAGCCGGTGTTAAGATATGGCAGAGGGGTTTTGTAAGCAGGCGAGGGAAAGTGTTTATGTGTATGAGTGTATCTGGCTGCACGAGGAAAAGGTCGCCTAGAATCCCTCTCCAGCAAAGGTCACCGGTCACTCTCTGATGCCATCGGCATACATCATTATTACTGTAGTTCACCGACTGTTATGTAAATAAGACCAAGCCACAATGCACATGTGTTACTATGTGTGTGAGGCTGGCAAAGGTCAGGCTTCAGTTTGTGTCATCTGTGGCTCTGATAACAGTCAGTGTTATTATCAGTATGTTGCGACAAAAAAAAAAAAAAAAATACACCACTATCATAATATACTACATGCACTCTTTGCTGTGCATTATTATTAAACTAATTTCCCCCATTTGAATTGAAGAAAAATATCACTTCTGAATATTGTGAATTTAATGCTATACACACACACACACACACACACACACACACACACACACACACACACACATATATATATTACTGTTCGCAAGATGTCTGCGAGCAGATTGGGAGGTTTAAGATTTGATCTGTAAACACCTCACAATCTGGGCCAAACATCGTAACCGACCAGGGTCCTGGACAAGATTTTCTCTCAGATTGTCAGGAGGGGTAAATCGAGCATAAATTGGCCTAAAACTCCTCTAGTCTGAGCCCAGATTAAGGGGTCAGTAAGATTTTTTTTGTTTGTTTGTTTAATGTTTTGGTCTTCTATGCTCACCAAGGGTGCATTTATTTGATCACAAATACAGTAAAATAGTAACATTATGAAACATTACAATTTAAATGAACTATTTTCTATTTTAATACTCGAGTGACAGCAAAGCTGAATTTTCAGCAGCCATTACTGCAGTCTGAAATCATTCTAATATGCTAATTTGGTGCTCAAGAAGCATTTTTTTTATTATTATTAATTTTGAAAAGAGTTGCTTTATTTTATTTCAGTTTTAGCAATTTTAGTACTTTATCTGAAACTTATTTTATTTCAGTTAGTTGCTAAGGCAATATTTCTAATTTTTCAAAGTTTTTCATTCACACACACACTAATTATAAAAAGGTTATATATTTTTATAATTTGAAATATAATATAAATATAAAAAATAAATAAAACATTGTTTTAAGAAAAAAAATAAAGAAATATTACATGAAGCTCTTGATGTTTCTGGACTTTAAATACATTTTTTGTACATATGTATTTGCAGGAAGGAAAATGATACTTGATAAAGCATTCTTACATAAATGACTGTGACTAAAATCTATTTTTGAGATTACAGATCATTCCTCCATTGTTAATCAAAATTCTGACGTTTCCCATATAGACAACTTGTCTTCTTCACAGGTCGTCACAAACTTAATGCCTGTCGCTTCTAGTGAAGACAATACCTTTAAATGACCTCCTGAGCAGCATACACACAAATTACAATGCAAATAGCTTGACACAATTGGTTCTGTGTTGTCTCCTGGTCTGCCTAAAGATATGCGTGTGTGCATTACAGTTCAGCAAAATTCATTTCTGTCACCTCCTTGAGTGCTTCATGTTTTCGTCCTCTACGTGCTCAAGTAGAACAGCACTGTGACCGTGATCACCAGGCCAAGTCTATCCGTCACCTCCACCTCTTCATCAATCCATCCTCTCTAATCCTGCCTCTACATCATCCATTTTTCTTCTCTATACCTCTCCAAATGCAGCACAGCATATGCTGGAACCCTTAAAACCTCCTCAGAAATAATTACTGTGAGTGTTCGAGGAAAAGAAAACAATAGAAGGACTACAGAGAGAAGATCAGTGTATTCAAGTCATCATGTGTTCGAGTCTTGATTTTGTATGACTGTGAATTCCTGTTTTAGGTGTATACAAATTACGTTTTTTTTTTTTGTCGTAAATTCTCATTTACTCTAATTCATGTCGCTCCAAATCTGTGCGATTCTCTTCCAAGGAACACAAACATAGTTCAGCAGAATGTTCAAGCTGTGTGAAAAAGAAAGTGAATACTGACTGCCGTTGTCAAGCACCAAAAAGAACAAAAAAAGCACCATACTACAACTACAGTCTTCTAAAGCAATTTGATAACTTTGTGTGAGAAACAGGCTAAAATTAAGGAGACAGAAAAGCACTGAGGATTAACCTATGGAAGCTTGTTTCCACCACTGTATAAAAAATAAAAAAAGGTAATTGCGACCTCTCACAATTCTGACTTTTTCTCTTTTGCGAGTTTGTTCTCAGAATTGTGAGTTTATATCTCGCAATTTTGACGCAATTGCGAATTGTGAGATACACCGATCAGGCATAACATGACCACTGACAGGTGAAGTGAATAACACTGATTATCTCTTCATCACAGCACCTGTTAGTGGGTGGGATATATTAGGGAGCAAGTGAACATTTTGTCCTCAAAGTTGATGTGTTAGAAGCAGGAAAAATGGGCAAACGTAAGGATTTGAGCGAGTTTGACAAGGGCCAAATTGTAATTGCCAAATGTATTGGTACACCCCTCCAAATCATTGAATTCAGGTGTTCCAATCACTTCCATGGCCACAGGTGTATGAAATCAAGCACCTAGGCATGCAGACTGCTTCTACAAACATTTGTGAAAGAATGGGTCGCTCTCAGGAGCTCAGTGAATTAAAGCGTGGTACCGTGATAGGTTGCCATTCGTGAAATTTCCTCACTCCTACATATTCCACGGTCAACTGTAAGTGGTATTATAACAAAGTGGAAGCAATTGGGAACAACAGCAACTCAGCCATGAATTGGTAGGCCATGTAAAATTACAGAGCGGGGTCAGCGCATGCTGAGGCTCACAACGTGCAGAAGTCGCCAACTTTCTGCAGAGTCAATAGCTACAGACATCCAAACTTCGTGTGGCCTTCAGATTAGCTCAAGAACAGTGTGTAGAGAGCTTCATGGAATGGGTTTCCACGGCCGAGCAGCTGCATCCAAGCCTTACAATCACCAAGTGCAATGCAAAGCGGCGGATGCAGTGGTGTAAAGCACGCCGCCACTGGACTCTAGAGCGCAGCGGAGACGTTCTCCGGAGTGACGAATCACGCTTGTCTGTCTGGCAGTCCGATGGACGAGTCTGGGTTTGGCTTTTACCAGGAGAACGGCACTTGCCTGACTGCATTGTGCCAAGTGTAAAGATTGGTGGAGGGGGGATTATGGTGTGGGGTTGTTGTTTTTCAGGGGTTGGTCTTGGCCCCTTAGTTCCAGTGAAAGGAACTCTTAATGCTTCAGCATACCAAGACATTTTGGACAATTTCATGCTCCCAACTTTGTGGGAACAGTTTGGTGATGGCCCCTTCCTATTCCAACATGACTGCGCACCAGTGCACAAAGCAAGGTCCATAAAGACATGGATGAGCGAATTTGGTGTGGAGGAACTTGACAGCACAGAGTCCTGACCTCAACCTGATAGAACACCTTTGGGATGAATTAGAGCGGAGACTGCGAGCCAGGCCTTCTCATTCAACATCAGTGCCTGACCTCACAAATCCGCTTCTAGAAGAATGGTCAAAAATTCCCATAAATACACTCCTAAACCATGTGGAAAGCCTTCCCAGAAGAGTTGAAGCTGTTATAGCTGCAAAGGGTGGGCTTACTACATATTAAACCCTACGGATTAAGAATGGGATGTCATTCAAGTTCATGTGCATGTAAAGGCAGGTGTCCCAAAATATTTGGCAATATAGTGTGCCAAGCATTGTTGCAGACCATGTATACCCTTTCATGGAAACGGTATTCCCTGGTGGCTGTGGCCTCTTCCCTGCCACAAAGCAAAAATGGTTCAGGAATGGTTTGAAGAGCATAACAACGAGTTTGAGGTGTTGACTTGGCCTCCAAATTCCCCAGATCTCAATCCAATCGAGCATCTGTGGGATGTGCTGAACAAACAAGTCCGATCCATGGAGGCCCCACCTCAAAACCTACAGGACTTAAAGGATCTGCTACTAACATTGTCTAGTGGAGTCCATGCCTCGACGGGCCAGGGCTGTTTTGGCAGCAAAAGGAGGACCAACACAATATTAGGAATTATGTTTATCATAATGTTATGCCTGATCGGTGTATAAACTCGCAATTTTGAGGAAAAGTCAGTATTTTTTTCCTCAGAATTTGACTTTATAATTTGCAATTGCAATTTTATATCTCACAGTTCTGAGAAAAGAAGTCAGAATTCCCAGATATAAACTTGCACTTGCGAGAAAAAAGTAATTGAGAGATGTAAACTCGTAATTGTGAGAGAAAAAAAGTCTGAATTGTGAGATAAAAAGTCGCACTTATCTTTTACATTTTTTTATTCCATGGTGGAAACAAGCTTCCATAGTAAACAGATCAAGACTATGATCTTTTTATGTATTTAACAATATCTGATAGGAAGCATCATCATGAAAAGTGCTTCTACATCTGCAAAAATAATTTGATACCATATTACAGTGACAGCAATACCACAGTACATACTACTTACATATACCATGGTACTGAATGCGTGTCTTATGTACTACATGGTATTCCAAGTTACTTCGATGAATAGTTACAAATTATTATCAATGTTGAAAACAGTTGTGCTGCTTAATACTTTTGTGGAAACTGTGATGCATATTTTTTCGGGATCTTTAATGAGAGCAGCATTTTCAAAAGAGCAGCATTTATTTGATATAGAAATCTTTTGTAACATTATAAATGTCTTTACTGTCACTTTTTGATCAATTTATTGTGTCTTTGCTGATTAAAATGTATTTAAAAAAAAAAAAAATCTTACTGGCCCCAAAGTTTGAACAGTAGTGTATGTTGCTTAATATGAAAACATTATGTCACTCATATGCCAATGAACCAAAAAATAGTCTTTGTGGAACCATGGGAAAACATAAAAATATGAGAAGGGGGATTAAAAGTGAAATCTTTGAAATGTGTGAGTGTTTGTGTATTTGCATATCTCCAGAGTGTGTTTGATTAGCCTGTTCTGTTTGAGGAGGATTACTGTTGGCTGACAGGACAGAGAAACACACAACTGAACCATTAATTAAACGCATACACACACACACACACAACTTCCTGCTGGTGTCCTTACAGCACAGTAATACAGTAAGGGTACAAACACAGACTTGCATTCAAAAAGCCCAGTCAAATTTGACAGTTAAAAGGACAGTTCACTTAAAAATTTATCATGTATTCACCCTTATGTTGTTCCAAACCCATTTTTTTTTGCCAAAGAACACAAAATGAAACATTTTGCAAATTGTAAGAACATAAGACATCACTCACCGGGCATCATCACTCATGCTGCTGTTGTCCATAGGACCCATGAAATTCATCAGCTTACTGTGAATGTGAAACCTGACAAGAAGTTTGAAAGAATGACAAGTATAAACACACACAGTCTTGAGTAAACTGAATTGTGATGTTTCATTGGGAGTGATTTTGAACTCATTTACATGACAAACACACAATTAAAAGAGATGTATGATAAGAGATGATATCTGGTGCTTAGAAACAACCCATCTCTCCCATTCCTGTAATTTCATCTATCTTGGCGTAACTGAATTATGCTACCAAATAACAGCATGACTTAAAAGTGTCACAAAAATGGCTTTGTAAACTAATAAAATAAAAGCAGTGTTATGTTAGAATCATTGAGATACTATTAATTCTTAATATTTGTAATTCGTATTTATTTTTATATTTTATTTTCATTTTAATTTGAAACCTTTTGTAATTTTTTGTCATTTTTCATTTGTTTTTGCACTAAATGAAACAAATAATGCTGAATCAAAGAGCTGTGATAGTTGTGCTAGAGCATTAAAAGAATAAAATTGTTTATGGTGTTTTAAATGAGTTTTTTTATGTATGCATCTTCAGACCATTTTTAACTGAGAATTTTATAAATGAGAATCATCCTGCCTGAACAAATTTAATTTTTAGTACTTCAATTTGGCAACTAGCTGAAATAAAATATATATATTTTTTAAATAATATTTCATTTAATAACATTTTTGATAGCTTTAGTTCACAGTCCATTATTAACACCAACATTAAAATAAATTAAATCATTTTCATTTTCTTAAAGCAACATTTAATTAAAATTTAGATTAGATAAAAATTATTGATGGATGGATGGATGGATGGATGGATGGATGGATGGATGGATGGATGGATGGATGGATGGATGGATGGATGGATGGATGGATGGATGGATGGATGGATGGATGGATGGATGGATGGATGGATGGATGGAGAGACAGACAGACAGATAGATAGAAAATGTCACCTTGGTTAATAAATAAATCAATATAATTTCTTAATTTTTCTTTTGATTATTGGGGGGGTGGCTTGGACATGTCATTGACATGTTTTGTGAGGTTCACCTGTATATACTAAGTTCTGAGCATATCTCTTGAGTCTTTCAGGAGTGTGACAGCTTACCTGATCTTCCTGCCTTTGCTGGCTTTGGTGTCCACCTTCTTCTTGATTTTACTTCGTAGTTTCTGGATGGCAAGCCACTGCCTGTGAGATCAGAGGTTGAGTTATTATGGTCAAATGCACACGACACATGAAACATATATACGCGCGCGCACACTCACTTTCCCATGGCCACTTGATCATTGGGGTCTGTCGCACTTGTTTTGCGCTCAATAAGCTCTCGAAGTAGCTGTGAAAATGAGAGAGAGCGAGCTTCCTGATATCACCTCAGTATGTCTACAATCTCTTTATAGCTACTTATCAATATAGTCATTGTTGTTGACAAATAAACTGCATAAAACAATTCATCCTGTCTGTTTTCTTACCTGGTGATAAAAGTCATCGTCATCAAAAATCTCCTCGTCCATATCTTTGAGGTGCACATTAGCTTTCAGTGCCAATTCAGCTGCCTAAAACAACAGAGAGTGAGCTCAGTCAGTCTTCTAGCATGATGGAGAATATTACTTTTAAAAGTATTATTATTGTGTTACTCCTAATACAATTACACTAACAGAAATATAAAAACTCATTGTCACCTATTGAACTGGCTGGCTTGACTAACTTAAAGATGTTTCACTCTTAGCTATAGAACTGTTAATCTACAGAGCAATTCAATTCATCCCTCTAAAATCAGAGCCATGTCTTACCTCTCCCTCTGTGACACTGCTGTCTTTTTCAGGCGTGATGGGCTCCGGCTTCCCCAGAACTCTGTATTCAGACCTGCGCGTCTGTGTACGTCTCACCAGCCTCTCTTTGTCCATTAAAACCTGCTCCACCTGTGTCAAGATGTTCCTGTCAAATGCCCCAAAACCCTGTGTGATGGAAAAGACAAAGACATTGAATATAATGTCACAGTAGGATACTGCTATCACTTGATGTGTCACTAGTAATTTACAATCTAAAACTGAATTAAACAACATATTTCTCCTATAATTATTTTAATGCAGTTATGACCTCATAATAATTTTAGAAATCATTAAGTTCTGTTTTTGGGACTCAATCCTTCTTAGTGTTCAATAGTCCTTATTTACTTTTGGTTTTCACCCACTATTCTTATTCGCTGATGAAGTCTTGCCATTTTTTTTGTACATAGTTATAATCATTGTTTTTAGAACACCAAACAATTGAGTTGTTTAAGGGGTCATGACATGAGAAATCAAATTTGCCTTGATATTTTGACATAAGAGGCCTTTGTACCATTAAACATCCTGCAAGGTTCATAGATTAAAACATCCTCTTTATTATAAACAAGGCATTTATTTATTCAAGGTTCAAAAATGCCTCATTTTAATACTGCGGGATCTGGGACATCGATCACACAGGCAACCTCACACCATAGGCCCCGCCCACTGGCATTCAGTTGCTTAACGGCTGACATTTGCCTACACTGAATGTGATCGTCACATCAAAAGCAAATAGAACCCATTATAAATCACTGACACTGTCTAAACTGGATACAATATACAGATGTGTGTTCGGTTTCTGACACGCACTTCAGTCTGTTGACAACAGGACAAATGGAAGAGTGAAAGAACATTCGATTTGGTGCGTCGTTTAAACAGTTAGGGGTGTCTCTGTTAGAACCGTACCATTCTCCACCCACGGTTCAGCACACACTTGCACCGCGGTTCATCTCAAATCTGAAAACTTCCCCTAAACTATGTTCAATGCAAGTGTTGTAAGCTCTAATATGACCAGTCATTTATGCCGTCATCACCCGGGTGTTGATAGCGCACGAGAGACCTGAACAGCACGCGTTGTTAGCTGTATTTAAACTAAACTCATTTAAGCCTTGCCAATTTAAACATTCAAGGGCAAGACGACGTGAAAGAGAACTTGCGCGCTATGAGAAGATTTGTGTGTGCACTCATCCGAAGCGCGCACACAGAAAGCCGCATCTCAGACAGCATGCAAATATTGAGTTCTCTTTCAAGTCTTGCACTTGAACAGACAAATTCACACAAAAATTAGGTCAACATGCCTGTCTTGGCGAGTGTCCTCGCAAACATAGTAGGTTATGGCTTAAGTGAACGTAAACAGTCGAGAAAGACAACACGTGTATCATGGATCCGTGCATTAGCTCTTAAAGTAACAGAAGCCTAATATTCCTGCTGTCTGTGTTTTTAAGGTTAATCAAACAACAAATGACTGCTCTTGACTGAATAGCTTTTGTAACTTTAATAATGAATCATCTTTATTTAATTTATACAGTGAAGATTATATGCAATGTTGTTTTACATTTGATTACTTTATTCAATTTCTATAACTGAAAACTACAGTTAGATACCTAAATAACCTGAAAATCTCTACTGTAAATGCTCTACTGTATTTATTTGTGCTGTTGCTTGTAGTTTGATTATTTGTTCTTATTTTCTTTATTTTTATTTGACAGTAGTCCTTTTTTTCCTGAACAAGCACATACCGAACCGTAGCGAAACTGTGACCCTAAAACCGAACCATGAGTCATTTGAACCGTTACACTACTAGTCTCTGAACAGACTTCAGAAGGATCCCAGAGTTGGAAACAAGTGGGTGGTTTATTTAAATGTTGTCCTGAATCACGTCAGAGGACTATATGTTTGTTCGGAGCATTCGACTGCAGATTGTTTTGTAAACGAGGCACAGTGTAATGGAGAGTTTCCAAAGAAACTTTTGTTGAAAGATTAAGCAGCCAACTGTATTGGATCTGACAGCAGCTGCATCACAAACTATAAGTAAATGATTTCATAATGCTTTGTCTGTAAATGCCCCTTAAAAATTGATCATTTCAGACAAATGGTCAGAACGAAGGTTGAAAATGATAGTTTTTCCACATATATTTGTTACTTTGTGCATAAAAACTTTATTAACATTATAAGTGAACCTCAATGAACATTAAAATATTTATAAATTTTTTTTTTTTTTTTTTTTTTTTTTTTAAATCCATGTCATGAGCCCTTTATTAGAGACGCTGCTGCTAATTTTTTAATATTTTTACCTTATTGCTTTTGCCCGTTGTTAGCCGCGTCTTGTCATACCATTTCTGCAGGGTGGCATCACGGTAAGGCAGAAAAGCGGCAAAGCGTTTGGCCATAAAGTTGGGATACTCCGCCATTTCCAGTTTTCGTTTGGGGGGTCCTTTCCGAACTGCTTCCTTTTCTTCCTCTTGGCCATCATCCCCATTTTCCATATCAACCTCACTGTTAATCTCTTCATCATCTTTAGGATTGCTATGTGTGAAAAAAGAGATACATAAGGAAATTATACAATGCCATGTAAGAAGCATCCCAAAAATAGTAACCTGCAATTAGTTTCCATTCATAAATAGAAATAAAGAATGAGCCGATGTGTCAAATGAGCCACATGTGGAATAATTCACCCTAAAATGAACAGTGTCAACATTTTCGTAATAAAAATTTATTTTAAAAGCAGAATCTGGTACCTTCTGGCTCCCCAGGTCTTGCCCTGAGAAATAGCTCTGGTTTCAGGGTTTTGGTAGAGCAGCAGATCTTGGAGTTCCAGCAGAGATCTCTGTAGAGCCTTCAGGGCTTTATGACCTACCACACACAGATATGACCTTATCATACAGCACATGTCGACCACAACATCAATTCAGTACACTTCTGTAAACGCAGGGTGATTACAACTCCTCTGATCTTAGTCATTTCTGCACTACACTAGTTAAAAACATCAAACCACACAAAGAAATGAATTCTACAGCCCAAGGCAAACAAGCCATCAAACAAGATACTGATTCCATGGCATAGAAACAAGCTTAAAAGGTGAAAAATTCTATAGACTTACATTGGAGGAACAAGCATTTCTAGCACAAATTTTACCTGGAAAGCACAAAAAAAAATCCCCAAAACAAAACAAACCAAACCAAAGTGAAAAAATAAAACAAAACCTTGTCCTGTTAATCAAAGTGAATCGTTTCAAAATCTTATGAAAATATGCCTCCTAGTATTCCTGCAGAACTAGCCCTAAAAAACAAAACCTGAAGCCTATGCTACAATTTACTTTACATAATAAGAGCAAATAAATAAAAGGACTGGTGTGGGGGGGTGGGGTTGCTCAGATTGTGTCATCTTTACAGCTAATCAAAAGTATGCATGCACAGCACCCTCTCGTTCTACCCCAAAGCAATGTGCTGTTCAAAATTCAGGAGGACGGTCCCACATCAATCATTCACTGGCTAAAGGACCAATGCAATAAATATGCAAATGAGGAGCAGGTAGTCTCTCTAAGCACCCAGATCTGCTTGAGAAGGAAGGTGCACAAATGTATTAATTGCTCAGAGCTAGAAGAATCCTGATATTAAAACCACAAGTGATGTTGGGGCCATGCTTCCTTGGGGGATATTGGTTAACCGCACAGAAGATGTCAGGTTTAAACGATGATAAAGGCGGAAATTTAACTGCATGCTCATATAATTCCTCACTGACTGTGGACTTAAAAAATAGACATAGGATGGGAGAATTACAATGAGTTTCATGCCTTTTGTTCATGTACGTTAACCATCTTTTAGGAGAACACAAGCATATAAACTACCTTTTAAAGATTTAGGGTTGGGAAGATTTTTTTTAGTCTCTTATGTTCACCAAGGTTGCGTTTATTTGATCATAAATACAGTAAAAACAGTAATATTTTGAAATAATATTACAATTTAAAATAACTGTTTGCTATTTTAAAATGTTTAAAATGTAATCTGTTTCTGTGATGGCAAAGTTGAATTTTCCGCATCATTACTCCAGTCTTCACAGTGTCACGTGATCCTTCAGAAATCATTGTAATATGATTTGGTGCTCAAGAAACATTTCTTATTAATAGCAACGTTGAAAACAATTGTGCTGCCTAATGTTTGTGGATTCATTGATGAATAAAGTTCAAAAGAACAGCATTTATTTGAAATATAATTTTTTTTTAACAATGTAAATGTCTTTACTGTTACTTTTGATCAATTTAATGTGACCTTGCTGAGTAAAAGTATTAATTTCTCTAAAATAAAAATAAAAAATCATACTGACCTCAGACTTCACTACTTTAGTGTAGTTGACCAATAAATGAAACAGTAAATTTAAAATGTACTGTAAGACCAATGCAATGGAACACCTTTATAGTATTAAAGTTACCATGACATCAAAATTGACTTTTTTTTTAAACATTGCAGCATTTATTATGATTTATCCATGCACGTTAATTTTTAAGATTCATGTACCCTCATATTCTTTAATCAAAATAACTTCCCCCGCCCTCTTGCAATGACATCTCTTTCTCTGATGAGATTTACTGGCCGAGGCTGGGACTTTAACCTCTCCTGCTCAGCAACCTGTCACTCACATGATATTGCAGCAATACCAAATGACAACGGACCAATCAATTCCATTGGACAAAATCAAGTCCCGCCCTACTTTTTTTTTTGAGAAGCAGTTTCCAGTGTTGGAGAAGCTACTCTGAAACTGTAGTTTGACAAGCTACAAGCTACTCATAAGTTCACCCAAAAATAAAATTACTCCATGATTTACTCACCCTCAAGCCATATTAAAAAATATTCTGGCTAATCCAAGCATTATAATGGCAGTGAATGGGAGCCCAAAATTTGAAGCCTAAAAAAGTGCATCCATCCATTATAAAAGTAATCCACACGGCTCCGGGGGGGTTAATAAAGGCCTTCTGAAGCGAAGTGATGCGCTTGTGTAAAAAAAAATATCCATATTTAAAACTTTATTAAGTAAAATATCTAGCTGCCGCCAGACCACATTCCGTATTCAACTTACGAAGAAAGTGTAACACCTCTCACAGTTCAAAACGCTTACGCTACGTGCGACGTTACGTTTTTTTCATTAGTTATATATAGTTAAATACGGAAGGCAGTCTGGTGGAAGTATAATGGATGGATGCACTTTTTTGGGATTCAAATTTTGGGCTCCCATTCACTGCCATTATAATGCTTGGAAGAGTCAGGACATTTTTTAATATAACTCTGATTGTATTCGTCTGAAAGAAGAATGTCATATACACCTAGGATGGCTTGAGAGTGAGTAAATCATGGGGTAATTTTCATTTTTGGGTGAACTATCCCTTTAAAGTAGTTAAGATATAGTCAAACTACCCTTCAGAAAAAGTATTTAGCTACACTAGAACTATCAAAAAGTAGCTAGCTATATTGACACTACTTAGATTTTTTTTTTACAATGACATATTACAAATAACTGTATAATTGTTTTGAGTTTCTTTTCGATTGACAGATGCTTTGCCAAAGCAATGGCGCAAAACACAACGTTGGTGATCTTTCAGGTTCATTACAAAATTGTGGCGGGACAGATTAAACTATGACATGTCATCATAAATCAGAAATAGACATTTGATATAGAGTGCAATAAAGCAGGACAATTAATCAATTTAAAAAGGCTATTCACCTGTAAGTGCTTGAAGTCTTCGATGCGGATAGCGTTTTAATCTTTGGCTTGCATATATATTACATTCAAAAGTGAAACCTTTATTAGTCGATTAATGTGAAATCTCAACTGTACATCCTTTACATAATCATCAGTCTATCTAGGAAACAATATATGGCGGTAATGCACAATTTTAGTGATTTAATAAGACGGCGACACTTCAATGCATTGCAGGCTCTTCAAACAGCATAACTGAATGTAGGTTGGTTTGTTGCGCTACACCACTACTTGCTGGAAAAAGTAGTTAGCAACTGGAAAAGCTACACTGTTTTAAAAGCAACTGAGCTACTGTCAAGCTACTGAAAAATGCAGTTAACTTAGTAGCGTCACAACTTGTTTCATTCGGATATACGTCACAATAGGGAAGAAAAGACTCACTTCCATTTCATGCCAACTTTAAGTAAAGTATTAATACATGACATCTGAATTTGACATTTCTATAGATAATGCATTAAAATAGAAAAGAAAAGGTTATCGCTAGAAGTTGACCCAAGTTCCATGAAATTTCAGACATATGCACATTTGCAACTACCAAAGTTCAGTTAGGATTAAGGAATGATTAGAAAAACACAATTATTTTTTTATTACTGTTAAATGGGTAAAATAGAGTCAATTCACTTACTGTTTTTTAAAGCTTCAGCATATTCAGCCCCTCCCCTGCTCTTGAACTCTAGGAATGTCTGTGGCTGTGGAAGCTGATTGGCTGTCACAAGAGCCTTCTGCATTTTGATTCGCCTTTCAAGCATCAGGTCCCAAAGAGCTGGAGAGATTTGAAAACAGCATAAAGTTGAGTACTATTTTTCTGGCATTTTCTATTTTTCTTATAATAGATATTGTAAATGTATTCTTGTTATTTATTTATTTTAGAGCACATTGTGAATGTGCATCCATACCGAGCTGATTTTTCACTGCTTTCCCTTTTTCGACCTCTTCATCAACTTTCTCTTTAGAGAAGGTCCTCAAGGATGATCCCTCCTCATCATCTTCCTCACTCTCTCCTTCACTTGCTGCTGAGTCCTCTTCTTCCTCACTGTCTCCCAGATCATCCATTCCCTCTGTGAGTTTCATAAAGTCTGTGCTCTTCATTTTAGAGACCAAGCTGGACATCTGTGAGCTATCGTCTACAATGAGATCCTCCTCGACATCGCCTTGATCTTCTTCATCCTCATCATCATGGTCACTATCTTCATCATCATCATCATCATCATCCTCCTCCTCCTCCTCCTCCTCCTCCTCCTCCTCCTCATCATCTTTGATGCACTCCATGTACTTGTCCAGCATTCCATTTTCTTCATCATCATCATCATCCACTGAAAATGTGCATATAAGTTTTAGTTGCTCATTCCCAGCTTATTATGCTATAGGCAAGTTATTCGTAAACTGATTTTTCAGTTATCAAAACATCTCTTTTTGTTCACGCAGCTTTTTTGTTACACAAACATTTTCACCTCACCTGATCCATCCAACTCTTTCTGTAGGTCCTTTCTGGATGTTGCCTTGCCACAATATCGACGATCACCGTCAGCCAGAATGGCAACGGAGCGCCTCCGCAGATGGCCAGATAAAAGTTCTGCCTCATCATCATCAACACCACCTTCATCAAACTTCTCTATGACTTTGGCTTTCGTCTCTGCAATTAAGTATTATGATTTATTTTTGCTAAGGAAATCATAGGAATTTACAGTTGTAATCATATTAACAGTCAGTGATACATTTATTATACATTAAACTTGCATATAAGATATTGACTATATCACTAAACCATAATAATGACTATAGCATAAACAATGCATTTCACATTTGTTGTAGTGTAATTATAAACAGCTCCTGCTGTAATAATGTTCTTCTTAATATATTATATTATTTTTATAAATAATTTGGTAGTATCATGGTACAATGATGGTATCAATGTAGTAGTAATAGGTATCATTGTATCACAGTAATACCATGGAACTGAATGGTTACCATATTACCAAACATATACTGTACCATAGTATTTACATGATACTTTAAAGAATAACACGGTACTATCACAGCACACTAAATACACATATGTACCGTGGTATATGTACATTGTGTTAGTGAAAGCTTTAAATAAGTAAACATTTTAACAAATAGCAGTTATTTAGCATTATTTAATATTTAGCTATAGTACGCATAATGTATTTATTACATCAAATGTCATAAGTCATTGATCATATTAATAAGTGTGAAGAAAAGTCTGTTCTCAGTACACTGAGGCATGCAGACACATCGTGCTTGCAATGACGGTGAAAGATGCGCCATTATAATAGCGCTAAAATGGCTTACAACACATTAAATTAACGGTTATGATATTTATATATAATACCTTCATCTTGGTCGTCCTCGGGATCCGCGAAGTTTGGTAAAGGATTTAACAAATCCTCGAGCTGCTGTGATATAGAAGCTGCCATGTTTGTCCCACGCTGCAGCTATACCATGACATCATCGGAGCGCGACCGAGGAGTCATGAGTCTCGTGACGTGACTACAAAATAGGTTTGTGTTTGTTTGAAACGCAAAGTACACTACATAGTCGATTGTCTTTTCTCAAGGAAAAACTTAAATAAAATGTAAATAATTTATACTGCACATTGTTATGTCATAGGTAAACCTGTGGGTGTGTCCCCGAGAGGTCGAGGATATCTTTTTTAAAAGGAATATTTCCCCCAAAATATTACTCACCCTCAAGTTGTTCCCTGTATGCAATTCTTTCTTCTGATGAACACAAAAGAAATTTTGAACAGTAACCAAACTGTTGACGGACCCATTGACTTCCATAGTATGGGGATAAAACAGCCTATGGAAATCAATGGGGCCCATCAACTGTCTGGTTACCAACATTCACGTTTTCTTTTCTGTTCAGCAGAAGAAAGAAATTCAAACATTTTCATATAATATTTATCTTATTTGCAGACTACTATGTTTTTAATAATAAATTATAAAAACAAGCATGTAAAGGCAGATATTAATTGAGCAGGAGTAGGTCTATACAAAAAGTGAGATGAATATACACTATTTGCATTCAGCACGATAATATTGAGCAGTTGACATAATATCGAATTAATAGCTGCATGCTAGTAAATTTGAAATAAGTACATATTTAAAGAAAATTGCATGGGCATTTTTTATATTGTCTGTTTGTACTCATGTGCAAAGTCCATTTAATTTTACTTTACTGCCATACTGACACGTCTAAAACGTCATTAGATTAGATCAATAATGCAATGTATATGCTCCTAGAGATAAGCAGCCTATGTGATTCTACTATTCTCGAATAGAATAGGTTACTGTTAGTGAATGTTCATAAAATCTACATTTTGCAAGTCATTTTTTGGACATTTATTACATTTAGCAGCAAGAAGGACCTCCTAACACTGACATTATCAAATCCCCAAATAAAATCCATAAAACACATCCTTTTTGCAATTTTTCCCATTAAGAATGCCTCTGTGTCCTCCCTGTTTGACTCTGTGCTCAGATCACTGTTTATGTTTAACAGGTTTAAGGATTAAAATGACAAATTATCAAATAACCCTAATGCATATGAGTCAATCTCAGTGCTAGAGTGGTTTTCATAAAAAGCCCATTTACAGTATGTATTTGTGCTTCATTTGTCAACATGTATTTATGGTTTTGTTTAGTGTATTCTTTGTGCAAACACAATATCATACAAACTAATACAGTGAATCACAAGTCAGATATAAATTGAATTAATACAAAAGTTTGGTTCCTTGCTTGAAGAAAAAGTTCAAGAGGGTTTTTTAAGTCATCGTTGATATTTAAACCCCTGAAGAAAATATACGTAAACAATTGACTCCTCTCTGTCCACTGACCATATGAAATGATTTTTAGAAGGTAGACTTTGTCTTATAATTCAAGTCATATTTCATTTCAAATAAAGGGTTTGTCCCAACAATTTTAAGTTTCCCTTTTAAAGGCAAACGCTCTGAGACTTGGTGGAACTCATAAATCCACCACATGGCGAGCAGAGAAAGATTTTGGTGTGAGATGATTTCAAGTGTCACTATGGCAAATCCTTGAAAGGCAAAGAGGTCCGAGTCGTCAGGTTATGATAGACGTGAACAGACACACCAGGTGTTGTAAATATAAACATTCTCTTTCGGCTTTTCTTAAACTGTCGTTGTCTATAGCACAGCTATAAGGTCTGCAGACCCATATTTGACATTCCACTTTCAAAATACACAAATGGTGCTTAAATAGATAAATACATTAAATAAATAAGTAAATGCATGAACAAATAAATAGACAATTATGTCAATAAATTAACTATATATTAACAATAAATTAATTAATAAATTAAATATAAATATTGTTGCTATAAAATCACATGAACAGAAGATTTCCACATGTTTGTATCCTGAATTAGTCTGTTGTTTGCTACCAAACTGTCCCTTCGTTCATCTCTGAGGACAGTTGATTGCTGTATCCATTGCCGCTGAGAGAGTTCAGGGATGTGAAGGGTGGAGTGGAGTCACACATGTCCGAGATACTGTGGATGGAGGTGGGTGCGCTGGGCTCTGGGCTGGGGGAGTCCCCTGGGTGATGCGATATCATCTCACTGAAGCATTGTGTCTCATTGGAGGGGTGATGTGCTCCGTGATGGTGGTCCATGCTCCCTAGAGGGGTTCCAGCTGGGCCAGAGGAGGCCATGAATCCTAGATCACCTGGAGTCTGGGCTTGGGAGGACGGTGGACCCTGAGGGAAGTAGTCGTAGTTTGAGCCCGGGCCATAGTACTCGCCTTGATAGTCTGTAAGAAAGAGGAGATCATCAAATGATCATTAAATGTGATCATTAAAAGCACTTCCTCACAAAGGCAAAACCATGGAAACATTAATGATTGTGTTATAAATTGCCTGTGAGAAAGACACACACACACACACACACACACACACACACACACACACATTAATAATAATAAATTAGCAGCCTTAAACCCTAACTTTTTTAATATATTTGTGCAAAATGCAAGTGTAGGCTATTTTTTGCATGTTTGTTTTTATTTTTGTAAGCATGGAAACAGTAACGATTGTGTAATAAATCGTCTCAAGTTTTATACATATATATATATATATATATATATATATATATATATATATATATATATATATATATATATATATATATATATATATTATTGTAAAATAATTGTTTTAAATGAACTGTAATTGTATAATTGTTCATATATATATATATATTTTTTATGTTATTTTAATAATATAGCATATATTAATAAATGAACAGCCTTAAATCCTAGCTTGTCATTTGTGCAAAGTCTAGGCTATTTTTTGCAGTTACACATTATTTTAAGGTGACATAGTTCTACTTACTCAAATAAGTACTGAGGAATATTAATTAACTACATGTACTTAGCCTACTATAGAGTTACAGTTAGGGTTCGGTTAGGGTTTGGTTTAAGGTTAGTTAGCTACTTGTAATTATGCATAATTTACTCTTATTACTATAGTAAGTACATGTAGTAACGCATAACTAAATAAAATAAAGTGTTACCTTTTTTGCATGTTTGTTTTTACTTTTGTAAGCATGGAAAGTTGGAAACATTAATGAATGTGTAATAAATTATATATATATATATATATATATATATATATATATATATAGCATATATATATATATACTGCATATGTAGCCTATATGTGTACATTTATGTATATGACTGTAACTTGCTGCGGCATTCCAAGGAATGTAGCCTATACCATTTTTTTTCTAGTTAATACTCATGAATATAAACTAACCGCCATAAAAAGAGAAATGTCCGTTGGCCATGAGCTCTCCTGGTTCCATTCGATCGCCCAGCGCTCTCATTCTCCTCGGACTGCGGAAGAACAAGTGTCTCCTGGCGCCCAGCGCGCTCAGCTGCTTCATGCGCCTCTCTTTAGAGCGCCGATTCTGAAACCACACCTGCACGACAGAAAATACACAAAAGAAACGGGACATTAGTTTCCATATTAATAAACCCCAGAAACATTACTGAGAATAACGTTGTTGTTTGACCAAACGACTAAGGGGAAAAAACACATTTAACTGCAATATTCAGATGAAGCACGTAAATATCGCTATAATTCATGAAGAAATCAAATTAAAATTAAAAATAAAAAAGAATTTGAGGAAATTTTGAGAATTTGATTTTATAGCTACCAAAATCTCGTCATTATTTCTGCCGCAAAATGCTCTCCACGTTTAATAGTCCATAAATTCGTTACGACAGTCGTCACTGCCGACAAGACAATCCAGCACTATTATCTACTGAATGTCATTTTTCTTTTCATTTTTTAGACATTACGTCAGACAATTGCAGGAGACATATTTGCATACCATCACGCCTATATCCAATCTAGGGGCCTAATTATACAAAATGTATTGTCACTGCAGTCATTTATACAGGGCAATATCCTCCCACTTTCAGACATTTACATAGGCTACCTTACTACTTGTTTTACCAAGTTGTGCATACGTCACTAGTAAATAGCCTAGTGACATATTAAACCAATAGTTCCGACTATAACACCTCATTTGATGAGCTGCGGTCGAATGCGTAAAATAGCAAACGCACACCTGTGAGCACTTATCAGATAAACTCTCGCTGCCAAGTGACTTTTGTAGCCTATGAATCCCCGTTTTAGGCACACTTGCCTGAATGACTCGCATGTTGAGGCCCGTTTCCTGCGCCAGCTGCTCTCGTATGTGTCTGGTAGGTTTGGGGGTGGCGGCGAAAGCTGCTTTCAGTGTCTCCAGCTGCTTGGCTTTGATGGTAGTTCGCGGCCCGCGACGTTTGCCACCCAGATTCTGCTCGTCATTTTCATTGTTGCAGGTCTCCTTGTCTGACATGTGTCCAGTCTCAGAGTCTTTATAATCATCCTGTGGGTCTTGAGATTCTGGAGATAAGCTCGGGTCACTGCACGTAGTGACTGTAAAAAGCATAGAAGTAACATTTTGTTACTGTCATAATATGAATATAAACATAAACTAATGCGCAATTTATATTTTCTTTCAAAATGCAAAACGTGCCACAAATTCGAAGACAACACAGAATTGCATAGCCTATATACTTAGCCTAATGGTTTTGAGTTTATCCTGAACTGTGTCCAATGTGTAATTCATCGTGCAGACAAATTTATATTAATCTCAGGCCCACAAGGTCCAAAATTACTCACCTGACAGAAGGTTTGTGTCTTTTCCGACGCTGTTGTTCATGTAATCCTCCTTGCAGACAAATTTATATTCATCTAGAATGTAAAGTTCTTCGCCAGTGGAAAGCTGTTTATTGCACATGATGCAGGTGAAACAGTTGAGGTGAAAGACTTTGCTTCGAGCTTTCCGAACTAGATCACTGGGCGAGATTCCCTGCGCGCAGCCTCCACATTTAGTGCCATAACGTCTGCGAGAAGAGCACAGACATTAAGATATAATAAAGTCATGGAAGTAAAAAAACATCACAAAACCAAAGTAATAAAATAGACTCGAAAATGTCATTTGAAATAGCCTGTGAGAAAGATTTTTGGCACTGCAATATATATATATATATATATATATATATATATATATATATATATATATATATATATATAATGTTTGTATATGTATGTATACGTGTATACACTTTAATTTACAGTTGTTTACCAGAACCTTACCAAAAGGTATTTACAGGATTTTTTGTGACTTTGTGCTTGTCCTAATTATTTATCATGTATGTCTTTAAATGATATAATATTAATGTACCAACATATTTGAGCTTTTACAATCTATATGTTACAGTAAAATGTGCAGATAATAACAGGGGTATACAACCAAAAACCTTATGATGGCTATAAAATTGGCCTCTCCAGCAACTAAATAATAAAGACAGAGCACAATAACGTAAGCGCAAAGCGCGCGACACTTAAATATTGCAGGAAACACTAACAACATACAAGGTAAAACATTCCAATGATAAAAAAATAAATAAAAAAAATAAATAAATAAAAATGTGATGGTTTGTGCAGGGAATTTACCTTTTAACCAAATTATAAGGCGACACTTTATTTATAAAACACCATTTTAACAATATGTCGTCATGTTAAATGTATCATAAATTCTCTTTTACATGTGAAACATTTTTACAATATTTTATTACACAATGATCTTTATAATATAATTGTTTACCCTATATGGTAAAGAATTAACATGTTTTTACGGTTGTGTTTGACTATGATCTCAATGAAATGTTAGCAATTTAAGATAATTTCTTTAAACATTTCATAGAGATCATAGTAGGCTAAATACATTTTCCACCCACAAAGATGCATGAACTAGTGTATGCAGAATTACTCTATTTAAATTTTTCTGAGTTGCTCATGTGTTCAGCCTTGATTTGACAGAATGTATTAACAGAATAAACTTCGCAAGCGACAATATAGCCTACATTCTTTTGTCTCTGCGCGTGCATGTAAATGCAGTTCACTGAAATGGTTATCAAATGCGTTCTGGCTGGATTTCTGTGGCTTTCCTCTCGAGCTCATTCATTATTCAAATCCGCTTATCGCATCTTTGCTCTAGCTTTTGCAAACAAACGCGTGCGGAAGATTGAGGCGAGGCAGGGCACACATCCGTCAGGTGCTGGTGGAAATCTCATCCCCTGCTTGCCTGACACTCATTCCTTGTAAACAAAGAGAACTGTTTTAGTCTGTCACGTAACAAGTTGTCTAGTATTCGGGGGTTGTAAATGTAATATGCACCAGTTGTATCGAAATCTCTCTTTTTACTATTTCATGGTGCATTTATTTTATTTTTAGCTATGCTGTATATGCATGACTTTATTTTAAATATATATATATATATATATATATATATATATATATATATATATATATAATTTATTTTTTTTGTATGGGAAAAAAAATCTAGTTCAAGACTGTTTTAATAAGAAAGGTCAGTAGCGGGCATGAAGGAGTTTAAATACTTTCTTCGATTCAAACGCTCACCTGAAAAAGTCGTTTTTGCAGTAGAGTCGTCCTTCTCTTGAAAAGCATCTATCAGTTAAATTGCATTTACAGTCACAACATTGCACACATTTTGCATGCCAGGCTCTATCCAAAACGCTGAGCAGAAACCTGTCCAGAATAGGCCTCTCGCATCCAGCACAGTGGACCATATTTTGTGACTCCAGTCACTACGTTGCTATCCTTGGAGAAGTAAAAAATCTGTTTCCAAAAGTTAGAGAACACTACGTGGTCCTTGATCCAAGTAAACAAAAAGTTATCAAAAAGGCAGGCATTGAATGTATAGCATCCCAAATTTTGCCTAAAGATGACAGCACATAAACGGACAAGTGTCAGCTCCTCTTCAGACGATTTAACATACGTCGATGGTTTACCATTAAGATGAATAAAAACAAACTTTAGTTGAAGTGTTAGTTCAATCTCACGTGGAATGGTTACTTATTCTACATTTAAATCAGTAGTGCGCGCGGAATCTCCAGTGTTCCCAGCGCTTGAACAGGAACAATAAACGCTTAAAGGTGTTTAATTCGTTTTTTAAAAAGTTAAAACAACGATTTCAAAGCATAACGCACATATTCCTGGTCGTTTTGTTTAATTTCCACTTGCATCTCGCTCTGCTTCAGTCGCTGGCACGCGTTTGGATGCTGCCGAGAGACCTTATTCCCTGCGATGTGACGTCATGCTGGAACGGAACCAATCAGATTAGAGTAATTTAGGTGGAAAACACTTTCCCCTGCAATTTCTGCTGCCTATACAGTTCATTTGGAAACAACACATTGTTGAGTATTACCAAACAAACTTGAATGTTGACTAGTTACATTTTAAATATAGTGGAAGTACTGTGTAAAATAATTTTTTTAATGCAATGTTATTTAGACCTATCTATTTTTCTTAATTGATGATAAATTCAATCGTTGTTGTTAGAAATGCATAATTCATAATTAGTTCGTTTTTAGAAAAGCCCACGCAATGCAAGACGTGGATATGAGTAAAGCACCTTCTTGACGATTTCTTGTAAAGAACGACAGATTGTATTTATGGCTTTTTATGATCCTGTAAATCTCGGCATAGAAGGATCTGCAGAATATTGAAGCTTGTTAGCAATCTGAGGCAATTTGATGCAAGATGATTTGATATTTAATACAACATGGAAATAAGAAAAAATGGTTTATTATAGTTCACTAATTGCTGAAATAGACTGACAGGCCAAATTATTCTATACACAAAATTTGCTTATTATTTATAGGCCTATTATTACATGTTATATAGGCTACACTATAATTTCGTTTTGTCAGCTACATCCAGTTGCCCAATAATTAACGAAATTTAGGCCTATTTGAATATTTTAGTTAAACGGATGTGTGGATTCATTCAGAAATTATGCACAAATCGAAAAAAACACGACCTCGACAGCCATGTGGGAAAAGAAGGACACGGCAGTTTCCAGCTCAGATTAATGTTCCTCTGCGATTGTTCTTCAGTACGGGTGAGAGGGCAAGGATCACTAATGATTATAATATAAAGTCTCCGGCTGCTGGGAGATATTATCAGCGCGCAGGGAGCCATTGGAGGAGCTGCAGCGAGAGATAGGCCACAACAGACAGCGAACAAGCATCCTGCCTGTATGCTATAGATATCATTAGCCGTGGGATTTGATCCTCAGTGCAACGAGAGAAAGTGTTCTTACGACTTTATTGTTTAATCAACACAAGTCATGTGTGCGTGCTTTACGAGATATCTAATCTAGCAGCAAAACTTCGAAAAATTAATCATTCGATATGAGACGTAAATAACCCCTAAAACTGTCAAAACACTACCATAAAAATACAGGTTCCAATAGGGGTTTTGCTTTTCTATTGTTCTTAAAAAAAAAAAAAAAAAAAAAAAACAGCAATGACCTGGTGATGTAAAGAACCCCGAGAGGCTTCACTATTCCTCTGTTAATGGATGATATGCTATTTAGAAAAGGCTATAACAATTTAGGGTATACAACGGGGCTAAAGGCACACCCTAAGTAAAATGTGCTTTTCACTACTCCCATAGTGTATGATTGCAGAAGAAATATGTTTTTGTATTTAACATTGATGGAGCAACAGATTTTGTGTGAAAATAAATCATAAAAGTGGCAATATCGTATAAATGTATGAGGTGGCGAAGGGGGACTTTTAAAAGGCTCACCAGGGGCACACATTATTTATACAAATACTTTAGCTAAAATAATATGTTTTTAATTATGTCTAAGTTAATATTTGTTCACAACAATCACTTTAGCAAAGTTTGTACTATTTTCTGTGTATTTTTATAAATACACTAATTCAATACATATACTGTCATTAAAATGTTAATATAAAATATATTAAAAATAAATCGAAATAAAATTATTTTAAAAAGTAAAGAATCTGAAAGCATTGAAGGAGATTTTCAGTAGTAACAATAAATTATATTTTATGATTTTATGATTACCTATCATGTTTTTTTTTTATTTTTTAAATATGATGGTTTTATTTTAAAAATGATTATCTCTAAGTTGGACACCCAACTTAATATATGATATTTACCATCTGAATCTAACCATGTCATGTCAACAAATATAAAAGCCAGCCGGCTATTTATTATCATAATTATTGTGCCTTTAGTCCCAACAACAGATGCGCTTTTTACCCCAAATACCATTAATTGAAAAACTGTTGCTATATTTACCTTGAACAAAACTGAAAATCATTTAGAAGACCTTTGTCTCAAAATATATTAAATCATTTTAGCGATTCTCGTTTGCTACTTAAATCTGCAACATTTTAAAAAACATTAAATATTAGATCAAATTAGGCTGCTGACCGGCGATCTCATCAAGGATCAGCCAAATTTCCACGTGCATCTTGAAAAGTGGATGTTTTGGAAAGTGCTACTGCAAGTTTTTGTGCCATGTAGTGGTTTAGAGAAAAATAGAATCAAAGGCGCCTTTTACCCCGGTGCGCCTTTAGCTCTCTGACTTAAACTGTAAAGAGCTGGAGCTAAAAAAAATCATGAAGAACAGTGCTTATAGTGTAAGACAATAAGAATTATATTTTTTAAAAAGAAGAAGATTTACAGGGTTAAATATGGTTGTAAATGTAATAATTAATAGCATTGAAGCACCTGAATCCTTCAGTTTTTGACCAATGGCTATAACATTAAGAACATAGTCAACACAAGAACTCTATCGAAAAAAAAAATAATTATTTGATAAACCATTACAAATGCTTTATTGTAAGTATTATTGTATTGGGAGTTCTGCAGAAGATCAACAATGCAGGAATTATAGCCTATAAATGTGAAAGAGAACATGGCTTTATTCTCACAGGGAAAGTGATATCTCACCAGTGTCCAACTTGCACTTTTATGCCTGGAATATTTGTCAAGCAGATGAAAAATATAGCCAATACTCAAGAAAGGGTTGTGCAGTTAACTTGAGAGAGAGAGAGAGAGAGAGAGAGAGAGAGTGAATACAACTGATAGTAAAACGTAATGTATTTTGTGCTTGAATGGGTGTAAAGACATGGTGTGTTACAGAGCCACCCTCAAAACAACCAAATAAATCAAAAACCACGAGTGCTTAAACATCTTGTTTATTGTTTGCCATTGCTTCAGCTTGGTTTGAATGATATGCATGAGTAAGATTTATTTACAATCTTGCATAAACTATAGCTTGAATCCTCTAGTAAAGTCTGTAGAGACTGTTGCGGTGAACCTGACCTTCTACATTCAGCCTCTGTTGCTGATAGATACGAGGCTGAGCTCCCACTGTTTGTTTTGGATTCCACTTCATCTCATTAGCACGTGTTAATTACTGCTAATTGAGTTCAACAAGATGAGATGCCAATCCAGAGGGACCACTCATTCACATAATTTGCTGAAAACATAATTGATTATGATTTGCCAAATGAAACCACTTAGCACAGTTGTAGCCACATACAGGTGGTTGAGTGAATGTGTTTGGGGGGTTGTAAAATAAGTTTGCCTTACTGATAAAATTTAAACCTTCAATCATCTTTATTTATATAGCGCTTTTTACAATACAGATTGTTTCAAAGCAGCTTTACAGTGATAACAGGAAAATAATGCAGCAAAGTTTGTTTCGGCTGTACAGCAGATCTACAAACCCGATTCCAAAAAAGTTGGGACACTGTACAAATTGTGAATAAAAACAGAATGCAATGATGTGGAAGTTTCAAATTTCAATATTTTATTCAGAATACAACATAGATGACATATCAAATGTTTAAACTGAGAAAATGTATCATTTTAAGGGAAAAAAAAGTTGATTTTAAATTTCATGGCATCAACACATCTCAAAAAAGTTGGGACAAGGCCATGTTTACCACTGTGTGGCATCCCCTCTTCTTTTTATAACAGTCTGCAAACGTCTGGGGACTGAGGAGACAAGTTGCTCAAGTTTAGGAATAGGAATATTGTCCCATTCTTGTCTAATACAGGCTTCTAGTTGCTCAACTGTCTTAGGTCTTCTTTGTCGCATCTTCCTCTTTATGATGCGCCAAATGTTTTCTATTGGTGAAAGATCTGGACTGCAGGCTGGCCATTTCAGTACCCGGATCCTTCTTCTACGCAGCCATGATGTTGTAATTGATGCAGTATGTGGTCTGGCATTGTCATGTTGGAAAATGCAAGGTCTTCCCTGAAAGAGACAACGTCTGGATGGGAGCGTATGTTGTTCTAGAACTTGGATATACCTTTCAGCATTGATGGTGCCTTTCCAGATGTGTAAGCTGCCCATGCCACACGCACTCATGCAACCCCATACCATCAGAGATGCAGGCTTCTGAACTGAGCGCTGATAACTTGGGTTGTCCTTGTCCTCTTTAGTCCGTCCCAGTTTTCCAAAAAGAACTTCAAATTTTGATTCGTCTGACCACAGAACAGTTTTCCACTTTGCCACAGTCCATTTTAAATGAGCCTTGGCCCAGAGAAAACGCCTGCGCTTCTGGATCATGTTTAGATATGGCTTCTTTTTTGACCTATAGAGTTTTAGCCGGCAACGGCGAATAGCACGGTGGATTGTGCTCACCGACAATGTTTTCTGGAAGTATTCCTGAGCCCATGTTGTGATTTCCATTACAGTTGCATTCCTGTATGTGATGCAGTGACGTCTAAGGGCCCAAAGATCACGGGCATCCAGTATGGTTTTCCGGCCTTGACCCTTACGCACAGAGATTGTTCCAGATTCTCTGAATCTTTGGATGATATTATGCACTGTAGATGATGATAACTTCAAACTCTTTGCAATTTTTCTCTGAGAAACTCCTTTCTGATATTGCTCCACTATTTTTCGCCGCAGCATTGGGGGAATTGGTGATCCTCTGCCCATCTTGAGAGACACTGCCACTCTGAGAGGCTCTTTTTATACCCAATCATGTTGCCAATTGACCTAATAAGTTGCAAATTGGTCCTCCAGCTGTTCCTTATATGTACATTTAACTTTTCCGGCCTCTTATTGCTACCTGTCCCAACTTTTTTGGAATGTGTAGCTCTCATGAAATCCAAAATGAGCCAATATTTGGCATGACATTTCAAAATGTCTCACTTTCAACATTTGATATGTTATCTATATTCTATTGTGAATAAAATATAAGTTTATGAGATTTGTAAATTATTGCATTCCTTTTTTATTCACAATTTGTACAGTGTCCCAACTTTTTTGGAATTGGGTTTGTAGTACAAAATAGTGTCATAGTCCAGCTTAAGTAAGTTCAGTGATGGTTCATTTTTGTTGTAAAAACATTATTAATTTAGTTAATTTATCTAAACAGCCGCTCTGGAGAAAACAGTGATATCATCGTCCAGCTCAGTTCAGTTCTCATACAATGGTGCCAATGCAGGCAGATCAATAATATTGTTGAATATTTAGTCCCTAAATAAGCAAGCCAAAAGGTGACAAAGGCGACAGTGGCAATGGACCAAAACCCCATCAGGTGACAGAACGGAGAAAAAACCTTGGGAGAAACCAGGCTCAGTCGGGGGACCAGTTCACCCCTGGCCAACGAACAAACATTGTATGATTATGGCCTCTCTCTTAAATCCAACACGGAAGTCTTTCTCTGCAATTCCTCGACTGGCCGCTAGAGACAGGCTTCAAAAGGGAGTCAATCCCATAGAGCCCCCATGTTAAAATGGCCAACTTTACAGCAGAAAAAAATATGTTTACAGCCTGGTACAAAAAGTGGTTTTGGTCTATTTAACTAATTTTGCCCTTCATGACAACTGTGGGGAGGTGAATTTTTTTTATAACTCATCCGTTTAAATTATATTAAGCCTTAAAGTTCTGCATAATTAAGGGCATGACCACCTGAGCGACAGGTGGATTAACGCTGCTTTCACTACTAGCCGTTTGCCAACCAGGCACCTCAGCTCCACCCACATCCTGCCTCTTTGCCCATTTTCGATTATCCGGGAGTGACGTGCGGTGACGCGCTGCCAAGATGGCGACCGCTGGCTCCCCCCACTTTTGGCTTCAAAAATGCTCTTCAGAAACCTACGGGTGACGTCACGGACACTACGACCATTGTTTTTTACAGTCTATGGTCAGAAGTCAGATTGGATCGGAACATCCAGAACATTTATCCAGTTTCATCTTTCAGTCTACTGCTCATTTCACAATCAAGAACATTATGTGTTTATGATAAAAAGTTACAGGCTCTTTGTTGAAGAAATATGCTTGATTTTATGCACCTATTAGTAATGTAATAGCCAAACCTGTTATGCCTGCTACAGACTGTTATTTCGGCAATCCTATAAGATCATTACAAATCACACTGTACAACATGGATCTAATAAACTTGGGTACGACATGTATGTAGACTGTACGATGATGATACCTATTGAATCGTAGGTTACGATGCAAGTTAAGGCTGATTTATACTTCTGCGTCAGACCTATGATTCAAGTTAAGGCTGATTTATACTAGCCTCTGTGCCGTAGCTTCTAAGCCATAGGCTACGCATCGGTTTTCATTTATACTTCTACGTCGTTGTTCGCGTGAATGTGCAATTACACATGCAATTACACATACTGCACGCTAGTAGGCAGTGTCCACGGGCATGTTGATGGTGTAACCCACAGTAGCAAGGCAAAAGCCGAAGAAGAAGCAGCATGTTGTGTGCGTTATCAGAAGCAGCAGCAGTGATGACGGCAGATAGACAGCGACTTTTGTTGCAGCTTGGGTTGTTAAATATCGAAGAACAGATCATTTATAATCTGCAAGCGAAAATGTGTATGATGAAATGCAACGCTATCGCAGATTTTTTTTTACCTGAGGGAGGAGTTTCTCCAGACCAATCACAGCACCCGTGTAGAATTGATGCGTTGTTACATTTTTGGAGAGGTGCATGTCAGGCTACGCGTACTACACACAGCCTACGACGTAGCTACAGCATAGGTTCAACGCAGAAGTATAAATCAGCCTTTAGTAGAAGAATAAAACGTCATCAGTAGTGGTAGTGGTAAACAAATAGAGCAAGCACAAATTTTTCCCCAAACCAGTTCAGCGGAAACTCCGCCCTGCAGCCGATTCTCAAGATTTTATTGGTCATGACAATCACAGTAATGATTGCCTACACCAGACACTGATCCCTAAACCTACCCGTCACTGTAGCCTTAACCAATGAAATTACTACTGTAGTAATTAAATATTTGTTTAGTTCTCACCAAAGCTCTCTCTATTTTGCTGTATCTGTTATACAGGCCTAGTCCCTGTCTGTTTGTGGACTTTTATGTTATTTCCTGTTGTGTGTTTTGCTTTGTAGTTCTTTGTAGTTTTTCATGCTGATTTAGTTCTCCAGGTGTTACCATTTAACCACGCCCCATTGTTATCTTGTTTAGCTTGTTTGTCTGTGTATATATAATGCTTATGTTTCACTCGTGGTTTGTCCATCGTTGTATGAGTTTGCCTAGGTCCCTTGTGTTACCCGGTTTCCTTGTGGTGTTATTAAACTTCCTAGCATTTAGATCCTCTATCTCGCCTGATCATTCACACCCTTCATGACAGAACGATGGACCAACCAGTAAAACATAAGCACTATATATACACAGACAAATAAGCTGAACAAGATAACAAGGGGGCGTGGTTAAATGGTAACACCTGGAGAACTAAATCAGCATGACAAACTACAAAGAACTACAAAGCAAAACACACAACAGGAAATAACATAAAAGTCCACAAACAGACAAGGAATATATAACAGAAGTTTCATAACACCACAAGGAAACCGGGTAACACAAGGGACCTAGGCAAACTCATACAACTATGGACAAACCACGAGTGAAACATAAGCACTATATATACACAGACAAACAAGCTGAACAAGATAACAAGGGTGCGTGGTTAAATGGTGAACTAAATCAGCATGAAAAACTACAAAGAACTACAAAGAAAAACACACAACAGGAAATAACATAAAAGTCCACAAACAGACAGGGAATATATAACAGTATAGATCATTAAACTGTTACGCTGCCTCAGAAGTCTGTCCGAAATCAGTTTCATGAGGTACCTTCCTTCACAAATGCTGCCTGCAAAGTCACTGCCTGTAAGGTAGCGAGGCAACAAGTCAGCTGCCTAAGTTTTCGGATGCAGCCACGGTGAAATGGTCATGCTAAATTTCTGACACTCTTAGAAAATTATCGCAGGCTATCTTTGGTCGCAAAATCGTGACAATGGCCGTCTTTAAACCTCTCTCACTGTATGACCTAGGACCACCGTTTAGGAGCCACGACCACAGAAATCGCTGGTCATCTTTCGTCTGGGACAGCCCAAAATCGTACAATGTGTACCGGGCATTAGAAAGGAATGTCCACATACTTGGTCATGTAGTGTAGTGGGTTTGTATCAGTGAGACTGTAGTTCTTAATGCAGGGTAAAGGGCTTTGCTCAGAGAATGGAGAGAAATCGTCATGGCAACCATTTGTCAAAAGGGAGCTTGAGGTCAGGCTGGTTTGGGTGTAGTGGAGAGCAGGTTTACTTTGTGGTTTTTATGCAGATTGCCCCCAGTGTGGATGTCAAAGAACTGAGGTTAAATTGGAGCTTGGTAATCTTGATGCAAGGTCTTTCATACTTATCTCCTTATGTATGAAGTGTTATTATAAATTAAACCATTTTATTCCTGGATGCTCATTGGTCAGTGTGCTAAAATATAAAAACAATAGGTTACTGTTCATAACCCTGGCTCTAAATAGGATCTCGAACACGAGAAATTACTCTCATGGAATTTTTTTTTTTTTTTTTCCGAATTTAATCTAATTTGTACATTTTCATACAATCTGCTCAAACCCCACTGAGGGTTAGGAGCAGGGTTAGGGGTGGACCTTCATGCTTACTTTTTTTTCTAAAAGTCAGTAGTTTTCACACAAATCAAATTGAACAAATTCATAAAAACTTACCACAGTTAAATTAAAACAACAGAAACCATTTTTTTCATGAGATTGGGTTAATTGACCTTAGTTTATACGTCAAGAACTAGATATTCATAGGGAAGAATAAACTTCATTTGCTTTCTAAAATGGCTGTCCATAATATTTTTCAAAAAAAGCATTAAGGCACTCGAGGCACATTCACAACATTCACAACTTGCCTAACAATGCCTATATATTCTGTCTATATATTCACCATACAGCATGGTCTTTTGTTATTTATTGCAAACAAACAAGTATTCTGAAGAATTTCCAGATATGTACTATAATGTTATTTGCAGATTTATTTGCAAAAACCACAAACCCATCATTTTAAACCAGTGTTATTTTAGTATATTTGATATATTTCGGTTTCTGTTAATATTTTAAATTTTATTTTCACTTTAATTTTAGTTTTAGTTAATTGTTGTGTGTTTTTGACGCTTTTAGTTTATTAGTTTTAGTTATTTTAGTACTTTAAATTAAACTAAACGAAAATGAGAAATGTTGCTTTGGCTTCTAGCTGAAAAGTTTTTTGTATTTTATTTAGTTTCAGTTAACGTTTATTTTGTTTTAAGTAGCGGAAATGTTTTTTATGGTTTTAATTTTAGTTCTTGTTACAATAAACAATAAAACAGTTCTGAAACCATAGATTTAGATTAAGCCTGCTTAACCTTAACCTTAATTTTACAAGAATTTTTTAAGCATATATTTCAAATGCATGATGAAGCTACAGACAGTCACTCCTGACAGATGGCCTGTTGAAGAGTTTATCAAGTCCTCTTTTTCTGTGTGAATGAGGCTGATAGGCTGTGTTCTCTGTCCACAAACCCTTCACACCTGTTCTGCTTCGCTTACCTCGGTTGACATGCGAGACGCAAAGGTATGAACGTAAACAATAGGGAGAGACTTCACTTTAATCCCTATTGACTGTCTCTCATTCAGTCTGCCAATTGATATCATGGATTTGTCTCACTCAGTGATGTCCCTGCATCAGGCTAGCCCATACCAATGACTTTTCCTGTGAGTTAAAAGATGTTCAATGCCAGAAACGCTAGAACTCAAACCCAAAAGCATCAACACAAATATATGAGCCTGAAAGTGAATTGTTAAACTGAAATTTTCTGATGAACAGGAGGGCCACCTGCTCAGCTTGAAAGGCATGAAAACAGGGGCCATTTACACAACGCCGTTTTCAACTAAAAATGGAAAAAATGTTATGCGTTTTGGCCCTTCATTTACACAACAACAGCATTTTGGGAGCCTGAAAACTCAAACTTTTGAAAACGGTTCTTAAAGTGGAAGTTTTTGAAAATGGTATCGTTATCATCTCCATGTAAACTACAAAAATGACTGAATTTGTGAAAACGAGGATGTCATGCGCATGTGTATTACGTGTTCAGTCTATACTATAGGTGTGTAGTTTTTCTTCACAAAATGACATTGCCAACTACTGGCCTGGCAGCAGAATACAACCTTTTAATAGTTTTCGTGGATCCGTGTGAACGGGGATCATTTTGACAACGTTTTTAGCACATCGTTGTCGTGTATACAGTCTCTCAGGGCCCTATCATACACGTGGCGCAATGCGACACCAGGTGTGACGCAAGTGTTTTTTGCTAGTTTCAGCCCGACGCAGTTATCATTTTCACGTCCAGCGCCACGTTGTTTAAATAGCAAATGCACTCTCGCCCATCTGTTCGCCCATGGGCGTGCTGGTCTGTGTTCAGGCGCATTGTTGGGCGTTGCTATTTTGAGGCAACTGAAAACGACTGCACCATTGACCAACAAAAACCTGGTCTAAAGTCAATAGTGCAGTATTTTTTGTGTTATTTAAAGGGCGCGTTAGTAATAAGCGCCTATAGGCGGGTGCACAACGCACGTACACTCTGCTTATTACACACACAGGGATGCGCAGCAGCACACAAACATTTTTAAATATTAAAAATAAAAGGATTCCTCTCTGCAGAAGCGTTCAGTCTTTCCGCTCACAAATTCCGCCATGTAAATAGCGAATCCGGCATGGTGCAAGCGCAACTGGCTTTTAAAGGGAATGGGAGATGACACTCTGATTGGTTTATTGCATGTTACGCCTAAAACACACCCATTACTAAGAGACTAGGTACAACCCTTTTGGACCATGCGCCTGGTGCGCCGACCGTTTTTTCCGTCGTTAAAACTATAGCAAAAGTGCAAGTTTTTGAAAACGATACTGTTATCGTCTCCATGTAAACCACAAAAACATGACATTGACATCGTTTTGACAATGTTGACGTCTGCACGCGAAAAACACAAAGGAAAAATTCTTCCGTTTTTAGTACTAGTAAATGTACTTTAGTGGTAAATGTACCCTAAGTCTCTAGAAAGAGAGGGAGAATTTGAGCATAGAAGGATGGTGAACTGGCTGTACAGAGGAAGAGAGACTTGGACGCTCTCTTTTGCCGTGTACCCAGAGGGGGTGAGACAGTGGTCTCCTGGCAGTGAGAGGACCCTGGGGACTCAGTGCCTGGAGCCTGCTGATGATGGAGATTGATGCAGGCAGAGCCGCAGACGCCCCAGACGTTCAGCAAAATTAAAAGGCTATTTTGTCAAGTTGTAAAAGAACAGAATGGAGCAGAGGGTGATGGGCTTCCCCTCCTCCTTTCTTCTGTGTGTCTCTTTAGTGTCATCAGGCCCTCAGGGACAAGAACCGTTACATGCCTTTTACTCTCGCTCTCTCTGTCTGTCTATCTAAACACACACAGACAAGAACGCATACTTAAAGATACAGACAAAATAATGAACAGATTGTGAACATTTTGTGAAAAGTATTATATTACATTTTCTAAAGAAAATAGATTTTTCTGAAGAAAATGTGACCATGCAAAATGCACACAATTCTAGGGTGTTGTGGGTAATTGCCAGGATGTTGCTATGCAGTTGCTTAGGTGTTAATATCGTACCATAATAGTCTCTAGAATATTATGGTCCAAATATGGCTTTTGTTCCTCATTAGGAATCTAGGAATTTAATTGTTTGCCAGGAGTAAACCATGAGTCTGATGCTGTAGAAAAATAATAGCACAACTATCCTCAATAGGTCACATGATTTAGGGGAAACAAGAGGGTGCGAAAAAAATTGGAGAAAAAATATTTTAAAAAATACATCTTAGGGCTGTTAACGTACACATTAATACAATATGCTTAAGGTTATGTTTTGTTGTTGTAGTTGTTGTTTTTTACTTTCACCAAATGTAAATGCTCTCTAAAAACTGCTCAGAAATCGTGAGATTAGGCTAATCGTGATTATTTTATTGTATTGACAGCACAAGCTTTGAAAGGGAAATAAATAAAAAGCAAATATGCATTTAGTTGTGTGAAAACAACATATTAAACTTAGAAATGTAAATAGTTTTTAGATAATATTTTAACAATTTGCTTTACAAATATAAAAGGCAGTTATTTTATTTAGGAAACAATTACTTATTTTTTCTTCTTCTTGCACAGTATTTGTATGGTTTTTATACATGAAAATATGTAGCTGCCTTCATAAGGGGGTGACAAAACACCTGATTTGAGGTATCATTCATGTTTTCTTTGTGTGTATGTAAATGGTGCAGGATAAGTTATACACCAAAGTTTAATACTTATAATTAAAAGTTTTTTTCAAATCACTAACTCTAAGTTTGAGTAATAGTAAATGATGTCCTAAAATACCTATTAAAATAGGTTGGCAGGTTGGACTGCATAAAAACTTTTGGGTCCAATTCTTACTATTAACTAAATATTAAATACAACTTTTGCCTCAATAAACTCCTAATTACTGCTCATTAATAGTTTGTAAGGTAGTTGTTAAGCTTAGGTATTGGGTAGGATTAAGGGATGTAGAATATGGTCATGCAGAATAAGGCATTAATATGTGCTTTATAAGTACTAATAAACAGACCTAGTAATATAAATGCCAATAAGCAACTACCAAGTGTTACCAAACTTTTTATATATATATAAATATTATAGTTTGACTGTACAACATTCATATAAATAAAATTCTGTGCCTTGTTTCCATGTAAAGGTTTGTTAGTGAAGCTCTGCATCCTCTGGCTCCCCAGAGCCGTTTCAAAGTCAATTCCCTTCACTTACTTATTTGGACATAATGTGCTGATCATTTATCCTCAATTTGAATTTAATTGACCAGGTGACCTGAGGATGCACCCCGGCCCGGGAGAACAGCCCTGACTGCGAGCAGTTGGCACAGAAAAGGAACAGAGAGACAGACTGCAACGAGGAGGGGCTAGACACACACACACACACACACACACACACGCACACACACAGGTCATGCTTGTGTCAAGTAGGGAGTGGAGACCATCTGATTTGTTCACCTTCATGCTTTGTGCAAATCCTGCCGGTTTGTGTGCGAATGTGTTGATAGGATGTTAAGGGGTATCCTAGAAGGTTGATATGAGTAAGTATCCTCTAAAACATTCAAACGTAGCTTCACACAATTTTCTGGCACTGGCAGCTTGTTCAATACTTCTCAGTCAGGCCAACGAAAGGAACCATCATTCAAATCAAATATTAAACATCCCTCTGTTATAAAATTACAACTATAAAATGTCTTTGACTAAAGCATACTGTGGCAAATATAATATATAATGTGTGTATATATATATATATATATAGCTATATAATGTAGAGCACAGAATTTTGTGAAAGCGTGACACAACACATTCAGTATATGAATTTGTATTAATATTTAGATATCAATTATATTTTTTATTATATTTTTTCTCCAGTTATGTTTGTCAAAGTTGACCAAATTTCACAGTCCATCACATCATTTTGTAAAAACCACATAGAATCTGATATCATGTTAATATTCAGTCCAACAGCATGACTGTGAGTGTGCTAATGCTTTTATATAACAGTATAAATTAATATTGAGTAATTTACATTTTAAACAAAGTATGAGCAGTTATTTTGTTTCTTTTCCAAACAAGGCAAAGCAGGATCAACCTTTGCATTATATAATTAATAATATAATATAATATAATATAATATAATATAATATAATATAATATAATATAATATAATATAATATAATATAATATAATATAATATATACTGTGCCTGTGCTTTTTTCCGTCATAAATAAATGGCAGTTGTTTTGATATTTTGTTCTGTAATGCAAATACATGTATACATTTTTTTTTATATTATACATAATTGGTCAAATACTTTTTACACAATACAAAATTTTATTATATTAAAATATGTTATTATATTAATGTTTATATACTATTTATAGTATAATTAAATAATTATGTTTTAACTGAGTAACAACTAACCACTTGAGGCATGATTAAGAAATGTTCATTCATTCATTTATATATATACCATTATAAAATTGATTGCTCCATTTCTGGATACTGATTGGACAATAGAGCATTCAAGTTGTGCTACAGAACTCAATATATACAGTATATAGTAACAACTATGATGTGGACTAAATATAATATTTATGTGTCAGAAATGCATATAAAATTTTCATTCATTTGTATTAGACATAACATAAAATGTTAGCATAAAAAACCTAATAAACTAATAATGTGATATATATTTTTGGTCATACATAAATGAAACAGATAAGAAACAAACAAAATCTCTGCATTTAAAAAAAATGCAATTATTTAAATGGCTTACAATAAGGATAAATCTGTGCATTGTGAAAACAATTGAAAAATATGAACATGGTTAAAATATGCTAGCTGTGGATCAAGCAATATTCAGTTCAAATGTATGAGATTAAAAGAAATTGGATTTATTGATGAATATATAATCCTGGTTATTGTGTATTTAAAACACATTCAGTTTATTAGTACTCTTTGTAATGCTGGGTACAAGGAAAACACACAAAGGGGCAGATCCAAGTGCAGGAGTTTAATAATAATCTAAACAGAACAATAATCAGGAATCACGGGGAGCACAGAAAGCTGGTAAACACATGCAACACTAAATATTGACTCATAAGGAACAAGAGGTTATGTAATGAGACTAAGACACATCAGGGACTAATCAACATGAAAAACTACAAAAACATGGCACAGAAACAGGAAATAACACAAAAGTCCAAAGAAGACATTAGGAACATATAACACTGTTACAGAAATCTTACCTTGTTTATTACCTGTTTCATTTGTGTATGACTGACTAAATGCATCACATTAATTGTATTAGTTTATGTTCAAACTGTGTAATGGATCGAAACTTTTCAAATACATAAAACTTAAATTTAGGCCTAAATATTTTGGAGTGCTGTTTACTATGGAAGCTTGTTTAACATAATAAAACATTTTAAAAGATAATTGCGACTTTTTATGTGAGTTTACATCTCGCAATTCTATATAATATAAACTCGCAATTGCGAGTTATAAAGTCAGAATTGCGTGATATAAACTTGCAATTCTTTTTTTCTTGCAATTGCAAGTTTATATCTCACAATTCTGACTTTATATCACGCAATTCTGACTTTATAACTTACAATTCTGACTTCTTTTATCAGAATTTTGAGATATAAACTCGCAATTGTGAGTTATAAAGTCAGAATTGCGTGATATAAAGTCAGAATTGCGAGTTATAAAGTCCAATTTTGAGGGGAAAAAAGTCAAAATTGCGAGTTATAAAGTCAGAATTGCATGTTATAAAGTCAGAATTGCGATATAAACTCGCACTTCTGAGAGAAAAAGTCTGAATTGCAAGATATAAACTCGCAATTGCAACTTTGTCATGCAATTCTAACTTATCAACTCACAATTGTGACTCTATATCACAGTTCTGAGAAAAAAGTCAGAATTGTGAGTTATAAAGTCAGAATTGCGAGTTATAAAGTTAGAATTGCGTGATATAAAGTCAGAATTGCGTGATATAAAGTCGCAATTGCGTGTTATAAAGTCAAAATTACGTGATATAGTCGCAATTGCGTGTTATAAAGTCAGAATTGCGTGACATAAAGTCGCAATTGCGTTATAAAGTCAGAATTGCGAGTTATAAAGTCAGAATTGCGTGTTATTAAGTCAGAATTGCGTGATATAAAGTCGCAATTGCGTTATAGTCAGAATTGCGAGTTATAAAGTCAGAATTGCGTGATATAAAGTCGCAATTGCGTGTTATAAAGTCAGAATCGCGAGTTATAAAGTCAGAATTGTGTGATATAAAGTCGCAATTGCGTGTTATAGTCAGAATTGTGAGTTATAAAGTCAGAATTGCGTGATATAAAGTCAAAATTGCGTGTTATAAAGTCAGAATCGCGAGTTATAAAGTCAGAATTGTGTGATATAAAGTTGCAATTGCGTGTTATAAAGTCAGAATTGCGAGTTATAAAGTCAGAATTGCGTGTTAAGTCAGAATTGCGTGATATAAAGTTGCAATTGTGTGTTATAAAGTCAGAATTGCGAGTTATAAAGTCAGAATTGCGTGATATAAAGTCGCAATTGCGTGTTATAAAGTCAGAATCGCGAGTTATAAAGTCAGAATTGTGTGATATAAAGTCGCAATTGCGTGTTATAAAGTCAGAATTGCAAGTTATAAAGTCAGAATTGCGAGTTATTAAGTCAGAATTGCGTGATATAAAGTCGCAATTGCGTGTTATAAAGTCAGAATTGCGAGTTATAAAGTCAGAATTGCGTGATATAAAGTCGCAAATGCGTGTTATAAAGTCAGAATTGCGAGATTTACCTTTTATATTATTTATTCTGTGGCGGAAACATCACCCAGAGAGGCAAACTATTACCTTTACTTTACATGGTCTAGATCTTCTAACATAAGAATGGCAGATTTTTGGTCAAAGTTGGTCAAACTTTTATTTTTACTTTAAAGTAGCCATTTTATGAGCCACTGGCTGTGCTATATTGTGACTGCATTGCATGACTAACAACAGTTTTCAGCCATGTCCATTACTGCAGAATGTACTGTCTGCCTGGCTGTTGATTACGGATCTTCCCTGCAAAACTGACCTGCAGCGGCAGTAATCAGCTCAATTTACAGAGGGGTCCTGACCCCAGAGCAGTGATAGCCCTGTTCCATCTCAGCTTATCATCTCCAGCAGCCTGACCCACTGATCCCGGCAGAGGAAGCCATGGGATCAATCAGCCATCACTCTCGCTCTCAAATGGGTCTCAGTGTGGAGATGGCGCTTAATGTGCACTCAAAGACAAGTTGGTCAATATGACAGTATGAAGTTTTATGCTGGAAGAGGAAAATACACATGCACATCTGAAAACAGATCAATATGTATTTTAAGCGACTTTTAACAATAATAAAACATTGGTGGACAGTAAAAAAAAGACACGTTCTTATAAAATTTTGGGGGGGTAAAAGCTAAATATTTATTGCAAAAGACAGGTTGTTCAATGCACCCACACTTCCGGGCGTATCAGCTGCTTCTCGATTGCCCCTTCTCACACCCACCATTCACAGACATGTGTCAGAGACCTCCAGGCCAGTACCCCCCTTTCCACACAGCAGTCACAGATGGGACCCTCACAATAGCCCCCAACCCTCAGCAAGCTGGCCTTTCTCATGCCCGATTACACCCCAATAACAGCACCACAATTGATACAGTGACTCCTGGGGACCCTGCATGAGCAGTGTCAGAAGACAGTTAGAAGACCTTATTCTGCTGTGATTGTCTGCAGTGTCTACAATCTGTGTGTCTGAGGTTCACATGATTAAGAGCAAAATAACTTATAAATGCTTTCTATAGAGGTCTCATTCTCAGCAAACCAACCTACCAACCAACAAAACAAACCAATACATAAACCAATCAATACATATTTTTAAAATTAAAATACATTTTATTATATTATTTGAAATGGATACAGTTGAATTTGTAAGAAAATCATATTTTTCTACTCAGCATTATGACCATATTTACCATAAATACAATGGATGCTGTTATATTCCAATAAATCATCTACAAATATGGATTTTTTCCCCTAGTCCTAAATATGTGTTTATAGCATTAATAGATGTTTGTCAATATAAATAACTGAGTAAATTCTGGTAGAATCATCAATGTCTTCACATAATCTAATTATGTAAGCCTAAGCAGCAGCCTCCACCCGGGCAGCAGGCGGCCAGGCGTAAGAGGGGCACCCAACCTGTCCAGGCCCCCGCGAAGTCCACTGGCAAGCGCAAGGGCAAGCGGCCCTGAGACGGGCAGCCCAGGGAGGAGAGGAGCTGCTCGACGGGAGATGGTGACCACACCACTCCCTCCCCCGGAGGATGACCGGGCGGAGAATCATTTGTTTCGTTTTTTCTTCTGTTCTGCCTCTGGCTCCCCGGAGTCCAGCGGTACCCACATTTTCAATAAAAGAGCAGTTTCCTCCCTCCCTGGGCCACAAGAGAGCGAGGTTGGCAGTGCGCGACGCTTCAATGCCTTGCCACTCCCCTCCTCCTCTCCCTTCGCCAGGGGGCAGCAGTGTGCGGCCCGAGGACGCCACCAGGCCTTCTCACCCACACTCTTCCCCACCCTGGAACCAGGTAAGTGTTGCATGGCACACTCAGACCACACTCCGGGCCGCCTCCGGGCCTCCCGAGTCGGGTACCTGTGTTCCACCTCGCTGCCCCACCCCGGGTACGTCTGTGGTCCCGTTGGTCCCGCTTGTTCGGTCTCAGGGGGCCTGGTTAGCGCTCCCCAGCCCGTCTCGCTGGCTCATCCGTACCATCAGACTCGGCTATGCGATTCAGTTCGCCCGGCGCCCTCCCAAGTACAAGGGCATCCACTTCACCTCCGTGTGAAGCAGCAATGCTCATGTCTTGCGGGCAGAGATCGAGGTCCTACTGGTGAAGGACGCGATCGAGCCGGTTCCTCCAGCCGATATGAGGTCGGGGTTCTACAGCCCCTACTTCATTGTACCCAAGAAAGGCGGTGGGTTACGACCAATCTTGGACCTGCGTGTCTGGAATCGGGCCCTGCACAAGCTTCCGTTTAAAATGTTAACGCAGAAACGCATTTTCGAGTGCATCCGTCCCCAAGATTGGTTTGCAGCGATCGACCTGAAGGACATGTACTTTCATGTCTCGATTCTCCCTCGACACAGACAGTTTCTACGCTTTGCGTTCGAAGGGCGGGGATATCAGTACATGGGATATGCGTGGCAGAGTGGCAAGTACCGGGTTCCTGTTACTCCGTACTGTCACCAAACCTTCAGCCCGTGGTTGGACCCTTCGTTTCTACGGGCGGGAGTTCCCCTAGAACAAGTGTCCAGGTATGCTGTGGTCTTCACGGATGCCTTATCAACCGGCTGGGGGGCCACGTACAACGGGCATGCAGTTTCGGGTCTGTGGACAGAGCCTCAACTGCATTGGCACATCAACTGCCTCGAGTTGCTTGCAGTACGTCTTGCCCTGGGCCGCCTGAAAGGGCCGCTACATGGCAAGCACGTTCTGGTCCGTTCGGACAGCACTGCGACCGTTGCGTACATCAACCGACAGGGTGGTCTACGCTCCCGCCGCATGTTGCAACTCGCCCGCCATCTCCTCCTTTGGAGTCAGAAGCATCTGAGGTCGCTTCGGGCCATTCACATCTCTGGTGCGCTCAATCGTGCAGCCGATGAGCTCTCATGACAGCCAACACTCCCGGGAGAGTGGCAACTCCATCCCCAGGCGGTCCAGCTGATATGGGACCTCTTCGGAGCCGCACAGGTAGACCTGTTTACCTCTCCAGACTCGACCCATTGCCGGTTGTTTTATTCCCTGACCGAGGGGACCCTCGGCATGGATGCACTGGCACACAGCTGGCCCTGGGACCTGCGCAAATATGCGTTTCCCCCAGTGAGCCTTCTTGCACAGACACTGTGCAAAGTCAGGGAGGACGAGAAGCAGGTCTTGTTAGCTGCGCCGTACTGGCCCAACCGGACCTGGTTCCCCGAACTCACACTCCTCGCGACAGCCCCTCCCTGGCCCATTCCTCTGAGGAAGGACCTACTTTCTCAGAGACGGGGCACTTTATGGCACCCGCGTCCAGATCTCTGGAAAATCCATGTCTGGTCCCTGGACAGGATGCAGAGGTTCTAGGTGGCCTACCACAGGCTGTGGTAGACACCATCACTTCTGCTAGAGCCCCCTCTACGAGGCGCCTCTATGCGTTGAAGTGGAACCTGTTCGTTGAATGGTGCTCTTCCCGCCGGGAAGACCCCCGGAAGTGTTCGGTTAGAGTTGTGCTTTCTTTCCTGCAAGATGGGTTGGAGCGAAGGCTGTCTCCCTTAAAGTGTACGTCACAGCAATTGTGGCGTATCACAACGCAGTCGAAGGTGAGTCTTTAGGGAAGCACAACCTAATCGTCAGGTTCCTCAGAGGTGCGAGGAGGCTAAATCCTCCTCGTCCTAACTCGTTACCCTCTTGGGACCTATCTCTGGTGCTCAGAGCACTTCAGAGACCTCCCTTTGAGCCCTTGCAGTCCATAGAGTTAAAGATCCTGTCTATGAAGACAGTGCTCTTGACTGCATTGGCCTTCATCAAGAGGGTAGGGGACCTGCACGCATTTTCGGTCAACGAATCGTGTCTAGAATTTGGGCCGCCCAACTCTCACGTTGTCCTAAGACCCCGGCCTGAATACGTGCCCAAGGTTCCTACCACTCCCTTCAGGGATCAGGTAGTGAACCTGCAAGCGCTGCCTTCAGAGGAGGCAGACCCAGCCCTAGCTTTGCTCTGTCCCGTCTGCGCCCTGCGGGCTTACGTGGATAGAACGCAAAGCTTCAGGACCTCAGAGCAGCTCTTCATCTGTTACGGAGGCCAGCAGAGGGGAAAGGCTGTCTCCAAGCAGAGGTTAGCCCACTGGATAGTGGATGCTATCGTCTTGGCTTATCAGTCCCAAGACGTGTCTTGCCCATTCGGGTTGCGAGTGCACTCAACTAGAAGTGTAGCTTCCTCCTGGGCGCTGGCTCAAGGCACCTTGTTGACAGATATTTGTAGAGCTGCGGGCTGGGCGACACCTAACACGTTCGCTAGATTCTATAGCCTCCGTGTAGAGCCGGTATCTTTTATTGACTCCAGTAGTGTTCCCCAGAAATGGCTAACCCTGTGAGTTTCTCCGCCACCCTCGGCAGTCAGACGTTGCGGAGCGTCTGACGCCAGGCCTACACCCGTATGCATGTGGAACGTGTGTGTTAGGCTGGGTATCCATATGTAGTGGTCCCCACGGCGACCCCATATGTGTATTCTTCCAAGGTACGGCTACCCTACTCGGCTATCCCGTGTCTTTCCCTTGACAGAGCTTGCTCTGTCGTCTCTGGTGGTGTTCTTTCCCCCCTAGAACTAGGTTGGAACCACCCCAGAGACTGCAATATGTTGTACTACCCTGTCTGGCTAGTCCATATGTGTAACTACCACCTCTCCATCCTTAGAAGGATGCAGCTTCCGGTGCGTTCCCTCTCCCGAGACGGGCACCCTTTCCCAGCGTTATCCAATAGTCACACTGAGTGGGTCTTGCAGGACAGCAGTGACTGACCTTCTCTGCTTAAAGCTCTGACTTACGCTCCAACAGAGGGGGCGGTCCAGGGAGCTTAAGCAGAGCACTGGAAGGGCCAGCGTCTGTGGCATGTTGGTAGATCCCCAATTCGTCTGAAAGGGAACGTCTCGGTTACGTATGTAACCCTCGTTCCCTGAAGGAGGGAAAGGAGACGTACGTCCCAGCGCCACAGGTGCTGTACCTCCGCTGAATGGCCGAGTCACTAGTCGGCTCCTCAGAGGAAAAGCAAAGATACGGTGCTTCTACTTCCTTATTTATATCCTTATCCTGCGGGGAGGAGCGTGGAATGCGTGAACCGCATGCCAATGTTCATTGGCTCGTTTAGTTACACTCGAAGTAGATTGGTCTCTGAAAGCGATCCCCAATTCATCGGTCAGTTCCGACGTACGTCTCCGTTCCCTCCTTCAGGGAACGAGGGTTACATACGTAACTGAGACGTTTTTCCTTTGAATTATATCAGTAGAAGGGATTAAAAAGGGACAGAAATGCACAGATTCCTAAGAATGACCCAAAGACACCTGCATGCAAAGGATGATTTAACTTGGTAAAAACCCAGTGGGAAGATATATTAGCATTGTCAGTAATGAATATAAATTTGTTTTCCATTTGCACTTCTGTCCAATTATCTCTGACATTTGACATATGTACACGCACTGCAAGTCAATAAGAATACAGAAGAAAATGTTCTTGTAATGATGTTGCTGTATGATATAGATTGCATGGATTGAATAGTCCTAATAAAGGATAGGCTATCCTATGAGCAGGCCACAGTACATTTATTGTTGAGAAGGATATTTCAGCATTTCCAGTGTGGTGTGTAGCCAATATAACGATTGATTCTGTACTGTTATAAGCACCAGCCAAGCATATATTATGAGACAGGGCTGTCGGTGGAGAAAAATCAACAACATGTGGCAGATTCAGATAAAATGATGCATGAGGCACACCGCAAAGAGTGTATGTGTGTGCGAATGCAAAAAAATACCTCAGTATAACATTCGCCTTGATTTATCAGTGCCCTCACAAGAGCCTACAGCCCACAACAAAGCTGCAGACAGACTACATTAGACATAGAGATGGTCCAGCAAGCCATCTACAGTATGTTATCTGTGACAAACATACTCAGAGTGTTTTCATGCTTGTGTGTGTGTGTGAGAGAGAACCAATGTCCATATTATCGGCAACATTCAAAGGTATAAAACACCCCACAGTGTCTTATCGGCGTCCACTGGCCTTCACTTCTACCTCGTGCCCTGGCACACCTGTCAGCACTTTAAGATATGCAAATGAAGGAGGAGGAATACTCCTGTCAGATCATTACCATGCATTACCTTGTGCTTATCTCCACATTAATCCCTCGTCTACATAATCGCATTTAGGCTTTCTCCTCTGATGAATGGGAACCATGGGTAAATATAATCTTTGATTCAATATCAAGGAATTTTCAATACCTTGATGACACAATGAAAAAAAAAATGAACGGATTATGCGATCCACGTGTTAGACTGTAATACTGGCAACATCAATAGCGATAAAATCGTCTCATTGTAATTGAATATTTTTCATAAGCATTTAAAGGGATAGTTCACCTAAAAATAAAAATTCTATCATTTACTCACTCTCGTGTAGTTCTAACCCAAAAGACTTAATCTTTGAAACACAAATGAAAATATTTTTAATAAGATCTGAGAGAATTCTGTCCCTCCATTGAAAGTCCAGGTAACTAAATCTTAAACGATCTAAAAAGGTTATGAAGACATCGTAAAACAAATTCATATGAATTGAATTTAACCAACTTAAATTTAACCTAAACTGGGCTAGGATTTCTATTTCCCAGCATGCTTTGCCATGACACTCAAAAGGGACATTAAATGCCAAAATTAAGTGTTATATTATGCTTTTTTGTGCAAGATTAATGTTAAGTGGGAGATTTAGTAGTGTGTAATGTTTTATTATGCTAGTTTAGAAGAGTTTCTGTTATGTCAGGTTTTTTTGTAGGGTTACCATCATGGTGACGAGTGGAGCATGAGCTTAGTTTAAGAACAGATATACACTGATAAGGCATAACATTATGTCCTAATATTGTGTTGGTCCCCCTTTTGCTGCCAAAACAGCCCTGACCCGTCGAGGCATGGACTCCACTAGACCCCTGAAGGTGTGCTGTAGTATCTGGCACCAAGATGTTAGCAGCAGATCCTTTAAGTCCTGTAAGTTGCGAGGTGGGGCCTCCATGGATCAGACTTGTTTGTCCAGCACATCCCACAGATGCTCGATTGGATTGAGATCTGGGGAATTTGGAGGCCAAGTCAACACTTCAGACTCGTTGTTGTGCTCCTCAAACCATTCCTGAACCATTTTTGCTTTGTGGCAGGGCGTATTATCCTGCTGAAAGAGGCCACAGCCACAGGGAATACTGTTTCCATGAAAGGGTGTACATGGTCTGCAACAATGCTTAGGTAGGTGGTACGTGTCAAAGTAACATCCACATGGATGGCAGGACCCAAGGTTTCTCAGCAGAACATTGCCCAAAGCATCAAACTGCCTCCCCAGGTAAGCAACGCACACGCACCCGGCCATCCACGTGATGTAAAAGAAAACGTGATTCATCAGATCAGGCCACCTTCTTCCATTGCTCTGTGATCCAATTCTGCCCATTGTTGGCGCTTTCGGCGGTGGACAGGGGTCAGCATGGGCACCCTGACTGGTCTGCGGCTATGCAGCCATATACGCAACAAACTACAATGCACTGTGTATTCTGACACCTTTCTATCAGAACCAGCATTCTCGTCTTGAGCAATTTGAGCTACAGTAGCTCGTCTATTTGATCAGACCATACAGGCCAGCCTTCGCTCCCCACGTGCATCAATGAGCCTTGGCCGCCCGTGACCCTGTTGCCGGTTCACCACTGTTCCTTCCTTGGACCACTTTTGATAGATACTGACCACTGCAGACCAGGAACACCCCACAAGAGCTGCCGTTTTGGAGATGCTCTGACCCAGTCGTCTAGCCATCACAATTTGGCCTTTGTCAAACTCGCTCAAATTCTTACGCTTGCCCATTTTTCCTGCTTCTAACACATCAACTTTAAGGACAAAATGTTCACTTGCTGCCTAATATATCCAACCCACTAACAGGTGCCATGATGAAGAGATAATCAGTATTATTCACTTCATAATGTTATACCTGATCGGTGTATGTTAAATGTATTATATTGCTGTCCTCATTCAACTAGTGCTATGCTCTGCTAATGCTACCAAAGCATTGTGTAACCAATTAGCAAGGTGGAATTTATTGAATTAACAAACTATTTATTGAATTAACTAGTTAAAGCTAGTCAAGTTTCCACAACTAAAAATTGGAGATCACATATTTTAAGTTAAATGTATGAATTAGCTTACTCAAATATTTCAAGTTTAGAGCAATTAAAATGTATGATTACAAAGTAAAAAACTGCAAGTTCTGCTTACTTTAAATTTCTTAACTAATTCAGCTAACTTATTCAGGTTTACAGTGTGTGTTTACCATATGTCTGTTTATGTGTGATCAATATTTAGATCTGAATAAAAGTCTAAATTAAATCTGTTCATTAATATAAAGTGATCATATCTCTTAACAAGACTTAGATTAAATGGCTCTACTCATATGGATTAGTTTTACAATGCTTTTCTTAACCTTTTTGGATACCTGGACTTTCAATGGAGGAACAGAAACCTCTCAGGTTTCATTAAAAATATCTTAATTTGTTATTTAAAGATTAATCAAAGAATTATGGGTTTGAAATGACATGAGGTTGAGTAATGCTGACAGAATAAAATTTTTGGGTGAATTATCCCTCAAAGGTTTTAAAAATTAAATCCACATCATTGTATTTGGTAGGCGTTAAAATGTCCTTGTGACTAATAATTAGTGGTGCATATTAAGGCAAGCACTTCTAAACTTGTTGCATGCATAAACTGTCCACATTTGTCTGTGTTTGCATGTTTCATACAGACAGGTAGCTTGTGAATTAGTGGTGGAGATTTTTCAGTGACTTTTGCTGCAGATTACATTACGCGATTAGATGGCAACAAGTGACTGTCTTTATGAGCGAGTCATTCACTCAACCAATTCATTAAAAAATGCTGATTCATTCAGGAACAAAACAGGGGTGGCTGTCTAAGCGAGTCACTGTATAATTCACTCACCCAACTCGTTCAGAAACCCTACTCACGCCCTCAGACAGGAGTGTAAGCGCTGATGGAAGAAAGATAAACTTCAGATATCACATGAAATCTTCAGGGAGTGTCTTAAACAGTATCAGAGCACTGTTAAATTATAGTTTAAGGCACAGTTAAAATACATGTCAGATTTAATTGCACAAAATACACAAAGGCCGAAGGTCCTTTTTAGTACAATTAATGTTTTTCTAAATCCCACTCTTAGTGCCCCATTAGAGATTTCTACTGACCCTGTGTGATCAGTTTTTTTAATCATTTTAATCATAAAGTTGAGTGCATTAGGTCTAACATACCATCTCAAAGTTATTTTCCTCTAGAAACACCTTCTCATCAAATCTCTCTTTCTCTTTTTTCAACCTGTCTCCTTCACAACTCTATGATATTGTTTCTAATATGAAGCCTTCATTTTGCCCTTCTGATTTTCTGCTTACACATATTTTTAAAAAGGCTTTTCGAGCCTTAAGTCCGGTCGTTACTGCTATTATTAATAGCTCCCTAGCAAATGGAGTTGCCATGGCAGCCAGTTTTACGTAAACATGTTATTGTGTTGGACAATAACATGTTTAAAAAAGCATGATATGAATAACTACAAAACCACTTCCAAATTATCCTTTATTTCAAAAGTCTTAAAAAAAAGTCTACTCTCAGGTTTCATCTTACCTGAGTACTTTTAATATTTCTTGACACATTTTAGTCTGGTTTTAGAGTACTACACAGAACTGAATCTGCTTTGTTGAAGGTTACCAATTTTATTTTACTCTCTCTTGACTGTATTTTGATTTAAGTGCAGCATTTGACACAGCAAATCATGCTATCCTTTTACAAAGACTTGATCAGCTGGGTTTCAGGGACTTGTGCTGAAGTGGTTTTAAAGAGAGAACTTTTTCTGTTAATGTAGGGAAATCTTTCTCAGCTCTTGCTCAAATCTCTTATGGTGTTCCACAGGGTTCCATTTTGGGACATCTTCTTTTTGCTTTATATATGATTCCCCTTGGTCATATTATTCAGAAACACAACTTATCATATAATTTGTATGCCGATGACCCTCAGCTTTATCCCCAAGTTAAAAATAACAGCTGTTCTCTGTCTAATCTGTTTGAATGTCTTTGTGACATTAAATGCTGGATGGACATGATTTTGTTTTAGGGAAAAATAGCGTTAAAACTGAAACATCAAGGTTAGACTACTGTAATTCCTTCTATCTGGGTTTGCCTAAATCTGCTTTAAATTATTTGCAATTGGTGCAAAATATGGCAGCCAGATTATTGACTGGCACTAGAAAACATGAACACATTACTCATGTACTCAGCTCTCTACACTGGCTACCGGTCAAGTATGTGATCTCCTCACCCCGTATACTGCCTCAAGATCTCTTCGGTCAGTCAATTACTCCTCTCAGTCCCTCATTCACGTTTTAAAGCTAAAGGTGACCAGGCTTTTTCGGTGGCTGCTCCCAGGCTCTGGAACAGTCTTTCCCTCCATATTAGAACTCAGAAAGGCAGCAGATGATTTTGCTTTGACTTTTGTGATGGTTTCGGGTGAACCGCACTATATATGTGTATATGTATGTATATTTTTTATTATATCACAAATGCAAGAGCCAATCAGGAAAAATCACATTGCAGAGTGTGTGTGTCATAAAGCTGCCGATTCACTTCAGGTACTCGCTCAACAACAAAACACTCCTCAGTAAACTTCCAACGCTTCCACCCATCAGCTATTCGCACGCCATAGTGCGCACACACACACATTCATACTTCCTTACCGGGAAAAGCTTGTTTATTTGTTTTGATTTCTTTAATGGGAAACTGATTTTGAAATGTTTTCTTTTATATGTTTGTGATTGTAACAGTGTTGTGGCAACATTTCGTTTTTTCCTTTTGTTGAGAAATGAACTCTTAAACCCCATGAACTAAGACACAACACGCCACAATCAAAGACTTTGTTTGAATTGTGTATTTGTATTAATATTTCGGTGTAAATTGCTTTTTGTTCCCTGGCTGATATACAGTACATTACCATTTGGCATTGAAATTCTGTGTGGGATGTATTTAATGAAATTACCTTACTTTACTGTGATATTTATATTTGTTTAACAAGTGGTTTGAGTTATTCTGGGTTAAAATTGATAACTTAAATTCTTTTGGTAGATTTCTTTCTGCCTGGTGCCCGAAGCAAATTATTTTAAGGAATTAATTTCTTATTAAATTCCTAGCGTTAAGGTAGCCCAGAACAGGGTCTTTGAACGTTCATGTTTGTGTTGGTGAATTAGTGAAAACCTTATGGTTCATTCTTAGGGTCAAGATTTTGTTACAAGATGTGTATGTGAAAAAAAAAGAAAAAAAAAAGTGGATTAATATGTGTGCTTTTGGTTGATGGGAGTATTATCTACTGAGGAAAATACATTTTAAAAAGGGTGTTTTTTTTTTTGTTTTTTTTTTTGGATTGATAATTGAATGATTTGAGGTTGTCAGTGGAAGGTACCAAGATAATTGGGTAATTGAAGTGTGAACTAATGACAGATGACTTTTTTTCCACCCACTCAGTTCAGCAGTGTCCCATCCGGAACCCATGTGTGTTTTGTCTCCCCCACCAGTCCAGTTCCGACCTGGCAAGTAGGATTGGATTCCATGCAATTATGCACCTCACCTGAAGTTTCACCTTCATTTTCAGGAACACAACATGATCTGCCTGGTTACCTCCCACCTCCTGGAAAGGAAATTCAACATCTTACTGTGCAAATACAAGGTAATTGGGACAACCTATTTGACTTCATGAAACAGCAGGAGAAAGCTGTGAATGAACTCACCCAAGGGCAAAAAACAGCCACTTCCCACCGTGATAAACAACTTGGAGACTTGACTGCTGAAATGGCTAAAATGGAGGCTAACCAACAACAAATTCTCACCACGTTAACGACAACCAAAGCATATCCAACGGATTCAGATCAGCTAGTCAAAGCCATGAAAATGATGATCTCACAAAAGCTACAAAAATTGGAGTCGACCTTGATTTCTGAAGTCGTTTCATGGTGGATCAACTTCAGGTCGAACTTCAGAGAGACATCACAGCTACACAAAAGAACCTTCAAAAGGATCATGAGCAGCTCTCCGGTGAATGTAGTCACTGCATCACTCAGATTGACAAGCTAACCACACAGGTAAATGAACTTCAAACAAACATAGCGAAAGACAAACAGCCAGAAAGGGAAATGGCTGATCAGCAAGGTAAAGGGATACCCCCACCACCCCCTATTGTCACACTTACCACATCCTCATCACCAGTAGCAAGTGTCCCGGTGGGTCCGCCTATGTCTGCTGGGAAAAGTGACCATTTAAAATTGACCTTTCCCACATTTGGAAGAAAGTCTGATGACATTGATCCTTTGCTATACCTAACCCGGTGTCAGGACTTTTTGGCATTGCACCCACTTGCAGAGACTGACCTCCTGGCGACCTTCCGCAGTGTACTCCATGGGACTGTACTCCATGGGACTGCACGTGACTGGTGGGAGGTTGCCAGATTTTCAATAACAACATTTAATGATTTCGAGACTGCTTTCCTCTCCGAAGACTACGAAGATGAGCTGGCTGAAAGGGTCCGCACAAGACATCAAGGAGAGAGAGAATCAATCAGAGATTTCGCCTTTACTTATCGTGGCCTCTGCAGAAGATGGAAACCTTCCCTAACTGAAAATGAAATGGTCAAAATGATTCTCAAACAAATAAAACCTTACCTTGCCAGCCAACTACGTGGTCGTGTAAGCAACGTTGGAGAACTGGTAAAACTGGGGCATCAGATAAAGAAAGACCATGAGCAACAACTGCAATATAAAAATCGTCACAGGAGGTAACTCAAAAAACCATCAGTAACACAACTAATGTGCAGCCCCAAGTGCAATGTTGGAGATGTAAGGGACAGCACTCACCTGGATGTTGTCCTCTTTATGCCAACCCATCATCAAATCAACCTGCGAAACAGGAACATCCTTTCACCAGTCAACGGTCATTTCATTCCCGTAAGTCTGGAAGTCAAGCAACGAATAATTCCGTGACTGCAATAACAAATAAAATCTTATCCACTTCCAAGAAACCACCCACTAAACTAAAGCTTGTTACTCCTGTGGTCATTCCCCAACAGCTGATTGTTCCAATCCACATTGGAGGTTGGTCTGGAAAGGCCATCGTGGACACCGGGGCCCGCTACACCATGATCCATGAAAGTTTGTGGGGAAAGCTCTCTCCGCAAGAGAGCCTCCAACCTTGGTCTCTCGGTCAATTGTATTTGGCTAACGGCGAAGCAGAGGTTCCTTTTGGGGTGGCTGCAGCTACAAATTCATATGCACAAAAAAACTTTCACTTTATCTGTTGCTGTCCTTTCCCCTAAAGCCCTGGCCTATGCTGTAGTCTTGGGACTGGATTTCATTTTCTTTAGTGGCCTGCAAATCAATGTAATCGACCAAAAATATTCCTTTAAGTCCTCGCCACAAGAAGATCATCCATTTCAACCAGGCAATGCAAGTGTCCCTAATATGAGTGCTCAATGCAAAAAGGCAGGACAACATGCAAAGATTTTTAATCAAAGCCTCTCACTATGGAGTTCTATACCTCCACCACAACCTGAATGCCGGTCAACTTCACTTGTCATTACAGATGTACAAACTTTAATTGATAGCCCACTTACCCCCTGCTGAGAAAAATACACTGAGGAGAATCCTGGAGTTCAACCCTCAAGTGTGTTCTCTTCAACCAGGTCGTACTGATGTCCTCCAACACACTATTTACACACCGCATCAAGTGCCCATTAAACAGAGGCCTTACCCCATGTCCCCTGGCAAACGAGCAGTGGTACAAGAGCAACTCGTCGAGATGTTGAATGCAGGATTTGTGGAACCTTCATATACTGGCTGGGCCTCCCCTGTCGTCCTTGTTCCAAAGAAAGATGGCAGCCTTTGATTTTGTGTTGACTATCGTAAGCTCAATGCCATAACAGAGAATGATGCTTACCCACTTCCAAATATCACTGAGATCCTTGAATCTCTCTCTGGAGCAGCCATCTTTTCAACAATTGAGCTCAACAGCGACTACTGGCAGGTGGCCATGGACCCCCAGAGTAAACTGAAGACAGCATTTATCACTCCATCAGGGCTTTTTTACTTTAATGTCATGCCTTTTGGGTTAAAAAATGCACCTGTAACATTCCAACGTCTAATGGAGACAGTATTGGGAGAGCTACGAGGAACCATTTGCTTTGTCTACATTGATGATATTATCATATATTCACCCTCGGTAGCTCAGCACTTCCAAGACCTCCAAACTGTTCTCCATAGACTGAAGGAAGCAGAATTGACCATAAACCTAAAAAAGAGCAAGTTCTGCCTTAAAGAACTTGCATTCTTGGGACATGTTGTTAGTATCAATGGTATCAAGGCAGACTCATCCAAAGTTGAGGCTATTAGATCTTACCCTGTGCCCCGGAACATCAAAGAGGTCCAGCGTTTTCTTGGATTAGTGGGATGGTATCACCGGTTTGTCGTGGATTTCTCCTCAATCGCTGAACCCATCAATTCCTTGAAAAAGAAAGGACAGATGTTCACGGTAGTCACCGACCATACTGCGCTTCAGTGGGTCATGAGTTCCCCGAAAACCACCAGCCGTCTCATCAGGTGGGCCCTACGATTGCAAAGGTTTGATTTCATCATTGAATACCATAAAGGCAACCTAAATATAGCCCCTGATGCTTTGTCCAGGATTTCCAGCTTACCGGGTTGCAGCTTGTACTCTAGCAAGAAAGAGGATGTTGAGCTTCCAGTCTCCACGGTGCCCATTTGGGAGGAACAACATAAAGATCCTGAAATTATCAAGGTGTTTAAAGCGTTGGCGGAGAATAACAACCGTGATTTGAAAGACAAATATGAGGTTGGGGATGACGACTGATTATATCATAAGACCCACCTGTCGGATGGCCAAGTCCACTACAGAGTGTACCTGCCTAGCAGTCTCATACCAACAGTCCTTCAACACTACCACTCCCATCCTTTAAGTGGCCATGCAGGTATCTATAAAACCTAAAAGCGTCTGAAAGATGTTGTATTTTGGCCAGGGATCTGGACCGACATCAAACAACATGTTAAGTGCTGTTCAAAATGTCAAATGCTTAAAAGTGAAAACCAGAAACCGGCGGGCAAGCTACAACCCATGACTGTAGCACAACCCAACAAAATGGTGGGTGTTGACATCATGGGGCCATTGCCAAGCAGCACACAACGTCATGAGTACCTTCTAGTTTTTGTCGATTATTTCTCTCGCTGGGTTGAGTTTTTTTTTTTTTTTTTTTTTTCCCCAATGCGCAATGCTAATGCACACAACATAGCGAAGATTCTCAGGACTGAAATCCTTACCCGGTGGCGTGTACCAGACTTTATCTTGTCTGACCGTGGCTCCCAGTTTGTTTCCTCCATATTCAGAGAGCTGTGTGCAAAATGGAATATTACTCAAAAATTAACAACTGCCTATCACCCCCAAACAAATATGACAGAGAGAGTTAACAGAACCCTAAAATGCATGATTGCTTCATATGTGGATGACAACCACAAGAAGTGGGATCAGTATTTACCTGAACTTCGCTTTGCAATTAACTTCGCTGTGCAGGAAAGCATTGGGATGTCCCCGGCATAACTCCAAATGGGAAGAAAACTGCAAAGCCCCATGGATAAATTACTCCATGGTAAGAATTTGTCACCATCGACTCCATCCTATGATGTTGTCCACCATCTTGCGCAACTGAAATTGAAAGCAGGTGAGTGCTGTAGAAAAGCCCAAAAAACACAACTAAAGTAAAATTCCAACGCTTCCAGCCATCAGCTATTTGCACGCCATAGTGCGCAAACACACCCACACACACACCACAATCAAAGACTTTGTTCGAATTGTGTATTTGTATTAATATTTCGGTGTAAATTGCTTTTTGTTCCCTGGTTGATATACAATACATTACCATTTGGCATTGAAATTCTGTGTGGGATGTATTTGTTAATGAAATTACCTTACTTTACTGTGATATTTATATTTGTGTAACAAGTGGTTTGCGTTATTCTGGGTTAAAATTGTTAAGTTTTGGTAGATTTCTTTCTGCCTGGCGCCCGAAGCAAATTATTTTAAGGAATTAATTTCTTATTAAATTCCAAGAGTTAAGGTAGCCACCGTTACACTTTGTTTGGAGCCATATTCCTTAGTGGTGCAAAAACAGACCATGTAACAGGCTATGTTGTGTGCACTGCACAATATAAGTGACTCAATATTAACTTGTTTATTGAACTGTTGTATAAATGCAATATCACACTTGTAATTGTCTGAATATTAGCACAGATGTAATTCAGCCATATAGGCATTAATTATTGAGTAATTATTAAGTCTCTCTTCAGCTGTAAATTCATATGTAAGTGTCAAATTTAGTTAGTTCTGGCAGGTCACGTTAGTCAAGCTCGCATCAGCTGATCACGTCTACCTATAGGAATACGATGCCTATCACAGCATGCATTTATTTATTTATTTATTTATATATATATATATCGCGTTTCTCCGGAGCTAATTACCCTCCTCCATCCCCAGCTCCTCCTCTCGTCAGTCAGGATTCGGCATTCTGATTCCCCCTGAATCAGACTAAATTCCTTTAGTTGTACATTTTAATATTGACATTAATGCTATCTGCAATACATCGCTTCTGTTCTGTTTACCCTAGGGGGGTTTATCACTGCGTTCCCTGCTCTTATCCATGCTAGGCTGCATGGATGCGCAGGGAGTTCTTGCCCAGCACAGAACCATACCGCCAATCTAAACTTTATGCTAATTGTCTATCATCTTTGACGATAGTGATCCTGACAGAACCATATCTTTGTTGTTATTTGGCTTATTATTTGCAATCCATTCTATTCAAAATTCGGACAAAATTAATAAAACTGGAGGGAGTTAAATATCTTCTTTGGTATGCTCTTCATCCATTGGTGAAATAAGCAGAACAGTCTGATCAATCCAACAGCCTGCATGTTCTGAGAAAACAACAGAAAATCCTGGCATCTGTGTTGGTGTGTCTCAAAAAAATCTATACATCCATAAATTACAGCAGGATGGACAGGCGGTGTGTTTGCCATAAAGAGGGCTGGTCAGTGTGTCTTTGTGGAGATCAGGGGGTTATACCAGGGTAGGTGCAGCCAGACGGTATGATGGGGGTGACGGAGGAGGTGAAAGAGGGCAGTGCTCAGCACGTGTCAGTGGTCAGAGTGACACTAAGGAGAGATGCAAGCGGAGCTCAGCTGAATCAGAAGCATTTACTCCAAACACGCAGAGTCTGACCTCCTCTCCACCTTTTAACTTGTAAAGACCTCTGGAAATGTCTTAAAGCCAAACTGTAGAATCACATAAGCCCTCATTATTATTTAAGGAATGGTTTTGTTCTGTTGAAGAAATTTAGTGGAATGTCCAAGCTGCATTAATTTTTCACACAGTGAAAGTGGATTAAAAAGTACTATAAAACCATCACATTCTAAAATATAGTCACAACTACAAGAAACTAAAAGTTGCAAATTTGTAAGTCGTAATTACAAAAAACGAAGTCGCAATTGTGCAATATAAAGTCACCTTTCAAGATTTAAAGTTACATTGTGAGATTTAGATCACATTGCAAGATATAAAGACACTGGCACTTCCCGAGATATGAAGTCACAATTGTGAGATTTAAAATCACATTGTAAAATGTAAAGAAGCATGTAAGTTTGATTGAGAAACAGTCGCAATTACCAGATACAAAACTGTAATAGTGAGATATAAAATCACGTGAGATATAGTCACACTGTTATAGTAGAATAACATAGAGATATAAGTCACAGTTATTAGAAACAAATTCACAATTACGAGAAACAAAGTTTACAGTCACATTGTGAGAATTTTTTATTTTTATTTTTTTTTTTATTTATAGAGCGTGTTAGTAATATGTGCCTATAGGTGGGTGCACAACGCGCGTACACTTTGCTTTTTACACACACAGGGACGCAGAGCAGCACACAAACATTTTTAAATATGAAAAATTATAGGTTTAAAATATAAAAGATTATTATTGTGTACATAAATATAAAAATGCCTACATGCCATAATGGATAGTCATTAATGACGAGCAGATCTGTTTCCTCTCTGGAGAAGCGTTCAGTCTTTCCGGTAGCAAATTACGCCATGTAAATAGCGAATCCGCCATGGCGAGAGCACAACTGGCTTTTAAAGGGAATGGGAGTTGGGACTCATGATTGGTTTATTGCACGTTAAGCCCAAAAACACACCAGTGACTCATTAAGAGACTAGGGACAACCCTTTCAGACCATGCGCTGGGTGCACCGACCATTTTTCCTGTCGTTAAACTAGCAAAAGTGGATTCGGACACGCCCTAAGTGCACTTATAATAGGGCCCATAAAGTCACATTGTGAAATTTAAAATCACATTGAGAGATATGAAGTCGCAATTACGAGAAACAGAGTCGCAGTTGTGAGATATAACGTCACATTGTGAGATTTACAATCACGTTGCGAGATATAAAGTAACAATTATGAGAAACAAAGCTGTAATTGTAAAATATAAAGTCACGTTGTGAGCTATAGTCACCATTGTTAGATGTAGTGAGATAAAGTCGCAATCAGAAACAGTCGCATTTACGCGAAACATTGCAAGATATAAAGTTGCAATTATGAGAAACAAAGTTGTAATGGTGAGGCATTAAGTCACATTGTGAGATATGAAGTCGTAATTACGAGAAAAAAAGTCGCAATTTGTGAGGTATAAAGTCATTATTGCAAGATACAGTCATATTGTGAGACTTAAATCACATTGAGATCTGAAGTCACAATTACGAGAGAGGACGATGCAGTTGTGAGATATAAAGTCACTTTGAGATTTAAAATCACATTGCAAGATATAAAGATGCAATTATGTGAAACAAAGTCACAATTACAAGACACAAAACCGTTATTGCAAGATACAAAGTCACATTGTGAGATAAAAGTTATACTGATTTAAAATAACACTGCGAGATTTAGGCCTGGTTTCACAGACCACTGGTACTGGTTTTAAGACTAAGCCAGGATTAGGCCTTAGTTTACTTAGGATATTTAAGTGGCTTTTATAAATGTGCCTTAGAAAAAAAATATTACTGGTGTGGATCTCGAGACAAAATAATGCCTCTGACATGTTTTGAGATATGTCAGGCCAAGTTGGCTTCAGTTAAATCAGCTCAAACATGCATTTTAGTCTGGGACTAGCTTAAGCCTTGTCTGTGAAACCGGGGGATAACATCACAATTATGTGAAACAAAGCATATAAAGTCACACTGAGTCATGAAGTCACAATTTCCTTTTTTTTATTTTGGAAAACACGACGGCACACTAAGCTGATGATGACATTAATATTTCCACTCTTTATTGACCCAGAGTGAGATCACTAAGTATGACCTAAAATAGCTTTAGAGAGCTTCTATATATAGATGTAATTTTGTTGGTTTAATGAGTTGATTACACAGCTCTTTTAGTCTGGTTGAGGCCTGTCCATGCTTATTTGTTATGGTGAGTAAGTCGTGTTTTTGCATCATATGTGTGTCTGCATACATCCATGACGAAAGATAGACAGGTGCTGAGCTTCTTTAGGAAAGCCCCCATCTTGAGGAAGCCCCGCCCCTGCTTTGCATGTCTCATTTGAATGTATTGAGTCTGCCATCTGTAACCCATTCATCTCATTCAAAAAGCCGTTAGAAGAGCTCATCCCTCCCTCTTTGCCCTCTGCGGCTCATTAGCATAAACTCAGAACGACATGCACAAACACACTCCAGGGCTCCATGAGTGTTTACATATGCATTCGCGCTCACACACACCAAACGGTGAGACATACCAAGCTGCTTATACTAACTTGTATTTTGAATGAAATTTGACTGTATATATCACAGCAGGAAATAATGTTAATATTCCTCATTTTCAAAATGCAATTTTTCAATAACTGTTTCAATGAGCCATTCCACATTCTGTTTAATTCAATATATCGCATCAATAAACATTTAACAGCCACAAACACATACAAAATGCATTACCCCTCCTTTTTTTTTTTTCTTTTCTCCAATCATTTTTCATAAAGCGCCCCGATCCCTCAGCAGAGCGTGCTAGTGTTGACTAGCCATTAATCACAAGTCTTATCTGCCACACTGGACACTGTTTTTATGGTATCCTCAAGTCAACATGACAGGTCATATCAGTGTTTCAGTCCCTGTTTGCTGCTGAAAGCTCACTTCTGCCTGTCTGCTCAAAGACTAGGAGATATATTGTGAAACACAGCAGATAAAGTACATCACCTCTTCTTTCTGTAAGTCTTTCTTTCTCTTTACGCATCTCTGGCAGGTATAAGCTCTGGACCAAAGCCCTAACCGGAAGTCAAGAGCAGAGAAACGTGTGGGATGGTGGTTTCTAACATCAATCCAGCTGTTTTTTTGGGGGGTTTTTTGGCAGCCTTAAAATACTAAAAAAAAAAAAAAAAAACTTAACCAAAATAAAATAAATTGAAACTTTGAAACTCAGAAAAAGCTAAAACTGAACTAAAACTATATCTTAGAGTAAACTTAATTTAAAAAAAAAAACAAATGAAATAGGAAAAAAAAAACAATTTAAAAACTATAATAAGCCAAGCTATATTTCAGTCAAAATTAGTCAACGTAAAGTCAAAATTGTTTATACAGGAGATGGTGTTATTCTATGATTCATTGATGCATGTTATTCCAGAGGAAAAAAGTTTAGCTTCATAATCTTTATAAAAATCTAAAAACCTGCTCCACCTCTGAAATGCTTTTCCTTATGTCACCAAGCCCTCTTAATTTGACTCCTTGGCTGCATCCGAAATCTCATACTCTCTTGAGTAGGTACTTATTTGAATAAGTAATTATTTCACGACCACTAAAAAACTACGTTCTATATAGTATGAGTGTGTACCAGACGTACTACATTCACCATGTTGTCATTATCACGTGACCTACCAGCTTCAGTTACGTCGCTTCACTGCTATTCATAAATCCTCTCCCGTGGCCTCATGGGATAGTAAAGTGTCCATCGTATGCACACTTCAGAATCTCGCCGGAAGTAGTAGGTACTTTTTCATCCGGGTACTTTTTGCCTACTCTTTTATGAGTACTGTGAATTCAGACATACTTCTTTAGTCACATATTGTTTTTCGCCTACTATATAGTAGGAAAGTATGCGATTTCGAATACAGCCCTAGTCACAATCCAATTTTTACTTTTTACAATCCAATCACTGGTGGTTAAAGCCAAGTCCCGCCCTACATTGTCATCTCATTGAATAACCCTTTTCACTTAAGAAAAAATGTCATATTATGGAAGTCAAACATGTTTCAAATTACATAAATCTTTAGGAGAAAGATACAGGGGGCGAATTCCAATCGGAAGTGAGCATTGATACTTCAAATAAACCATAAATAAATAATCCCTATGCCCTACTCAATTCGAATGGCAAATCCTGATTTTACCGAGTTAGATGCATTCCTGGGTCAACATATTTTGTTGATCCTGGAACAGCATTCCTGTCTGAAAATGTAATCATATCCCTTACCCCTAAATCTAACCTTAACTATAAGTTATCCCTAAAATGTTGTAAGCCTAATCTTGAATTGAATGTATAACTTTAAATGTAAATTGAATTAAATGTAAACTTGCCCCTCAAATCTAATTGGTTGATTGGAATGTTGTTCCAGGATCAACAAAGATGTTGATCTTGAAACATGTTGTACTTGATGAAATCAGGTTCTGTGGGCAGAGCCCATGAAGTGGGGACTTTGGAGGGTGCAGGGCACTTGCGTGTCATAATGTAGCTGTTTGGAATGCACTTGGTGAAGGGAGCAATGAAAGACAACGTAATTTCCTCATTATTTTCACCTGAAAACACAGCGCGGTGTCCATCACCCCATTAGCTGTTCTTACAACAGGAATTTCTTATTATTGCTGTTAATATAATTCTTGCAAATAAATAGGCCTATACATTTTATAATGAAGTTTTTAAAATGTGTTTTAAAAGATGTTAGCAGCAGATCCTTTAAGTTCTGTAAGTTGCAAGGTGGGGCCTCCATGGATCGGACTTGTTTATTCAGCACATCCCACAGATGCTCGATTGGATTGAGATCTGGGGAATTGGAGGCCAAGTCAACACCTCAAACTCGTTGTGCTCTTCAAATCATTCCTGAACCATTTTTACTTTGTGGCAGGTCGCATTATCCTGCTGAAAGAGGCCACAGCCACCAGGGAATACAATTTCCATGAAAGGGTGTACATGGTCTGCAACAATGCTTAGGTAGGTGGTACGTGTCAAAGTAACATCCACATGGATGGCAAGACCCAAGGTTTCCCAGCAGAACACTGCCCAAAGCATCACACTGCCTCCGCCGGCTTGCCTTCTTCCCATAGTGCATCCTGGTGCCATGTGTTCCCCAGGTAAGCGACGCACCCGGCCATCCACATGATGTAAAAGAAAACGTGATTCATCAGACCAGGCCACCTTCTTCCATTTCTGATGCTCACGTGCCCACTGTTGGCGCTTTCGGCAGTGGACAGGGGGTCAGCATGGGCACCCTGACTGGTCTGTGGCTATGCAGCCACATACGCAACAAACTGTGATGAACTGTGTATTCTGACACCTTTCTATCAGAACCAGCATTAACTTCTTCAGCAATTTGAGCTACAGTAGCTCATCTGTTTGATCGGACCACACGGGCCAGCCTTCGCTCCCCACGTGCATCAATGAGCCTTGGTCGCCCATGACCCTGTCGCCAGTTCACCACTGTTCCTTCCTTGGACCACTTTTGATAGATACTGACCACTGCAGACCGGGAACACCCCACAAGAGCTGCAGTTTTGGAGATGCTCTGACCCAGTCGTCTAGCCATCACAATTTGGCCCTTGTCAAACTCGCTCAAATCCTTACGCTGGCCTATTTTCCCTGTTTCTAACACATCAACTTTGAGTGCAAAATGTTCACTTGCTGCCTAATATATCCCACCCACGAACAGGTGCCGTGATGAAGAGATAATCAGTGTTATTCACTTCACCTGTCATAATGTTATGCCTGATCGGTGTATGTGTGTGTGTGCAGTATTCCCTTTCTTACCATCTCTTTTTTGGATCCTGCATGTAGTCACTTTTACTTAACGTTTCTAACACATAAACAATAAAATTAATTCCCTACAAATGGTGTCCCCTTCCGGACAAAAAATGCATTTGGAATTCGCCCACAATTGAGACAGCTGTTGACATACAGCATATACAGTGGGGAGAACAAGTATTTGATACACTGCTGATTTTGCAGGTTTGGTCACTTACAAAGCATGTAGAGGTCTGTAATTTTTATCATAGGTACTCTTCAACTGTGAGAGATGGAATCTAAAACAAAAATCCAGAAAATCACATTGTATGATTTTTAAGTAATTAATTAGCATTTTATTGCATGACATAAGTATTTGATACATCAGAAAAGCAGAACTTAATATTTGGTACAGAAACCTTTGTTTGCAATTACAGAGATCATACGTTTCCTGTAGTTCTTGACCAGTTGTGCACACACTGCAGCAGGGATTTTGGCCCACTCCTCCATACAGACCTTCTCCAGATCCTTCAGGTTTCGGGGCTGTCGCTGGGCAATACGGACTTTCAGCTCCCTCCAAAGATTTTCTATTGGGTTCAGGTCTGGAGACTGGCTAGGCCACTCCAGGACCTTGAGATGCTTCTTATGGAGCCATTCCTTAGTTGCCCTGGCTGTGTGTTTCGGGTCATTGTCATGCTGGAAGACCCAGCCACGACCCATCTTCAATGCTCTTACTGAGGGAAGGAGGTTGTTGGTAAAGATCTCGTGATACATGGCCCCATCCATCCTCCCCTCAATACGGTGCAGTCGTCCTGTCCCCTTTGCAGAAAAGCATCCCCAAAGAATGATGTTTCCACCTCCATGCTTCACGGTTGGGATGGTGTTCTTGGGGTTGTACTCATCCTCCTTCTTCTTCCTCCAAACACGGCAAGTGGAGTTTAGACCAAAAAGCTGTATTTTTGTCTCATCAGACCTCATGACCTTCTCCCATTCCTCCTCTGGATCATCCAGATGGTCATTGGCAAACTTCAGACGGGCCTGGACATGCGCTGGCTTGAGCAGGGGGACCTTGCGTGCGCTGCAGGATTTTAATCCATGACGGCGTAGTGTGTTACTAATGGTTTTCTTTGAGACTGTGGTCCCAGCTCTCTTCAGGTCATTGACCAGGTCCTGCCGTGTAGTTCTGGGCTGATCCCTCACCTTCCTCATGATCATTGATGTCCCACGAGGTGAGATCTTGCATGGTGCCCCAGACCGAGGGAGATTGACCGTCATCTTGAACTTCTTCTTCCATTTTCTAATAATTGCGCCAACAGCTGTTGCCTTCTCACCAAGCTGCTTGCCTATTGTCCTGTAGCCCATCCCAGCCTTGTGCAGGTCTACAATTTTATCCCTGATGTCCTTACACAGCTCTCTGGTCTTGGCCATTGTGGAGAGGTTGGAGTCTGTTTGATTGAGTGTGTGGACAGGTGTCTTTTATACAGGTAACGAGTTCAAACAGGTGCAGTTAATACAGGTAATGAGTGGAGAACAGGAGGGCTTCTTAAAGAAAAACTAACAGGTCTGTGAGAGCCAGAATTCTTACTCGTTGGTAGGTGATCAAATACTTATGTCATGCAATAAAAGGCAAATTAATTATTTAAAAATCATACAATGTGATTTTCTGGATTTTTAGATTCTGTCTCTCACAGTTGAAGTGTACCTATGATAAAAATTACAGACCTCTACATGCTTTGTAAGTAGGAAAACCTGCAAAATCGGCAGTGTATCAAATACTTGTTCTCCCCACTGTAAGTATAGACCAAGCTCAACTAATTTGGTCTTGGAAGAATTTGAAGTAACTGAGACGCATAAGACTTCTCCAGGATATCATGTTTGTGATTGGTTCATTGAAATGAGAGTGGCTCATTGCTTCCATTAAAACACATCCAATAGAATTCTGCAGAATAACGGATTGAAACAACCCCCAAATCAAGACAGATTTTCCTGTCATGAAATCTTACAATTAAGTAATCTTTGGATATACCATTGCAGTGCACTTGGTTTTTCCAAACATGAAGCTGTCCTCCATGTATAAAAAGGAAGCCGAGGTGAAAGTGGTGGTCTGGACCTTTAAAGCAGCCTTATGATGAATGCGTTTGGCAGGCTGGCGGATGATAGAGTGGAGCGAGTGATACGATAGCGCCAGGCTCTTTGAAGCCTGGCAGAGCCTGAAGGCATGACTCCACAAGTCCTTCAGCCCCTCATGAGTTAATGTCCTAATCTGTTTTCAGCAGAGCCCTCGCAAGCATGCGCAACAGCCAAGGGCAAAAACTAATGAAATGCTCTTTTAGCCAGCCATCATTAATTGGTCACAGTTAGAGAGGGAATGTCAACACGGAGGCTATTATCTGCTCTCAATCTCCACAGACATCCACACAAATGTTCCAGGGCTTTCACAGCTCCCTCCATCTCTGTCAAAACACCTCCGTCTCCAGCCTTTCAGCCACTGAGAAGGTGTAATGACTTATTTCAGCCACTGTATTTTGTTCATATATTATATATATATGTAGAAAATATGGTAACACTTTAGTTTAGGGTCCAATTCTCACTATTAACTAGTAGCATATTAGCATGCATATTACTAAGATTTGGGCTGTTTATTAGTACTTATAAAGCACATATTAATGCCTTATTCTGCATGATCATATTTCTAAGATGTAATTAGGAGTTTGAGGCAAAAGTCGTAGTTAATAGTTAGTTAATAGTGAGAATTGGAAATTAGATTTTGTTATTGACCATCTTTGCATATATGTACATTTGTAAAAAGTAAAAATAATTTGGGTAATTCATATTGATTATTTCAAAGCATATTTTCACTATAAATAAACCGGTGTAAATGTTCCCTTGTGAAAAGGGACACCTTAGCATATATTTTTTGTGATCTGAATGTAATGTTTTCGGACACTTAATTGCATGTTATTCACAATTAAATAAAAATGTATTATAGTTTAAATTTATATCAAATGCAGTCGCAATTAGTTGAACTTAAAGCCACAATATGTAATTTTCGTCGCTAGAGGTCGCTTATTCAAAACAAAGGTGTAGCTTAATGACGCCTTGATATCGCAGAGCTTTTATTATGCCGCAGACGAGCACTTTCGCTTCTTCTGGTCAAGCGTATGTGGGGTAATGCTGTGCTGTTTTATCATAATAGATACATTTGAGTGTGTTGAAAGTTATGTTATAATGCTACTCTGTGCGTTCGCTCAAAATATATAACCTTGTTCTAGTGGTTTTTGGATATTTTAATTGTGCCTTTAAAAGTGTTTTTTGACCCACTTAAGTAAATACACCTTTATATGTAATTTCATACTTCTATTGTCTTTTAAACATGTTTAAAGTATACTGTTGTACTGACACACATTTATGGTAAACTAAAATAAATGTTAATGTCATTTCTATTAAAACTTATGTCATGTATTTAAATCTATTTTCATTTACACATTTGTAATGATGACGTTGCAATGTAGTACATTTACTGTAGAAAATTTACTTTACACACTAGTACTTTACATGTGCTTTAATATGTAAGTCACATCAAAAAAATGTTACATTTTACATCGTAAAGCATGATTTATAATGTGCTTTGAAATAAAACTTTTAATTTGACATTTATGGCAAAGTGCACTTTTTAAACTGTGTACTTAAAGAAACATACAGTCCTGAAAGTGTACTTTCTTTAAGTACACTTTAAGTACACTTTTTATTACATATTACTGTAAATTATATGCAAGTACAGGTTTTTTTTTTTTTTTAAAAATACAGTTAAAATTTGAAGTAGGCACGTTTAATAAAGTTAAGAGCACTTCTTTTTCACAGGGGTTACCACATGCAAAACAATTATGTTATCAGAAATATTTTCTTTTTTCAGTCTACTGAATGTATTTTTGTCTAAATTTGTTTAAACATGCCAACCCGAAGAAATGGGTTCCTTCAGCTTAATCTTGGTTAATAAATAAAATAAAATAATTAGAATCCTGAATCAATTGAATCAGGTCAAAATTGAGCAAATTCAATTTATGTGCATTGAATCAAATGAAATCAAATGTTCAAATAAATTTCCACAGTGTCAAAACACACTGTTCATACTGAAAAAATATATTGAGAGATTCAAAATGTACAATACAATGTTTATATATTTTTTTTAAAAAATGTATAAAAGCTAATATTTTTTTTTTTTTTTTTTACAGAATAAAAGTATTAAAAGTCAACCAGTCAGCATTTAAATGCACTGCACTAAAGGAAAATATTTAAAAACTCATACTATCCTGTGAGGGTTGTTCATGACGAAAGGAGAATAATGTGTGGCCTTTGTGTTTAGTTGAATGTATATCAATAGATATGATGAGACAGTATGTTCTTGTGCATGGCGTTGTGGGTATGAATGCTGACCTCGGGCTGAGGTGTGAGGGGCAGTGGGCTGGTGCTAATGGAGCTGTAGTGAAGAACAGCTGATCCCAGAGCTGGAGAACACAGGCCTCTCTTAAGTGCTTTGTTAAGGCACTCTGGCTTCTTCAGGCCTGGACTGACATGAATGCTCAGAACAAAACATCACAAATATGGTGGTGCCAATCGACAACAGCCTTAGGCCCCTCCAGAGTCCAGCTCAACACTCCTGTTCAATACATCACACAGCAGGAGAGAGCCAAAGGACTGCAACCAGCCCTCCAGCCTGCAAGAGGCCTGCAGGGACATGCATAAATATTCCATTCCCAGGACTTCAGCATCCAGAATCAGCCTTGGTTTGTTTGTCATTGGGGCAGAAAGCAAAGATTACAGATGCTACTGAATGATGAATTATCCAAAACTGCATTTGTATTAATACTTTGCTCATAAAACTTTGCTGCATTTGTATTAATGCTTTGCTTAGCTGTAAAATCTTACAGCAAGTCACAAAATATAGGCTACATTTATTTAAAAATAATAATTATTCATAGTATTATTATAAATATAATTTTGTATACATACACTGCTCAAAAATTTGGGGTCAGTAATTTTTTTTTTATTATTATTATTATTATTATTATGATTATTATTATATTATTATTATTTGAAATGAATACTTTTAGCAATTGATCAAAAGCAGCAAAGACATTTATATAGTTACAAACGATTACTATTTCAAATAAATTCTGTTCTTTTGAACCTGTTCTATTCATCAAAGTGTCCTGAATGTTTTTTTATTTTTTTTATCATGACTCCACCAAAAACAGTTTTAAATATTGATAATAATAAAAAGAAATGTTTCTTGAGCATCAAATCAGCATATTAGAATGATTTCTGAAGGATATTGTGATACCGAAAACTGGATTTATGCCAGCTAAAAATTCAGCTTTGCCATTACAGGAATAAATTACATTTTTAAAAAAATATTTAAATAGAAAACAGTTATTTTAAATGTTAATAATATTTTATAGTATACCTGTTTTTATTTTTGATCAAATAAATGCAGTCAAAACATAAAAAAATCTTACAGAACCCAAACTTTCAGACGGCAGTGTAGTATAGAAACCCCACAGCAAATGGAGTTGTCATATAATTCACCCACCTTTAGTTATAAACCGACACCTTTTAATTTAATTATATCAAAATTAAAGTTCTGCTTTACAGGCAGTTTAATTTCATAAGCTGTAAGTGATTTCCTATTAAATATTCTACAGATTCCCTACAAATGAGTGGTAGAAGTCCATCATGGAACTTTAATAGAAAAGTATAATTACTTATCAGAGTGAATTATCTTTTACAGGGCACTAGTTATCAAAAGTTATCTAGCCATGGCTGGCAATTATTAAAGCCTTAATCAAATATGGATGGTCATTTGTTAATTGAATTATTGCAGACCATCAGAGCGCGTTTGGGAGGTGAAAAATGAGCTGTGAGACAGAAACTGAGATCTATGCTAGATATGAGCTTGAGACCTGCGTGGCACTGAGCAGTTATAAACCTGTAGTAGAGAAAAGTTACAGGAAATCAAATGTGAGAGGCTTGATGGATCTGAATGTTGAGTTATAACTTCATTTACATTTGCATTTGGCAGACACTTTTATCCCAAGAGACTTATACATTACAATGTATGCATTTTATCAGTTCATGCATTACCTAGGAATTGAACCCATGACCTTGTCGATGCTAGCGCCATGCTCTATTGTTTGAACTACAGGAAAATTTTATGCGAGTCTTACGAAACTTTTTCTTTATCAAATGTAGTTTTCCGCAGCATGCCATTATTTTCCTTCTCATAAATCGTATGACATCGCCGCATGCAGTGTGAACACAAGAAAATTACAACAGTGTCACATGTCCAGCTCTGGTTTCCACAGTTTTGATCTCAGACACATCTGTGACTCTATGACTAACTGACGCCCACTGATGGGCCAAAACAGAGATAATCTAACAGTAAATCAGCTGAGTAGCAAATAGACTCCTGCTCCATACGTCACTCGCTTATTCCCAACTCTCTCTCGCACATGCTCAGAGGAAATGGAAGCAGGCAGTGGAACAGCAGTAAGAGATTCAGAGGGGAAATGAGAGGCAACAGCTTGGAACAGCACTTCCTGCCTTTGCACTTCAGAGAACATATGAAGTGTATGCCCAGTCCTTAACAGTAGAATACAGATAAATGCAAAAATATCTTGTGTGTGCTTTTAAATGCATCAGACTGGATTTTTCACTTGCAAGTTCCCTTTCAACATCTTTACATTTTAATGCACTGTATAGAATAAAACAAAATCTATTGTTATTAGTCTATTTCCTAGTATTATTCCTCGTCTTCGTGTGCTTCTATACCACATTCCGTAACAGAAGAACCGACCAATACCGTATCAGCATGGATTTACCTGCTGTGCTACTGCTTTGCTTGGAGCTGCTTGCATCGCAGAGGGAGTATTAGTGAAACTAATACGGTTCGGAGGGTTCAGAGGGTTCGGAGGATAGCCCCGCCCACACTCCCGTCGCTGTGTGTGAGTCTGAGATGGTCCCTGAAGGATATTTGGATGAACTAAAGGACTTGTTGACCTAATAAACTGGTTCGAGAGGTGATACCAAAGCCCCCTGTATCTCCAGTGGTTCTTGTATCTCCAGCAGCCCCTGCATCTCCAGTGCTTCCTGTATCTCCAGTGCCCTCTGTATCTTCAGAATGCCTGCCCAGCCTCCCTCTCCCACCTCCTCAAACAGCCTGTTCCTCAGCACCGCCACTGTCCTTCAGCCCTTCTGCATCTCACTCTTACTATGAGGATCTGATGAGTGTCTACAGGCCACCAGCTCCATCCAACCTAGAGGATCCCCTAGCTCCGCCTCCAGCCTCTGGGCCCATCACTCCTCCTCGGCCTGTCAACACTTCGGCTCCGCCCTGTCTCCTCCCTCCTTCGGCTCCACCGGAAACCATCTGCCATACGGCTCCACCGGGCTCCTTCGTTCCTTCGGCTTCGCCTTGGTCAGACCTCATCCTGTCTGCATCTTCGGCTCTGTCTGGCTCCGCCCTCCCCATGGCTTCGCCTCTGTCCTCTGGTTATCCGGCTCCACCTTGGACACTTGGCGCCACGGCTCCACCTCGGTCTCCAGTGCCATCGGTCTCACGTGGGCTCATCGGCTCCACCGGGGTCTCCATCTTCGTTGGCTACATCTCTGACGGTCGTCCCCAGGGTGTCATCTTCTACTGAGTCGTCGTTACCATGGCTCCTCCTGCCTTCGACTCCGCCCTGGCTCCTCCCACCTTCCACTCCTCCATGGACTGTATTATTTATTCTGGACTCTTTGGTTTCTTTCTTACTCCACTCCCTCCTCCAGAGCCCCCTCCCTCCTCATTTGGACTAGTTACGGCGGGGGCATAATGTAACATGTACACTATATTGCCAAAAGTTTTGGGACTCCTGCCTTTACATGCACATGAAATTTAATGACATCCCATTCTTAATCCATAGGGTTTAATATGGAGTTGGCCCACCCTTTGCAGCTATAACAGCTTCAACTCTTCTGGGAAGGCTTTTCACAAGGTTTAGGAGTGTGTTAATGGAAATTTTTGACCATTCTTCTAGAAGCGCATTTGTGAGGTCAGGCACTGATGTTGGACAAAGAGGCCTGGCTCACATTCTCCCTTCTAATTCATCCCAAAGGTGATCTATCGGGTCGAGGTCAGGACTCTGTGCAGTCCAGTCAAGCTCCTCCACACCAAACTTGCTCATCCATGTCTTTATGGACCTTGCTTTGTGCACTGGTGCACAGTCATGTTGGAACAAGAAGGGGCCATCCCCAAACTGTTCCCACAAAGTTGGGAGCATGAAATTGTCCAAAATGTCTTGGTATGCTGAAGCATTAAGAGTTCCTTTCACTGGAACCAAGGGGCCAAGCCCAACCCCTGAAAAACAACCCCACACCATAATCCCCCTTCCACCAAACTTTACACTTGGCACAATGTAGTCAGGCAAGTACCGTTCTCCTGGCCAAACCCAGACTCGTCCATCGGATTGCCAGACAGAGAAGCGTGATTCGTCACTCCAGAGAACACGTCTCCACTGCTCTAGAGTCCAGTGGCAGCGTGTTTTACACCACTTTGTTATAATACCACTAACAGTTGACTGTGGAATATTAAGTAGTGAGGAAATTTCATGAATGGACTGGTGGCAGCCTATCACAGTACCACGCTTGAATTCACTGAGCTCCTGAGAGCGACCCATTCTTTCACATATGTTTGTAGAAGCAGTCTGCATGCCTAGGTGCTTGATTTTATACACCTTTGGCCATGGAAGTGATTGGAACACCTGAATTCAATGATTTGGAGGGGTGTCCCATTACTTTTGGCAATATAGTGTATGTTCTGTGCACCCCCCCCCCCCCCCCCCCCCTCATTGTGTTTTTGGTTCTGTTCTGTGACCTATTTTTCTGCAGTCTGTTTAATTAGTAATTTAATTCACCTGTGCCTTGTTAATAAACTTATTAGTTCCCTTTGTTTGTTCATGCTTATAAGCCTTCTGTTCTCCTTAGTGTTTGTCGGTTCTCGTTAACGTGTGTGTTTACGAGAACCGACAAACGCCTGCGTTTATCCCTGTTTCCTCAAAATCTGTGCAAAATTCCTTTTAGAAATCCTAGACAGTGGATGATTGTGCGTACATGCATCCCCACTCAGTCTCCTCCACTCCTAACCATATATGGAGTTTACAACACCTAGTTTGACTATGCATAACCTCATCTGCATATCATTTCCATATGCATATTCCCATGATATTACCTTTAATGGTAGCCTATAAGACAAAAACAGACTGTACATTTGGTTTGTGCAGTTACACTGCTAAAAATTATTCAGTTTCTTTGTCCTTTTTTAAAAAAAAAAAAAAAACAGACATCCAAATATGCTTAATAAAAACTTGTTTTTCCCAAAATTGTATAAAATACTTTTCACAGAAAAACTTGGTGTAAAAATCATTGCTGTAAGTCCAGCCCAGAATGTAAAGAGTGTAAATGCTTGCACTGTACTCATGTCAATGTTTGTGATGCTATTTGTTTTGTGAGTTTCTTATTTAAGTATCCAACAAATATCATCAGTGTAGGTATATATTCTGTCCTTCTCTCTATATGTACACAGCTTGTCCAAATCTGTTCTGGAGATGCAGATGTAACATTTGTCATGTCAATAAAACTATTTGCACTGAATTGATTAGCTGTAAGGCTGAGGGGCTCCCTGTGGACTTTCTGACAAGAGAGAGTGAAAATATGTGTTTGTGTGTGTGTGAGAGAGAAACAGGGAGCAAGAGCTGATTCACTAAACACAGATTGTATCAGTCGTGTCGCTGCTGACGGGGCTGCGCTGACTGTGTCTGGGCCAGTGCTGTTCAGGGCTGATACTGCACCCTGGAGATAGTCCAGATAACAGCACTGACATCCTCTCTCATTCACACAGCTGCGGGGGTGGACAGCCTCTCCCCTGGGACAGAGGACCACTTCACCGAGGGGCAGGAGGGGGAGCCTGAGAAAGGGCAACTGGAGGAAGAATGGAAGAATTAAAATAATCTACATTAGGTCTGAAGTTACCAATTAGTAATGTTTAATTTGCGAATAAATAGTTATTTATATTGCTACTTTATATAGTTGAACTTGTACTTTTTTATAGGCTTTGCAAAGCACTTGACTATAAGGGAGGGCTTTGTTTGGGAGTAAAATTTATGTGGCAAAAATTCATACTCAGGAACGTCTCGGTTACTGTTGTAACCTCCGTTCCCTGATGGAGGGAACGAGGCATGGTGTCAAGGACTGACACTAGGGGTCGCACTTGGGAGCCCCAAGCACCTCTGATACTTGAGAAAAGGCCAATGAGGATTGGCGAGTGGAATTTGCATGTGCCACTCCCCCAGACATACGTGTATAAAAGTAGATGGCGTGCATCCACTCATTCAGGCTTGTGCTGAGGTGCCGAGAGAGTGTCCCGCCATCCAACGGGTAGACCAGACCCTTGTGGCAGAAGGGACACCACGTCTTGTTCCCTGGAGGTTACAACAGTAACCAAGACGTTCCCTATCTGTCAGTCACTTCAACGTGTTGAGGACTGACATTAGGGGTCCCTATGGAAAACGCTACAACTGCTGAACTGAGTTACGAGGTATTGGCAATGCAGATGCTGGCAAGCCACTGCGTGTCGGGTAACAAGTGCACTCGCTACATCATAACCTACCCAGGGCCCTACATAAGCCATGTAGTCCTTCGTACCACTCAGGGACCGAAAGGACAGTACTTACAATGGGAATAGGTTGCTTCAGCCAGACTTCTTTTTGGCCTTTTCTGTTCTTCTTCTTCTTCTTGTTTTTTTTTTTTTTTTTTTTAAAGGAAACAATCAACAGCTGAAAGGTAAGATACATTAATGGTTCACTGGTCTGGGGAACTCTTGTGGACAAAAAAGCACACGTTATCGCCTCAGGGAGGGGAAAGGTGCTGTATGCAAGTGGAGCACTCAGCCAGTTGCCTGCAGCTTACCTGCTCGTACCTGACAACACACGGGATGAAACTGGCTCAACCCAGAGATTGTAAAATCTGCTCTGCAGATGTCTTTTAGAGAGGCGCTGTTGGCTAAAGCCTAGTACGATGCAACACTCCTCGTGGAGTGAGCTCGATCTCTGAAAGGGCACGGAACGTTTCAATGTGCTGATATGCCAAGGCAATAGCATCTGCGATTCAGTGGGCCAACCTATTTTTGGAGACAGCCTTCCCCTTCTGCTGTCCCCAAAACAGACAAAGAGCTGCTCAGAGCTTGTAAAGCTCTGCATGTGGTCCAAATAAAGCGCGTACAGGACACAGCAATGATAAGGCGGGGTCTGCCTCATGTCAAGGCAGTGCTTGCAAGTTCACCACCCTAAATGGGTTAGTGGGAACTTTAGGCACGTAGCCCGGTCGGAGTCTCAGGAGTATGTCGGACCGAACTCAAGGCATGTTTTGCTGACAGAGAATGCCTGCAGGTCCCCAACCATCTTGATGGAGGTGAGCACGGTCAGGCGCGCCGTCTTCAATGAGAGGGCCCTAAGCTCAACTGATTCCAGTTGCTCAAAAGGTGCTCCCTGTAGGCCCAGCAAGACTACCGAAAGATCCCAAGAGGGAAGAAGGCATGGCCTAGGATGATTTAACCTCCTGGCACCTCTGAAGAGCCTGATGATCAGGTTGTGCTTCCCTAAAGACTTCCTCTCTTGCAGGAAGGAAAGCACTGACACAACTGCGCATCTCTGTGGGTCTTCCCCTCAGTAAGCACACCAGTTAGCGAACAGACTCCACTTCAAAGCATAGGCCTGCCTCGTGGAGGGGGCTCTAGTCTGAGTTATTGTGTCTATCACACAGTCAAGTCTTCCACGTCCCATTCAGGGGCCAAACATGGAGGTTCCAGAGGTCTGGGCGCAGGTGCCAGATTGTGCACCGTCCCTGAGAAATGAGGTCCCTCCTAAGGGGGATTCGCCAGGGAGGGACTGTCGCAAGGACCATGAGCGCTGAGAAACAAGTCCGGGTGGGCCAATACGGCACAAACAATAGGACAAACAATAGTTCTTCCTGACTTTGCACAACGTCTGTGCAATCAGGCTCACTGGGAGAAATGCATATTTGCGCAGGCCCCAGGGCCAGCTGTGTGCCAGTCTCCATTCTACTTGGAGCATCACTTGTCGTGACATAAATGCACCGCAATCGCACACTCCACCTGAGGAACCTCCGTGTACCCCCTGGCCGCCCCACTGTCGAGGGTAGTGAGGGCGGAAGACCTCGTGAAATGGGAATGGTCAGTAAAAGTTGCCCTGCACGACTTTGTCAGCTCCTCATGGACTTCCAGGAAGAAAGGCACAGGAACGAGTCACACTTTGAGCCCATATACCAATCATCCAACCACGAGTGCTCAGGACAGGGCAGAGGATTCCACTCCAGCCCAGTGTTCACGACGGCCTGGGCAAGCATGGCCACCAACTCCGCGCCATACTCAGACTGGGCTACCGCACCCAAGCTGATTCTTCTGTGTCAAAAGCCACTAGCCCATGCTCCGATGTCGCTATTGACAGCTCATCCTCATCCGGAGCTCCGAATGGGAAATTAAGCTTGCAGTGAGACGAGCCACCTAACTCATCCGAGAATGGGAGGCCCGTGGGGATTGACCTGGCGGAAACGCTCCTGTTGTCAGTGCTAGCTGCGGCCTTGCGCATTGCACAAGGACCAGCATGAGAAGCTGCTGAGGTGACTCCTTCTCTAACCAGATAAGAGAGTCGTGACCGCAATGTTGCCATGGTCATGTTCTTGCAGTAAGAACACGAGACATCCACGAAAGCTTTCTCAGCAAGGGTATAACCCAAACGCACAAGGCAGAGATTGTGGCCGTCCGAAGATGATAGATACCGACCGCATCCAGAAACAAGCATGGCAGAAAGGCATCTTTACAAAGACACTCTCCATCTGTGCTTTGCTTTATTAGAAAGAAAACTGCTCGTTTGAGCTGAAGCGCCCGGGGAAACTCTCTCTGCATGTGTCCGTGCCGCTGCGGGAGGCTGTGATGCACAAATTTTTTGTATGCATGAAATACCTGGATAACCAACTACATTTTGCCAAAATGTGCAGTATGAAACAGAGCACACTTACTAGGTAATGCATACCACAATGCATTGCGCTTGAATTGAATTACCATTTCCAAATGAACCTTCTTGACCCTACTTGAACCTTCTTGAACGTACTTTTCTACAAAAAAATTTAATTTGTCACCTTAAAATAAAGTGTAAAATGTAATTAAAAACGTAAAATGACTTTGGTTTGCAACATTTATTGCATGTTTCACATACTATTTTTACAAATAGAAAGCAATACTGTGTATGTAGTATGACAGTATCACTTTTGTGTCTATTTGATGCATCACAAAAATTACCTCAATCATGGATATATGGATAATTGTGTGGACATATGCCTAAAATGTGTCCAAGAAACTGCTTGAATAAAAAGCTGTGAAATCCCATCATGACCCTCAAAACACTTTGCAACAAATAATGCTCAGGAAACACCAAAAAGACAGCTAAGTAAATGATCTTGCCATAGGCACAAGTTAGGAAAGAGCCGATAGTGGTTTTCTATAGAGAATATGATATTGTTGGATCCACAACCTCACATAAAGTCAGATGTAAGTAACAGCAGAAGCCTGTTCTTGGCCCGTCTCATTCATCTGAGTATTTATAAAGACAGGCCAATTCTTCTGCTTAAATCTGTAACTGCCCACAAAATGAGTGTCTGCCTTTGAATTTAGAGTGTTCATTAATAGGATATTATGTGCAGCAGGAGTCCATAGTAATAGAATATAACACACATGGTCTGAGGGATCCTCACTCTCTCTGGGTTTGATGAAATATCAATATACTGACATCACACATTCTATAGGAATTAGGGACAAAACATGGTTTAGATGTTAGTTTTTATAAATTGATTTATAGACAAAAGCTAAAGAACCATGTAAGGGAACAGGCTATGAATTTTTTTTTTTATTTTTTTTTTTTTATACATTTATTCATAACTTAATTCGTGTCAACTCTAAAAATCATGCTATTTTAATTTGATCCATTCAACAACAGTGTGAAGTCTTCAATTATGTAATAGTCAAGTTAAGTCAAGTCACCTTTATTTACAGTATATAGCACTTTTTTTACAGTACAGATTGTTTCAAAGCAGCAGCAAAGTTTGTTTTGGCTGTACAGCAGATCTAGAAGAAAATAGGTTCTTAGTCCAGCTTAAGTAAGTTCAGTGATGGAGGCAGATCAATAATATTGTTGAATATTTAGTGTTCCCAACTAAACAAGCCAAAAGCCAAAGGCGACAGTGGCAAGGAACCAAAACTCCATCAGGTGACAGAATGGAGAAAAAAACCTTGAGAGAAACCAGGCTCAGTCGGGGTGCCAGTTCTCCTCTAGCCAATAACAATCACAATCACAATCAATGATTATGATTCAGGCAGCATTACAGGTCAGAAGTCAGATTGGATCGGAACATTCAAAATATTTAATATTCAGAATATGTAATAATTTTGTACAGTAGAGGATCTAAGTGATAAAAAACATTCTTTATTTTTTTTTAATGAACAATCCAGTTCCTAAATTCCTTAATTCTCTACCCTCCTTTTTTTTTTTTTTAAATATCAAGCATATATAACCAATGTTCTTAGGTACATAAGAGATAATATCATGTACAGTGGGGAGAACAAGTATTTGATACACTGCCGATTTTGCAGGTTTTCCTACTTACAAAGCATGTAGAGGTCTGTAATTTTATCATAGGTACATTTCAACTGTGAGAGACGGAATCTAAAACAAAAATCCAGAAAATCACATTGTATGATTTTTAAATAATTAATTTGCATTTTATTGCATGACATAAGTATTTGATCACCTACCAACCAGTAAGAATTCCGGCTCTCACAGACCTGTTAGTTTTTCTTTAAGAAGCCCTCCTGTTCTCCACTCATTACCTGTATTAACTGCACTGAACTTGTTACCTGTATAAAAGACACCTGTCCACACACTCAATCAAACAGACTCCAACCTCTCCACAATGGCCAAGACCAGAGAGCTGTGTAAGGACATCAGGGATAAAATTGTAGACCTGCACAAGGCTGGGATGGGCTACAGGACAATAGGCAAGCAGCTTGGTGAGAAGGCAACAACTGTTGGCTCAATTATTAGAAAATGGAAGAAGTTCAAGATGACGGTCAATCTCCCTCGGTCTGGGGCACCATGCAAGATCTCACCTCGTGGGGCATCAATGATCATGAGGAAGGTGAGGGATCAGCCCAGAACTACACGGCAGGACCTGGTCAATGACCTGAAGAGAGCTGGGACCACAGTCTCAAAGAAAACCATTAGTAACACACTACGCCGTCATGGATTAAAATCCTGCAGCGCACGCAAGGTCCCCCTGCTCAAGCCAGCGCATGTCCAGGCCCGTCTGAAGTTTGCCAGTGACCATCTGGATGATCCAGAGGAGGAATGGGAGAAGGTCATGTGGTCTGATGAGACAGAAATAAAGCCTTTTGGTCTAAACTCCACTCGCCGTGTTTGGAGGAAGAAGAAGGATGAGTACAACCCCAAGAACACCATCCCAACCGTGAAGCATGGAGGTGAAACATCATTCTTTGGGGATGCTTTTCTGCAAAGGGGACAGGACGACTGCACCGTATTGAGGGGAGGATGGATGGGGCCATGTATCGCGAGATCTTGGCCAACAACCTCCTTCCCTCAGTAAGAGCATTGAAGATGGGTCGTGGCTGGGTATTCCAGCATGACAACGACCCGAAACACACAGCCAGGGCAACTAAGGAGTGGCTACGTAAGAAGCATCTCAAGGTCCTGGAGTGGCCTAGCCAGTCTCCAGACCTGAACCCAATAGAAAATCTTTGGAGGGAGCTGAAAGTCCGTATTGCCCAGCGACAGCCCCGAAACCTGAAGGATCTGGAGAAGGTCTGTATGGAGGAGTTGGCCAAAATCCCTGCTGCAGTGTGTGCAAACCTGGTCAAGAACTACAGGAAACGTATGATCTCTGTAACTGCAAACAAAGGTTTCTGTACCAAATATTAAGTTCTGCTTTTCTGATGTATCAAATACTTATGTCATGCAATAAAATGCTAATTAACTACTTAAAAATCATACAATGTGATTTTCTGGATTTTTGTTTTAGATTCCGTCACTCACAGTTGAAGAGTACCTATGATAAAAATTACAGACTTCTACATGCTTTGTAAGTGGGCAAACCTGCAAAATCAGCAGTGTATCAAATATTTGTTCTCACCACTGTAGATAAAACACCAGCAAATTAAGAAAACATCTTCATTAGTTTAACACATGTGCTACAAATACTCACAAGGCAACTAAATACAGAAATGCGCTGCAAATACAACGCACATATGATCAGGATGTTAAAATAAACAAAAAACTCACTTTCAGTTCATCGACAACACCATTGATGAGTAGACATTGAACAATAAGCAGTACCAGCATTTCCGTTAAGGTCTATGCTATTTGCAGCGCTTTTCTGTATTTGGCTGTGTTGTGCGCATTTGCAGCACATGTGTTGTCAAACTGATGAAGATCTTTTCTTAAAGGGATAGTTTACCCAAAAATGAAAATTCTGTCATTAATGACTCACCCTCATGTCGTTCCAAACCTATTAGACTTTCATTCATCTTCAGAACACAAATGATGATCTTTTTGATGAAATCTGAGAGATTTCTGTCCCTCCACTGACAGCTACGCAACTAACACTTCGACACTTCAAAAAGTTCATAAAGAGGTTGTAAAACTAATCCATATGAATTAAGCGGTTTAGTCCAACATTTTGAAGAGACTCAAAAGAGACTTACTTTATATGATGAACAGATTGAATTTAGGCTTTCATTCACATATAAACATTCATCAGCTCACACATCAGTTGTGGTAAACAGAAGCTCAAGCATGTTCGCTTGAAGTCAGAGAACCACTGAGGATCATTCTCGTGTTACGCAGCACGTTTGAGCTTCCGCAAGAACCAATGAGGATCATTCTCGTGTTACGCAGCACGTTTGAGCTTCCGCAAGAACCAATGAGGATCGTTCTCGTGTTACGCAGCACGTTTGAGCTTCCGCAAGAACCAGTGAGGATCGTTCTCGTGTTACGCAGCACGTTTGAGCTTCCGCAAGAACCAGTGAGGATCGTTCTCGTGTTACGCAGCACGTTTGAGCTTCCGCAAGAACCAGTGAGGATCATTCTCGTGTTACGCAGCACGTTTGAGCTTCCGCAAGAACCAATGAGGTTCATTCTCGTGTTACGCAGCACGTTTGAGCTTCTGCAAGAACCAATGAGGTTCATTCTCGTGTTACGCAGCACATTTGAGCTTCCACAAGAGGTTTGTTCAAGTTCGTCAAGCTGGGTTGGTTGAGCTTCTGTTTATGTTCACTGATCAATGTTTATTTGTGAATAAAAGCCTAAATTAAATCTGTTCATAATATAAAGCGATCGAGTCTCTTCATTTGGACTAAACTGCTTAATTCATATGGATTAGTTTTACGGTCTCTTTATGAACTTTTTGAAGCGTCAAAGTGGTAGTTACATAGCTGTCAATGGAGGGACAGAAAGCTCTCAGAAAGTTTATTCTCTCTTGGAATAAAATGAGGGTGAGTAATTAATGAGTAATTTAATTTGCTAGTGTTTTTCTTTTTTTGTGTTATTTTTTCAGTTACAGCGTGTTGAGCTCTCTTGGCCAATGTATTTATCTCAATAATCAATTAATTTTTGTACAAGACCAATCACACTTAGTACAAAGTTAGAAATACCTAATTTTAGTGGTGCTTGGATTTGAACAAAGCCCTAACTCTAAGCATTAAACTTTGTTGGTAACTTGTTGCACATTGTTGCACAGAACTTTATTTTACAGTCCAGTTCTGCACGTACATACTATGTACTGTAGTACCGGTAATTGCGATATCTAGATAATATCTAGTATTACCCTAAACCTAGCCTGGCCCCATGTTAAATCCATGTAGTTATACCTTTTAATACTCAATACATTCTTGTCTGGTTTGCTATCTTTGTGGGGACTCTCTTCATAGATGTAATGGTTTTTATACTGTACAAACTGTATATTCTATCCCCTTACACTAACCCTACCCCTAAACCTACCATCACAGAAAACTTTCTGCATTTTTACATTTTCAAAAAAACTTATTCTGTATGATTTATAAGCTTGTTTCCTCATGGGGACCACAGTTTAGGTCCCCACAGTGACACGAGTCCCCATGAGTCCGTGTGCATTCAGGTTGAAATCCCCATCAGGATAGAAAAACATAAATACACACACACACACACACACGCACACACACACACACACCTTAGCACCTTAGCAATCATAGCAATGTCCTGGCAACCAACTACAACACCCTATAATCATTCAGACAACTTTTGTATAGGGAAGCTCCATATTTTATGTTAAAATTTGGTATTATATTTCCGTATGCTCATACAGACAGTATTTGATTTCTCTTACTGAATGGTAGTTCAATTCACAGCATATCTGCAGTAGACAGACGGCCTTTCTGCCAGCCAAAAGACAGGTGATAGTCAACAGACAGGTGGAGAACAAATGGAGAACAAGGATTAGAGAGCCTCTTGAAAAAGAGGGGAGACATGGAGGGAGGGTGGATTTTGTGAAGGGCTCTCTGAATCCCAAAGGACATGTGAATATCAGTCTATCTGGGGATAATACATGTCAGAGTGTGTATCTCACATCTGAAGAAGGCCAGAGAGTGAGCCTGATGACTCTTCTTTACACTGATTCTTGCCCACCTTCCACATTTAAACTTGAAAGTGAAACTGTTATGCCTCATGTCGATGTCAACAATCAAAAGTATGAAAAAAGGTGTTACCGGCACAGGAATATTACAGTAGATATAAATTTAATTTGCGTTTTTGCTCTCTAAACATGACTGCAATCTAAAATAAACATCCTCTCTACAATCAAATATCAATGATAATGTTTTATTTTGTGTTTATAATTTGACATCAAAATAAATTTTATAAATTAGTGTAATAAAACCCTGTTTCCTCTCCTGTATTTTTTCCAGGCTGGGCAGTATGTAGGCTGGATCAAGGGGAATTCTGGGTAATGGCACTGTGAGTGTCCTAGTCGTCCGAGACCCCTCACTAAATGACTTGTGAGGATAGTAATTGGAGAGGAGGGAGAGAGGTGCATAATGAGCAGCGGTATCACACAGAGAGCAGAATAGAAGTCAATGTAAAGGCAGACACACAGGATGCACAGGCAAATTGCATTCATAGAAAATAGACATGATGTCTTGCTGAGGAAATTAAGCAATTTTAGAACAAAAACACTTGATCGAACTTCACATTTCACCAAAAACTGTTAATTATGTCATCATTTACTTACCCTCATGTTGTTCCTGTTTGACTTTCTTTCTTCTGTGGAACACAAAAGGACACATCTCTTCAAAAGACTTAAAATACAGCACATAGACAACTTTTATGGAGCTTTATGGCAGCGGTTCCTAACTGGTTTTGCTTTAGAGCTCAGATTTTACATCCAACATAAAGAGGCAATCTGGCATCTGCCTAAAATGAATTAGCTTCTTCCAAGTGACGCGTGATTCGAGTCAAATACCGTTTGATTAGATATACAACAAGAATGCTTACCTTTTGTTGTTGACATCATTCCCTTTCGAGGGAACTCGCACTGTGTCAATGACGCTTTGGGAACGCCTCTGTGTGATTGTGTCTGAAGCACGTGTGTCAACTAGTCCAATGGTGAGACGGAATGTCACTGGCGGGTGACGTCCCGACCAGGAAAGCATAAAGCACATTCAGAAATGACCGGAATCAGCTTCTGTGCATCAGCAAGCGCTTTGTGTCAAAACTGTCTGTCTTATTTATTGTTGTCTGTAGTACAGCTCAATATAAAGAAAATAATGGCGAACAAACAAGCATTCAAATTGCGTGCCTCTCCCTGCCCTTGTTTCATTACGGGTGGGGATACGCACGATTTGTGTGTGATGTGTTTGGGAGCAGAGCATGCTCTGTCAGCCTTTGAGGGGGCTGATTGTGAGCATTGTGAGAGGCTGCCAGTTTGCACGCTCTGCTCTCGCCTGTCTCTCTTCGAGGTGAGTGTTCAGGTTCACGTTCACAATGGATCTCTCGAAGGGGTTTGAGACGGGCCCTGCCCTTTCTCTGCCTTCACCCGGGGGATCTGGTGCTCTCTCACCGGGATTGGAAGCCCGCAATCCGGCTTCTTCCGCCCAGAGGGAGAGTCCGGTGCTTCAGCTATCCAGCTCTGAGGAGGTGGATGTGCTGAGCATCGAGGCAGGGGAAGAGGATTCACCGTCTCTTTCCCTTGCATATGAGGAGCTGGTGGAGGTAGTTTCTCGGGCTGTGTCTAAGTTAAGCATTGATTGGCCAGCCGAGAAACAGGGCGCTCATCCTAAAAGCAAGTTGGAACGAGTGCTTTCTGGCACCAAATACGATACCTCCACCACGGGGCCCTCCATTTTTTCCCGACCTCCACAAAATAATTATTGAGGTTGTGGAATAAGCCATACTTGTCCTGTTTATTTAGTCCTCAAGTACACACTGGCTAGCAAGTACACAAGAGTATGGCTGCCGGGATGGAATAAGTCTACTTCTGGTAGCGCTGTACTGACCGAGCAGTGTGTGGTTCTCGGACCTAGTGTCCCTCCTCAACGGCTCTTCCTTGGAGATTCCGGTCAGGAGGGACCTTCTGATTTGAAACTTGTAGACTCAGGTCTCTCAACTGAGGTTGTAGAGATCATCCTTCACTCTAGAGCTCCATCCATCCTTCTTCGTGCAGAATGTGACAGTGGGATCCAGTAAACTGCCCGGTCGGTTCAGTACTAGAGTTTCTGCAAGATTGTTTTTCTACAGGGCTATCCCCTTCCACACTGAAGGTGTATGTGGCAGCCATCGTGATTTACCATGTCCCTTTGGGTGGTATGTCTGTGGGGAGAAACCCATTGGTTCCTTCATGGTTCATTGAGGCTGAGGCCTGCAATTCGTAGCAGAGTTCCAGCTTGGGACCTGGCTAGAAGGCTTATCTGCAGCTTGAGTTTGCACAGGGGATGGTCAAGGCATTCCTTTACCCTAAGCCGGGCTATGTCCCCCAAAGGTGCCGACTAATGTACCACGGTCTATCGTCTTGCAAGCTGTCTGCCCTCCCCCTTTCAGAGATCAGGACCATGAAAAGCTGAACCTTATGTGTCCAGTGAGAGCGCTGGATGCTTATGTCCACAGAGCTACCCTGTGGAGGAAAAGCGATCAGCTGCTTGTCTGCTTTGGATCGCCTAAGAAATGTCTCCTGGCGTCCAAACATACAGTCAAGCAAGTGCATAGTCAAGGCCATTTCTCTTGCTTATGAGTCTTCTTGCCAGTCGTCACCTTTGGCTGTCAGAGCTCACTCTACTAGGAGTATGGTGGCCTCCAAGGCATTGATTTCAGGTGTGTCCCTTCAAGAGGTTTATGATGTGGCGGGCTGGTCCTCTTCGCTCACATTCGTAAGGTTCTACAACCTGGACATGGTTGCTACCCCAGGTTCACAGGTGCTCATGTCTTAGTCGTGGAGTTTTCACACAGACAGGCACTTGTAAACATGGCGTTTGGGGATTCTCGTTCCCAAAGCGTCATTGACGCAGCGCGAGTTCCCTCGAAAGGGAACGTCTCAGGAATGTCTGCATCCCTGTGATTGTCTTGCTTCAGCTAACTGAAGCTAACGCTGGTCATTTCCGGATGTGCTTTATGCTTTCCTGGTCATGACGTAACACGACCGTAACATTCTGTCTCGCCATTGGACTAGTTGGCACACGTGCTTCAGACGCAATCACACAGAGGCGTTCCCAAAGCTTCATTGACACAGCATCTTGTTCCCTTCTCTAGCGTAAGTTCTGCCAAGAAGACTCAAATGTTACGTCACTCATTACGTTTAGATCTAACCAATCATTATCTAACACTTGGAGTATAAAAGATCGGTACTTACACATGTCTGAGTTTGCAGATGATGACGCCAACATTCACCCCTTACCTACCAGGGGCTGGAAATGCAGAGTCCGTTACCGTCTGAATGTGAGCTACGGACGGGGCCTACGCCAAAGAACCTTATCATGCAATATTTTGCTTTCATTTGCTGGTCTGTTAATAAATAAATGTCATTGTTATGTTATCTTGCCCCCCGAGTCTTTCTGGTAGAACTAGGGTTGCCTGAGACCTGAGACGTTTTCTCCCTTATTTTCACTTAAAGGCCTATTGCTTTTCTACCAGTGCATTATTATATGGTTAGTTATTTGCATTTAGCATTGTATTCTGACTATTTTCCCTGCTTTTCAATGGATCTGAGCCACTACTTTATGGTGCATTTTGCCCATTTTGGAGGTGGACAGTCCTAGCTAGTCATATACTTTTGTTGTATGCAAAATGGCAGCATAAACATTGTTCAAAATATCTTCTTTTGCATCCTACAGGTCTGGAACAACATGAGAGTGGGTAGAATTTTTGGGGCTTTGGAAAGGGGGTATTCCAGAAAGCAGGTTATGTGACATACCCAGGCATGTTTAAGAGTAAGTAAGTGGATAACCTCAACTTTCAGTTCCAAAAACTGAGGTAATTTTTAGAATATGTAAGTAGCCATAGAAACTTAGTCTATGAACATAATCTGCTCCGAAGCAGGTTCTTTTCCAGGGATCTTTTACTTCAGAGGTATTCAGCGCATTTGTGCCCTATTGATGAGGCTCCAGTGGGGGTGACAGATATTATATTATACTATTAAAACAAGGTAATGTTTGTTTTATTCTAATATATATACACTCACCTAAAGGATTATTAGGAACACCATACTAATACTGTGTTTGACCCCCTTTCGCCTTCAGAACTGCCTTAATTCTACGTGGCATTGATTCAACAAGGTGCTGAAAGCATTCTTTAGAAATGTTGGCCCATATTGATAGGATAGCATCTTGCAGTTGATGGAGATTTGTGGGATGCACATCCAGGGCACGAAGCTCCCGTTCCACCACATCCCAAAGATGCTCTATTGGGTTGAGATCTGGTGACTGTGGGGGCCATTTTAGTACAGTGAACTCATTGTCATGTTCAAGAAACCAATTTGAAATGATTCGAGCTTTGTGACATGGTGCATTATCCTGCTGGAAGTAGCCATCAGAGGATGGGTACATGGTGGTCATAAAGGGATGGACATGGTCAGAAACAATGCTCAGGTAGGTCGTGGCATTTAAACGATGCCCAATTGGCACTAAGGGGCCTAAAGTGTGCCAAGAAAACATCCCCCACACCATTACACCACCACCACCAGCCTGCACAGTGGTAACAAGGCATGATGGATCCATGTTCTCATTCTGTTTACGCCAAATTCTGACTCTACCATCTGAATGTCTCAACAGAAATCGAGACTCATCAGACCAGGCAACATTTTTCCAGTCTTCAACTGTCCAATTTTGGTGAGCTCGTGCAAATTGTAGCCTCTTTTTCCTATTTGTAGTGGAGATGAGTGGTACCCGGTGGGGTCTTCTGCTGTTGTAGCCCATCCGCCTCAAGGTTGTGCGTGTTGTGGCTTCACAAATGCTTTGCTGCATACCTCGGTTGTAACGAGTGGTTATTTCAGTCAAAGTTGCTCTTCTATCAGCTTGAATCAGTCGGCCCATTCTCCTCTGACCTCTAGCATCAACAAGGCATTTTCACCCACAGGACTGCCGCATACTGGATGTTTTTCCCTTTTCACACCATTCTTTGTAAACTCTAGAAATGGTTGTGCGTGAAAATCCCAGTAACTGAGCAGATTGTGAAATACTCAGACCGGCCCGTCTGGCACCAACAACCATGCCACGCTCAAAATTGCTTAAATCACCTTTCTTTCCCATTCTGACATTCAGTTTGGAGTTCAGGAGATTGTCTTGACCAGGACCACACCCCTAAATGCATTGAAGCAACTGCCATGTGATTGGTTGATTAGATAATTGCATTAATGAGAAATTGAACAGGTGTTCCTAATAATCCTTTAGGTGAGTGTATATTTGATGGTAAGATAACCTTGCTTTCTGGAATACCCCCCAGGTGGAGTTGAATTTGAAGAGGATCTGGGGCTATACCATGAAGCCGGTTAAGGGGGATAGCCAGGTATGTTTCAGTTTAGTTTGCGCCACCCTGGGTTTTAGGCAGCATGAACTATGTTCTAGGTAAGAGATCTCAAACCGAAACTAGACCAATCAGCTGTGAGCAAAGTTACACATCTCTGACACAATAAAGTCACTCCCCAAGTTACTCTTAGTCCAAAATAAAGGTCACTACATAGTAAAAGATTTTTAAATACAAAATTTAAAACAATGATTATTTATTATAATTATTTTATATGATTTATATAATTATTATACTCCTAATACATTACACATGAGCGATTTTAGTTTAACAATTATTATTTAACATTTAGTTAAAATGAACATAATTATATACAAATAATATGTAATATAAATAAGATTTGGAATTGGTAGATAAAGCTTTAAAAATGACTACATGTGAGCTTACATGTCCGAGTCTCTGTATACCTATATATATTATCAACTATATAAACTAACTTCATAACTTTCACTTGCACTGATATAGCCAGATATATTCTTCTTGCTGTGTAAATGCATTTATATACTTCATATTCTTCAATCTCTTAACCTGCAGAAGAGAGAAAAGAATCTTGCTGACTCTCTTGCGAGAAGTGAATCGCAGTTTCTCTGTTTCAAGGCGTGATGTGATTGGCTGTTTGTTACTGATGTCACAATTTCATGTGCTTGCGCTCCATGAACTTGAAGTTGACAGAGAAAGTTGATGATCAGAGTCATAGTACCAATAAAGTGTGACTGAATTGGTTTGGTTTTGTCAACTTGAAACTAATCCTGTAAACCTGAGTTTGTTCAACTACTATCATTGTACAAAGCCCCAGATCTCTGATTGTGCACAATAAACAGAATCTGTAAATAAATATCCTTATAAGCTTCACAGCTCACATTGCTCTGATCTGATTCATATGAAAAGCTTCATACATTACAAGAGTGAGGAATTAAACAGTGGCCCTACATTAAAAAGAAGTGAGGAGAGTGAAGTGAGTATAAGTACCAAGCTGAGAGTGGTGTAGGTGAAAAGAGACAAGGCAGATGGCAGAAAGCTGAATAAAATACCGCTGTCGGATTTAAGCCTATATTCATATGAGCCGCCTACCTTTGATTTTCAAGAGGATTACACCTTGTGCTCAAACACACAGAAGAGTGGAGACAGAAGGAGAATGAGGAGGTGCAGAATGCATTGAATGACTGCTTAAGGAGATCTTCATTCATACTTAATTCCTTATGTCTCATTAACACTAATCCTTATTAGTCTGTGAGTAAAGCAGGTCTGAATGGTCCCGCGGTGGATAGGCAGACATGTGCCCCTATTGTTATGAGGCGTAGGGGGTTAATCCAGCTCTTAAGGCTCGGGTTGAAGAGGAGAAGCCAGGTTACACCCATCCCCCTATTTCCCCCACCGAGGTCAGGGAGGAAAAGGACACTGCAATGGTGGTTGGCATAGTAACAGGCATGTGCAGCTCCAAACGTCAGCGACATACAAATATTGCCATGAGGTGATGTTAAGCTAGTTGTAAATGCTATAGGGCATTTACTGTAAATAAAGGTAATTTCTGTCACACTACAATTACTAAATGGTATTGCAAAAAGTAATGTTTTCAAACAGGTTTCCCTAATTCTCTCCCTGTCTGCCAAACAGGTAGCCCCACCCCATCTCATGCCACTGGTTGCCAACTTGAAAATGTTCAAACCGGACTTAAAAGTGTGTGATGCAAGCTAAAGGCCATTGGCCTTTTTTTTCTTAAGGGACGAGCACTTGGAAATGTCCCAGCCCAAGTGCGTGATGTAAAGGGTAAAATCAATGACCATATAATACATGAAATAATGGCAGCAATACAATATTTGTAACTTTTAAATCAATGACATTTAAAACAATCAGTGCAATAGAACGTCACTTGAAGTCCAACAGAACTTTTAAAACCAGACTTGGCCAACACTCAATTTATTTATTTGAAATTTCCATCCATTTAACATAAACTAATGAAAACTAATGTGATGCATATTTGTCAGTCATACATATGAAACAGGTAAGAAACAGGTAAGAAATCTGCATTTAAAAAATGGCATTGTTTATTATTGTCATGGTGGTTGCAGCAAGGATGAGGTTGAGCAGGATCTATTTGCAGCAGTAAAACTATAATAAACAATAAATCAAAATAAACACTCAGGAGATTATTAGCACACAGGAAAGGGGTGGCTGGGGTCTGGGGGCTGACAGAGGGAACCACCACAGAAATGGAGGAAGGAGCCATGCAGGAGACGATAGAGGGAGGAACCTGAGACTGACCCACAGCAGAGCCATTATGAAGGTCCACTGTTGAGCCAATGGGGGAATGAGCCATGGTGGGGCTCCGGTGGATAGGCCAGGCGAAACCAGGGGGACAACCGTATGAGGTGGAGCCTTTAGAGTTGGGGACACAGGGCGACACCGTTGTACTGGAGGGCCAAGGTGGAACCGCTGGCTCACATGACCGAAGTGGAAACGGGGACTCAGCATACTGAGGCGAAGTCGGAGGGAGCGAGGACAACGGTGGAGCTAGAGGGAAAAGGTTGGAGGGACGAAGCATTGGCGTAGGACCGGAAGTCCATGGCGCAACCAGGGTGATGACTGACCAAGGCGAAGCCGGAGGGACGAGCGAGCACAGCAAAGCTTGAGGGATGACGGGCCATGGTGGAGCTGCAGGGTCGATAGGAGTCCGGGCTCAGAGGCTTGAGGCAAAGCCAGGGGATTGACACACCTAGGCGGAGCTGGCGAAATGGAAGCACAAGGCAGATCCAAGCTGCAAGATCTAGCCAACGAAAGAGGAGCTAAAGGGCTGAATGGAGCCAGCGGAGCCAGGGCTGAGGAACTGGACAGCGTTGGCAGAGGAAGAGGGAGTGGGAGGCTGGGCAGGACCATCAGTGACAAAGGAGATTTGGAGCTGGGCTGGACCAGTGGTCGCGGGCTGACCCATAAACACTTGCGGTCTTTTCGCACTTTCTTGAAGTAACGCCGATCTGACTGACGGGAAGAAGTCTGCTGCGGAGCTCGCACCAGTGCTAGCTCAGCAAAAGTGCGCATCGAGGGCACATATCGACCGCAAAGGGGGGCGCTCGCGAGCACCCTTTTGAAACCTAAAATGACAAACGGGACACCCTAGGTCTCATGGACTTAACGGACACGCACACACAGCAACCATTGTAAGTCCACAAGACCAAAAGTGCATATGAAGTGTGCCATTTGGGACAGGGCTTTTGAGATTTGCCAGTATCCAGATCATCATACCAACTTGTAGGGACCGGGCTCATCTCACCCTCAATGGCAGGAGTATGGGCAGGGCTCCACTCCATGCCCTTGAACTCTACTAACATACACTCTGGGATGGACGTTGGTCTTCAGCGTTACCTCATTCCAGTGATCCTGATGGCGAGGTTCAATAAAGTCTTCCACATAACCCACCAGTGAACATCCCCTTTGATAAAGGGACAAAAATTGGTCCTCTGGATGAAGAGGAACTGCTGCTAGATCCATATTTAAGGTCTGTTCAATTGCATTTATTCAAATTGCTTAGAATCAGCACAAATCTGTTCACTGTGAAAAAATACATGTATTCAGTTAAAAAGTTATATTCAGTTATAAACATGGTAAAATATGTTTAGCTGTGGAATAAACAATATTCATCAAGTAAAAATATATGAGATTGAAACAAATTGGATTGATTAATTGTAAATATATAAACCTGGTAAATCGTACCCATTTCATTTATGTATGACTGACAAATATGCATCACATTTAACAGTGTATGTTAAAACTGCGTAATCCAAAAGAATGGATTCAAATACATAAATATTAAATTTAATAAAATAAATAAATAAATATTAAGTGTATGATGCCAAATTAATATGGAAGAATCAAAGGAGACTTTAATATACTAACTAATGAGTTAAAATTTCTATATTACATGACAATTAAACCTGTTCGTACACAAAGAAAAATCGGTAAAATACTGTAAATGATCTTCTCTGTTGACAAGAAATTCTACCATTGCCATTTTATTTCTTCATAGAATATCTTCTCAGAATACACAAGAAAAGTCTGTAAAAACAGGACCCAATGTACTGTGTTAATGTAAAGAAATTTTCTGTATTGATTTTGCACTCGTTTACCCGTATTTTGAATTGCACTTTGCATTTGTGTTCTGCTTTAAAGTAAATGTTTGTAAACGTAAAGGATAATTTCCTGGCAGAAAATTATCTGTACCTTTTTTTTTTCTGCTGATTTTTTTCTTACAGTGTCAATTCAATAAAATCTGGAGATGTCAGTTTGAACTATCCTACATTTGACTTTGAATGTAACACAGCATAAAACCACTGAAAGAAAAAGAGCCAAATGGCCGTTACCCACTTTTAGATACCATCTGGGACCTGGGGTTCAACCCTTCGGGCTTCTCCAGAGTTCTTACCAGACAACCTTGTTAACGCAGGTCAGAAATTAGCACCTGCTGTTCTCTCGTTAGCGTTTGAGAGTGAGGTGTTAATGGAAGCCTAACCTGTTGAGAGATTCCGGCTGTGAGGTAAAGCAGAGATGGATAAGGTGAGAACATTGTATTGGAGGAAGCAGTACTTTGTACATTGTCAAAAGTCACTGGTTATGAGGGCTTCTTTCAGTGTTTTTCTTCTGACAATGGTCTAGATAACTAACTCTGCATACTCAATAACTATGTAAAGTTGGACAGAGCAGGGTTTTCGAACCGTTCTTGCAGCCTCCCTAGCTCTGCACATTTTGGATGCCTAATCAACCCAGTTGAATTAAATCATCAGTTGATTGAAAAAGTTACTCTGAAGCTGCGTCCCAATTCGCCTACTTATACTACGCCCTAAAAGTATGTACTCTTTTCGTGAAGAAAAAGAACATACATTTGAGTGTGTAGCAGAAGAGTATGCAAGCTTTGGGACATTGTTATCTTTCGTCATCTTTAACGGACGCTCTGACGCTTAGTTACGTGCATCCTGTCACCGTTTATACTGCCCTGTCAATCATCTTATCAGTTAAAATCCTCCACATTCAATTTAATTTAATTTCCTACCATATCAGAGAAAAATGTATAGGACATTGATCTGCCAGTCGTGGGTTTTTCATGTGGAGAACTCTCCTCATGTGTTTAAAATTTAAATATAATGATGCATGTAAAGTTAATGGCCAAAAGTAATATAATGTGGATAACATTGAATAAATATCTTTTCGTCAATTTAGATACTGATAATTATTCACTCAAACCCCTTTATCTAAACCTTTCTACTAAACCGTCGAACTCGCACATCCGTCATGTTTGTAGTTTTTTAACACTTTTTATCCGTGTTTGTAATTCTAATCGAATCCTCGTCCAACGCACAATGGGTTGTGGGCAATATTAGCCGTTAGAGTGAGCATCAATCTGCACTTCGAATTCTAACAGGAAATAAGTAGACCATCTGGGTATCTTTGGAATACTCATTTCAACATACGATTTGGAACGTACTAATTCTATTATCAAATACTATTTAGAATGGATAGTATGCAAATTGGGACGCACAGATAGTTACCATGGACTAAGCTGGGTTTGTCCAATAAAGGAGACAATGTGCAGTGTTGGGAAGGCTCCAGGAATGGTTTGAACACACATCCATCACAAATATTTTTGTGGCCAAAAATATGACCAACACAACAGAGCAGTCTTTCATTTGGGATCACAGTACTAATTTACTTTTCATTCAAACCACAACTACTACTGACAAGTGTAAATTACCACAATTTACAGCATATTACCTGATTAAAGCCCCACTTAGGGACCATTTAAACAACACCTTTTTCAACTAAAAACGGAAGACCTTTATGAGTTCTGCTCGTTCATTTACACGCCAAAGGCGTTTTGGGGGCCTGAAAATGCAAGCATTTGAAAACGGGTTTCGAAGTGCAAGGTTTTGAAAACGGTGACGTCATGCACATGCATATTACGTTCATGCATTATGTATTCGTGGGGTATATATGTATATATGTTTCTTGACAAAGCGACATCTTCAACTACTTGCCTGGCATGCATAATACAGCCTTTTTAGTCATTTTTGCAGTTTTGTGTGAACAAGAATCGTTTTGACAACACTGTCGTCTGTTTTCAGTACATCGTTGTCGTGTAAACATATATTAGTCCCACATAAAATGGTGTGGTTCAGGGGGGGAACCTCATGAAACCTTTCAAAAATGGGGTGTTCCCAGCCAGGTCATATTTCAACCCATAACCAAAAGAAAACATTAAATAATTTTCTGCATAAAGAAAATGTAATTTGCTATTCAGATAACTTTTTGTTAGTGACATTATATTCTCTTTAATGCATCTGGTATTGTATTCTCATTCTATTTTAGTGATAATTATGATTACTGTAATAATTGCAGTAAAAAAATACTACACTGTAAAAATGTTTGCAATTTTTACAGAAAAATAGCTAAAAATGCTACATTAAAAACCTGTTCTTTGTTTAATTGTTTAACTTTGTTTACCTTACCATATACAGGGACAACTGCAAATAGTTTAACATTGCATTATATGTAATTTTACTGTAAAATACTGTCAAATTTATGTTTTTTGCAAGTAAAAACTATGAATTACTTTATATAAGTATATATGCGATATGCTGCTGTTGAGCAAATGCAAGAATTTGTTCAGCTTAGTTAAAATAACATACATAAAGGACATGCCGCTGCAAGAATATATAAGATCCCCTATAGCGGCTCTCTACAGGTGGCGCTGGGGAGGAGGAGGGGTAAACAGAATTTTTCATAATTGCACAGCAGGGCGATCGCAAGCTACAGGCTTTGCCACCCCATCTGCCACCCCAGAATTATCCCAGTATAAAATAAAAATGTAAGCAGTGCTTCATACCACTTTTCAGCAGCGGCGCTTCAATTCAAGCATACTGCTAAATAATGGCAAAAACACATCTTTCTATAAATTGTCCTTGCGGGTTGCTTGCGCATGCAGAACACCCATTGTAGTCAGCTTCATTAAAAAATGACTTTTATGAACCAGTTCTTTGTGAGTCAAAAAAAAAAAAAAAAAAAAGACAGCGAAGCATTCAAATTGATTGTTTTCCCATTTGTTTGTGAATTGGAAAAATACCACCTCTCGGCTATCAAATCCTGTCCAGATAGGATATGTACAGTCATACCTGTCAACATTTTGGTATCAAAATCCGGGAGACTTCTGAGCGGGGGAGCGGGAGGGGGGTGGGGGGGTATGTTGGGTGCTGGATGGCAGAGGCAGGCTAAATACACATAAATTGTGCAGATATCAACATGAATTAATACATAATTTTTAATATAAATTAATACGTTTCTTCATTTTTTTCAATTATTGCTGTCAATCAATTAAAATAATTAACTAGATTAATATTTTTTTCTGTGATTAATCATGATTGATCGCCATTAAAACACTTTTTTATATATATTTTATATATATATATATTTTATAATGTAATAATTTCACAGTTAATCTCCAAATTAATGTAGAAACAACATAAAGATAGAATATTTTTAAATATTTGTTTAATGGCATCTTTTTATGAATGAAGGCCAGTATCACTGATAAAGGACATGCCGCTGCAAGAATATATAAGATCCCCTATAGCGGATCTCTACAGGTGGCGCTGGGGAGGAGGAGGGGTAAACATTTTACCACAATTTATGTGTGATTCCTACCTGTATAACAAGTAGGAAAAATACAGAAATATACAGTATAGAGAACAATATACAGAAAAGAGAACTCGAATCATGCGAGAGCTTTCTATGCGACGTGTGTGTGTGTGTGTGTGTCACAGACAGCTCTTGAATGGTTTAAAAGCATTTGCATGAATACGAGCGTAATCATATAATGTAACGGATGTAAAGGATGACAGAAAATACTGATGCTGCGTTAAATATTTATCAGCTGAGTCTTCTTCCGGTTCTACCAGTGATGCTTGATTCAACTTCCCACGCCCTGCGCAGATATCAACAGCGTAACTAGGTTGTAGGTTGCCAGGTCGAGGTCACAAATGGGTTGAAATTTGTATGATGTGTCCTTTTTTACAGTCTATGAATGTGTCGATTATATGAGTAGGATGCGTTTCATACAAGATCTGGCAATTGAACAACCTTGGAATAATATATTGATGTGATTTTTCACATAAAGAGGTTTGGGCCATACAAATTACGGCAGATTCCCAGGAGAAATAACAAAACGGGAGGGGGGCGGAGATGGGTGTGAAATACGGGAGACTTCTGGCAAAAACGGGAGTGTTGACAGGTATGTGTACAGTACGTATTGTTTGCTCTACTTTGATCATGGATATAGGCTTTTTTGCCATTCGAAAAAATAAAATGAAACCAATAAGATTACTGAAATTAACAGCAGAGTTAGGTAAGAATCTAATCTTAATTAACTTGATTGAAAAATGTATGCTGGCTTGTCTTAAAGCCAACTTAAAGTCTTGTTTAAAAATGTAAAATATTGACGTTGTTAGGTCAGACTCAGAATATAGATGTTCGATAAACTGTTGCTAGGTGGTTGCTAGGATATTCTGGGTGGTTGCTAGGCTCTTGCTATGCAGTTTCTGGGGTGTTGTTACAGTATGTGTTTGCTAGGGTGTTCTGGGTGCCCTTCCATTAGGGGTTCCAACAAGCATTTCCACCTCTGTTAATAATAGAAACTCAAACATTGTTTGCAAAACTGATTCAGTTTCAGTGCTTTGATATTTTGGTAGGCTATTCTTTCTAATGTTAGCAAATTCAAATGTTTTTGTTTCTCTTAAACTTGCGATTTATATCATCCATGTAGCCTATGTAATATTAATAAAACAATTTGACTTCTCTATCTAGTAGCCTATACTGTAAAAAAAAAAATAAAAAAAAAAATACCAGGAATATACAGGATTAAAGATTATTATTTTACAATAAATTACTGTAGTCAGACATTTACTGATAATCAGTGCATGCTGAGTAATTTTCTTACAAATGACTGTGAAACAACATGATGCTGACATTACAGTACTTTACTGCTCTTGTTTTACTGTGAATACACATTATAAAATTGTCAGATGAAAATGTGACAGATGAAAACATTTGTTAAAACAATGACAAGCTAGAGCATATAATAAGAGAATTCTGATTTTAAGTTAGTCAAACTCTTCTTAGCATGAATTCATAACAGTTTGCAGATGGATCTTTCACAATAGTGAAGCAACTGCTGAGATATATCTTTGTAAGGTGTGACGTCATCTTGCAACACAAGACTTTGTTTCTTATAAGCATCACCTAATGATGCACAGACATCAATACATCAATACATCAATACTACAAAACACAACAATGGTGACACTCGACAAATAATTCAATTAAAAAAGATAAACTCTGAACATTACAAAATAAACCAACACTACTAAAAGTGAAGCCAAAATAAGTTCAGCAGCACAGATAAAACCTAAACTCTAAAAACTCTACAGCATAACCTATTCATGATGCACTGCATGCTGGGTACCTTCATAGTGCATATGCAGAAATTATATTGTTTGTTTACAGTCATTTTTGTTTTTTCCAATACAGTAAACTCACAGTTAAGTTTTTTTACAGTACAATTGTAAAATCCTAACTAAAATTGCCAGTAAAGTACTGTAGATTTTACAATAAATTTCTAATATTTAATTACCGTGGAAGTTATTATTAACCTATACCTTTCACAGTGTTTTCACAGTGTAAAGATACAAGATCAGAGAAATTAAGAATCTGTTGATGTTTTTGATATACAGTGTCTTGTGGTGCCCTCGATATTGATATTTATTTTTAATTATTTTAAACAGCATGATTACTTTGTGGTAATGCACCTGTTTTGCATATTCATGAACACAGATTTGTATGTCAGGCCATAAATCCACAGAAACAAAGTGCTAGCTTTGATGTTGCCACCCCTTTGCCACCCTATAAATAATTTTGTAGATCCACCCCTGGTTACGTGGATTAGGAAGTACGCCTAGTTGGCTAATGCCACAACATTAGAACCACCAATCAGTGCTTGGTTAGAGTTTCATGACTGAACTAAGTATTACAGCATATGCTACAATGATATATAAATACTTTTTTATAGTTTATACTGTATAGTAATATTTTTTGTCAAGTTTTTTTTTTCTTTCCCCCATGTCATTCATGTTACATGAATATACATGACTGTATTTTGCAAGTTTGTGGGTAAACATGTAAAATGTGCTTAATTGTCCTAAAGTAATAATAAATAATATAAAATAATAATAATAATAATAATAATAATATATTTTGGGTGTAAAATGTGATCTGGAAAACTTGAAAAAAACATGGCAATGCTTGCATTTGTTTTACAAATGTGGGATTTTCAACAGAAAAACAACAACAACACTGATTTACATACTGATCTCTGCAAACATTTGCTAAAAAGGTTTTATTATAATATAGGCTAATGTAGAAGCTTAAACCAGTAAAAATGTTATTTTCTATACACACAAGGTTTTATTATTTACATCAGCTTTTGTGAGTCATTGAATGTTTGCTGGACATCAAAACACCATCCACCATCGCATTCCCTTCATTTAGACTATCACTGCCTCAGTAAAATCACCCCCTGCCAGAGTTTAAACATACACTGCAGCACACACACTGCACCATATCAAAATGTAATTAATTTATGAAGTGATACGCATCAGAGCGGTCACGCTTATTTGTTTCTCCATTATTAGAGAGGGAGAGCTTCATGCGGGGAATATGAAGTAGGGTTTGTGTATGATTCTCCTCTCTTTGCTGTGCGCCAGGGGCCGTCTACTCCAGCGAGACACGCTCATGCTGGGAAAACACATCTTCTGCTGGGAGCTCTGCTCTTAAATAGTTTTAGCCTCTCTGCAGAGCATACGCTACATTATCTGTTGTGCTAATTGAATTGTGGGGAATCTCAGTGAGGATATTAGACTGCATGTGACAACAGCAGTATAATTAATGCTAACAAGGCTGGTCAAATTGTAATTGTTGGGAGAAATACATATGAAACCTTGATGTTTATTGACCAGAAACCTCCAAAAAGCCCTGGAGAGTAAAAGAAGAGGTAAGTGAAGTTCAAAACTCTGAAATCACATAGAAAATCCTTGAGTTAATAATTAGGATGGAATGGAAAGATGAGGAGTTTTGAAAATCTCTTCTGACCAGTGTTATGTGCCATGCTATTGACACTTTATGTTGCAAGCATTTGTGTATTTTACACTCTAAAAAATGCTGAGTTGGGTTGAAAATTAGTTTAAAAATTACTGTATTGCTTGCTTAAAATGAACCCAAAAGTATGTTGGAAATTAATATTTATTAATATGTTTAATAAATGAACATTATTAATAAGTTTTATAAATAATAATTAAACAATAAACATTTATTAAATTGCTTATTAATAAATGTTCACCTTTTAATTATTATTGTTGCCTCTAGTAATTATATGTGTGATTTTTAATTTCCAACCTATTTTGGGTTAATTTTAAGCCAGCCATATAGTAATTTTTAAACAATAGTTTAGTTAAATTAAATTAGTTTAGGTAAACGTTGGGCAAACATTTAACCCAACCTCTGGGTTAAAACAACCCAATCGCTGGGTTTGTCCGTTTTCAATCCAACTTGGGTTGTTTTTAACCTGGCATTTTTTAGAGTGTAGATAAAATTGAGGCTTGTATAAGAGACAAACTAGAAATGCTCTGCTTAGAAAGTGCTTAAGAATATGCTTGTACAACTCTATGCTAGGGGTTAGGGTTAGTTAAACATGACAATTTATGATTACTTAAATATTATTTGGTATATAAACATGGATTATATGCACATTATATGGATTATGAGCATGTGACTGACTTCATGAGAAGTTTGTGTTGACACTTTATGTGGTAAGCATTTGTGTATTTTGGATAAAACAAACACTTGCATAAGAAAAACATTACACTGATAAAATGATTCTGTGGTGAAGTAAATACTACAGAAAAATGTAATTTCTACCTGAAGTTAGTTCAGGCATGAATTTTAAAAAACAAAGTAACTTCTATATTAGTACTCAATTTAAGCTTGTAGAAATTAAAGCGTAAATATCAGTGTTATAAAATTAAGTAAAACCTACTGAACTTTCTGATACTGGTGTTCCCATCATGTACTGGGGCATAAATAATTAATAAGGTTGCATTTTTCACTGTTTTCCAGTATTTACACTGTTTTATGTACGTCGGAACTGTCCGACAAATTGGGGATCATTTTCAGAGACCAATTTTCAGAGTGTTTTAAAACGAGCCAATGAACATTGGCATGCGGTTCATGCATTCCACGCTCCTCCCCGCAGCGCGGGTATAAATAAGGAAGTGGAAGCACCGCATCTTTGCTTTCTACTTCGGAGCCGAACAATGCTGTTCATTCAGTTTGTTGTTCGTTTTTCTATACGAGTCTGCTCTTGAAGAGGTCGCTCTATTTCCTGGTGCGGGTGAGACGGCACGAGACAGTGGTGGTCGCGTCACGAGCTAAAGAAGTAAAACAGCTGTTTTCACAGCTCGCTGGGCATTCATTGAGTGCTTACAGCAGGCTTGCACTTTTGAACTGCTGTGAGCCGCAGCCATCTCCCCTGTGTGCTTCAGCACTATCAGAGCGGTTTTCCTTTTCTAAAAGAGCTACACGGTTTGACCCTGCGTCTTTTTTTTCAGGATGTCATTCAAACCATGTGTTTCTGGATGCAAGCGGTATCTGTCCCCAGTTGACGGTCATGATCGCTGTCTCACGTGTTTGGGCGTTCGGCACGCTGAGGCAGCTTTTGTGAATGACTCATGTTCCCATTGCGGGAATATGACCATCGCGGTGCTTAGGTCAAGGCTCGAGTACCTCAAACAGGGTGGAGTCCCTTCGTTTATCCCCGATCTAGTGGTCCTCCCGCTGCAAAGCAGAGGGCTCCTACTTCAGTTGATAGCCTTGGTGGTGACCTGAGGATAACAGTGAGGGCTTCCCCAACGAGTCAGCCTCCTCGGGCCCCTCAATCCTCCGCACCTGCGCCGGTGGAGCTTCCGAGAGAGCGCGCTGCTCCTTCCCATGGGGGGCCAGTTGTTACTTTCGGGGCTCTGGCTGAGGACCAGATGTCGATTGCTGCATTGGGGGACAAGCTAATGTCCTCTGGAGATGAAGATTCGGCTGCGTTGCCCCTTTTGGGTGTGGTAGCGTTGCCCGAGTCTGATCCAGAGCTCATGGCTATGCTTTTCCGGGCCGCCACAAGTGTCGGGCTCGAGTGGAACCCTCCACCGTGTCCCGAACCTTTGCGGTTGGACGATTGGTTTCTCGGGACGGCCCGTGCTGGTTCTCAGTGCCCCGCCCCGGTGCCTTTCTTCCCGGAAGTGCACCAGGAGATTACTAAATCGTGGACAGCACCCTACAGTGCTCGAAGCCAGTCTAGTGACTCCTCTGTCCTCACTACCCTTGATGGCGGCGCGGCTAAGGAGTATGTGGAGATCCCCCCGGTGGAGCGGTCTGTGGCGATGCAGCTGTGTCCCAAAACTGCTACCTCTTGGTGGGGTAATCCGCGTCTCCCCTCCCGGGGGCGTGTAAGTTCTCGTCCTCTCTCACGGGCAAGGCTTGTGGAGAAGCCGCGTCGTCCCTGCATGCCATGGCGCTCCTGCAGGTCTACCAGACCAGAGCGCTCAAGGAATTGCACGAGGGTAGTTCCGACCCAGGGGTTATGCAGGAACAGATTCAGTTCGCCGGTGCACTCCCAAGTACAGGGGCATCATCTTCACCTCCGTGCGAAGCAGCGATGCTCATGTCTTGCGGGCAGAGATCGATGTCCTACTAGCGAAGGACGCGATCGAGCCGGTTCCTCCAGCCGATATGAGGACGGTGTTCTACAGCCCCTACTTCATTGTACCCAAGAAAGGCGGTGGGTTACGACCAATCTTGGACCTGCGTGTTCTGAATCGGGCCCTGCACAAGCTCCCGTTCAAGATGTTAACGCAGAAACGCATTTTCGAATGCATCCGTCCCCGAGACTGGTTTGCAGCGATCGACCTGAAGGACGCGTACTTTCATGTCTCAATTCTCTCTCGACACAGACCGTTCCTACGCTTTGCGTTTGAAGGGAGGGCATATCAGTACAAAGTCCTCCCCTTCGGGCTGTCCCTGTCATTGTTCCGCTCAGAGAACGTGGCGTTCGCATCCTCAACTATCTAGACAAGTGGCTCATATTGGCTCAGTCTCGGGATCAGTTGTGCGAACACAGGGACATGGTGCTCCGTGACGGAGGCCACCTAGAGGTCACCTCAGCCTGTTGGGACTTTGGGTCAACCGAGAGAAGAGCAAACTCTCCCCCATGCAGAGGATCTCTTATCTCGGTATGGAGCTGGATTCGGTCAACCAGACTGCGCAGAGGAGCGAGTCCGGTCAGTGTTGAACTGCTTGAATACGTTCAATGGCAGGACGGCGGCCCCACTGAAATTCTTTCAGAGGCTCCTGGGGCATATGGCATCTGCAGCCGCGGTGACGGCGCTCGGATTAGTTCATATGAGACCACTTCAGCACTGGCTTCACGGCCGAGTCCCGAGATGGGCGTGGCAGAGCGGCAAGTACCGGGTCCCAGTTACTCCGTACTGTCGCCAAACCTTCAGCCCGTGGTCAGGCCCTTCGTTTCTACGGGCAGGAGTTCCCCTAGAACAAGTGTCCAGGCATGCTGTGGTCTTCACGGATGCCTCATCAACCGGCTGGGGGGCCACGTACAACAAGCATGCAGTTTCGGGTCTGTGGACGGGGCCTCAACTGCATTGGCACATCAACTGCCTCGAGTTGCTGGGCCGCCTCAAAAAGCCGCTACATGGCAAGCACGTACTGGTCCGTACGGACAGCACTGCGACTGTTGCTTACATCAACCGACAGGGTGGTCTACGCTCCCGCCGCATGCTGCAACTCGCCCGCCATCTCCTCCTTTGGAGTCAGAAGCATCTGAGGTCGCTTCAGGCCATTCACATCCCTGGTGTGCTCAATCGTGCAGCCGACGAGCTCTCACGACAGTTGACACTTCCAGGAGAGTGGTGACTCCATCCCCAGGCGGTCCAGCTGATATGAGACCTCTTCGGAGCCGCACAGGTAGACCTGTTTGCCTCTCCGGACTCGACCCATTGCCAATTGTATTATTCTCTGTCCGGGGGAACCCTCGGCACGGATGCACTGACACACAGCTGGCCCCGGGGCCTGTGCAAATATGCGTTTCCCCCAGTAAGCCTTCTTGCACAGACCCTGTGCAAGGTCAGGGAGGACGAGGAGCAGGTCTTGTTAGTTGCGCTGTACTGGCCCAACCAGACCTGGTTCCCCGAACTCACACTCCTCGCAACAGCCCCTCCCTCGCCCATTCCTCTGAGGAAGGACCTACTTTCTCAGAGACAGGGCACTCTATGGCACCCGCATCCAGACCTCTGGAAACTCCGTGTCTGGTCCCTGGACGGGACGCGGAGGTTCTAGGTGGCCTGCCACAGGCTGTGGTAGACACCATCACTTCTGCTAGAGCTCCCTCTACGAGGCGCCTCTATGCGCTGAAGTGGAACCTGTTCGTTGAATGGTGCTCTTCCCGCCAGGAAGACCCCCGAAAGTGTTAGAGTCATGCTTTCTTTCCTGCAAGATGGGCTGGAGCGAAGGCTGTCTCCCTCCACCCTCAAAGCGTACGTTGCAGCAATTAAAGCGTATCACGAAGCAGTCGAAGGTGAGTCCTTAGGGAAGCACGACCTAATCGTCAGGTTCCTCAGAGATGCGAGGAGGCTAAATCCTCCTCGTCCTAACTCGTTACCCTCTTGGGACTTAACTCTGGTGCTCAGGGCACTTCAGAGTCCTCCCTTTGAGCCTTTGCAGTCTATACAGTTAAAGATCCTGTCCATGAAGACAGTGCTCATGACTGCTTTGGCCTCCGTCAAGAGGGTAGGGGACCTGCACGCATTTTCGGTCAGCGAATCGTGCCTAGAATTCGGGCCGGCCAACTCTCACATCATCCTGAGACCCCGGCCTGGATATGTGCCCAAGGTTCCTACCACTCCCTTCAGAGACCAGGTAGTGAACCTGCAAGCGCTGCCTTCTTCGGAGGCAGACCCAGCCCTAGCTTTGCTCTGTCCCGTCCGCGCCCATTGCGCCTACGTGGATAGAACGCAAAGCTTCAGGACCTCAGAGCAGCTCTTCGTCTGTTACGGAGGCCAGCAGAAGGGAAAGGCTGTCTCCAAGCAGAGGTTAGCCCACTGGATAGTGGATGCTATCATCTTGGCTTATCAGTCCCAAGACGTGCCTTGCCCGTTTGGGTTGCGAGCGCACTCAACTAGAAGTGTAGCTTCCTCCTGGGCGCTGGCTCAAGGCGCCTCGCTGACAGACATATGTAGAGTTGCGGGCTGGGCGACACCTAACACGTTCGCTAGATTCTATAGCCTCCGTGTAGAGCTGGTATCTTCCCGTATACTCGCCCCCAGTGACCAGTAGCGTGAAGGACCCGTTCTAGTGTTGGCTTGCAACGCCACTCCCGCCCGCTGGGCCGGATACGTGCGTTTATTGTTTCCAGTTGTGTTACCCTCCGCCGAGCTCCGCCATTACCCTCGGCAGTCAGACGTTGCGGGTGTCTGACGCCAGGTCTACACCCGTATGCATGTGGAACGTGTGTGTTAGGCTGGGTATCCATATGTAGCGGTCCCTACGGCGACCCCATATGTGTATTCCTCCACGGTTCAGCTACCCTACTCGGCTAGCCCTGTGTCTTTCCCTTGACAGAGCTTGCTCTGTCATCTCTGGTGGTGTTCTTTCCCCCCTAGAATTGGTTGGAACCACCCCAGAGATTGCCATATGTTGCACTACCCTACTTGGTTAGTCCATATGTGTAACTACCACCTCTCCTTCCTTAGAAGGATGTGGCTCCGCAGCGTTCCATCTCCCGAGACGGGCACGCTTTCCCAGCGTTATCCAATAGTCACACTGAGTGGGTCTTGCAGAACAGCAGTGACTGATCTTGTCTGCTTAGAGCCCTGACTTTCCGCTCCAACATATGGGCGGTCCAGGGAGCTCAAGCAGAGCACTGGAAGGGTCAGCGCCTGTGGCGTGTTGGTAGGATGCCCAATTCTTCGGTCAGTTCCGACGTACGTCGAAGTGACCGACTGAAAGGGAACGTCTCGGTTACGTATGTAACCCTCGTTCCCTGAAGGAGGGAACGGAGACGTACATGCCGTCGCCACAGGTGCTGTACCTCCGCTGAACGGCCGAGTCACTAGTTCGGCTCCTCAGCGGAAAAGCAAAGGTGCGGTGCTTCCACTTCTTATTTATAACCGCGCTGCGGGGAGGAGTGTGGAATGCGTGAACCGCATGCCAATGTTCATTGGCTCGTTTTAAAACACTCAAAGTAGATTGGTCTCTGAAAATGATCCCCAATTCCTTCAGGGAACGAGGGTTACATACGTAACCGAGACGTTTTTGTTCATTTTTTGGAGTTCATTTTCTACTCAAAATATTCATACTCAAAAATGATCCAACGAATGTTACCGTTATTGTGTATTGTGTACTAAGTGTTGAGGTCTCTGTGTTCGGGTATATTATGTATATACACTCACCTAAAGGATTATTAGGAACACCATACTAATACTGTGTTTGACCCCCTTTCGCCTTCAGAACTGCCTTAATTCTACGTGGCATTGATTCAACAAGGTGCTGAAAGCATTCTTTAGAAATGTTGGCCCATATTGATAGGATAGCATCTTGCAGTTGATGGAGATTTGTGGGATGCACATCCAGGGCACGAAGCTCCCGTTCCACCACATCCCAAAGATGCTCTATTGGGTTGAGATCTGGTGACTGTGGGGGCCATTTTAGTACAGTGAACTCATTGTCATGTTCAAGAAACCAATTTGAAATTATTTGAGCTTTGTGACATGGTGCATTATCCTGCTGGAAGTAGCCATCAGAGGATGGGTACATGGTGGTCATAAAGGGATGGACATGGTCAGAAACAATGCTCAGGTAGGCTGTGGCATTTAAACGATGCCCAATTGGCACTAAGGGGCCTAAAGTGTGCCAAGAAAACATCCCCCACACCATTACACCACCACCACCAGCCTGCACAGTGGTAACAAGGCATGATGGATCCATGTTCTCATTCTGTTTACGCCAAATTCTGACTCTACCATCTGAATGTCTCAACAGAAATCGAGACTCATCAGACCAGGCAACATTTTTCCAGTCTTCAACTGTCCAATTTTGGTGAGCTCGTGCAAATTGTAGCCTCTTTTTCCTATTTGTAGTGGAGATGAGTGGTACCCGGTGGGGTCTTCTGCTGTTGTAGCCCATCTGCCTCAAGGTTGTGCGTGTTGTGGCTTCACAAATGCTTTGCTGCATACCTCGGTTGTGACGAGTGGTTATTTCAGTCAAAGTTGCTCTTCTATCAGCTTGAATCAGTCGGCCCATTCTCCTCTGACCTCTAGCATCAACAAGGCATTTTCGCCCACAGGACTGCCGCATACTGGATGTTTTTCCCTTTTCACACCATTCTTTGTAAACTCTAGAAATGGTTGTGCGTGAAAATCCCAGTAACTGAGCAGATTGTGAAATACTCAGACCGGCCCGTCTGGCACCAACAACCATGCCATGCTCAAAATTGCTTAAATCACCTTTCTTTCCCATTCTGACATTCAGTTTGGAGTTCAGGAGATTGTCTTGACCAGGACCACACCCCTAAATGCACTGAAGCAACTGCCATGTGATTGGTTGATTAGATAATTGCATTAATGAGAAATTGAACAGGTGTTCCTAATAATCCTTTAGGTGAGTGTATGTTGTCTACACAATATCTACTGTATTATTTACTTAGATGTTCTAAGTAAAGCATACACTTTAAAATCATGGCTTAATTCACTATTATATTGTTAGAGTAAAATGTACTTAAAACAGAGCATTACAAAGTAAACTTCAACTAAGTAATTACTCAAACTTTATCTGGCCAAGTTAAAGTTACTTTTTTCTTTGTTAATTTTACTTAACTTTGTTAAGTATATTTTACTTAAATCCATATGTGCAAAAAATTGCAAAAGAAAAAAATTAAGTACATTTTACTTATTGTTTTTAGATAATTAAGTCACCACCTCACCACATTAAGAGATTATAAGAAATTTTTTTAGTTTTGCACTATTTGTTGTTGACTTTTGGACCTAAACATGAACATATATGAGTCTGACTGCATTTCAACGAAAACTGAGTTTGAACAATTTAGTTTTTTTGTTTTGTCCTTTTCCAACAAATTGGACTGACCCTGTACCAGAATTACATTGGCTATTTTCCCATGTCATATTTATAGCACACAGGGCAAATATCACCCTAGTTCAATCCTTTTGACAGAAACTGTTTTGTTGGCATCTCCTTTGTTCGCAAGCTGAATCTGTGTGGCTTTGTTGTGTAGAGAAATTGGTATATTACATTTTATGCTTTTTGCTTTTTCAAATTGAGGACACATTATGGTATATGGGACTCACAGCGAGCACCACTGAGGTGAGGGCAATTCATAAAACGCTCAGTGTTTAACAGCTTTAATGACCTCCAATGGGTGATGTCTGTACTGTTTAGAACGTGTCTGAATCAATATGAGGCATAATTGGCTCTGATGGGACTTTATGACATGTTAGTGGTGGGACATGACAGTGTAAACACTCATTTGTCTAAAGGAGGCTTTCTGAACACAGTCACATGATGGTGAAGGTACAGGTGAAGAGGAAGTGTGGAGAAATACAGCAATCTACAGTAATCACCCCTTTATTTGCTAAAGGAGCTCTTTATTCTGCTCTGTATTTCGGCAGTAGCCAATTTGAAGCAGTTTGCTTACTTATTAGCATGCTTATGTGCTGTTTGTTTGATGGTGCTTACAAAATCGTTGCATTTTATTTTGCTTTTCATCTAGAAAATTGAGTCCAGCAGGTCATTTTGAGACATTAGCATATTACACCATCTTATCTTCATTGATAAGTACTAAATCATAGCTTGTTATTGTCATGCTTAGTTCCAAGGAAGACGGAGAAGGATTAGCAACACAGGTAGATCCAAAGGTAATCACAAACTAAACAGCATGAAGACACAAACAATACCGGACAATGAAGGAAACAAACTGAGGGAAATGTGGCACGAAACTAGAACAAAGGCAACAGGAAACTAAAGATAAACAAACTAAAAGTCCATGAAAGTGAAACTAGCTAAACATAACTGTTACAGGTATTAAGTATATACATCTATATATAGTATAAGTGCATCTTTTTTATTTTATTTATTTTAAAAAGTATGAACATGGTTTAAACATGATTCAATTAAATATGATTCAATTAGTTTCGGTTTCTGTTTATTAGTACTATTACATAAATCTCATTCTCATAGCATGTATGTATACCTGACAAATATGCATCACATTAAGTTTATTAGTTTATGTTAAAAGGATATAAATTTTATATGCAATTAAAATACCGGTACATAAATCTTAGTCATTTAAAACTTAATATTTTTCGAGTGACAGGTGAAATGAAACACTTTGCACTGCATCTACTGTTTGTTTACATAGACATATAGAATATAAGCTTATGAAACTCATCAACTATATAAAATCATTATGTACGGCCAGATTTCATGGCTTAAGTCAAATAGTAAGAATGATAGTTTGAATATCGCTGATGTTAGTGACATAAGCAGTTCAAGACAGAGACACAAGCAGACAACTATAAATGTATTTATTTTTCCTAAACAGTAAATATTTATGACTGATCAGTTTCCACTATTCACCCGCTATGTACCTTGCAAACATATATATCAGTAAAGATCTGGACAGAGCAGATTTAAGCATCTAAAAATTAAGATATCAAACATTCACCCAAAACTCTTTGTTTTGATTTGATGTATTCCATCTGACATGTAAAGCTGTGGTGAATGTGTATGTGAAGTGGATGCATAGTATATCAACATTACTCTCGTCAGCCCCTGAAATCAATTCAGTCTAATTAACAGAAAGGGCTCTCCAGTATAGACACTGTCTCATTGACATGATGATGCCACTCAACCTGATACAAAGTTACCACAATTATGGCAATTACATGTGGATGATTGCACTCAAACTGAGCAGAGCTCTGAGAGACTCTCAGCTCGATTATCACTCTATTCCTACAAGCTCTCTGATGGAGGGCTGTGCTGATGATACATTAGGGGCCCTCACAGGCCCTTTGACACACTGGCCAACATTACTCAGGAAATACAAAACACAAACATATTGCACTTTATTACACTAATATTCAATGGTCACATGGTGGTTTACTTTCAGAATTTCAGTCAAAGTCCTCACAAAAGATCTTTGTTGTGAATCTGTTTCAAAACCTGGTTAGTAAGCTTGCTGTTTAGGCTACTGTCTACTAAAATGAACCTTCATAATTGACTAATTAGGGCTTTTCACACTTTAAATATTTAACTCTGGGTCATTCTAAACCATGGGCAAATGGAATCTTGGGTTGTCTTGATTCACATTTCACACTGCTCATAATTTACCGGGTTAACAATTACAAGTAATAAAATAATGGGTATTCATAAACTGATGTCTCACGCTGTACATTCCTAAACTGTTTTAATGTTCTTATTTGCAGATTTGTGGTGTCAGTGTCATTGATTGCATGAACGCAGCACCCGACCTGTTTACATAAAGGCTCTAGCATAGCATATCCTCGTATTATTTATTACTGACTGTACTTTTTTGTTTTTCCTGAATGGACTTTTTGGACTATAAAGGTAAGAATGAAATAGTCTCTAAACTCCAGTTGACGCGTTTTCCATCCCCATTTGACATTTTTCTCCTCAAACGCTTGTGTAACTGTCCAAATATGTGAATATGAGGCACATGATTGGTAGCCGTAACATTCTAACACCACGTCGTTTCACACTGTACAAGTTTGGCACCTCAATGTGGCGTTAACAACATGAAACCTGTTCCCTGTTCCAGAACAGGGCTTCATAACCCCAGGTAAAGAGCGGTGCTTACTCCCACTTCTGAAAGCATTGTGAAACATGGGGTTAGAAGCTGGGGTTAGAATGATGTCGTACATCACAGTTTCCAGGTCCAAATATTCTATCTGATCCCAAAAACAGCAAATGGTGCTAAGGTACACTCAGAGTGTGCTGTAATATACTGAAAAATCACAATCCTTAATATACTGAAAAATCTTTAAATCTGTTCTAAATCTTTATCTCCATACCAAAATCTAAGATGGCCAGACTGTGATTAATTTTTTACAAACCCGATTCCAAAAAAGTTGGGACACTGTACAAATTGTGAATAAAAACAGAATGCAATGATGTGGAAGTTTCAAATTTCAATATTTTTATACAACATAGATGACATATCAAATGTTTAAACTGAGAAAATGTATCATTTTAAGGGAAAAATAAGTTGATTTTAAATTTCATGGCATCAACACATCTCAAAAAAGTTGGGACAAGGCCATGTTTACCACTGTGTGGCATCCCCTCTTCTTTTTATAACAGTCTGCAAACGTCTGGGGACTGAGGAGACAAGTTGCTCAAGTTTAGGAATAGGAATGTTGTCCCATTCTTGTCTAATACAGGCTTCTAGTTGCTCAACTGTCTTAGGTCTTCTTTGTCGCATCTTCCTCTTTATGATGCGCCAAATGTTTTCTATTGGTGAAAGATCTGGACTGCAGGCTGGCCATTTCAGTACCCGGATCCTTCTTCTACGCAGCCATGATGTTGTAATTGATGCAGTATGTGGTCTGGCATTGTCATGTTGGAAAATGCAAGGTCTTCCCTGAAAGAGACGACGTCTGGATGGGAGCATATGTTGTTCTAGAACTTGGATATACCTTTCAGCATTGATGGTGCCTTTCCAGATGTGTAAGCTGCCCATGCCACACACACTCATGCAACCCCATACCATCAGAGATGCAGGCTTCTGAACTGAGCGCTGATAACAACTTGGGTTGTCCTTGTCCTCTTTAGTCCGGATGACATGGCGTCCCAGTTTTCCAAAAAGAACTTCAAATTTTGATTTGTCTGACCACAGAACAGTTTTCCACTTTGCCACAGTCCATTTTAAATGAGCCTTGGCCCAGAGAAAACGTCTGCGCTTCTGGATCATGTTTAGATATGGCTTCTTTTTTGACCTATAGAGTTTTAGCCGGCAACGGCGAATGGCACGGTGAATTGTGTTCACCGACAATGTTTTCTGGAAGTATTCCTGAGCCCATGTTGTGATTTCCATTACAGTAGCATTCCTGTATGTGATGCAGTGCCGTCTAAGGGCCCAAAGATCACAGGCATCCAGTATGGTTTTCCGGCCTTGACCCTTACGCACAGAGATTGTTCCAGATTCTCTGAATCTTTGGATGATATTATGCACTGTAGATGATGATAACTTCAAACTCTTTGCAATTTTTCTCTGAGAAACTCCTTTCTGATATTGCTCCACTATTTTTCGTGATCCTCTGCCCATCTTGACTTCTGAGAGACACTGCCACTCTGAGAGGCTCTTTTTATACCCAATCATGTTGCCAATTGACCTAACAAGTTGCAAATTGGTCCTCCAGCTGTTCCTTATATGTACATTTAACTTTTCCGGCCTCTTATTGCTACCTGTCCCAACTTTTTTGGAATGTGTAGCTCTCATGAAATCCAAAATGAGCCAATATTTGGCATGACATTTCAAAATGTCTCACTTTCCACATTTGATATGTTATCTATATTCTATTGTGAATAAAATATAAGTTTATGAGATTTGTAAATTATTGCATTCCTTTTTTATTCACAATTTGTACAGTGTCCCAACTTTTTTGGAATCGGGTTTGTATGAAATGTTAAAATATTGTCTGGGATGCCATGATCTTGGAGACTATGTGAGTTTTTAAAAGCTTAGCATAGATGTGTGACGAAAAAATAGTGCTCATAAATGGCTGTTGAGATACTATTCTCAGCTGAAACAAGTAAAGGCGTGGACCTGGAAACAGTATTCCTTACCTCACGACTTAACAAACGTTAGCATGTTGCTAAGCTAATAATCAACTCTACTCTAATGGATTCCAACAGCATTTGCTGTTACATTGTAACTCTATATGCCTAAAATAGCACACGCATATTGAATAAAATAGTCCAACTATTTGTATTGACATTTTTTGATACTGAATGAAATAACCAATACATCAATAATAATAAATACATCAATATTTCTCTCAGCTCATCTGCCATCTAGGTTTTGGCACATAGCTTGCTAAGAGACCCTACAACAAGATTTCAGACTGAATGTGAGAATAATAGCATTTATCACTTTTTTGCAATTGTGTATGGGCAGTTGGTTGGCAAGGATATTGCATATAACTTGAGACCTAAAAAACATATAAAAAGGCCCTTAGTGATCTGGCTTTCTGACAACAACAGTGTTTATTAGTTAAGAGGCTGGTTCGGGTTAATGAAGCATTGAGACAACAGGTTGGGCTATAAAGGGAGAGGGGATTTATGGTTAATGGGTCATAGCTGCCAAATGCTGGCAAGTCTTCTTTAGCTACAGATAGTAGTCATCTTCTCAAGTTGGCAGCTCCCACCCAGAATCCTATCATGTATTTAACACCTAATCACCATAGAGAATAAGCCTTACTAACACTGTTATACACAAAACATTGATGTCAATTACAATATTGTTAGTGTATTTTCACATGGAAAGTATGTGAGTGACAGTGAATGTTATGAGAAGGTGAGTTACTATTTAGCTACTAACAGAGAACAACATGCTTGTTTTGTCACAATTTATACATACACTGTCACTGTAAGAAAAAAAGAGGAAAAATAGAAAAGGTACTGGTAATGTTCTGCTAAGACATTATCCGTTAAATTCACAGACATTTCCTTTAACCCTAAAACACAACAAAATGCAACAAATAATCAAAAATACTGGTAATACTCAATGGAAAATTCCATCATATTAACATAGTACATTGGGCAAAGTACTAATTTTATGGACTTTTCTTACAATGTACATATTTAAAAAGAATGATTGTATTTTCCTGTATTGTATTAAAAAGAACTTGAATGTATGAAATAAAAAGAGCATATTTAAGGAAGAAATATAGTTTTTTATAGGAAACATTCATACTGAAAAACACATTTTTGAGGTTTCATTGAAATAAAGCACATCACACCTCTCTTCATCAATTTGCTGCCAATAGCCACTCACATCAAATTCAAGGCACTGATGTTTGCCTACAGAACAACCACTGGCTCTGCACCCCTATACCTAAACTCACTACTTCAGACCTATGTGCCCTCCAGAAGCTTGCATTCTGCAAGTGAAGGGCGCCTTGTGGTGCCATCCCAAAGAGGCACAAAATCACTTTCACCTTTACCATGACTGTTCCAAGCTGGTGGAATGACCTGCCTAACTCAACCCGAGCTGCTGAGACTTCAGTCATTTTCAAGAAATGGCTAAAGACGCATCTTTTTCGTCAACACTTGACCCATTATTACTAGCACTCCTACAGTGCATCTCATCTTCATGGACTGCAGCAGATTTGCGAGTTCTTGTTGTGAGATGTTACTCTACTCTTCCACCAAAGCACTTGCAATTTCTCAAACACATCTAGGGGGACATATGGTTGCACATGGTTTGGCACTGCAAGGAAAGTTGTCCTTTTGGTCTTCCTGTAGCACTGTCTTAAGCGTTTTACTTTACGGATATACTCCGATCAGGCATAACATTATGACCACCTTCCTAATATTGTGTTGGTCCCCCTTTTGCTGCCAAAACAGCCCTGACCTGTCGAGGCATGGACTCCACTACACCCCTGAAGGTGTGCTGTGGTATCTGGCACCAAGATGTTAGCAGCAGATCCTTTAAGTCCTGTAAATTGCGAGGTGGGGCTTTCTATGGATCGGACTTGTTTGTTCAGCACATCCCACAGATGCTCGATTGGATTGAGATCTGGGGAATTTAGAGGCCAAGTCAACACCTCAAACTCGTTGTTGTGCTCCTCCAACCATTCCTGAAATTCCATTTTTGCTTTGTGGCAGGGCGCATTATCCTGCTGAAAGAGGCCATAGCCACCAGGGAATACCGTTTCCATAAAAGGGTGTACATGGTCTGCAACAATGCTTAGGTAGGTGGTACGTGTCAAAGTAACATCCACATGGATGGCAGGACCCAAGGTTTCCCAGCAGAACATTGCTCAAAGCATCACACTGCCTCCGCCAGCTTGGCTTCTTCCCATAGTGTATCCTGGTGCTATGTGTTCCCCAGGTAAGCGACGCACACGCAGCCGGCCATCACGTGATGTAAAAGAAAACGTAATTCATCAGACCAGGCCACCTTCTTCAATTGCTCCGTGGTCCAGTTCTGATGCTCATGTGCCCACTGTTGGTGCTTTCGGTGGTGGACAGGGGTCAGCATGGGCACCCTGACTGGTCCGTGGCTATGCATCCCCATACGCAACAAACTGTGATGCACTGTGTGTTCTGACACTTTTCTATCAGAACCACCATTAACTTCTTGATCAATTTGAGCTACAAAAGCTTGTCTGTTTGATCGGACCACACAGGCCAGCCTTCGCTCCCCATGTGCATCAATGAGCCTTGGCCGCCCATGACCCTGTCGCCGGTTCACCACTGTTCCTTCCTTGGACCACTTTTGATTGATACTGACCACTGCAGACCGGGAACACCCCACAAGAGCTGCAGTTTTGGAGATGCTCTGACCCAGTCGTCTAGCCATCACAATTTGGCCCTTGTCAAACTCGCTCAAATCCTTACGCTTGCCCATTTTTCCTGCTTCTAACACATCAACTTTGAGGACAAAATGTTCACTTGCTGCCTAATATATCCCACCCACTAACAGGTGCCATGATGAAGAGATAATCAGTTATTCACTTCACCTGTCAGTGGTCATAATGTTATGCCTGATCAGTGTATATATGTTACAAAATATTTTTATTTAAAAAAACTGTTCTTTTGAACTTTCTATTCATCACATTTTGTGTCATGAAAAAAAAATCCACAAAAATATTACTCAGCACAACGGATAACAATAAGAAAGTTTCTTGAGCACCAAATCAGCATATTAGATCAGTATCTTACAAAGGTGGCTCATCCAGTCAGATTTTAGAGTCAGAACAGAGTTAGAACTTTTTGACAACTACAGTTTTTTAACTGTTTTGTGATGCTTTGCTAAGAGATGGTAGCTGAAGTTAGTGCGGTCAATCTGAGCTATATTAAAATAAAAATAATTAATTAAAACACATTAGCATCCCATATTTCTAAAATGTAACCACTGAAATGAGAACTAGGGTTGAATGGCATGTCTGTGAGAAAACATTGCATGTCATTAACAGGCCAAGCAACTGAGTGTCCAAATGAGCTGAAACACCACAGCAGATTAAAGTCTATTGACAACCTTCCACCCCACAGCTTGACCTCTCAAACTGTTACTCATCTCACACTGTCTTGACTCGCAGCAGTGGCTGTGGTGACACTGGCGGCCAACGTGGCCTGTAATTGGGTGAAAGGAGAGGCCAGCAGCCCCTCTATTAGTCCTTGGCACCTCTGTGCTGCAACTCTGCAGGAGACAGAGTAATTGGACCTGTCTAGTCTCTCTCCAGTCACCAGTTCAAGTTTAAAGTGATAGAATTAGTAACACACAAAGAGAGAACACAGAAGTATATCTTGACCGTGTTGAATGTAAAATGCAATTATTGATTACAAAAAATCTGAGTGGTGTTGGACCGTTAACTCATTGCTAACTTATACTGCCCTGATTCAACCACCAAGTTTCTAAACAGGGGCCATGCACAGATATTTTGGAAGGCAGGTGCTCAACCCCAAAAAAAAAGAGAAAAAAAAAGCACACCCCTTTCATTATTTATATGTATATATATATATATATATATGTATATATATATATATATATATATATATATATATACAAACCCGATTCCAAAAAAGTTGGGACACTGTACAAATTGTCAATAAAAACAGAATGCAATGATGTGGAAGTTTCAAATTTCAATATTTTATTCAGAATACAACATAGATGACATATCAAATGTTTAAACTGAGAAAATGTATCATTTTAAGGGGAAAATAAGTTGATTTTAAATTTCATGGCATCAACACATCTCAAAAAAGTTAGGACAAGGCCATGTTTATCACTGTGTGGCATCCCCTCTTCTTTTTATAACAGTCTGCAAACTTCTGGGGACTGAGGAGACAAGTTGCTCAAGTTTAGGAATAGGAATGTTGTCCCATTCTTGTCTAATACAGGCTTCTAGTTGCTCAACTGTCTTAGGTCTTCTTTGTCGCATCTTCCTCTTTATGATGTGCCAAATGTTTTCTATTGGTGAAAGATCTGGACTGCAGGCTGGCCATTTCAGTACCCGGATCCTTCTTCTACGCAGCCATGATGTTGTAATTGATGCAGTATGTGGTCTGGCATTGTCATGTTGGAAAATGCAAGGTCTTCCCTGAAAGAGACGACGTCTGGATGGGAGCATATGTTGTTCCAGAACTTGGATGTACCTTTCAGCATTGATGGTGCCTTTCCAGATGTGTAAGCTGCCCATGCCACACGCACTCATGCAACCCCATAGCATCAGAGATGCAGGCTTCTTAACTGAGCGCTGATAACAACTTGGGTTGTCCTTGTCCTCTTTAGTCCGGATGACATGGCGTCCCAGTTTTCCAAAAAGAACTTCAAATTTTGATTCGTCTGACCACAGAACAGTTTTCCACTTTGCCACAGTCCATTTTAAATGAGCCTTGGCCCAGAGAAAACGCCTGCACTTCTGGATCATGTTTAGATATGGCTTCTTTTTTGACCTATAGAGTTTTAGCCGGCAACGGCGAATGGCACGGTGGATTGTGTTCACCGACAATGTTTTCTGGAAGTATTCCTGAGCCCATATTGTGATTTCCATTACAGTAGCATTCCTGTATGTGATGCAGTGCCGTCTAAGGGCCCAAAGATCACGGGCATCCAGTATGGTTTTCCGGCCTTGACCCTTACGCACAGAGATTGTTCCAGATTCTCTGAATCTTTGGATGATATTATGCACTGTAGATGATGATAACTTCAAACTCTTTGCAGTTTTTCTCTGAGAAACTCCTTTCTGATATTGCTCCACTATTTTTCGCCGCAGCATTGGGGGAATTGGTGATCCTCTGCCCATCTTGACTTCTGAGAGACACTGCCACTCTATATACTGTGACACTACAGTATATAACATTATGTTTATATATATATATATAGCTCTGGAAAAAATTAATAGACCACTTAACATTGATTTCTCAATGTTAAATGGTCTCTTAATTTTTTCCAGAGCTGTATATACATATATATATAAACATAATGTTATATACTGTAGTGTCAACTGTGGGAAACAGAATCCAAAAGCAGAACAGCCACAATGTAAAAAAAGAAAAAAAAAACGGGGCAAAACAAAACATACTACAGCCAACAGGGCTGTAAAAAACAAAGACCAGTGGTAAGGCAAAACTAAACGGAAGCAATGTGCTGAAACATCTCGGTTACAACTGTAACGTCTCGGTTTCGTATGCAACCCTCGTTCCCTGAGGATGGAACGGAGACGTTATGTCAGTGACTGACGAATGGGGGTTTCGCTTAGAAGCCTATCACCTTCGAGTTCTTACAAAACGAGCCAATGGCAAGGAATTGCCATGGGTCTACGGAATTTGCATAGCATAGCTCTGCCCCACCTCGTGGGTATGTAAGGAAGGACGTTAGCAATCTCGCATTATGTTACCTGCTGAGGAGTCGAGACTGAACTCCCGGCCGTTCCAACAGTACAGTGGAAGTGGCAGAGGGACGTAACGTCTCTGTTCCCTCCTCAGGGAACGAGGGTTACATACATAACCGAGACGTTCCCTTTCGTTCAGTCACTCCGAGTTACGTCAGTGACTGACGAATGGGGGTCCAATCTAATCACACCACCTTGGCTGTCTTCCAGTGCCCTGCGCAAGTCTGAGCTCCCTGTCGTAAGACTAGCACGGACGAAGGACTCGACTTAACACAGGAATACCAAGGTACACTGGGAAGCATATCCCACGTGGAAATATGCAACACAATGCCTGCCCGAAGGGAGGACTTAAGAATACACATATGACCCACGAACGGGATGCATATGGAACACACTGGTGTATCCAGCCCAAAGGGTGGAATGTCTCAACCCCAGGGGTGGCAAGGGGCTTGGCAAGGGGCTTACAGTGGAAATACACATGTGGGGGTTGCCCAGAGGGGGAACCATGCACATGGAGGCACCTAGCCTAACATGAGGGCTGACCGAGCGTTAAAACCCACTACACAATACTGACTAGTGCCTGTCCTAGTGTGAATCATGGCGAGCACAAATCTAGGACATAAGCACCTGAGATCCCGGTGTGGAGTCCAAGTTTAAAGAACCTCACAAATGTATGCGGAGAGGACCAGCCCCCATCACACACTTCACAACACTAAATATTCAACATTAATATTGATTGCACTTGCTTATTTTCTGTTTAGTTGCTGGGGAACTCTTGTCTGGGTGACCCAAAGCAGACTAACAGTTGATCAGATTTACGCCACAGGGCGTAAATCATTTATGTATTCATTTATTTCATTTATCATGTGGCGAGAGTGAGGCGAGTTGACCGACAAGAAGAGTGAGGCGAGCTGACTGACAAGACAATAGCGGAATATTTGGTTTCAAAGCGAAATGTAAAAGTGCCTATTTGGCAATATTTTGGATTTAAACCCAATGCTAATATGGAACCTGCAAACATTAATGAGGCAATCTGTCTGTTCCCATACGGAAATGTAATATATGTACATATATGTCCCTATATCCGAGTAGTGATGTCATATATGTTTTATATAAGGCAATACATTATTAGCACATATATACATCCTCACGATATATGAAGATATAGGTTTATACCATGTATGAAATACCCATAGAAGAATTATTATATATACATATATTAAAATTATTTATATGATGACTTTTTAAATGGTACTTTATGTTAATGCCATAAATGTAAAGAATATATGTCTAATTTATATATGCAAGTTTATTTAAACAACATATATGCAAACATTCAGTATGCTTATATAGGATTTTATATGGATTTATATAGTTGTATACACATATAAAATACCTATAGTAAAATTAGTATATATGCATATATTACAGATATTTAAATAATGAATTTCTATATGGTACTGTGCAGTATGTTAAGATCATATATGTAAACAATATACACTCACCTAAAGGATTATTAGGAACACCATACTAATACTGTGTTTGACCCCCTTTCGCCTTCAGAACTGCCTTAATTCTACGTGGCATTGATTCAACAAGGTGCTGAAAGCATTCTTTAGAAATGTTGGCCCATATTGATAGGATAGCATCTTGCAGTTGATGGAGATTTGTGGGATGCACATCCAGGGCACGAAGCTCCCGTTCCACCACATCCCAAAGATGCTCTATTGGGTTGAGATCTGGTGACTGTGGGGGCCATTTTAGTACAGTGAACTCATTGTCATGTTCAAGAAACCAATTTGAAATGATTCGAGCTTTGTGACATGGTGCATTATCCTGCTGGAAGTAGCCATCAGAGGATGGGTACATGGTGGTCATAAAGGGATGGACATGGTCAGAAACAATGCTCAGGTAGGCCGTGGCATTTAAACAATGCCCAATTGGCACTAAGGGGCCTAAAGTGTGCCAAGAAAACATCCCCCACACCATTACACCACCACCACCAGCCTGCACAGTGGTAACAAGGCATGATGGATCCATGTTCTCATTCTGTTTACGCCAAATTCTGACTCTACCATCTGAATGTCTCAACAGAAATCGAGACTCATCAGACCAGGCAACATTTTTCCAGTCTTCAACTGTCCAATTTTGGTGAGCTCGTGCAAACTGTAGCCTCTTTTTCCTATTTGTAGTGGAGATGAGTGGTACCCGGTGGGGTCTTCTGCTGTTGTAGCCCATCCGCCTCAAGGTTGTGCGTGTTGTGGCTTCACAAATGCTTTGCTGCATACCTCGGTTGTAACGAGTGGTTATTTCAGTCAAAGTTGCTCTTCTATCAGCTTGAATCAGTCGGCCCATTCTCCTCTGACCTCTAGCATCAACAAGGCATTTTCGCCCACAGGACTGCCGCATACTGGATGTTTTTCCCTTTTCACACCATTCTTTGTAAACTCTAGAAATGGTTGTGCGTGAAAATCCCAGTAACTGAGCAGATTGTGAAATACTCAGACCGGCCCGTCTGGCACCAACCAACCATGCCACGCTCAAAATTGCTTAAATCACCTTTCTTTCCCATTCTGACATTCAGTTTGGAGTTCAGGAGATTGTCTTGACCAGGACCACACCCCTAAATGCATTGAAGTAACTGCCATGTGATTGGTTGATTAGATAATTGCATTAATGAGAAATTGAACAGGTGTTCCTAATAATCCTTTAGGTGAGTGTATATTTGTAATAATTTATATTTGTAAAAAGTTGATTTAAACATATGCAAACATGTTGTATGCTCATAGAATTCTCTTATTAATTTTGGGTAGTCTACACTGTCAAATTGTTTTTAATTTTGTTTGAAATCGGATCACATGAGTAACTGCAAAATATGGTTGGCGGCAAATGTTTACATAATGAACATGTATTTTACATATAAATTTTGTCAGGGTTCTGTTACTTGGATAAGGTTTTATTCTTGGTTTGGAATAACCCCCACCCCCCCCAAGCCCGTAATATATGTGCATTTATGTTTTTACTCTATATGAGCATATTAGGATATTTAATATATGAGACATATATGTCAAAATATGTATTATACATACATAAACATATATAATATATGGGATACATTTATATGTCAATATATGGAATTGTTCCAATTTCTAATAGGTTTCATATATGTTTTTACTTTATATGAGCATATATTGCATATATTGATATTTCATATATGCACATATATTACATTTCCGTATGGGTTTGCCTGATGAAAGTGGCAGCATCCGGAGGTAACACTTGTTAATAAATCCATCTTCTTTTGTTAATAAAGTTATATGTTTAATATAAGTGAGTTTGTCATTGTACTGTTTTGTTGTTGTGTTTTTCATTAAGAATAATAATGAACCCACTATGCAAGCAATTGCCGCCCCCGAATTGGCGCTAATTTGGAAAGTAAAATGCGCATGGGCATTCATAAGTGATTTAAAAGTGAGGTGGAAAAGAGGGAAAAACTCCAGTTCCGCCTGCTTCTTTGTCTCCTGAAGCCTCTAAACAACTGTGACAAAGGTGACAGTGTCGCCGAAGAGGCCAGGAGGGGACAGCAGGGTGTCTAGGAGGAAGGATTTGTCCTTGCCTTTTATATCAGACAAATTCAACAACAAGTGTCTTTCTGTGGCCACCATCTCCTTCGTGGCATGGAGAGACAGGTCAGTGGCCTGGCGCAGCTCTTTTATTGCGTCTGGGCTCACTCCCTCGCCTTCATCCAGGTCCTTAAGGAGGTCAGCCTGGTATGGCTTCAAGATGGACATTGTATGCAGACACGCTCCAAAAGTTAAATGTGTCTAGAATAGTTATCCTAGTTTTCAGTGACAATGACATAAATTATAAACTAAGTATGAAAAATGTCCAGAGTTTTCATGTTATTATATTTTTAACAAAAATGGTGGGGTAAAATGCCCCCACTCTGAAAAAATTTGCTTTATAAGTTTACAGGAAAATCACCCATACGGAAATGTAATATATGTGCATATATGAAATATCAATATATGCAATATATGCTCATATAAAGTTAAAACATATATGAAACCTATTAGAAATTGGAACAATTCCATATATTGACATATAAATGTATCCCATATATTATATATGTTTATGTATGTATAATACATATTTTGACATATATGTCTCATATATTAAATATCCTAATATGCTCATATAGAGTAAAAACATAAATGCACATATATTACGGGCTTGGGGGGGTGGGGGTTATTCCAAACCAAGAATAAAACCTTAATCAAGTAACAGAACCCTGACAAAATTTATATGTAAAATACATGTTCATAATGTAAACATTTGCCGTCAACCATATTTTGCAGTTACTTGTGTGATCCAATTTCAAACAAAATTAAAAACAATTTGACAGTGTAGACTGCCCAAAATTAATAAGAGAATTCTATGAGCATACAACATGTTTGCATATGTTTAAATAAACATTTTACAAAAATAAATTATTACAAATATATATTGTTTACATATATGATCTTAACATACTGCACAGTACCATATAGAAATTCATTATTTAAATATCTGTAATATATGCATATATACTAATTTCACTATAGGTATTTTATATGTGTATACAACTATATAAATCTATATAAATCCATATAAAATCCTATATAAGCATACTGAATGTTTGCATATATGTTGTTTAAATAAACTTGCATATATAAATTAGACATATATTCTTTACATATATTGCATTAACATAAAGTACCATTTAAAAAGTCATCATATAAATAATTTTAATATATGTATATATAATAATTCTTCTATGGGTATTTCATACATGATATAAACCTATATCTTCATATATCGTGAAGATGTATATATGTGCTAATAATGTATTGCCTTATATAAAACATACAGTGGGGAGAACAAGTATTTGATACATTGCCGATTTTGCAGGTTTGCCCACTTACAAGGTGTAGAGGTCTGTAATTTTTATCATAGGTACTCTTCAACTGTGAGTGACAGAATCTAAAACAAAATCCAGAAAATCACATTGTATGATTTTCAAGTAATTAATTTGCATTTTATTGCATGACATAAGTATTTGATACATCAGAAGAGCAGAACTTAATCTTTGGTACAGAAACCTTTGTTTGCAATTACAGAGATCATACGTTTCCTGTAGTTCTTGACCAGGTTTGCACACACTGCAGCAGGGATTTTGGCCCACTCCTCCATACAGACCTTCTCCAGATCCTTCATGTTTCGGGGCTGTCACTGGACAATACGGACTTTCAGCTCCCTCCAAAGATTTTCTATTGGGTTCAGGTCTGGAGACTGGCTAGGCCACTCCAGGACCTTGAGATGCTTCTTACGGAGCCACTCCTTAGTTGCCCTGGCTGTGTGTTTCGGGTCGTTGTCATGCTGGAAGACCCAGCCACGACCAGTCTTCAATGCTCTTACTGAGGGAAGGAGGTTGTTGGCCAAGATCTCGTGATACATGGCCCCATCCATCCTCCCCTCAATACAGATGCAGTCGTCCTGTCCCCTTTGCAGAAAAGCATCCCCAAAGAATGATGTTTCCACCTCCATGCTTCACGGTTGGGATGGTGTTCTTGGGGTTGTACTCATCCTTCTTCTTCCTCCAAACACGGCGAGTGGAGTTTAGACCAAAAAGCTCTATTTTTGTCTCATCAGACCACATGACCTTCTCCCATTCCTCCTCTGGATCATCCAGATGGTCATTGGCAACTCAGATGGGCCTGGACATCCGCTGGCTTGAGCAGGGGGACCTTGCGTGCGCTGCAGGATTTTAATCCATGACGGCGTAGTGTGTTACTAATGGTTTTCTTTGAGACTGTGGTCCCAGCTCTCTTCAGGTCATTGACGAGGTCCTGCCGTGTAGTTCTGGGCTGATCCCTCACCTTCCTCATGATCATTGATGCCCCACGAGGTGAGATCTTGCATGGTGCCCCAGACCGAGGGAGATTGACCGTCATCTTGAACTTCTTCCATTTTCTAATAATTGCGCCAACAGTTGTTGCCTTCTCACCAAGCTGCTTGCCTATTGTCCTGTAGCCCATCCCAGCCTTGTGCAGGTCTACAATTTTATCCCTGATGTCCTTTCACAGCTCTCTGGTCTTGGCCATTGTGGAGAGGTTGGAGTCTGTTTGATTGAGTGTGTGGACAGGTGTCTTTTATACAGGTGACAAGTTCAAACAGATGCAGTTAATACAGGTAATGAGTGGAGAACAGGAGGGCTTCTTAAAGAAAAACTAACTGGTCTGTGAGAGCCGGAATTCTTACTGGTTGGTAGTTGATCAAATACTTATGTCATGCAATAAAACGCAAATTAACTATTTAAAAATCATACAATGTGATTTTCTGGATTTTTGTTTTAGATTCCATCTCTCACAGTTGAAGTGTACCTATGATAAAAATTACAGACCTCTACATGCTTTGTAAGTAGGAAAATCTGCTAAATCTGCAGTGTATCAAATACTTGTTCTCCCCACTGTATATGACATCACTACTCGGATATAGGGACATATATGTACATATATTACATTTCCGTATGGGCAGAGTACAAGCATGTTTTAGCTTAAAATTAAAAAGACAAGCCAAAATAACTGTAGATAAATATGAATATTATTACTGAACCATTTTGAAAATCAACCATTTTGAAAAATATTGTTAGCTGATGCTAACTGGCTGGCTTACTAGCTAGCTGATGCTAATGTGAGGTAATTTTTAAATATAAAGTCCAAATATTTTTATTCAACCACCTAGTTAGATTACATTTGATGGAAAAACAAAGAATGTGATGTTCAGAACATGGTGACTACAGTATTTATGATAGTGGGAAGCTTCGCAGTGAAAACTTCTGCATCACTCTGGTCAAAGTAGTCCATAGCAACAACAAAAACGTATCTTGATTTTATCTAGTGGTTATTTTGGGAGAACAGTGTGGGGGGGGGGGACATTTTACCCCATGGGGGCGTTTTCCCCCACTCTACCCTAAGCTTTACCCACCAAGGCCAAAGTTGTTCTACTAATGTCGTGGCCTTAGGGATGATGCCGAGTCAGGGGAGAGATGTCTCTTCCACCTTAGGCATTGCCTCATACCCGTGTTTATTCAGCCCCAATACTGACGAGTAGTTCGATACTTGGGGGCTGAAGACAGGCAGAAAATGCTTTATTCCACGATCTCGACACCTCGGTGTGGAGATGGGGAAAAGGGAAGCCCCATCGCGGAGGTTGCGCTTTGCTAGGCAGGAAACATTCATCGAGTTTGCTTCTTTGTCGAACCTCTTGCCTCTTGGCCAGTCCTCTGTCGCTTATTGTCAATGCGTAATGTGTTGTTTACTCCTGTGCTCTTCTAACGATCTTCTGCATTTATATTTAAAGACTTTAGTATTCCTCATTTGTGCATGTTGCTTACTACACTGACACGTTACAACTTTTTAAATTTATTACAATATTTAAATGTTGTTCTCACAATGGCAGTAAATTATTCAGAATTCATTGATTCTCCCTACTACTACTTTTTTTTATCTATAACATTTTTCTTTCTAAAATATCTATTGATAATACTTTTTTATATTTTTCAAAAATCTTTTGTTTTATTTTAATTGTTTTTATTTTAATTTTAAAATTTTATGATTTACTTACTTAATAGCTTTTCATTAAACTCACAAACCCCAGTCTGAGAAACCCTGATGTAATGTAATATTTAATGCACTTCATGTTATTGATAATAAAAAATGGAATATATTTTCTTTCTCTTTGTATTTTTATAGCAATATAATAATTCATATATAATTCAAAGTGATGAATGAGTTAGGTCAAAAGTAATCTAAAAGTAATCAAAAAGTTGTCAGATTATATTATCTGAAATGTGTAATGTAATGGATTACGTTACTGACTATTTTTGTCATGTAATTTGGAATCAGTAACCGACAACAATTTGTAAGTAATCTACCGAGGCAACAAGCCTTGATAAGTGAGTCGTTGAATCCTTCATTCAGCTGATTAGTTTTATGAACAAAGCAACTGACCGTATTTTTGAATGGGTCATTGAAACATTGACTCACCTGATTTGGTAAAAGGGCAGATTCATTCAGTAACAAAACACTGGAACAGCTTGACTGGATAAAGTATTGTTGACCAACGAATAAGTATTGTTGTCGTGTCACAATCTTCATTTTGTTTACATCCGCTTTCCCATAAGGTGCAATCTTGATATAATATCTTGTAGTGTGTGATGCACCACGATTTTCAAATATTATAAAGTATGGATGTTTGAGATTTGAAGAAAAGTGAAAAAAATTCTCCTTGTGTGATGCAACCAGATTTCATAATCAGTTAGGGTTTAAAAACTCCTTTTATATGAGCCAGGCTTTAGTTATTTAGTTTTTCCTCTGTAACCATTTGCAAATTGGCAAGTGATGATGCCTAGTGTTTCAAAATTTGTTCCGATTTTAAAATTCACATAGTGTATTCCAGTCTTAAGCAAACTCCACTAATTAATTAAAAATGTTAATTTTAAAATATTAAGAGAAATAAAACCTGGCATTAGTTTACTATCAGGAATTTGTCATGTTGTGTCACCCCACATCCAGTGTAGACAGCATCACTAATTATAATGGGTTTTATTCAATGCTATCTCACGACCAATTCGTATGTATTTTACGAGTTGGCTAATTCGTACGGATTTGTACGTTTTGTCTAAACCCCAGTGACGGGTAGGTTTAGGGGAGGGGTTAGGGGGAGGTCATTCATGAGTGAGGTCGTACAAATTCGTACGAATTAGCCACCTCGTAAAATATGTACGAATTGCCGTGAGATTGGGTTGGTTTTATTGTCTTGCATCTATTGTATTGTCTCACGTCACACTGCCTGCGTCAGTGAAGACACAGTTTTGCACTTTATCCTCATCAAGCCCAAACAGACTATTATGTGCCCAATGAATTTATATCATCACCAAGTCATGTGCTGTAATATTCCCCATTATTTCCCTACCATGCATCAACGTTTAGGAAGGTTAAAACATACTTCATTATGCATGCTATGAATCTGAGATCAGGTGTTTCTGTAATGATTTGGTATCTGTGCTGGTAGAGGGCTTGAATGAAATCAATAACTGGTGACACCTGTCTCCAGCACAGCCGAGAAAGGATCTATCATAGTAGAAGCGTGATTTATGCCGTTAGAAGACAGATCAGGAGGACAGGACACAGAGACAGATGCGGGCGGATGGAGAGATGCAGATAACGATAGATGCACATCCTTCTTTGCCAGAAAGTGTCAGGGAACAAGACTGCTGTATTTTTTCTTGTGTTTTCCTTTTCCCACCAGCAATGAAAGGTCTGTAACCATCAGTGCCCTTTTATCTCAAGCAATATATGTGAATGTACATGCATTACTAAACGAGAACTGCTAGTGATAAACACAGTGATAAATGGACAAATCATTGCAGCAGGTGAAGAAATACTACATGCTAGAATTGTAGTGGAATTGTATGGCAGTACAGTCTTTAACTATTATTTGTGTATATTATTATTGTGATGTATTAAATTCTATGGTCACTCTTCTAGGACATATGTGTGAACCTGAGGAGAAATCACTTCATACATCTGCTAAAAATTGCTGACACCAGTTGGTTAAAAGTAATGGTAAAGCAAAAAGGTTCAGAAAAGTTAAGTTCCCATTCAGTCGGTCACTTCCGACGCCACGTCGGAGACCGACGAATAGGAATCTCGCTAGCGAGAGCCAATCTACTTTGAGTGTAACTAAATGAGCCAATGCACATTGGCATGCAATGATTGCACCAGTTGCTCATGCCACTCAGCGTGGGTATAAATGAGGCACAGGTGCTTGCATCAAATTAGCTTTTTGCTTCGGAGCCGAGTGGTGGATGGTTTGTTCTGAAATCACTCTCTACAAAGCGTGTGTTAACATTATAACGAGTCAAGCTCTTCAGGTGGACCTCTCCTCATTTGGTGTTGGAGTGACGGCACTGCAGCGGGGTCGATTTTCTCTCTTTCTTTTTCTATTTTGTTTTATTGAGCAAAAACAAAAGGCTGTTCTCACAGCTGGTTCGGTGTGCTGTTAAGAGCACTGTTTTCACGGCTGGTAAGAGATCGCCTTCTATGAGAGAGAGAGCGCGCATGACAGGCTGCACATTTCCCTGTCTGTGTCGCCACGACTATCCCCCTGTGTGCTTCAGCACCGCGGAGTGCAGTTTCCCTAGAAGAGCTACACAGATAGTGCTTGTGTCTTTTTAAAGATGACATTCTATCTGTGTGTTTCTGGATGCGGTTGTTTCCTGTCCTCACTGACGGCCACGAGCACTGTTTCACATGTCTGGGCGTATGCATGCTGAGACGGTGTTCGTGGGTGGTTCACGTTTTCTAATGAGAACATGACCACGTCGGCACGCCGGTCACGACTCTTCTTTCTCCGGGAAGCTTGAGTCCCCTTTGTTGTTGGCCAGCCGCCGCTCGTGTGTAAAAGCACAGCCGCGGGTCTGCTCGACACTCTGGGAGACCGTGGAGATCAGCGAGAGCTGCCCGCCGGGGAAACCCGGATGGACCTCTTGCTTCTCTGCGTGTCGTGTGCCGTCGAGCTGCCGGGCTGCAGCGCGGGTTGTCACGGCAACCCAGCGCTCGCTCAGCACTCTAGGTGCGCTGTCCCCTTGCCTATTTCCCATTGTAGCGCCCTTCCTGGTGGCCAACAGGAGAGGTCTACTTCAGTGAAATAGCTGGGGTGACCTGAGGAGGGGAGGGCTTCTCCTTCGGGGAAACAACCCCCTAGGGCCCCTCTCCCTCTAGCGCACTGCAAGCTGTGCAGCTTCTGGATGGAACTGCTGGCCCTTCTTATGAAGGAACCTAGCATTTCATTCGGGGCTCCAGCTAAGGATCAGATGTCAATCGCTGCATCGGAGAGAGGGCTGTTGTGCTCTGGGAATGAGGATGATGCTGAGCCCACTGTAATGGTGTGTGCTTTGCTGAATCAGATTCAGAGTTAACAGCCATGCTTTCCCTGGATCTTTCCCGGATGTGCATGGAAAACTTGGCAGTATGGAACTACTTTGGTGCCAAAGATATGGAACGCCAAGGGGGCCAAAACTGCATAAGTTTTTCCTCTCTCACTACCCTCAATGGTGGGGTGGCTGTGCGCAGACCACCTCCGCCCTGCACTTTTAACGCACGAGGGTAGTTCTGAGTCGGGGTTGAGCTGTGCATGTTGACTAACCGTGATCAAAGTCACGGCGCAGGCCCTCGGCCAGACGATGTCCACCTCGGTGGTCCAGAAACTCCCCCCTGCTTGCCTTGCTGAGGTGTGAGTGGTCGTCAAGTACACTTTCTCGATGCTCCCATCTCACTTTCGGTGACACTGTTGAGAACTGGGCCCAGCAGTTCTTCGCAGTCAGTAGCAGGCTGAGGCAATCAAGAGCTTCCCCCGACGCACCACAAGAGTGCCTCGTGGGCCGCCCCTCAGTCTGCTCGTCGCCAAAGGTGTCGTCCCCTGCGAGCAAAAAATAAATAAATAAACGCATCGGCACAGCCTTGCTCTAGTGTGTCCGTCGCAGGAAGACGACGCCACCCGTCTCTGCTGCTGTTTAAGTGGTCGGTGAAACATCACCTCTGAGACGGGCGACCTGGAGATGGGCGGGGCTGCTCTTCCCCGGAGGAGGGCTGGGCAGAGAATCTTTTGAGTCAAAATTCTGTTCTGCTGCTGGTGTCACAACCAGTGGTGCCCAAATTCTCAAAAAAAAAAAAAAAAAGAGCAGTTTTCTATCTCTGGGTCCCAAGGGGGTTCGGAGAGCTGTGGACGGTCCAACGCCGGACCACACTCATCCTCCTCCTTCGCCAGCAGGCGGCAGTGGATGGTTCGAGGACGCAACCAAGCCTTCTCACGTACCCTCTGCCCACTCGTGGAATCAGGTAAGTGTTGCACAGCACACTCACACCCCGCTGCGGGCCGCCTCCACGAGAAAGCAGCCCCAGCCCGGTACCTGCATTCCACCTCGCTGCCCCACGGTGGGTACGCCGGTCGTTCCTTTGGTCCCGCTTGTACGGTCTCTGCAAGCCTGGCTAGTGCTCCCCAGCCCGTCTCGCTGGCTCATTCGAACCATCAGGCTCGGCTATGCGATTCAGTTCGCCCGGCGTCCCCCCAGGTTCATGGGCGTCTGCTTCACTTTGGTGAATGCTGCAGATGCCCATGTCCTGCGTGCGGAGATTGCAGTCCTACTGGCGAAGGATGCGATAGAGCCGGTCCCTCCAGCCGATATGAAGACAGGCTTCTACAGCCTGTACTTCATTGTACCCAAAAAAAACGGTGGGTTATGGCCAATCTTGGACCTGCGAGTTCTGAATCGGAGCCTTCACAAGCTACCGTTCAAGATGCTCACGCAGAAACGCATTTTCGAGTGCATCCGTCCCCGAGATTGGTTTGCAGCGATCGACTTGAAGGACGCGTACTTTCATGTCTCGATTCTCCCTCGACATAGGCCATTTCTGCGCTTTGCGTTCGAGGGTCGAGCATATCAGTACAAAGTCCTGCCCTTCGGGCTGTCCCTGTCCCCCCGTGTCTTTACGAAGGTCATGGAGGGGGCCCTTGTGCCCATGAGAGAACAGGGCGTTCGCATCCTCAACTATCTCGGCGACTGGCTCATTCTAGCACAGTCTAGGGATCAGTTGTGCGAACACAGGGACCTGGTGCTCAGACATCTCAGCCAGTTGGGTCTTCGGGTCAACTGGGAAAAGAGCAAACTCGCCCCCATGCAGAGGATCTCTTTTCTCGGTATTGAGTTGGATTCGGTCAAACGGACGGCGCGCCTCACAGAGGAGCGTGTCCAGTTGATGCTGAACTGCCTGAACACGTTTCAAGGCAGGATGGCGGTCCCACTGAAACAATTTCAGAGGTTCCTGGGGCATATGGCGGCCGCGGCGGCAGTAACACAGCTCGGCCTGCTTCATATGAGACCGCTTCAGCATTGGCTTCACGGCCGGGTCCCGAGATGGGCGTGGCAATGCGGCACTCACCAGGTGAGTATCACACCGGCCTGCAGCCAAACCTTCAGCCCGTGGTCAGACCCCTTGTTCCTTCGGGCTGGGGTGCCCTTGGAACAGGTGTCCAGGCATGCTGTGGTTTTCACGGATGCCTCTGCCATGGGCTGGGGGGCCACGTACAACGGGCATGCAGTGTCAGGGGTTTGGACGGGCCCGCACCTGCATTGGCACATCAACTGCCTCGTGTTGCTAGTAGTACATCTTGCACTAAGCCACCTCAAAAGGCTGTTACGGGGCAAAGATGTATTGGTCCGTACGGACAACACTGCGTACATCAACCGACAAGGTGGTCTGCGCTCCCGTCGCATGTCGCAACTCGCCCGCCATCTCCTCCTCTGGAGTCAGAAGTGTCTGAGGTCGCTTCGGGCCATTCATGTCCCTGGTGTGCGCAACCGTGTGGCCGACGAGCTGTCACGAGCTACGCTCCCAGCAGAATGGCGACTCCACCCCCAGGTGGTCCAGCTGATCTGGAGACAGTTCGGGGTGGCACAGGTCGACCTGTTTGCTTCCCCAGAAATGTCCCACTGCCAGTGGTTTTATTCGCTGACCGAGGGCACACTCGGCACAGATGCACTCGCGCACAGCTGGCCCCGGGGTCTGCCCAAATATGTGTTTCCCCCAGTGAGCCTACTTGCACAGACACTGTGCAAGGTCAGGGAGGACGAGGAGCAGGTCCTGTTGGTGGCGCCGTACTGGCCCAACCGGACTTGGTTCCCGGAGCTTATGCTCCTCGCGACACCCCCTCCCTGGCCGATTCCTCTAAGGAAGGACCTTCTGACTCAGAGACGGGGCACCCTTTGGCACCCGCGTCCAGACCTCTGGAAACTTCATGTCTGGTCCCTGGATGGGACGTGGAGGTTCCAGGTGACTTACCCCAAGAGGTAGTTAACACCATCACTTCGGCACGAGCACCGTCTACGAGACAGGCTTATGCCTCGAAGTGGAACCTGTTCGTCGAGTGGTGTTCTTTTCACCGAGAAGACCCCCGAAGATGTTCGATTGCGTCTGTGCTTTCCTTCCTGCAACAGGGGTTGGAGCGTAGGCTGTCGCCCTCCACTCTCAAAGTCCATGTTGCTGCAATATCTGCTTATCACGATCACGTAGAAGGTAAGTCGGTTGGGAAGCACGACCTGGTCGTCAGGTTCCTCAGGGGGGCGAGACGGTTAAATCCTCCTCGACCTCCCTCCATACCCTCTTGGGATCTTGCTCTGGTGCTCCGAGCACTTCAGAATGCTCCATTTGAGCCTTTGCAGTCGGCAGAGCTAAAGATTCTGTCTATGAAGACTTTTCTGTTGGCTGCACTGGCCTCCATCAAGAGGGTAGGGGACCTGCAGGCATTTTCGGTCGACGAATCGTGCCTAGAGTTCGGGCCGGGTGACACCCACATGGTACTGAGACCCCGGCCTGGCTATGTGCCCAAGGTTCCTACCACTCCCTTCAGGGACCAGGTGGTGAACCTGCAAGCGCTGCCCTTGGAGGAGGCAGACCCAGCCCTAGCTTTGCTCTGTCCCGTCCGTGCTCTGCGGATCTACGTGGATAAAACGCAAAGCTTCAGGACCTCAGATCAGCTCTTTGTCTGTCACGGAGGCCAGCAGAAGGGAAAGGCTGTCTCCAAGCAGAGGATGGCCCACTGGATAGTGGATGCCATCACCTTGGCTTACCAAGCACAAGGTGTGCCCTGTCCGCTCAGGGTGCGAGCACACTCTATTAGAAGTGTTGCATCCTCCTGGGCGCTGGCACGTGGCGCCTCGCTGTTAGACATCTGTAGAGCTGCGGGCTGGGCGACACCCAACACGTTCGCTAGATTCTATAGCCTAAGTGTAGAGCCGGTTTCCTCCTGTGTTCTCACCTCAAACGGGTAGAAGCACTGAGAGGCCCTGGCTCTTGTCGGCTTGCTGCGCTACAGCGCTTATATTCTCCAGAAGCAAACTCTGTTGAGTCCTCCATCACCCTTGGTGCCGGACGTGGCGGAGCGTCTGGCATCAGGCCCTTTGCCGCTGAATCCTTGAGAACCGGTACTGGGCTGGGGTTATATGAGTGACCCTGTGGGGATCCCATATATTTTTCCACGGTCGCTTCTATGGAAGCCTGTGTCTTTCCCTTGGGAGAGCCCCCCCTTCAGTGGGGCTGGAGCCCCCTCTCTGTTGCGGGCTATGGCTCAGCATTGTACTCCACATAACTCCTTCGGGTACGATGTGGGTTCCCCAGCGTTCCCTTCCACTAGGGCACGCTTTCCCAGTGTTATCCAATAGTCACTCAGCGGGTCATGCGGAACAGCAGTGATGGACTTCTCTGTGTGAGCACCGTCTCATCAGGTAAGAGAGCTCAGGAGGCTCACACAGGGCACTGGAAGGGGGCAGAGGCCATGGCGCTTTGGTAGGGATATCTATTCGTCGGTCTCCGACGTGGCGTCGGAAGTGACCGACTGAATGGGAACATCTCGGTTACGTATGTAACCCTCGTTCCCTGAAGGAGGGAACGGAGACGCCACGTCCCATCGCCATGTCCTCTGTACCCTGCTGGGGTGCCAGTTCACCTACTCGGCTCCTTAGCAAAAAGCTAATTTGATGCAAGCACCTGTGCCTCATTTATACCCATGCTGAGTGGCATGAGCAACTGGTGCAATCATTGCATGCCAATGTGCATTGGCTCGTTTAGTTACACTCGAAGTAGATTGGCTCTCGCTAGCGAGATTCCTATTCGTCGGTCTCCGACGTGGCGTCTCCGTTCCCTCCTTCAGGGAACGAGGGTTACATACGTAACCGAGACGTTAGTTTTGGGGAAAATTTGGGGAAAACATTTGCAATGTACTGTAATATTTAATACTACAGTATATTGCAAGTAGTATTTAATATTACAGTATATTACAAATGTCTATATGGCATGTTTTCTACACCATTTGGAGAGCAAAACTTTGTGCCACTTTCGAAGTCAACGTGATCTCACGAGTATTGTGTATTTTACGTAAAGTGTGATTTCATACACACTGAAATGTACAATATTGACGTATTGACAGCACTAAAACATAAATTATTTACAAATTGACAGTACTAAAACGTAAATTATTTGCATATAAATAACTTTTCAGACATACAAATCCTTATTTATGAATATTAAAATCATGACATTAATATTTTGAATCTATTGTATTCAGTTGTTATATCAATGACATTAAGTTTTCAGACGCATTTATTAAATGCAGTTTACTCATCTACTTAAAAGTAAATTAACATTTCGCTCTGTTCTGTGACTTCTGCTGCAAACTCTTTTTGAAAGATTACATAATGTTAAACAAGAATGCACTTTAAACCCTTAAAATGAATTTTTGTTGTTTATCATGTAATATTTATTTTGTTTGCCATTGGGACACAAAAAGGTGTTTTCTCAGGATAGTCCTATGTTGTGACTGACAAAAGAACCATAAAATACGCCAAAAACGCAATTTTATTTGCCACTGTAATCCAAATCTTTAGAATTCATACGTTTGCGAGTAACAGACCCAAATTCGATCTTCATCTCCATTATCAGCGGCGACCGCAAACGTCAAATCCCGCACTCCAAATTCAAAAAGTGCTGCCCCAGGAAGCTTTAAAACATTTTTTTACGGCAGTGATATCAAACGCTCATTGGCTCTCACCTGCTACGTCACAGATTGTGACATGCCGTGTTTTGGGTGATGTGCATTTAAATGAGAAATGGGCCGTGTCACAAATGGCACACTTCATGTGCACTTCATATGGCTGCTGCATGTCTGTTAAGTCCATGAGACCGTAGGGTGTCCCATTTGTCATTTTAGATTTGTCAGAAGGGTGCTCGCGAGCGCACCCCTTTGTGGTCGATATTCTCCCTCGATTGGGAGACTTTTGCTGAGCCCACACTGAAGTGAGCTCCGCAGCAGACTTCTTCCTGACAGTCAAAGCGCTGTTACTAAAATGAAAGTGCGGACTCGTAGAAAGACCGCAAGTGTTTAAGGCTGATTTATACTTCTGTGCCAAACCTAGCTACGTCGTAGGCTGTGTGTATAGCCTATGCGTGGCCTATGGCATAGCCTGATGTGCACCTCTCCAAAAATTTAACACGTCAATTCTACGCAGACCGCAAATGCTGTGATTGGTCTGCCAAAACCCCTCCCTCAGGTAAAAAAAAAAAATCTGCATTTCGCTTGCGGATTATAAATTATCTGTCCGATATTTAACAACTCAAGCTGCAGCAAAAGTCACTGTCTATTTGCTGCCATCACTGCTGCTGCTTCACAACAAGTTGCTTCTTCTTCGGCTTTTAGGTCCAATGCAGAAGTATAAATCAGCCTTTAGGGTGCCATTTGGGACAGGGCCATGTGCGCCTTCACAGAGTGGAGCGGGATAAGATTTTCAGCAACTAAAGGTGCGTTCATGCCATGTCGTAATTACATAATTATTCTGAACTGTAAAAAGCCTTCAAGGGCTTGTAGAACTTGTAATTACAACGTGTACACCGATCAGTGTATGACATCAAAGTACTACAAGAGCGTTTAGAACACTTAAGCCGCGTTTCCACCTAAATTACCTGGAAAAATTTGTCCCAGGAACTTTTTACCTCCCAGACCTGTTGCTGTCTGCGTTTCCAAAGCGGTCTAAAGTAACCGTGAAGATTAGGCAAATTAGTCTGTTGACGTAGGACTGCGCACGACTAGTTCTCGCTGGATTTTGTCCTCTGCATATAAGCTTAATAAAGCCTGAACCTCGTCGTCGGCCCATCGTCATATTTTTTAAATTCTTGATTCGAATAGAAAACAACTCTTACTGCATACACCGCAACAGACTTTTAAAAATGGTAGTTGAAATAAAATCCTGCGTGGAGTCAACCAATCAAAATGCTGCGTGAACTCAACCAATCAGCATGTTCAGCACCCAAGTCCCACCTCCGAAAGTTCATGAACTTTGAACTTTCTGAGGGGAACATTTTTATCCGAAACTTCATTTAGACCCTCGTCCCTGTGGTCGAAACACCCAGAGTACCACTCCAAAGTTCCTAGTTCCTGGGGAAAGTTCCTGCGGTGGAAACGTAGCTATACAGAGCTTTCTCTGTACCTCATACAAAACTACTATATACAACCACAGAGGACTGCGGTTGCAACACATCACCGCTTTTGACATTTTTGCAATAAATTAATTATTGTGATTCCACTTGTCTGTCTGTTATGTTTTTCTTTATAACTGTACATATTTTCAAGAAATGGTAATGGGTAGGTTTAGAGGGAGTAGTTGGATTAGCGACTCAAAATATCTTTTTAATGCTATATTTGTTACTAAAAGTGTCCCTCAATGATTTGACAGGTTTATGGTTACACTTAGTATTTCAACTCGTCATTTCTAGTATTAGGTTTATTATAGTCGGTGGTATTAGATGATGCATTTACTATTGTTTTTGTTTGTTTTTGTTTTTTTGAGAAAGAGGCCATTTACTTGGTCCACAGATAGGAAAATGAGGTTTGCAAGGGTCCTGTACTGGGAGTATCATATAGAAACTGGCAAGCTGTGAGCAAGTACATGATGTAAATGCAAATCATTTACGGCACAGTCTGTCTCCTCCTGGCTCCGTGCCATAGCAACCACAGTCTCATTTCAAATGTGTCATGCTGCATTATCATCATTCACACATGCAGGCATTCACACACACAAGCTTACAGTTCAGTGTTCTTTGTCATCTTTTGTCTGACACTTTGACCAGAAGCCAAACTGAATGACAGAGCATATCTGATGTCTTCCTTGGTTTTCAATTAAATTTAAGTAGTACCAATTGTTTAATAAAACAAGAAATATATTTTGTAAAGTCAATAAAGAACACATTACATTAATGAGTATTTGTTCAAGTTTCCCCACATACAAGAAAATAAGATCATATAACCGCACTAAGGATACACTTAAATACTTAAAACTAATCCAATTTAATTACATCTAATTATATTTAAACATTTATGGAGGACTAGACCTATCCACATAGGCATTAATCCAGGCAGTATTTATTTATATGTCTTTCAGTAATTTGGCACATTGAATAATTATGGAACCTAGTTTCCCTCTAGGCACATTAGAGAAAATGAGGATGAAAGGGAGGGAAAGAAAATTGATGAATGCCAATGACTTGTATTTTGTTACAAATGGATTCCCTTAACTATAGATTGAAGTGACAGCAAACAAAGCAGGTCATTCGACTATTTAATGCAAAGTCTTCAAATATACACTTATGCAGTATCACTTGCATTGTAGAATATTCTACAAGACAAAAAGACAATGCAAATCACAGTTTTTCTCAGTCGCTTTGGTACATTTCTCAAATCACAACTGAAATTCTCAAAACTACTTGTTCGACCTTCACATCTAGTCACTTGTGGACATCATAAAAGCAGTCTCATTCTTTTGAACAAATTGGAAATGCTTTGGTACATTCATGCAGTTGTTTATGTACAGTTGTCTGCTGTTTCCTACATTATCAATTGCTAATGTCATGTTGCTCAAAATGAATTACACTGGTTATCTGTTGAATAGTCTTACCCCTCAGAACATCTAGGCATTGGTTCATTAGTCATTAAATACAAAATGGTTGAACTAGTTTTCATAATGTGTCAAATATATTTTCTATACATTTCTATTAGACTTGTTTGTAAGTGTGTCCTGAACTGATGAATTGTGCAGATGAATCTTGAATTTCACTAATGAAGGGGAATGTAGATCAACCAATGATTCAACCAGCTCAGAGATGCATGTCATGAATCTTCATTTAGAAGGCGTATATAGACAGAGCACAACACAGAGTTACAATTTCTTAAAAAAGGAAGAACAGCAAGGAAACAAATAGGGTCAACAGCCGGAAAGAAGAAGAGGGGTAAGGATGTGTGGTGGAAGGATAAAAATGCAAAACAGAGGAAGCGGTAGATGAGGCAAAAGAAAGGCATGTTTCTGATGAAATAAGGACCACTATTGTGGACCATGTTCTCAATCATGACCTTACAGTGGCTGAGGCGGGTCGAAAGGTACAGCCGAATGTTGGGAGAGCAACCGTTTCCTCAATTAAGCATTTTGTACATAGAACAGGTATGTATTTCAACAATGTGCACTGTACTCTAATACTGTATACTTACTGTAATGCTTCATTTTACAGTAGCATATTACACTTGCATTTTACAGTATATAGTAAATGCACTTTATACAGATACTATATCACACAAACACACATACACATGTATGATATATAAAGTGTATGTATATATAGTCTTGTCTTTTTTCTTTTATATATCACAATGACATTGTACTGTAATTTGTTGACAGACCAACAGTAAAAGTGTAACTGTGAATCCTTGAGTCTCTTGCAATCAGTAGCCCAACAATGTACAGTAATGTGTCAATTTGTACTGTTAAAATTGATATATGCCATGCAGAAAATGTGTCTTGTGCATTTTCAGTCATTGTCATCAAAATCGTAGCCATAGTTTACATCTGAAAATACTGACAGAGTACACTGTTATATTGACAACATGACTAAACATTTTGACTTGATTTGATCTTGTTTGTGAACAATGACACAAGGACTTGTCATTTTGGTGGCACTGATATGTTCATTGATATAAATACTTTACTTTTGAAGGTGAACTAAGGATTTTGAGCAAGTTACAGGCTTTTGCAGGTAATCCATTGTGTGGTGCTGTTTGTACGAATTGTTTCGAGAAATAAACTTACTGGAGAAATGTACCAAAGCGAATGAGAAAACTGTAAAAAAAAATAATACAACTATAACTATACTTGACAAAACTCAACTGAACAATACTTTTAGTTGTCCTATTCAAAATTGCCGCGCAAATAGTTATAATATTTTAGAATAACTTTAAAATGTGCTCATTGTTTTTAGTAAAGCACAAATGCAATACTTATACATTAGGCTCCACATTTAGCCCAATCATAGCACACCAGCTCAGTCAATTTGGCCTGAACTTTTAATGAACAAATTAGCTAATAACTCACCATCTGTAATGAACGAAAACCCTGTCATACAAAATTTATGAGGAATTTTCATTTGTGCAATGGAGTTGCCTCATTTAGTACACAGAGCAAAAGGAGGGTGGTGGAACATGAGTGAAAAAATGTGATACAGATTATTGATAGATAGATAAGATAGATAAGAATAGATAGATAGATAGATAGATAGATAGATAGATAGATAGATAGATAGATAGATAGATAGATAGATAGATAGATAGATAGATAGATAGATAGATAGATAAGAATAGATAGATAGATAAGAATAGATAGATAGATAGATAGATAGATAGATAGATAGATAGATAGATAGATAGATAGATAGATAGATAGATAGATAGATAGATCATTTCACCATAAGTCTCTTTTATACTGTATGTGCTAGAAGAACTAAGAGATTCCCTCAGCCTTGACCTCCAGCTATCAGAGCTGGCAGGCAGCTTTTACGCTCGGCTGTTCCATTACTTTTCTCCTTTCTGTGGCATATTAAACAGATTAATAGAACTGCACTCTGGGGAGGGGGAAATGCCAGTCAATCTAACCTGCCGACACAAAGGCGAGAAAAGCAGACACGCCCGCGACTCATCCTGAGAGCTGATAAGAGAAAGACAAATGTCACATGAGAGGAAAGTGGAACTCTGTGAATGTTGACTTTCAGCTTCAATTTTGTAAGCAGAGGAAGAATCTGAATAATTTGCTCACTGAGCAAGTACCAGTGAGAAGTGGAGACTATTAAGGGTTCCTGCTATGGCTAGCATCAGTATCGCTATTTTTCATACTTCTCTTAGAGATTTGAACAAACCACAAACAACTTTAGTGTGTAACTAATCCCACACCATTTGATCAGAAGATCAAATGCATTTATTTAGAATCAGCAAAAATTATTGTGAAAATTTATTCAGTTGAAAAGTGTGAACATAGTTAAAATATAGCTGTGGCACAAACAATATTCAATTAGTTAAAATGTATGAGATTAAAAAAATGTATTGATGATAAACCAGGTTATTATGTATTTAAAACACATTCAGTTTATTAGTACTATTACAGAAATCTTACCTGTTTCTTGCCCATTGTGTATAACTGACAAATATGCATCATATTTATCTTATTAGTTTGTTTGAGCAATCCAAATGGAAATTTTATACGCAAAAATCCCATAGACATACATTAAGCCATATCTAGGAGCCAGACTCAAGGAACGTTATAGCAACCAAGAAGAGCCATGCCCTAGTTTTTACATGGGCAAGCAACACTCACATTTATCAGGGGTCTTAATCACTGTTTCCTAACCAGAGGTACATGAACACACACACACACACACACACACACACACACGCACGAACACACACACACACACACACACACACACACACACACACACACACACAAACTGATATTTTGAAGAATGTTGGTAAACAAATAGTTCTGGTTACCACTGACTTCCAATGTAAGGACAAAAAAAAAAACAGTCAGGATTCCAGATTTGGATTGACAAAATTTTCATTTTCCCTTCAAAGAGATCTAAAGTTGTACAAGAACAAATAACGCCATTCCAGAGCATTCCAAAGACGAGGTCCCATAACAGAGAAATATCCAAAATAGTTTTAGATGAGTTTGAGATATTGTATTTTCCATTTCCATTTTCTAGTTTTATCAATTTTGTTGTGTGTTTGTTACTTTTTATTTGTTTAATTTTTTTGCTTTGGCAACTTTTTTTCAGTTAACGTTTATTTTATTTACGTATTATTATCTGAAGTAATGGAAATGTTCTTTTACGGTTTTAGTTTAGGTCTGAGGAACACTCAAAAGTATGTAATGACCTTAAGGGAGCAACGTTCTCCTCCAATCATGTCCTAAAGCAATTAATAACCAAATAAATGTAGCTAAATAATTTTATATTACTTAAATCGAATCAAAATGTTCTGGAAATGCAATGAAACTTATTTAACAACTATCCCCACACTCCATGAACACATCTCTGCTTAATGCTGAAGAAAGGATGCTTGAGCCATTCTGTTTGGGTTAAGAGGGTACATAAGACAAACAAGGTTGGAATTCAGTGGTCTAAAGTGGTCTGCTCATCTAACTATTGGAAGGATTAACAAATTGGCTGGTTGATGAGACACATCAGCATATAGCTGTTTCTGTCACAAAGACCTTCAGATCATTCTTCCCTGTAAAAACAATACAGTGCTTCATTACATTCAATCTCATCTAATATCTCCCTCTCCCCTGCAGCTATGGGTAAAATGAAAGTGAGGTCTAACTGTCTATAGTATTAGCAGCTTAATCGTCCTGTCCTGCTCCCCGCAGGCGTGCCAATCGTGCACATTTTAGTTTAATTGTAAACCATCTTGGTCCATAACCCGCAGTCAGCACCTCGCTGTGAAGCGTGAAGGGAAATGGAGGTGTGAGATATCTATTCAGTGAACTTTACGTAAATGCTGCTAGATGTTACTGGTCTAGCACCAGCTTCTGTGTGTCAAGCCCTCATCTTAATTCTCACAGGAAAAAAAAAAATCAATGCTGATATCTACTATAGCCAACGCAGAGGTATACCTACTAATATGCAGTGCCACCTGCTGAACCAACTTAAGTACTGCTGATTAGATGGAATACATCAGCTATGTGCTCTATGGCCTATTTATTCCATTTCTGCTTGGCATATACACAGATCAGGCATAACATTATGACCTAATATTGTGTTGGTCCCACTTTTGCTGCCAAACAGCCCTGACCTGTCGAGGCATGGACTCCACTAGACCCCTGAAGGTGTGCTGTGGTATCTGACACCAAGATGTTAGCAGCAGATCCTTTCTGTAAGTCCTGTAAGTTGCGAGGTGGGGCCTCCATGGATCGGACTTGTTTGTTCAGCACATCCCACAGATGCTCGATTGGGTTGAGATCTGAGGAATTTGGAAGCCAAGTCAACACCTCAAACTCGTTGTTGTGCTCCTCAAACCATTCCTGAAATTCCATTTTTGCTTTGTGGCAGGTCGCATTATCCTGCTGAAAGAGGCCACAGCCACCAGGGAATACCATTTCCATGAATGGGTGTACATGGTCTGCAACAATGCTTAGGTAGGTGGTACGTGTCAAAGTAACATCCACATGGATTGCAGGACCCAAGGTTTCCCAGCAGAACATTGCCCAAAGCATCACACTGCCTCCGATGGCTTGCCTTCTTCCCATAGTGCATCCTGGTGCCATGTGTTCCCCAGGTAAGCAACTCACACGCACCTGGACATCCACGTGATGTAAAAGAAAATGTGATTCATCAGACCAGGCCACCTTCTTCCATTGCTCCGTGGTCCAGTTTTGATGCTCACGTGCCCACTGTTGGCGCTTTCAGCGGTGGACAGGGGTCAGTATGGGCACCCTGACTGGTCTGCGGCTACGCAGCCCCATATGCAACAAACTGCGATGCGCTGTGTATTCTGACACCTTTCTATCAGAACCAGCATTAACTTCTTGAGCAATCTGAGCTACAAAAGCTTGTCTGTTTGATCAGACCATACAGGCCATCCTTTGCTCCCCACGTGCATCAATGAGCCTTGGCTGCCCATGACCCTGTCGCCAGTTTACAACTGTTCCTTCCTTGGACCACTTTTGATAAATACTGACCACTGCAGACTGGAAACACCCCACAAGAGCTGCAGTTTTGGAGACGCTCTGACCCAGTCATCTAGCCATCACAATTTGGCCCTTGTCAAACTCGCTCAAATCCTTATGCTTGCCCATTTTTCCTGCTTCTAACACATCAACTTTGGGGACAAAATGTTCACTTGCTGCCTAATATATCCCACCCACTAACAGGTGCCGTGATGAAGAGATAATCAGTGTTATTCACTTCACCTGTCAGTGGTCATAATGTTATGCCTGATCGGTGTATATATATATATATAAACAAGAGCACACTGCAACAATACTGTCTTCCAATCTATAATACATTAATTTGCACGACTTGAAATTCATTTCCAGTGTGACAAATGAACCATGACAAATTAATGTCTTTTTCTTGAACAATCTTATGATCAGACCAAGGAGTCATTGTTTTCTTGGTTAGCATTGCCCATTATCTACTAGTTTATTGTTGTATAATCCATGATGTTTCAATTTTTTATTTTAGCAACTAGGCAGTAAACAGTACAGAATGCAGTGCAGTATGTAGTACACTAGTAGCCTATTATTGAACATAGCCTTACTGCCTAACAGGATTTCCACTATTCAAAAGTTTGGGGTCAGTAATGTTTTTAAAATGTTTTTGAAAGTCACTTATGCTCACCAAGGCTGCATTTATTTGACCCCAAATACAATTTAAAATAACTGGTTTCTGTTTTAATATATTTTTAAATGTAACTTATCTAATATAATTTATAACTCCAGTCTTCAGTGAATTCAGAAATCATTCTAATATGCTGATTTGGTGCTCAAGAAATATATATATTTTTTAGTGTTAAAAACAGTTGCTTAATTTTTTTTTCTTCAGGATTCTTTGATTAGTAGAAGGTTCAAAAGAAATCTTTGACATTATGTCTTTACTGTCACTTTTGATCAATTTATAGGGTAACACTTTACAATACGGTTTCATTAGTTAACAACTTCAGTTAACATGAACTAAGAATAAACAATTCTTATACAGCATTTATTAATCTTTGTTAATGTTAATTTCAACATTTACTAATGCATCATTAAAATCAATGCATTATTACTAATGCATTATTACAATCAAGTTAAATTTGTTAACATTAGTTATTGTGAACTTACATGAACAATGAACAACTGTATTTTTATATTAACTAACAATAACAAAGATTAATAAATATTGTAACAAATGTATTGCTCATTGTTAGTTCATGTTAGTTAATACATTAACTAATGTTAACAAATGAGACCTTATTTTAAAGGGTTACCATTTAATGCATGCTTGATGAATAAAAGTATTCATTTCTTAAAAAAACTGTCCCAAAACGTTTGAATGGTAGAGTACATACAGCACTACCCCTACATTTTGACCCTTAAATGTTAAAATGCATGGAAAGCTCTTTAAATATATGAAAAATGTGTAACATTTGCTTCTTTATTGTCACATGTAGGGGTACTAGCCTCAAAAAGCATCATACAAAGCTCAGAGATATGGAATTTTATATTTGAAGAGTAAAACGTAGCAGTTGTTGTATATTCCTGTAGCTCAAGTCAAACAGAGTGTGTAGCAACTTAGCAACACCAAGGTCAAAGGTTTGATTCACAGGAAATGCATGAACTGATAAATTGTATACCGTGAATACAATGTCAGTCACTTTGTATGAAAGCAACTGCCAAATCAGCAGTTGCTGATAAATAAAAATGTATAGCATGGGTCAACTGGGTATATAAACTGCAAATAGTTAATTATTCAGCTTTCCTTGGAATTTTCAAAGAATTATCAATAAACATAGCCATAATTAAAATAAAAATAACATGATTTTTATTCATTTTAATGTGGCAAATGTTTACAGTGATAAAGCACATTAACTAATTAACATGTTTCATGAATAAGATGAATAATTAAACATTACACCTCTGTTTTTAAAAAACACGATTTCCCAGAGATGATAGAGACCCTGCAAAGTGCAGGTCTTGTCTTAAACAAGGTGGTCATAGTCAGTAACTGGACCAGAATGCATCTACATCCTCTCTTTATCTGATCAATGGGCCTCTCCAGACTCTCAGACTGTTAATTGATGAAGTAATCCAGTCATTAATCACTGTAGGGGGCTAATGAGAGACGTCTGAGTAAATCATGCTGCTGCCTTGTCGTTGTTGCCATCATCATCATCAGCTTCCTGTGCGTGTGGACAGAAGAGAGTGCAGAAGAATGCCTGGAAGAAGGAAAACCAGGCAACACATTAAAAGAGAGCAACTGAACTACATACAAATATGTTTTTAATAATCATTTTGTTCAGTTTATATTTATATTCATAAATGGAGTTCTGGTCACCATGATTTTGCCAAGTAAGACATGTTCCTTCCAACATATTTTGTTGATCCTTGAACAACATTCATGTTCGAAAATTTAGTCTTAACCATATCCTTACCCCAAAACCTAACCCTACCCATAAGTTATCCCTAAAATCAGAGGGAAATGATAGGTTGAATAACACTGATGTAAAAGTACCTAACCCTGGTTGTAAGCCTAAACTTGACATAAACTGTAAACTTTTCCCTCAAATCTGATTGGTTTATTGGAATGTTGTTCCAGGATCAACAAAGATGTTTATCCAGGAACATGTTTTATTTGGTGAAATCACTTTCACCATATACATATATATTTTAGGGCTTGACATTAACACCCCCCAAATGTGGGTGGATTTCAGCAGTGGCGTGTAACGCAGTCACTCTCACTAGCCACTTTGGTGGGTTGTTTATATTATTTTATTATATTATTTATATTACTTTATATATACATTTTTCAAATGTAGTCTTTTAAAAAGGCATCTGAAATAAAGTGCAATGTAGTGTTGTCAAAAATATAGATTTTTCGATACATAGAGTCCTTTTTTGCTTATTGAGCTTAAAGAGTCAAATACACACAAAATAATGTTGGTCTTGGCGAGTATTCACGTACAGTAAACACAGTCAGTTATGTTTTAAGTGAACGTAAAGTCAGGTCTTAAAGTGAGCAGCCTAATATACCCAGGGTTTTTCCTGCATTGAAAATTTTTTGGCGGCCGCCAAAACGAATTTTTGTCCCGCCAAAGCCTTATTTGATCCGTTATTATGCTTTATGAGTGATGTAGATGGCTTCTGCGCTTGTGATAGAGTGCATGTTAACTGAGTGACAGAGAGAACGAGCAGAAAGCCCCTCCCCCACACGCTCTCTCTCTGTCTTCAAAATAAGCACTGTCTTAGCTCTTTCTCATATTTCACATATTAATCAAAATCAAAAGTTAGGAAGACCGAATCCATGTTGCATGTGGCGCATTTTTTCCTTGAATTACCGCTGGGTGTGAATTGCGCTCAAAAACATTGACTCTTTTCTGACCAGCTGACATAAACCATACTTTCAATAAACGGGGAAAAAATTCTATCCAGTTATTAAGTGTTTTCTGTGTGCTGACAAATCTTTTGCGATGTTCTAACAGACGGGATTCGCACACAAAGCATCTGCTAATGTCCGAATCGCGACCTAATGACTCCTTTGAACCGAATCATTTTAACGACCGGTTAAAACAACTGATCTATCCGACACTGAACTCATGAATCAGTTTAATCATTTAATCAGTTTAATAATTCACATCTGAAATGAGAACATAAGTGTGCTTACCCCATTTAGCAAGGGTGGTTATAAGAATTAGTCTTAATTATCGACAGTATTTTCAGGTTATTTATATTGACAATGTGTAGTAAAATATACAAAATCATTTAGTTTAGACTGGAGTGAGGTGAAACCAGAACAAAGTTGAACAAAGTAGCTGATAATTTTATTAAATTGTATATGGTAGAAAATTAGGCTATTTTTTTTATAATTTTTTTATGCTACTTTTTAATATTGATATGATTACATACCAAAACAATTATCAGTAAATAGTGTAAAAAATGAAGAACAAAAGAAATAAACATCAAAGTAAGAGATCATGCATAATATAAGATATCAAAATAAGACAAGCAAAAATTTGAAACTTATTGTCAGTATTGGGCTCGCAGATCACGGTACAGTACTTTTTACTGTGTGTGGATGACCTGTCAGCCACCACCAAAGACCATTTTTGACCAAGGGAAAACCCTGATACCTGCTGCCAAATTATGAGATAATATTAAAAATATCTATATGGCAGTTTTCCCCCATGGTATCAATTTCAAAATTGTAGCCAGTGAAAATGCTAAATGGCTAGAAACTTTGGAAAAATCACTATCCTCAGTGGCTGGAGAGCAAAAAAGTTAATGTCAAGCCCTATACTGTATACGCTGATCAGGCATAACATTATGACCACCTTCCTAATATTGAGTTGGTCCCCCTTTTGCTGCCAAAATAGCCCTGACCCATCGAGGCATGGACTTCACTAGACCCCTGAAGGTGTGCTGTGGTATCTGATGTACCAAGATGTTAGCAGCAGATCCTTTAAGTCCTGTAAGTTGTGAGGTGGGGCCTCCATGGATCAGACTTGTTTGTTCAGCACATCCCACAGATGCTCAATTGGATTGAGATCTGGGGAATTTAGAGGCCAAGCCAAAACGTCAAACTCGTTGTTGTGCTCCTCAAACCATTCCTGAACCATTTTTGCTTTGTGGCGGGCGCATTATCAAGCTGAAAGAGGCCACAGCCACCAGGGAATACTGTTTCCATGAAAGGGTGTACATGGTCTGCAACAATACTTAGGTAGGTGGTACGTGTCAAAGTAACATCCACATGGATGGCAGGACCCAAGGTTTCTCAGCAGAACATTGCCCAAAGCATCACACTGCCTCCGCCGGCTTGCCTTCTTCCCATAGTGCATCCTGGTGCCATGTGTTCCCCAGGTAAGCGACGCACACGCACCCGGCCATCCACGTGATGTAAAAGAAAACGTGATTCATCAGACCAGGCCACCTTCTTCCATTGCTCCATGGTCCAGTTCTGATGCTCACTTGCCCACTGTTGGCGCTTTCGGCGGTAGACAGGGGTCAGCATGGGCACCCTGACTGGTCTGCGCCTATGCAGCCTCATACACAACAAACTGCGATGCACTGTGTATTCTGACACCTTTCTATCAGAACCAGCATTAACTTCAGCAATTTGAGCTACAGTAGCTCGTCTGTTTGATCGGACCACACGGGCCAGCCTTCGTTCCCCATGTGCATCAATGAACCATGACCCTGTCGCTGGTTCACCACTGTTCCTTCCTTGGACCACCTTTGATAGATACTGACCACTGCAGACCAGGAACACCCCACAAGAGCTGCAGTTTTGGAGATGCTTTGACCCAGTCGTCTAGCCATCACAATTTGGCCCTTGTCAAACTCGCTCAAATCTTTACGCTTGCCCATTTTTCCTGCTTCTAACACATCAACTTATCCGACAGATGCCATACAGTGTCTGCAGAGGCATTCAGACTGTTAATTGCAGAGGCATTCTATCTCAAAATGACTTCCGCTCCCTCTTGCAACGACATTTCTTCTGTTCTCTGATGACGTCTTTTTGGCCGTAAAAGCGGGACATTCTGCCACTTACATGACATCACAGCAATAGCAAACCACAATGATTCAATCAGTTCTGTTCATCAAAATCCTTTATTTTTTCTCATTCGAGAAGCAGTTTCACTCAGATAAATGTCACGATAGGGAAGAATTTTTACCAATAATAAACCTTTACAGGTGATTTTGAATTTAAAATCATTTTTTTGAATCATTTTTTTATATATTTACTAAATATCCTCCTGAGCTGTGGTTAATTTCTAACAGGTAAATGTTAAGTAAATACCAGCAATTCAGAGCAATATTTACACAAAGAAAAACATACCTGTGGCTACAGACACATTGAGTGATTCTACTCCAGGGTGCAGGTGTCTGCGTGGAGGGATGGTTAGCAGGACGTCACACAGCTGACGCAGTTCTGGAGACAGACCGTCACCCTCTCCACCTGATAGCGCAAACAGAGACAAACTAGTGGTTAAACACATAGAGAACAAAACAATTATCGGTCCAAATAAGTTTGAACACATACCCATTAACAGCAGTGTAGGTCTGGACATCTTGAAATCTGAACATGGCATAACAGGGGATTCCGGATTGCCTTCCTCTAGCCCAACTGTGCCGACTACTTGCCAACCTTGTTCTGCTTTCACCTATGTCGTCATAAAAAATTGGTTATAGACATTAAACAATGGAGAATAAGATGTGTTTCTCAAAAGGACTTGACAGACAAAAACCTCAACCTCAATGGTTTTCTTTAAATGCCCTCTACAGGCTACATATGGAAAGACTGTTAGAAAACTTGGGGTTATAAAGGGGAGAAATTCTTGTCAGAAATTCCATTCATAAACTAAACCAGGGTTTTTAAAAGGTTTTGATGTCCTGTATGATGAACACCTTGCAAATTTATCTCCTTCCTTAAATATAAAGACAACTACGGTATATGTTTTAATATAAGCTATATATTTTAATTTAATGCATAAAAATATGTGCAAGTAATACACCAAGTGTGATATTATGAAGATATTACATTAACTGGTTTTTATACTGTCACTGTTTGAAGATTTGTTTTTATTTGTAACTGTGAAACAGTCCCACCATGATTTGACTTTCTGGTTTTTGGGGTCTTTCAGTACTTCTTTACAGTTGTTGTGTTCCAAAAAGACGGAATTTGCTTTTCTCAAATATTGTGGTGATATTTATAATTTGCAGGGAAAAAAACACCAATAATCATTATCTAGTTATATAATTAGTTTAAGTGACAGGAGCTTTTGTTTTGTTCTTAATTACTAAAAATAAACTGAACAGGTTGAAAAAACAACAGATAAGCATAGATGGCATGGCAAAAGCATGATTTGGAGAGATCACTTGGAAATATTAAATATTACCAATAGGCCTGCCTCTGAAACCTTCCTTTCCTTTTAAAACACCATTTCTTATATAACCCGATGGGTGTCAAAGTCCCAGTGCCATGTCTTGCTCATCCGTCCCTGCTCATTTTACAGAAGAATTCATCTGCAATTGTTTGGGCTCAGAATTATATTTTGATTAGCTAGTATTGCTTTTCCCCCTCAAGGGGAATTATTATAAGCTGTTGCAAATAATGTGGCAATTAGTTGAATTTGCTGTTTATTTTTGCGATCGCACAATCCTGGACGGCTGATCAAAAACTTTGACTGTAACAAGAAAGAAAACAAAATTATTATTCTCATGAATTCCAACCAGTATTTAGAAAGCAAACTTTTTTTTTTTTTTACTTTATTTCTCCAAACAAAAAATCCTTGCGGCCCCCTATAGGAATCCATGGACCCCAGTTTGTAAAACTTTGGACTAAACCACAATTGTATTCTTTAACTGCCCTCTACAGGCCACACATGTAAACACAGTAAGGTAAAGTGGAGGGATCTACTTCCAGACCTTTATTATATCTTTCAAGTTGCTGTAGCCAAACACCTCCATGACCTCCATCACACCAGCGCTGGCTTTACTCACTGTGGGCGTCAGAGGACAGCTAACAAAGAGAGCAATAATCAGAAGAAAATATCAATGGTTCATACAAAGTTACAGCTAAAAGCACATTTTAATTTAATCATAACCAGGCTAATATGACCAAATATACAAATATTGTTTGTTCATTTAACAATGTTATAACACACGTGATAAACACACAAGCCTTTTTTCACTCCACCTATTTTGAATGCTGCTGGCAATCCGATCCACTCCCAAGAAGTATGCAGACCGCAAAATGGCACCAAGATTCATCGGATCCTGCACTCCATCCAAAACCAGCCATAATGCTCTGTGATTCCTCACCTCATGAGATGTTAATGGTCGTTCCACGTTGATAAACTCGAGAGAACTTGCCTGCAGACACAATCCCTGGTGCACCTTTCCACCACACATCTTGTCAAGTGTTTGCTTACTGACTCTCTGTATCTGCACACCACGACTGACAGCCTCCTGACATACCCTCAAAATCGCATCTCTCTGTGGCCCCTCACCGTTCTTCACAAAGAGACGACTCGGCCTCCTTCTACCTTGACTGAGGGCCAGCAAACATGGGGCCACCCCGAACACAATCTCTAACTGTTCTTCATTTGACTCAGAGTCTTTTTGGATATGCCTCAAAGTCCTTCTGGTTTCTGACTCATTGAAATCCTCAAACCTCAGTTTCTTAAGCTCAGATGATATTTTTCTCTCTGTTATTGAAGACGGGGCTGCATGAGATTCTCTCCTCTGTGTTTTTGTTGATTTGGGAATATCATCTCTGGTAGCAGTATATTTATGCGGCTTAGACACAAATGTCTTTTTGAGTTTCTTAGAGGTAAATCTCTCATCTGACTTTGAAACATCGTCTCTTGGGAAGAAAAGTGCTCTTGAGCAAGTATAGCTTGCATGTTGTGTTAAAGATGCTGGTGTGATATATAATTCATTCAGTCCAACCAAACATCTTCTATCCCTAGTTCGGTTTGAGACTCGGAAGACTTGGATACTCGTTTTCCATACCTGCATATTTACCTGTAATAACTTGGTAAGGTATGCCTCAATAAACAGCTTAAACCAGCTTACGGTAGTTTGCTGGTTTCAAACAGTCTGGCTTGATGTTTTTTTCTTATCAATTGGTCAGACCAGTTGACTAACACGCAAAACCAGCTGAACACCAGTCCGGCTAAGAGCAGCAAACCTGGTTTAAGAAGTTGGTTGCGGCTGCTAACCAAAAAGCTAGCATGCCCTTCAGTATCAAAGTATCAGCAACGTTATTTAAACATTAAATGAAGCAGAAATTTCTATATTAGTACAACGCGATATATCAAAAGAACCGACCACAAGCATATCTAAACCACTAACTTATATTCGTTGTTCAACAACAAACGCAACCATGTGGAACAGCATTCACTTCATTAGCAGTTGTCAATGGGGATGTGAAGAGTGTTTTTACAACCGCTTCTGTTCCTAGGTCAGTTGTGACTACTGGCCCTGTTGCAATCTACTTCTGCAGAAAGCAGCGCAGGCTGATTTGAGAACAGCGTATTTATATCCATACCGAGCATGCGCACAATTGTCTTCCGGCTTCTTCCGCTTGTGTTACCATGCAACGAGACGCTCTTATGTGTAGTATTAACTTCCTACCCGAGTATTATTATAAGTAAATCAGTTAAAAACTTCTCAACTTTTCCATGCTTGGTGTGTATGTTTTTTTATAGTAACCGATGCAAATGGTACTCTAAAGCGTAAGAATTTTATCTTTTGAGGCTGAGTATCAGATATGGCCGACGGCTGGTGCACTGACACCGGGGGATCGGTTTACCGTTCCCGGGATGCAGTAAAAAACTTACGGATACGGTAAGTCACGTCTATAACAAAAGTATACCCAGTATTAAATACATGATCATGTCTTTTGGACATGGCAGTACCGTGCTATTCCTGGAATTACCTTGTAGTACCATGTAAATACCATGGTAAACGAATTTCAGTTCCATTGTAATGTATATATCGAAGTACCATGGTTTTGTCACCTCTACTGCACCACAATACTACCAAAATCTCTTTACTATGATTCTAAATGATTACTAAATTGTTTACATACCACTGTATTTAAGTAGCTTACCTGTATTTTTACAGTGTACTCCAAGTCACTAAAACAATACCGTTGTATTATGCCCAAAAACATGGTATTACCATGGTACTTTTTGTTACTTTTTAGAGTGCGTATACAGCGTGTGACCTCGACAGCTGCTCTGTCTCAACAACTCCATCAGCAAATGATTTCTCAGCAGGAAAGAGGAGTTATAGAGCTGGACACCTTCAGCTCTCAGACACAATCAGCCTCCAGTATGTGAAAGACACAGATATAAACCTGTTAAAAAGTAGTCACAACGATTACCTGGTATATTGTTGTGGATAATACTTTCTCTCTCTCATTCTAACACAGCCACTGATGAGGAGGAACTGGTGGTTGGTTGGCAAGAGAAGTTCTTCAGTCAGGTAGGTGTGACGGGTGTGAGGGCAAAGTTGTGTGCTACTTTTCAAGGGTGTATCTGATGAGTTCTGCTTGTTATTCATATTATGCAGTATGAAGTGGACCTTTACCAAACAGAGTCAAACTGTCAAACACCACTGGAGCGTCAGTATCACACAGATATCACGGCAATTGAAAGATCCAAAAGAAGGCAAAACCAGCGCATTTTCACCTACACAGACTTTGATCGCTTTTCCAAATGGGAAGAGGTTGGTTGATGGTTTTCAAATCTAAAAAAAAAAACATACGTAGGTCATATTTCACCACAAAATCGAAAGAAAAAATAAGAAATGGTGGTAGCACTTTATTTTACAGCCCTGTTCCGCATGTACATACTGTGTACTTATTGTATATAATTACAATAAATAGGTAATGACAGTGTACTAACCCTGAACCTACCCCTAAACCTAACCTTAATCCATGTAATTCCTTATATTACCCTGTACTTTCTTAGGTAAGTACACTGTAAGTACACGTACTGTAAAATAAAGTGCAACCCTTGGTTACACTTTATTTTAAGGTGTAATTGTTACAGTGTAATTATATATTTAAGTGCTGAGTAATATTGATTAACTACATGTACTTGTAGGATTAGGGTTTGGATGAGGGTTAGTTGCATGCAATTATGCATAATTTACTGTTATTATTACTATGGTAAGTACATGTAACATATGTAACAAGGACACTGTAAAATAAAGTGTTACCCAACCCTTTATTTTACACTTACAGTGTTCCTGTTACACATCTTGCATGTACTTACATGTTACACATCTTACGTGTATTTTTGTCCATACAATGGAAGTCAGTGGAAATCTAAACTGTTACCAGTTATCAACAGTTACCAACATTCTTCAAAATGTCTTCTTTTGTGTAACACAGAAGAAAAAGAAGGTGAGCTATCCTTTGAAGATATTTTTCATTGTACATTGCATTGTCATGACAATATGAGAAAATTAAGAATTGTCATAATGTCACAATACAGAATATCTTAATGTTTCTAAATTAGGCTTTATTTTCCTTAAAGTCAACATGAAATCAAAATTGTCAAATCAAATTTTTTATGTAATATTCCAGTATTTATTATAAATGACCTATCCGTGCACAAGATTTTTTTTTTTTTTTTACTTCATGTGCCTTTGTAATCCTTAATCAAAATAACTTCCCCTTCCTCTTGCCATGACATCTCATCTCTTTTTTTTCTGTCCCACCCTACATTTCACTTGGATATAAGTCACAATAGTCACAATTAATAAATAAATACATTTTTGAGGTGAAATATGACCCAGATATGATTTTGACATTTGGTGAGATTCACCAGTAGATATATAGACTACATATGTTTTACAGTTTTCTGAAGTTGTGATTTTATTGGCAGCAAGCTCAAAGTCTGCTTACCCCAGCTCAGTCAATGCCAACCTTCTTAGCAGAACGCATGGCCAATGTTAGACACAGGAGACAAGAGAGACGTCCTGTGTAAGTGTACCTATAAGCAGTTTCTGTAAAACATGTATCATATTTTGTTTAGGAGATTTACCTGTACATTTATTATTTTTTTTACATAATTTAGAGAGTCTAATGTTCCCAAGTCACGTTTAATCACATGGGAGCCTTCAGAGGAGTTCATAAAGAACAGCCACATCATCAACACACCAGTGCAGACCATGTACATCATGGGAGATCTTGGGCCTTCAGGGAAGTAAGTGAGACAATGATACTCTTAAATAGCCACTTATAAGGGTCATATCATACATTTTATTATAATTAATTTTACTTGAGGTCCACTTATAATGTTATTCAAGGTTTAATATCACCATTTTCCACCAGCGGACCAATTTTTCTGCTGCACCTTTAAGACTTCTATGCAAATAATCTTCCGAAAAGTTCCAGGAAAAACTCCTTTATTTCACTCTTAAGTTCAAGAATTAGAATTTTATAATATGACTCCTTTAAAGTAATGTGAAATAAACAGACAATGGTGTCCAGTTCACAAGAGAATGAGATCTGATCTATCAACTGACTGAGCTGACTGTGTTTTATAGGTTGGGCCTGAAAGAGAATGAATATGTATTATGCACCATAAAAGCGGATGGTAATGGAGTAATCACAATAAAACCAGACTTTAACAACAACAGAGGAGCCTACAGGCAAGACCCACCAATTTCTAGTAATTTCTTTTAAGAATAATGTGGGGATAAGTTCATTGTGATTACAAAAAGTCAAAGTGTATTTGACTGTCTTTCACTCCAGGATGGAAACAGAAGGGGAGAAGAGGGAGGTGTGGAGGCTGTATCTGGAGAATGCCTCATCAGACATTCATGCGGAGGAGAAAGAGAGAGAGCAGCGCATGTACAGAGATGTATGGCCAATTGTCCTTGCTTATCCTGCTCCTGGAGGGTCACTGTCTTGCAGAGTTTAGCTCCAACCCCTATTAAGCACAGCTGAAGCAGCTAATCAAGGTCTTACTAAGCATATTAGAAACTTCCAGGCAGGTGTGTTGAGGCAAGTTGGAGCTAAACTCTGCAGGACAGTGGCCCTCCAGGACCCTGGTCTAAACTTTTAGCCTTCTGTTCCAAACCCTAGAGAGCTGTCACACTGTCTGCTACCTACATAGGCACCTAGCTTCTAAGGCAGAATCCTAACTGAAATGGAATCTCACAAATGACTGATTTGAAATAGTCGTCCTTAGTAGTGACTGGTAACAGTCATGCACTCACACTACACAAATAGCAGTCACTCATAGTTGATTCACAAAATGTCACAAATTAGATTCAATTGACACTTTGCAGCAGTGAATATACACCGATCAGGCATAACATTATGACCACTGACAGGTGAAGGGAATAACACTGATTATCTCTTCATCATGGCACCTGTTAGTGGGTGGGATATATTAGGCAGCAAGTGAATATTTTGTCCTCAAAATTGATGTGTTAGAAGCAGGAAAAATGGGCAAGCGTAAGGATTTGAGTGAGTTTGACAAGGGCCAAATTGTGATGGCTAGACGACTGGGTCAGAGCATCTCCAAAACTGCAGCTCTTGTGGGGTGTTCCCGGTCTGCAGTGGTCAGTATCTATCAAAAGTGGTCCAAGGAAGGAACAGTGGTGAACCGGCGACCGGGTCATGGGCAGCCAAGGCTCATTGATGCACGTGGGGAGCGAAGGCTGGCCCGTGTGGTCCGATCAAACGAGCTACTGTAGCTCAAATTGCTCAAGAAGTTAATGCTGGTTCTGATAGAAAGGTGGCAGAATACACAGTGCATAGCAGTTTGTTGTGTATGGGGCTGCATAGCCGCAAACCAGTCAGGGAGCCCATGCTGACCCCTGTCCACCACCGAAAGCGGCAACAGTGGGCACGTGAGCATCAGAACTGGACCACGGAGCAATGGAAGAAGGTGGCCTGGTCTGATGAATCACGTTTTCTTTTACATCACGTGGATGGCCGGGTGCGTGTGCGTCGTTGACCTGGGAAACAGATGGCACCAGGATGCACTATGGGAAGAAGGCAAGCCAACGGAGGCAGTGTGATGCTTTGGGCAATGTTCTGCTGAGAAACCTTTGGTCCTGCCATCCATGTGGATGTTATTTTGACACGTACCACCTACCTAAGTATTGTTGCAGACCATGTACACCCTTTCATGGAAACAGTATTCCCTGGTGGCTGTGGCCTCTTTCAGCAGGATAATGCGCCCTGCCACAAAGCAAAAATGGTTCAGGAATGGTTTGAGGAGCACAACAACGAGTTTGAGGTGTTGACTTGGCCTCCAAATTCCCCAGATCTCAATCCAATCGAGCATCTGTGGGATGTGCTGAACAAACAAGTCCGATCCATGGAGGCCCCACCTCACAACTTAGAGGACTTAAAGGATCTGCTGCTAACATCTTGGTGCCAGATACCACAGCACACCTTCAGGGGTCTAGTGGAGTCCATGCCTCGACGGGTCAGGGCTGTTTTGGCAGCAAAAGGGGGACCAACACAATGTTAGGTCATAATGTTATGCCTGATCGGTGTAATAACTTAATGTAAAATGTTCATATTTGAGTTACATTTAAATAAACTATGTTCGCCATCTAGGCAATTGGTTTTGGGATTTCCACATCTTCAAAGGATATTTATTTTGTAAAGGATATGATATTTTTATATAATATATATATATATATATATATATATATATGTATATATATATATATATATATATATTATATAATATATTATATAACCCTTATAATATAATATATTATATAACCCTTCATAATATATATATATATGATATTTTGCCCTTGGATTTTGACTAAAACAAGGTGTCATAAGGCAAAAAAGTTTTTTTTTTTAAATTTATTAAAAATATTTTTTGTTAATTGAAATAGAGCTAAAGAAAAATAAATGTAAATATATGAAAAACAAAAAAAAAACAAAAATTAGAAATGTTGCAACTGTGGAAGCTAACAGGCATAGGTTTAAGTGTAAGTACTAAAACTATAAAAGAAAATAAGAAAATTACTAAAATGTAAACTAAAATTAAAATAACTGAAAATAAAAGCTAATTCAAAATATTAATAAATACTACAACAGTATATAAATGATACTAAAATAACACAGTTTGGAGCTTGATTGTTAGGATCACCCTTCGCTTTGGGAGTTTGGAACTCAGTGGAGTCTCAGTATGACATTTCTGGTTACTTTTTAGCAGACTCTGTTCATCGAAGCATTTTAAACTGCACTTACAGCGTCCCTGGAGCCTTATGGAATTCATTGGCTGGCCCAAGGCTCATTGGTGGATTGCTGAACCTTGTCTGGTGGATTCATCATTCACACACATTTATTTTTTATTTTTTTATTTTAGCTGTACACACGTCACAAAGATTACCTCAACAGCCTGGTTGGCCAAGACTTCGAGATGGTAAGAATTACAATTCTTATCCAAACACATGGTGTCATAATATTAAAAAACTATTTAAAATATAATACAAATAAATAAGGTAAACCCTTCATTCTGATTCTCCAAAAATTTCCTTTAGCCACCTCCAGGGATACTTCGCCTGATTGTAAATGGAGAAATTGGTGAATATAACAGTTATCCCTTATCATACATTAAAAATTAGCCCAGATTTACTGGGGGGAAAGCAATCAGTACATTATATGCATATTAAATTGTACAGTATCTGCAATATATTTTAAATTTTTTAGTGCGAACTGGGTCTCAAAAGTTACTGTTCGGATCATGTTTTGGCAATTTTTCTTTTTAGTTTCTGCTCAGGGCTATGAGTATGACAATCTTTACATCCACTTCTTCCTGGATTTACCAAACAGTAAGTCAATCTCATACACTCACAGTGGCAAACATTATTTACACAGTTAAGCCACACGTATACAGTTTTTTACAATCGCTATGACACTTTTTTCAATACTTTTAACAAATTTCCTAAACTCTTAACACACCAACACACCTACAACACACAATTGGCAAAACGGTTAATTTCATGCTCAAAATCACACATTATAAACTAAACTCCAACACAAATTTTCAAAATACAACAATACACTAACACAATACACTATGTCTACCAAAACCCTAACACATGCTCTCTTCCAACAGGAACATTTAGTCAATCATGGCACAGTGTCATAAAAACACTAACATCAGATGGAATTACAGAAACTGCATTATTTTATATGTCAAGTCTGCCCTTATACAATAGACAGTATATTTTATTGATCATAGATCTTTTGAAGCCTCTTCACATGTTTGTTTTGTTGGGTTTAGTAAATGCATGAATTTTGTTTCTTTTTCAATACAAAAAATGAGTGACCCATCTCAGAGTAGCTTTATGCCCTTCAGTTTTATTTCATTATCAGCAATCACCATGTTGACAATAGCAAGTTTTTGTTCTTCATTCAGGAGCTTTCCTGAGGGAGGTAGATGTTGAATCCTTAGATAGACAAAATACAGTTACATATTAGAGACCAGAGGCATACAGTCACTGTAATACATGGTACAATTATTTACACTTTGCAGTAGGAGAAGCCTAGAAGCCTAGGAGAAGAAATTGTAAAATACAATATCCTACCTGTTGGTTTCTTGAAAAATCTGGATAATGGATGCCACTGTGTCCCGCTGAGATTTGGCTGTACTCGTTCACCAGCCTCTCTGTGCGTTAGCCTGTGGTTTATGACATGGTCTATGATAGTAGCTCTTATTTCATCATTTACCCTAATTCTGGCCCTTCTTTGAGCACCACCATGCATTCTAACTTCTCAATCTTTACCTTGTCCTTGTCCAGGCATTCCTCTCCCTTGCCCTTGTCCCACTCGTCTCCCTTGTCCTGGTACTCATATTCCTCTCCCTCGTGCAGGCATTTTTCTTACTTTCTTTGTGTTGCTCTATATTGTTCCTTTTTCACACAAGATAAGCCCAAAGAGGCCCTCTTTTACTGTATACCATATGGCCATGTGATTGAAAGAACATCAACACCTGAACAATTCCTAGATGGGAATCAGTTGTGATTTATATATTTGCATAACTTCAATCAGCTGTTTCTCAGTAACAATGGAATAAAATACAGGGGTTATATTTGTGTTTCAATTCACAATATGAACAGCTGTTTACCTTGACTTTAGCCTATACGGTTAGGTTTAGAACATGATGTTATCTGTTCTGATATACAGTGTTAAAGCATTGGTAAATTTGGCAGTAAAAATCCATTGTTTTGGTCTTGGTTGAGCTTGTGTGTAAAAGAAGTTCAAGCATTTTAAATTTGTGTTAACTGTATGCATTTTGTGTAAAAGCAACAATAAATGTGTTAATTGTATAGCCTACACAGACAGATGTTGTGCTAACTGCGTTAAGAGTTTAGGAAAATTGTTAAAAGTATTGAAAAAATTGTCATAGCGATTGTAAAAAAAACTGTAAATGTATACATGACATTGCTTTTTGATGACAAAATCTAACCTGGCATCTTATTTTAAAGAAAGTTTTTAAAGAAAGCACAAGCACAGGGATAAAACAATAGTTATACTGTGAAAAAAAAAAACATATTCTGATTGTTAAACTAATTAAATGACTTTAGTATGACACTGTTATTCATGGTGTTGAGGCTGGTCTATGTTCTTCAGGTTGGTCCAGTGTTCCCGTTCAGTGTCTGTCTGGTGTGACTCAGACATGTCGCACACGCAGTATGGGAAAGGTAAGCCGTTATTTTAGTAGGCCCCATCAACTGGCTCTGTGTTCATGGAACTTGGGTAAGCATGTTCTCTGTTTTATAGGAGGATGTTGCCTTCTTCTCCTATCCATTCAGCTTTGAGACCTTCTTCCATAAAGAAGATGAGTCTGATGGTGAGATCTTTGATTGCCTCAGAATATCTGTAACTGAAGAATGGAAAAATAATTTACATAGACAACCACCTGATATGAAAATGAAGCACCACTGTCAATACACTTTCAGTGAATAAACACAGGTGCTGATGTTCTGTGCAGGGTCATTATCCCAGTGGCCTGTGCTGTATTTCAAAGTTCTCTCACTGGATTTTTGGCAGCGCTACAGAACTGAGGGCTATGGATTCCTGGTCATTCCCTCAACACCAGGTAGGAGTCGGACATTCTTGTTTTGAAGTATCGCATGGTGTAATATAGTGATGTTCAATTCATCAAATAATCGTTCTTTTGATTCTGTTCATTTTGAAAATGCATAACCAAATTCACAAAGCAATTATTTTGTTTGGGAGTAAAACTTTTCTTTTCTTTTTCTTTTTTTTTTTTTTTTTGGAGGGGGGGTGGGGGGTGGGGAGTAGTTTCATTTACAGAGTGTCTATTTACACTAAGTGCAAATAGCCCACCTTGTTGGTAAATGCTATTTGCACTAACTCCGCCCACTGACATCTGGTTGTGCCAGACAAAAGGACGGAAGACACTAGTTTGTGTACAGCAGCAGTAGTATAGGGGTAAAGTGAGGCAGAAAGTTTTGACCCAAATCGCCTCATGGTTTGAATCCACCTTTTGCCAAGCTCGCTCTAATCCCTTTTCCCATCACATATCAGATCGGAAAGGCATTTATTTTCAATAAAAATGAAGAAAATATTCGAAAAGTCGAAATAAAGTGTCTAACGTGTGTTTATCGTGTCTGTCGATTTAGGGGTAGGTTTAGGGAGGGCTTTATTGTCCCAATAGGGCGGCATTAATTTACTAATTTTAACAAATATAATCATTTACACTCTGTTATTGTTCCATACTGTTTTACACTTGGTGTAAATAGCATCTATAGCCTTTAATTTACCTGGTAAAAATCATAAGCAGGTTCAAATTGGAACACTTCCTCAACACTAAATAGGACAAACATTTCTTCTGATAATGAAGTACTGTAGTGTACTATACTAATGCCCCAATTTGTAACCAGCATTTGAGAATCATTAAACTTTTGGGAGTAAAATTAGGATATGGGTGGCATGGTCAAACTGGGAAACGTACAACATACAACCATTCATTATAATATTTCTAATACAAATAATTGCTGTTCTATTTAACTTGCTATAAAGATATTGATAATAAGAAAATTACATTGTAATAATAAAATATTTACATTGTAATAATATTTGTACAAGTAAGTTTTATAAAGTATATTTCTATCAGTTTGTTCAATAGTGGCTTTGTTTGCTCTCAGGGCATCACAAAATGATTTGTCGCACATGGAGACCCATCCAGTCTGGCACGGTGGCTGAATTGAGACGCTTCTTCATCGGCGGAGCACCTGAACTCGAGGACATCAGTTATGCCAGAGTACCTGGCACTTTCAGGGTGACTCATTATACATTTTGTGCTGTGAAGTTTTGTATTAGCATGTCCATTAATTCTGTTTGCATCTATTTTTAGGGAGAGCGATTGAGTCGCTTTGGCTTTCGCACTCAAACCACTGGAAGTGTGACCTTTACTCTTAATTGTATCCAGCATGCCAGGTTGGCCAACACAATCAGTGAATGCATTTTGTTACTGCAGCAGTACTATTTTGTCCCTTTGAGATTGTAAGAGCTTGTACTTTATTCAGGGCTTTTATTGATGCCAGCACCCTGAAGAAAAGGAGACAGACTGTTCTGGATCAGTTAGGAGGCCACAGTCAGCAGGGCTCTGTCTATAATGTTCTGGGTAAGGCAAGTCTAAATAACTTCAGTTAGAATGTTTATTACTATTAATTAGTGCTGTTTGCAATTAGAGATAATTGCAAGGTAAGTAAATGTTCATATTTAGGGTTAGGGATTTGAACAAACCTAATTATTCCACTTATTTCGTCCCACCCAGTTTATGCTACGGGAATTAGTGATACCTCAAATCATGCCTTTTGTTGAGGATTCAGTCATTTTATCAAGTGAAAATCGTTTGATTGCTAAGAAAAGTAATGGTTAATCTTACACTGCGTCTACACCAGACGCGAGCGGCGCGTCGTGACAAAAGCAAATAGAACCCATTATAATCAGTGATGCTGTCTACATTGGATGCGACGCAACACAACAAAATCCTGATGGTAAACTGATACCCCGTTCTATTTCAGACATATTTCAAGCGCTCACGCTACTTCTGATACAAAGAACAAATGGATCTAAATTGGTTGCATCCAGTGTGGACACGGTGTTAGACTGGTTCTCAACAAGGGGGCCAGGACCCACTTGGGTGCATTTCCAAGGGGACCGCAAGATGCCTTAAAATTAAAATAAGGCAGCGGCTATTTGCACTAAGTGCAAATAGCAATAGATGCTATTTAGACCATGTAAATAGCAACTAGATTCTATTTACACTAAGTGAAAATAACATTCTTAGCGATAGATGATATTTACACAGTGCAAATAGCTGTAGATGCAATTTACTAATCGAAATAGCATACTATGTGAAAATAGTGATATATTCTATTTACACCATGTAAAAGTAGTTCTTTGCAATGTGTAAATAGTAATTAGATGCTATTTATACTTTATTTTGACAGATACATACTATTTGCACCTCAGTTCCCTTACAGTCGGTCACATTCGACGTACGTCGAACGTCACCGACAAATTGGGATCACTTCTGGGAGCCCCTATCAGCTTCGAGTGTATACAGAAAGGGCCAATGGCCATTGGCGTGCGAGATTTGCATCTCGCGCTCCGCCCCGCAGCGCGGGTATAAATAGGAAGCGGATGCAGCGCACATTTGTCATTCACTTCGGAGCCGCTTGTATGCTGCTGAAGTCGCAAAAGAGTTCCAGTTTTGGAGAGATACAGAGAGAGAGAGGAAGTTCCTGTGTTGGTGAGAAGGCACTGCAGTGGGACCGCGAGCTCACTTATAGAGCAAAAACTGCTGTTTTTACAGCAAAACTCTGTTGGTTCGGTGAGGGCATTCCACAAAAAGTGAGTGCAAAACACAGGCTGCACTATCCCCTGTGTGTTTGCCGCGGCCATCTCCCTGCGTGCTTCAGCACGATAAAAGAGCTTTCCTCTAAAAGAGTACACGGGTGTGACACTGCGTCTTTTTCAAGATGTCATTCCACCCGTGCATTTCTGGATGCGGTCGTTCCCTGTCACCAGCTGACGGTCACAATCGCTGTCTTACGTGTCTGGGCATTCAGCACACTGAGGCAGCGTTTGTGGATAGTTCATGTTCCCACTGCAGGAACATGACTATCTCGGCTAAAGTCCCCTTACCTATGCCCCGATCTAGTGCTATTCCTGCTGGACAGCAGAATAGACCTACTTCGGCGAATAGCCACGGTGACCTGAGGATTACGATTAGGGCTACCCCGCCGAGGCAAACTCCGTGGGCCCCTAATCCCTCTGAAGCGCCGCAGCCGGTGGAGTTACCGAAAGAGCACGCTGGCCCCTCCCATGGGCGTCCAGTAGTGACTTTTGGGGCTCCAGCAGATGACAGGATGTCAATCGCTGCATCAGAGGGGGAGCTTCAGTCTTCGGGGGATGAAGACTCGGCTGTGTTGCCTCCCTCTGGGAGAGTAGCGTTGCCCGAGACAGACCCCGAGTTGACGGATGTGCTTTCCCGGGCCGCCGAAAAGGTTGGGCTCGTGTGGAACCCTCCACCGTGTCCCGAGCCTTCTAGGTTGGACAATTGGTTTCTCAGGGCGGCCCCGCCCCGGTGCCTTTCTTCCTGGAAGTGCATGATGAGCTCACAAGGTCGTGGACGGCACCTTTTTCTGCCAGAAACCGGCCGAGTGGCTCATCACTCCTCACTACCCTCGATGGCGGGCCAGCCAAGGGGTACGTGGAGATCCCGCCGGTGGAACGGGCCGTCGCGATGCAACTGTGTCCGGCGTCCGCTTCCTTCTGGCGTGGTAATCCACGTCACCCATCCGAGGCCTGTAAGTTCACGTCTAGTATAACTGGCAAGGCTTACAGAGCTTGTGGACAGGCTGCGTCTGCCCTGCATGCCATGGCGTTGCTCCAGGTGCACCAGGCCCAGGCACTCATGGACTCATGGAGGATAGGCCTGACCCAGAGCTTCTCCGGGAGCTCCGGGTGGCGATGGACCTCGCTCTCAGAGTGACGAAAGTCACCGCTTGTGCAGTAGGTCAGGCGATGTCCACTATGGTGGTCCAGGAGCGACATCTCTGGCTCAACCTGGAGGATATGAAGGAGACCGATAAATATCGGTTTCTGGACTCCCCCATTTCCCAAGTTGGGTTATTCGGCGACACGGTCGAGAGCTTTGCCCAGCAGTTCTCGGCCGCCCAGAAGCAGACGGAGGCCATAAAACACATCCTGCCCCGCCGGGCTGCTGCTGCCTCCACCTAACCGCTGGCTGCAGTTCCTCCGCCTGCTCGTCGCCGAGGGCGTCCGTCTGCCGCCCCCACTCCCGCTAAAGCCCAGCAGCAGCCTCCATCCGGGCAACAGCGTGGAGCCGGCCGCAGGAAGGCCGCCCAGCCCACTCAGGCCACTGCCAAACCAGGTGGCAAGCGACGGAACAAACGACCCTGAGACGGGCCACCCAGAGATGGAGGGGACAGCTCTACGGGAGGTGGTGTCCGCACCGTTCCCTCTCCCGGAGGAGGGCCGGGAGAGAATCCTTTGTTTGAATTCTGTTTATGTTCCACCACTGGCTTTCTCACACCCGTGCGCCCCCTCAGCGGAAGCAGGTAAGTGTTGCACTGCACACTCAGACCCCACTTTGGGCTGCTATGCCATCCAAGTCGGGTCCCTGCATGCCGCCTCGCTGCCCCACTGCGGGTACGTCTGTGGTGCCGTTGGTCCCGCATGCTCGGTCGCTGGGAGCCTGGCTAGCGCTCCCCAGCCCGTCTCACTGGCTCATCCGTACTATCAGACTCGGCTATGTGATTCAGTTCACCCGGCGGCCCCCCAAATTCAGGGGCATCCACTTCACCTCCGTGTTGAAGGAGGGTGCTCCTGTTCTACGGGCGGAGATCGCAGTCCTACTGGCGAAGGACGCGATAGAGCCGGTCCCTCCAGCCGATATGAAGACAGGCTTCTACAGCCCGTACTTCATTGTACCCAAGAAAGGCGGTGGGTTACGGCCAATCTTGGACCTGCGGTTCTTGAATCGGTCCCTGCACAGGCTGCCGTTCAAGATGCTAACGCAGAAACGCATCTTCGGGTGCATCCGTCCCCAAGATTGGTTTGCAGCGATCGACCTGAAGGACACATACTTTCATGTCTCGATTCTCCCTCGACACAGACCGCTCCTATGCTTTGTGTTTGAAGGGCGGGCATATCAGTACAAAGTCCTACCCTTCGGGCTGTCCCCGTCGCCCCGTGTCTTTACGAAGGTCGCGGAGGCGGCCATTGCTCCCATGAGAGAGTGTGGTGTTCGCATTCTCAACTACCTCGACGACTGGCTGATCCTAGCTCAGTCGAGAGAGCAGTTGTGCGAACACAGGGACATGGTGCTCAGTCACCTCAGCCAGTTGGGGCTTCGGGTCAACTGGGAAAAGAGCAAACTCTTACCCGGGCAGAAGATCTTTTTTCTCGGTATGGAGCTGGACTCGGTCAATCTGACAGCGCGCCTCATGGAGGAGCGTGTCCTGTCAGTGTTGAACTACTTGAATTCGTTCAAACGCAGAACAGCGGTACCACTGAAACATTTTCAGAGGCTCCTGGGGCTCCCATATGGCATCCGCAGCCGCAGTAACACCACTCGGATTGCTTCATATGAGGCCGCTTCAACACTGGCTACACGACCGGGTCCCGAGATGGGCGTGGCAGAGCAGTTCATTCCGTGTAACAATAACACCGAATTGCCGCCAAACTTTCAGCCCGTGGGCAGACCTTTCGTTTCTACAGGCAGGTGTTCCCCTAGAACAAGTGTCCAGGCATGCTGTGGTCTCCAGGGATGCCTCTGCCACTGGCTGGGGGCCACGTACAACGGGCTTGTAGTTTCGGGTCTGTGGACGGGGCCTCAATTGCAATGGCACATCAACTGCCTCGAGTTAGCAGTTTGTCTTGCGCTGGGCCGCCTCAAGGGGCCGCTTTGAGGCAAGCACGTTCTGGTCCGTACGGACAGCACTGCGACCGTTGCGTACATCAACAAACAGGGTGGTCTACGCTCCCGTCGCATGTCACAACTCGCCCGGCATCTCCTCTGAAATCAGAAGCATCTGAGGTCGCTTCGCGCCACTCACATTCCGGGCTTGCTCAATCATGCAGCCTACGAGCTCTCACGACAGCAAGTGCTCCCGGGAGAGTGGAGACTCCATCCCCAGGTGGTCCAGCTGATCTGGAGACGTTTGGGGACTGCACAGGTAGATCTGTTTGCCGCCCCGGACACGTCACACTGCCAGTTGTTTTACTCCCTGTCCGAGGTAACCCTCGGCGCGGATGCGCTGGCACACAGCTGGTCCCGGGGCCTACGCAAGTATGCGTTTCCCCCAGTGAGCCTTCTAGCACAGACTCTATGCAAGGTCAGGGAGGACGAGGAGCAGGTCTTGTTAGTTGCGCCATACTGGCCCAACCGGACCTGGTTTCCGGAACTAGTACTCCTCGTGACAGCACCTCCTTGGCCCATTCCTCTGAGGAAGGACCTTCTGACTCAGAGACGGGGCACCCTGTGGCACCCGTGTCCAGACCTCTGGAAACTCCATGTCTGGTCCCTGGACGGGACGCGGAGGTTCTAGGTGGCCTACCACAGGCTGTGGTAGGCACCATCACTTCGGCTAGAGCTCCCTCTACGAGGCGCCTCTATGCTTTCAAGTGGAACCTATTCGTTGAGTGGTGCTCTTTGTCGACGAGAAGACCCCCGAAGATGTTTGATCAGTTCTGTGCTCTCCTTCCTGCCAGATGGGTTGGAGCGAAGGCTGTCTCCCTCCACCCTCAAAGTGTATGTTGCCTCCATTGCCGCACATCATGATGTAGTTGACGGTAAGTCTGTGGGGAAGCACGATCTGATCGTCAGGTTCCTGAGGGGAGCGGGGAGACTAAATCCGCCTCGCTCTCACTCTATACCCTCTTGGGATTTGTCTCTGGTGTTAACAGCACTGCAGAGAGCGCCCTTTGAACCATTGCAGTCAGCAGAGTTGAAAATCTTGTCTTGGAAGAGACAAGGTGCTCCTGATTGCATTGGCTTCCATCAAGAGGGTAGGGGACCTGCTGGCATTTTCGGTCGACGAATCGTGCCTGGAATTTGGGCCGGCTAACTCTCATGTAAAGACCCCGGCCCAGATATGTGCCCAAGGTTCCCACCACTGCCTTCCGGAACCAGGTGGTGAACCTGCAAGCGCTGCCCTCGGAGGAGGCAGACCCAGCCCTGGCTTTTCTCTGTCCCGTCTGCGCTTTGCGGGCTTACGTGGACAGAACGCAAAGCTTCAAGACCTCAGAACAGCTCTTCATCTGTTACGGAGGCCAGCAGAAGGGAAAGGCTGTCTCCAAGCAGAGGATGGCCCACTGGATAGTGGATGCCATCGCCTTGGCGTACCATACCCAAGGCGTGCCTTGCCCGCTTGGGTTGAGAGCCCACTCCACTAGGAGTGTTGCCTCTTCCTGGGCGCTGCCGCACGGCACCCCGCTGACAGATATATGTAGAGCTGCGGGCTGGGCGACACCTAACACGTTCGCTAGATTCTATAGCCTCCGTGTAGAGCCGGTTTCTTCCCGTGTGCTCGCTTCAAACAGCCAGTAACACCGAAGTGCCCGTTCTAGTGTCGGCTTGCTGCGCCATTCCCCTCCTCATGGACCGGATACGTGCGCTTATTTTCTCCAGTGAGTTCCCCAGATTGGCGAACCCTGTCGAACTCCTCCGCAACCCGCGGCAGTCCGACGTGGTGGAGCGTCCGACGCCAGGCCTAACACTTGTATGCGTGTCGTGCCGTTTTCCATAGGGATCCCAATTCGTCCGACGTACGTCGAACGTGACCGACTGAAAGGGAACGTCTCGGTTACATATGTAACCCTCGTTCCCTGAAGGAGGGAACAGAGATGTACGTCCCGTCGCCACGTTGCTGTACCATCACTGCATGGCCGAGTCACTAGTTCTTCTCCTCAGTGAAAAACAAATGTGCACTGCATCCGCTTCCTATTTATACCCGCGCTGCGAATCTCGCACGCCAATGGCCATTGGCCCTTTCTGTATACACTCGAAGCTGATAGGGGCTCCCAGAAGTGATCCCAATTCGTCGGTGACGTCCGACGTACGTCTCCCCTCTGTTCCCTCCTTCAGGGAACGAGGGTTACATACGTAACCGAGACGTTTTGTTGTACATAAACAGGATGCAATAATAACAGTGCGTAAATGATTATATTTATTAAAATGGATGCCGCCTTAATGGGACAATAAAAGCCCTCCCTACACCTATCCCTAAACCTACCCAATAAATGCTTTTATTATTATTAAACATTTCGTTAGGCACTTTATTTCCATTTTTAGAACATTTTCTTAATTTTTATTGAAAGTAAATGCCTTTCCGATGTGATATGTGATAGGAAAAGAGAGAAGAGCGAGCTCTGCAAAAGGCGGATTCGAACCCGGGTCGATCGTGTCAAAACCTAGATCTTATATATTATATATTGTCACTCCTGGGACCAGTTACTCCAAAAGTTTAATCTAGATCAGAATTATCTAAATTTGGAAATCCCATGTTTTGCTATCCAGGATCATCTTACTCGTTTTTCAAAGCAAAATAAGATTTGATCACCCTGATCCAGATACACACTTTTTCAGATTACCAAATTTGGAACACCAGTGCTCCAAATGGGGTTACATTCACAATGTAGGCTACTATTAAGGTGATAAAAAAAATATATGAAATGGGAGAAAATTATATATTTGAATGCTTTTGAATTCTCTTGCAAAAGTTTTGCGTTCCCCCAAGAAACTTTATTTATTTGCAAAGAACTCAAAAGTTTTGTGAATGCATTTTTTTTGCAAGAGCATTAAAATTCTTTTTTCCTCCCATCTCATATTTTTCCTACCATCACCATGTCCCTTTAGGGCCTCCGTAGCCCCTCATGCGACCCAGAACAAAAACGAACAAATATGCATTCAATAAGGGATGTTGTTGTTAGCAACTTCTATCGACTGGTTCATCTATGATGATTGTGCCAATGTAGTTTATATACAGTACTTAAAAAACACTTAAAATTAAATATATTATTATTGTTTGATATTGACTGCTGTTTGGGGGATTCTTTTATGGCAAAAAAAATCTCTTTTTTACTTCACTGTACTGAAAGGCTTAATAGGCAGCCAATGTCTACTTCAAATTTATTACTTTAAAGGTTAAACTAATCAAGAGCAAAATAAAAATAGAAATGTGTGTATATATTACATGATTCAAATGCTACGCAACATGATTCAAATGCAACACATTTTCGAGATTTGTGAAGATTAGCGAAATTGTTGCGGAATTTTGCGGGCAAAAGAAGGTCCATCAATAGCGTAGAGATTTATAAAACATTGTTCACACAGAAGTCACTTTCAAACTAAGCAGCTTTCTGTTGATCAGCATGGGGAAATTTACGTGACCAACTGGAAAATGAAAGAAATTGTGCAAGATCCTATTGGAATGACTGAATTTTGCTCGCAAAATTTAGTTGTGCAACAGTAAATGAGACCGCACCTTTAGACGTACATTAGGGGAGAACCCGAAACATACAATAGCTGTAAACCAGAATATCATAGTGCCTTGGTGGGCTCTTTTGATTTAGGCCAGTAAAGCAACCATCCAGCAATTCCCTACTAACCACCCACAATACCCTTGCTTCGTTGTGCAGACTTCAGAAAATGTAAAGTACAGAATGACAATATATCATATTTTTCAGGATATAGTTCTTTTCTGATCCGGTGTGTGTTTGTGATTTCAGAAGCGTTTCAGAGGGCCCATAAGCGCATGCAGGAGGCAAGAGAGACTTTACCCAGAGATCTCATCAACACCTCAACACAATTAAACTCAGAGTCTTCTGCATAGAAACATTACACCTTGAACGTATATAATAATGCTGTTCATAGCATTTGTGTTTATATGTGAATAGTACATTTTTGTATTGTTTGAAATCTATTTTTTTCAGTTGTGTCATGTAATAAGAATGTATTATGCATGTAAATCCTCACTATTTCTGTGAAGGTTTTGCTTAATAAAGACATGGTTATTGTACATATTAAAATGGATTGCTTAGTTAACTTATCAAGAGTGAGGATATTTCAAAGAAATTCATATATTATGTGTTATAATATTTCACAAACTGAAAGGTGTGTTTGTGCTATCATTTCATATGTGCTATCATATACTTTTAAAATGTAGGGGAGAAACTTAGACATCAGTTTTGTCAGACATTAGTGAATCACGTTCAAAGTTAATATGAAAAAATTGAGGGGAAATGACACATCCACTCAAATGGGTTTGAAAGAGTTGGTTAAAACTGCACAAAAGGCTCAGATCTGAGAGAAGCTCAAGCATCATTTATTTGCAGATGTCACTTAGTTTTCTAATGCAGCCAGTGGGGCCACAGTACATGCACATGAATGAACAGCAGAGGGCACCATCTAATCTATAAACATAAGCCACACATAAAACATGGTAGGTTAGTCATTTGATTCATGGGAAATATAGTTACTTAGCTCTCTGCAGATTTATTCTCTACCATTTGTGCTGCCAAATTAGTGGGCAGAACAAGTATTTGATACACTGCCGATTTTGCAGGTTTGCCCACTTACAAAGCATGTAGAGGTCTGTAATTTTTATCATAGGTACTCTTCAACTGTGAGTGATGGAATCTAAAACAAAAACCAGAAAATCACATTGTATGATTTTTAAGTAATTAATTTGCATTTTATTGCATGACATAAGTATTTGATACATCAGAAAAGCAGAACTTAATATTTGGTACAGAAACCTTTGTTTGCAATTACAGAGATCATACGTTTCCTGTAGTTCTTGATCAGGTTTGCACACACTGCAGCAGGGATTTTGGCCCACTCCTCTGTACAGACCTTCTCCAGATCCTTCAGGTTTCGGGGCTGTCGCTGGGCAATACGGACTTTCAGCTCCCTCCAAAGATTTTCTATTGGGTTCAGGTCTGGAGACTGGCTAGGCCACTCCAGGACCTTGAGATGCTTCTTACGGAGCCACTCCTTAGTTGCCCTGGCTGTGTGTTTCAGGTCGTTGTCATGCTGGAAGACCCAGCCACGACCCATCTTCAGTGCTCTTACTGAGGGAAGGAGGTTGTTGGCCAAGATCTCGCGATACATGGCCCCATCCATCCTCCCCTCAATACGGTGCAGTCATCCTGTCCCCTTTGCAGAAAAGCATCAAAGAATGATGTTTCCACCTCCATGCTTCACGGTTGGGATGGTGTTCTTGGGGTTGTACTCATCCTCCTTCTTCCTCCAAACACGGCGAGTGGAGTTTAGACCAAAAAGCTCTATTTTTATCTCATCAGACCACATGACCTTCTCCCATTCCTCCTCTGGATCATCCAGATGGTCATTGGCAAACTTCAGACGGGCCTGGACATGCGCTGGCTTGAGCAGGGGAACCTTGCGTGGGCTGCAGGATTTTAATCCATGACGGCATAGTGTTACTAATGGTTTTCTTTGAGACTGTGGTCCCAGCTCTCTTCAGGTCATTGACCAGGTCCTGCCGTGTAGTTCTGGGCTGATCCCTCACCTTCCTCATGATCATTGATGCCCCACGAGGTGAGATCTTGCATGGTGCCCCAGACCGAGGGAGACTGACCGTCATCTTGAACTTCTTCCATTTTCTAATAATTGCGCCAACAGTTGTTGCCTTCTCACCAAGCTGCTTGCCTATTGTCCTGTAGCCCATCCCAGCCTTGTGTAGGTCTACAATTTTATCCCTGATGTCCTAACACAGCTCTCTGGTCTTGGCCATTGTGGAGAGGTTGGAGTCTGTTTGATTGAGTGTGTGGACAGGTGTCTTTTATACAGGTAACGAGTTCAAACAGGTGCAGTTAATACAGGTAATGAGTGGAGAACAGGATGGCTTCTTTAAGAAAAAATAACAGGTCTGTGAGAGCCGGAATTCTTACTGGTTGGTAGGTGATCAAATACTTATGTCATGCAATAAAAGGCAAAATAATTATTTAAAAATCAAAATGTGATTTTCTGGATTTTTGTTTTAGATTCCGTCTCTCACAGTTGAAGAGTACCTATGATAAAAATTACAGACCTCTACATGCTTTGTAAGTAGGAAAACCTGCAAAATCGGCAGTGTATCAAATACTTGTTCTCCCCACTGTACATGACAAAGTTAGTAATGTAACCCATTACGTTACACATTTAAGGTAATATAATTACCTTACTTTTAGATTACTTTTGACCTAACTCGTTTATCACATTGATTATAACAGTATAATCTTGTACTATATTGATATAAATATACAAAGAGAAAGAAAATATCTTCCATTCTTTGTTATTAACAACATAAAGTGCATTAAATAGTACATTATGTCAGGGACTGGGGTTCGTGATGGAAGCAGGGGGTTCATAAGTTTAATGTAAATCTATTAAGTAATTAAATCATAGAAATTTAAATAAACTATTAAAAAGATGAAAGATTGTATTTGTTTACCTGCATGTCATGTGACCACTAACCAGCAACTTAAAATCTCAGTGGGTACAAGTAAATACAGTTTATTGTGTCAAATAGGTTCAGCTGACAAAAAAGTTGGGGAATCCCTGCATCACATGTAAATATGAAATTACATAAATTTGTACATTTAATGTGTTTGAAAGGCAAAAGCCTTCCAAAGTAATTCATGGTTAAATGACTCACTAAGTGATAATTCAAATAATTCATGCATGTGTTTGTCAGGAGTTGATTAAATATGCAATGTTGCAATTTTGAGAAAATGCTGTGTGACAAGTGGCTAGTCTGTGTGTGCAATTCCACAGACCTGGAAGACCTTTTGAATGTATAAGCAGTAGGCTTTTTTAGAATGAAAATTTAAAAGATAAAAAAGAAGTAGTAGGGAGAATCAATGCATTCCTATTGATTACATGATTTCATGTTATTCTTACAAAGTAACTGTAGTCTGATTACGAGTATTTTTTGGAATCTGATTACGTAATCAAGATTACATGTAATCAGCAGTGTTGGGGAAAGTTACTTTGAAAAGTAATGCATTTCAATATTGCGTTACTCCCTTAAAAAGTAACTAGTTGCGTTACTTAGTTACTTTTTAAGAAAAGTAACGCGTAATGCTTTTTCTCACCTGGGCTGGGCTGGGCTTGTTTGTTTGTTTTTAATAACAAAAATAACATTTTTGGGCAAATGTAAAGGCCCTTTCACACCAAAATTGAAATAAGGCTGAAGGAAATGCAAATTCACCCATGTACAGTATACAAACAAGCTGGATTGCAGAAGAATAGGATGCAGGAGAAGAAAGTTTAACAAATCTAAAGTAATTTTTGCTTATGGTTTAACTGAATCATCGAAGGTCAGAAGCAAGTACATTGGTCAATAAAGTGAGACTAAATGCATAAAATATTTGTTTTATTTAACATATTTAATTATTGGAGGTTTGCATAGTATTCTGATTTTGCATTCATTTTAAGAAATGCTGAATCTTTTTTTGTTTGTGTGATGAGTAAATGCATGCTCACATTTAGTCTAGAACTACAATAACCATCATGTTTACACACAACACCTCTGCACTTACTCCCGATTTTTCTCAACATTGGGACATGAGAGCTATCAGTCAATAAATGGGAAAACAATTTTTTTTTTGAAAAAGTAACAGATATTTTGTTGTAAATTTAAAAGTAATGCTTTACTTTACTAGTTACTTGAAAAAAGTAATCTGATTACGTAACTCAAGTTACTTGTAATGCATTACCCCCAACACTGGTAATCAGTTACTACCCAGCACTGACACGCATGATCACATGGCCTTCATCTGATTTGGAAGGATATAGTGAGAACATAATGTCAGTTATCAGCACTCCTGTGTTCACAGCCCTTGAAGCAGGCACTTGGATTAAACAGAGCTCACTGTCCCTCAGACCACCTGTCCCTGTGTAAAGAGAAGCGAAGTGTGCAGACTTTTTGGGTAGCATGCTGCTGTGTGAAGTGTTCTCCATTTTCATTCTTAAAAATAAAGGTTCTTAAATGGATCTTTGTCAGGGTGTACGGTTCCATGAAGAATTTTTAAAACCCATGGAACCTTCCCACTGCACTCTTTGTAGAGAAACAATGTTCTTTAGACTATAAAAAACAATTTCACGTTATTGGTTCTTCTGTGGCATTGCTGCAAAAAGCCCTTTTTAGTTCATCCTGGCACTTTTACTTTTGAGTGTGTACTGCTACTAACTGAGTCTAAAGGGGGTGGCAATATCAGTCCTGGCGCCTATAGCACCTGCTTCTGTCAGAATGCATCCTGCCCATAAGCTCATGTCACTAGAGACACAAGGTCAGAGTGCCACGGCACCACTGAAAACACAAGGCTTATAAATAAAGAACGTAAACTTTACCTTAAAGGGAAAGTTCACCCAAAAAATCATCATTTACTCATGTCGTTCCAATTCCATAAGACTTTAGTTTATTTCGAAACACAAATGTAGAAATTTAAGATAATGTAACTTATGGCTTTCCCTTAACATTCTATTACCCTAAAACTTGTATGCTTTAAAAAGTTCTTAAAGATATAGTAAAAGTAATCAATATGAATTGAACGGATTAATCCAAGTCTTCTGAAAAAAATATCCTTGCTTTATATGATGTAATTAAGATGTAATTGTTCCAAACCTGTATGATTTTCTGATGTTGTTACTCATTGGCTCTTGTTTTGTCTTGTTACTGATGACAGATAGTGTGCAGTACATTTGAGTGAGATTTGGAAGCTGTGGTAGACAGGGATATATTCAGTTATTTTCAATTTTGTTCTTTTCCTCACACAGTTATTGTATTACTTAAATGAATAGTTCACTCAAAGATGAAAATTACCCCACGATTTACTCACCCTCAAGCCATCCTAGGATTTAGAATGACAACATGGTACGCAAATGATGAAAGAATTTTTATTTTGGGTGAACTGTCCCTTTAGATAAGACTTAAAGGGTTAATTCACCCAAAAATGAAAATTCTGTCATCATGTGCGCACCATGTTACCACGTGTTGTTTTAAACCTGTGTGACATTATTTCTTATAAGATGTTTCGAGTCATGTCTGAAGTCAACAGTCACCAAAATTGTTTTGTTATTCTTCAAATTCAAAATATATTTCTTTGTATTCTGCAGAAGAAAGAAAGTCATACAGGTTTGGAGTAAATGATGAATGAATTTTTTTTTGGGTGAATTATACCCTATGATTAAAAAGTTTGATTATAGGATGAAATATGTGCTGACTGAGAAATATTAAGGCTTTAATTTTATTTTGAATATTTTCAAAATAAATACAGAGGTTTTGTTACAGATAAATGAGAGAAAAGCAAAGGTTTCATTTGTATGAGTGAACAGCTATGGGGTAGAGAGAGCATGCTGTGCATTGTTCAGTTGGCGCTAATGAAATTGTAGCAGGCACTGCACCCAGTACATGGTAGGCGAGTTGCTGATGGGCTCTTTAAATAGTGCCGCAGAGTCTGTCATCTAAGGTTACTCATAATAAGCTAACACCCCCCATCCCCCCCCCCCACACACACACACACACACTCAAACAACAGCTCAAATAATACAAGTAGGCCTAATACAAATAAAATACATTGTAACAGAAGAATGCAAATGCTTTTATAAATTATATGCTTCACGTTTTCCTCAAAAATCCTCAAAAATTTGGCCCCAACTTCCACTGTAAGTGCCTCAACAGAGTTACAATTTTTATTTGTGATAATCAACATTATGCCACAATGTTGTCATTTGAGCTTGAACCTGAAATATTTCTTTAGAGCAGTGGTTCTCAGCATTTTTGACTCGAAGGCCCACTTTGTCCAATACTAAATTAGATTTTTATGTTTTTTTATTTTATTATTTTAATTTAGATTAGAGTTTGATTATTTGGTTCATTGTCTATTGTCAATAGTGTATGAAGCACAGCTCACATAGAAGTCACTTTTTATCCAAGCAGAGTCGGTCAACAAGGCGAATTTACGCAACCAATGTGAATTCATTGTGAAATCTGCATAGGAAAAGGTTTCGCATTAATTCCAAATTCTCCATCTTGTGGATTCCTGTTGAAATTACTGGATTTAATTACTGGATTTTCGAAAAATCGCTGAACAACAGTAAACGTGACTGTACCTTGACTTTGGCAACTACCCACAACACGCATTGTACACAAGTACTCACATTTTATTTTTTTTAAATCTAGTTATCTTTTTAACTTCTGTGATGTGTCACTTATGGTTCAGAAATGACAGAAATCTGTTATAAAGATAGCTAAAAATTCAAAGCAGATGAGATGGAATTCCTGGTGGCTGGCATGGAGGCGACATGCCTGGCACAGCTTGGCCTAATCCTGTCATCACAGTGACATCTATTAGCATATGACTCTCTTTCATTCAACCCTCCTGCTTGTGCTTTAGCTTGTCAGCCATGCCAGGCATCTTCATTAGACAGGACTGCTGCTCTGTCTGCTGATTACCAGCTGACCTTGTGTCCCATCTCTGTCCCTGCTCTCCAATGATCAGCCGACAGAGCACAAGTTATAGTCCTGCTCCGTCCATAGGGACGACCTGGCATCTTGCACCACCCAGAAGGGGGAAGTCACATGAAAGCACAAGATGCAGCGGTTCACAAGTCCCTAAACCTTTGCCTTTAAAGGAAAAGTGTGTAATTTCTGTGACAATAGCAGAAACATTTTTTTTTATTTTGACACTTTTTAAAGAAAATTTAAGAGGAGCTTACTATGCAAAATTTGTCACCATGATGTTAAGGCCCATTCACACCTAGGGCGATAACGATAACTATGATTATAAAGTTTTAATAATTCTAATTCTATGATAATAGGGATATAAGTAAGGAACCCCTGAGAAGAGTCTATAACAATTAGGCTGACCAACATCCAAATCATTTTGGACAGCCTATTTTTACCTGTACAGTGTAACTTTACAACGAAGTGCCATTTCTTTAGTCATTTGCATTCGACAACAATGGACAATTAATGGAGCTATTTCATATAACATAATATAGCAGTTTATGTTATTTATATGATTAAGTGCCCCATGTGGTATGGCCTATATAGGAAAAACACAACAGTTTAAAAACATGGATAGCCAAAGAAGCAACTGAACAAGTTAAGATACAAAGAAGAAGGGGTGACATCAACAAATTACTTTTACAAAGGGAGGCTTTATATATATATATATATATATATATATATACATACACACACTTTGTATTGTTTTTTATAATGTGTTGTCTTTTTTTTGTTTACTTTTTGTTGATTTATGTTGGTGAATACAGTGTGTTCTCATTGTTATGTGTGGTTAATTGCTGTTTTGTTTGTTGTCCATGTCTACTCAGGTGTATGTATTTAAAGACTTTCAAGTTAAAATGTTTTTTACTATATCACAGACCAAAGGGGTCAAAATCTTTGTGTGCTGTCATTTTGTCCACTACCCCGTACATATGGGTATTTAAGAATGCATCCATTAATTAGATTTTTGCTTCGGAGCCGAGTGGTTGCGGACAGCGATCACTCTATCAATCACCAAAAGACAATTATAAAGAGGAGATCTGTCTTGCTGGAAGAGTTTTATGCCGCATTCAGCTGTGTTTCATCATCTAAGCACGAGTGCTCAGTTAAGTGCAGCGATTTCAGTGGAATCCTCCACAGTGCCCTGAGCGCTCGTGGTTGGAATATTGGTTCCTGGGTGCGGGGCTTGGTTCACAGCCGCGTCCTGCCCAAGTGCCTTTCTTCCCAGAGGTGCATGAGGAGATCCAGAAGTCATGGAAGGTACCTTTTACTGCCCGAAGCCGCTTCACGGCCTCCTCCACTCTCACTACCCTGATGGTGGGGCCGCCAGGGGGTACGTGGAGATTCCCCAGGTGGAGCGTGCAATTGCGGTGCACCTGCATGCGATGGCCATCTTGTAAGTACATCAGAAATAACATCTTGTCCGCAACGTCAAGCCCCCACAGGAAGGCGACATCAAAGTGGCTCTGAAATGGGTGACCCGGAGATGGAGGGAGCTGCTCGAACCAGGAGGTGGTGATCGTACCTCTCCTTCCCCCGGAGGAGGGCCGGGCGGAGAATCTTTTGTTTCCTTTAAAAGAGTTTATTTCTGTTACGCCGCTGGCCAGGTACCCAAATTATCAATAAAAGGGCAGTTTCCTCAGTCTCTGGGTCATACTGGGCACAGTCTTGCAGTGAGCGACGCTACGCTTCCTCACTCCCAGCCTCGACCACCTCTCTCGCCACAGGCCAAGAGGTCGTTGCTTCCTCACGCATCTCTAGCTCGCCCCTTGAAGGTTCCTTGGAGCCAGGTAAGTGTCACACCACACAACGAAGGCGTCCGACGCCAGGCCTAGTATTTCAGATGCATGCCTGGGCGGTCAGCCCCTGTACTGGGCTAGAATAATTTGCAATTATAAAACACAATGATTCTGTAAAAGTTGACTAGTGAGTAGATCAGTTTACCTGTTCGGTGTGATGACGTTTAACGTCTCCGACAGTTAGCCACTTGCTAGCAGCCACCTTTTTCAAGACAAGTAAAAGCTTTAAAAAATCACAAGGGGGTATTACTGATGTATTTTATGTTATAGAATAAAAAATGAAAATATCTTAATCCTGTGTTAACAGACCCTTATTCAAAAACCCATTCAAAAAGCCACTGACTTCAGGACAATGGAACTGGAAGTGCTAAAATACTAACTCGTTTTGGCCTACAAAAATATCATCCCTGCAGTGTTAGCCTTAGTAAGTCGAGATGGTCCTGTCACAAACTCACACCACTGGTAGAGAATATTCAGTCAAGGCAAGTCTATATTAAACTGTATTATTGTTGGAAACATTCACTATGGTGGGGGAGATTATCCAAAGAACTCTAGTAAAGTATTTACATTCACACTTGTAGCATAGCAAACTGCTGATGAAAACTCATGTGGTGGGCATCGCTTGTGTGCGTGTTGTTGCGTGGTGGAGGATGGTGTGAGAGAGGAGGAGAAGTGAAGTGGCGCAGCTGTGGAGGGTGAAAGTAGAGCTCACAGCTGTGAGCAACTGTTCTGCTCTTTATTTTTACACACTGACTCTGGAGCCCAGCCGGCCCATTACAGCTGGGACATATCTTCAGGGAACAAGGACAACACAAAGGCATCCCAAATCAGTCTGTACTCTGTTTCCCTGTGGCCATTCAAAAATTACAGGCAGTGTTATTATTGTTAATGAAAATGAAAACTAAATGAAACTATTTTCATTAACTTAAAAATATATATAATATACATGGTATTTCAAGGTATACATAAAACAGTCCTACGGCCACGTATATATCATGTGCGAGGCTCCGTGAACAACTGATGGTTGGGCGAAGGGTTAACACAACCAAAGACAGACTGAATGACCTTGATTTTAAATATTTTTTAGCCTTCATAAACAGAACATTAAAAGGCAGGAAAGTGTAGGAATGGTTAGGGAAAGGACACAGCTTGGATTCAAACCCAGGTCCTCGTGATTCAACATCTCATATTTTGTGAGCAACAGCATTACCTTCTGTGCCACAGCTGTGATGTCTGTGATTTTAATGCTGTAACAGTGGACAGCTTTTCTTTTTCCCAACGTCCTGCAACTTCACACGCCGCCTCGCTCCAGCTATCAAAAAGGGGATAATCAAAAAGCAAATATTGATGTCTGCAAGGAATGCATTCCTGTTTCCACAAATCAGCTTTACAAATAAATGTCTCTGGGTCAGTTACAGGGATCCATTAAGGAAAGTAAATACATGGATGAAATCGTGTTTTTGTGGCTGCATAGTTCAGATTAAAACTGTTTTCATTTACATCTGGTTCAGGCAAAGTTTGAGACAAACAGCTTCTGTAACTGGCTGTTTCAGAGGGGATGTAGGGGTCCATTCGAATTCTAGAAACGGACACTCTGACTCGAGGCATGAAAACCCACAGCAGTTTTCCATAGAGGGTGGAGTGTGCTGGCATCCAAGGCCACAGCAGAACCTGTGCCAACTAAATGTCAAGAACTCTCGACTAAAGTCATACCACAGAAAGTACAATTCCTACAACAAAATGATTATTAATGCAAGTTATCAGTATTAGTATTAAAGGGATAGATAACCCCCCCCCCCAACCCCATACATTCTTTAACCTTAATGTAGTCTAAAAACCATATGTTTTTTCTTTTATTATTTATATTTATTATTTTATATTTACGTTGTTTAGTACAATGTCCAGGCTTCAATACAATGAAAGAGGAAACAGGGCTCTCAAGCTTGAAAAAAGAACAAAAAAAAATCGTAGCGTGTAGTGGTTGGAAGGTTGAGAACTTTCCAAGTCAGAAAGTTGAATTTTCTGGAAGACTTAAAGTCACGATGAGACAGAAGTAGCAACAGATCTTTACTTCTGTATTGTGATGTATATCCGATTGTAAAAGATTATCGAAGAAGAAAAAATTTAGGACAGTGACTTGGTTCTATACAATGGTTGTACTCAAAAACATTGTTTTTTGAGGGTTGCACTCAAAAAATGTCCCATGAACTTCTTTTGGGACCTTGAAAGTCTCAGTCACCATTCATTTACATCATATGGAAAAGAGTAGCTTGTATATTCTGTCAAATAACTGTCTGTCTGTCTGTTTCTCTCTGTCTCTGTGTCTGTCTCTGTCTGTCTGTCTCTGTCTGTGTGTCTGTCTGTCTGTCTCTCTGTCTGTCTGTCTCTCTGTCTGTCTCTCTGTCTGTGTGTGTGTGTGTGTGTGTGTGTGTGTGTGTGTGTGTGTGTGTGTGTGTGTGTGTGTGTGTGTGTGTGTGTGTGTGTGTGTGTGTGTGTGTGTGTGTGTGTGTTCCATGGAAAAACAAACAACATGAGGGTGAGTAAATGATGACAAAATGTTAAATATCGGATTAACTATTTATTTAATGCTATTTTTGTAATTATGTCAGTCCTCTTGGGGAAAACTCTAAGGCACTGCAACAGGCCCATTATTGTTCAAGCCTCATAGGATATGTTTAATCCCTGCCTAGCAAGCAAGCAATTCTTCACTCTAAATGGCATATGACCCTCTGGGTGACTTAATCCTATTTTTGACAACATACGCTCACATATGGTAGCTTGTCACACAATATCAGAGGGCCATGTCTTACTCTCAGTGGTCTGGCAGTGAGAGAGAGTGTGTTTGTATGTCTGATAATGTGTTGTCAAAGAGAGGATTAAAACACTGTGTAGGCCGTCTGCCAAGTAAAGATCCTGTTTCCTTTGTGCCTTCATATTTGACAATGGCGGAGAGCCTTGGTCAAGCTCTTGTGACTGTTCTGTGTAGCAGTCTGCTTTCTGTCATCATTATCCACAACATTTGTATAAGATGTACAATTGCAATAAAATTACAGCATATTGAAAACATAATTCGCTTATCATGCATGATGCTAAGGTGTTCAGTGTGGAGTAGTTGTCAGAGTGTTGCTATGCAGTTTATATGGTGTTTTGGACCTTTTCAGCATGTTTCTATACAGTTAGATGGTTGTCAGTGTTTCTATGCAGTTGATATTGTGTTGTTTTTTTACCACATTTTATACAGCTGGGTGGTTGTCAGAGTGTTCATATGAAGTTGCTGTGGTGTTCCAAGTGTTTTTATCATGTTATACAACTGGATGGTTGTCAGAGTGTTGCTATGCAATTGCTATGGTGTTCTGAGTGTTTTGTATCATGTTTTTATACAGCTGCATGTTTGTCAGAGTGTTACTATGCCGTTGCTATGGTGTTCTGAGTGATTGTGTCATGTTGTTATACAGCTGGTTAGTTGTCAGGGTGTTGCTATGCAGTTGATGTGGTGTTCTGAGTGTTTTAGCATGTTTTAGCATGTTGTTATACATCTGGTTTCTTCTCAGGGTGTTACTATGGAGTTGCTATGATGTTCCAAGTGTTTTAGCATGTTTATATACAACTAGGTGTTTCTCAGAGTGTTACTGTGCAGTTGCTATGGTGTTCTTGTTGTTTTAGCATGTAGCTATACAGCTGGGTTGTTGACAGAGTGTTGCTATGCAGATGCTATGGTGTTTTGAGTGTTGTTAGCATGCAGTTAGGTGGCTGTGCAATTGCTATTGTTTTCTAAATATTTTAGCATGTTGCTCTTCATCTGCCAATCACTTCGACATGGTGTCAATGTGATGACACTAGAGGTCACACTTGGGAGCCAAAAACACCTCTGATACTTCAGAAAAGGCAAATGAGAATTGGCGAGTGAAATTTGCATGCCACTCCCCAGCATATACGGTATATAAGGAGCAGCGTGCATTCACTCATTCAGATTTGTTCTTCAGAGCTGAGTGAGTGTCTCCCATACATGAGCTCATTTCCATTCACCTCTTTTGAAGACTCTCGAAGGAAACAACAAGAGTGTGATTCTTTTGGGTTCAGCCGGCACCATCATTCACAGATCCAGTCACAGCTACAGCTCTGTACAATACTGACAGTCATGCCAAACATAACGTGAACAACTTCTAACCCTTCTTTTTCTTCTCTTCTAGGTGTACTGTAGCTACTGCCAACAATTGGATACCCATTGCATAGCTGTAAGTACAGTGCATCCGGAAAGTATTCATAGCGCTTCACTTTTTCCACATTTTGTTATGTTACAGCCTTATTCCAAAATGGATTAAATTCATTATTTTTTCCTCAATTCTAAAAAAAATACCCCATAATGACAACGTGAAAGAAGTTTGTTTGAAATCTTTGCAAATTTATTCAAAATAAAAAACAAAAAAAATCACATGTACATAAGTATTCACAGCCTTTGCCATGACACTCAAAACTGAGCTCAGGTGCATCCTGTTTCCACTGATCATCCTTGAGATGTTTCTGCAACTTGATTGGAGTCCACCTGTGGTAAATTCAGTTGATTGGACATGATTTGGAAAGGCACACACCTGTCTATATAAGGTCCCACAGTTAACAGTGCATGTCAGAGAACAAACCAAGCCATGAAGTCCAAGGAATTGTCTGTAGACCTCCGAGACAGGATTGTATCGAGGCATAGATCTGGGGAAGGGTACAGAAAAAATTCTGCAGCATTGAAGGCCCCAATGAGCACAGTGGCCTCCATCATCTGTGAATGGAAGAAGTTTGGAACAACCAGGACTCTTCCTAGAGCTGGCCGCCCGGCCAAACTGAGCGATCAGGGGAGAAGGGCCTTAGTCACTCTGACAGAGCTCCAGCGTTTCTTTGTGAAGAGAGGAGAACCTTCCAGAAGAACAACCCTCTCTGCAGCACTCCACCAATCAGGCCTGTATGGTAGAGTGGCCAGATGGCACATGACAGCCCGTCTGGAGTTTGCCAAAAGGCACCTGAAGGACTCTCAGACCATGAGAAACTAAATTCTCTGGTCTGATGAAACGAAGATTGAACTCTTTGGTCTGAACGGCAAGCGTCATGTCTGGAGGAAATCAGGCACCGCTCATCACCTGGCCAATACCATCCCTACAGTGAAGCATGGTGGTGGCAGCATCATGCTGTGGGGATGTTTTTCAGCGACAGGAACTGGGAGACTAGTCAGGATTGATTGGAAAGATGAATGCAGCAATGTACAGAGACATCCTTGATAAAAACCTACTGCAGAGCGCTCTGGACCTCAGACTGGGGCGAAGGTTCATCTTCCAACAGGACAACGACCCTAAGCACACAGCCAAGAAAATAAAGGAGTGGCTACGGGACAACTCTGTGAATGTCCTTGAGTGGCCCAGCCAGAGCCCAGACTTGAACCCGACTGAACATCTCTGGAGAGATCTGAAAATGGCTGTGCACCGACGCTCCCCATCCAACCTGATGGAGCTTCAGAGGTCCGCAAAGAAGAATGGGAGAAACTGCCCAAAAATAGGTGTGCCAAGCTTGTAGCATCATACTCAAAAAGACTTGAGGCTGTAATTGGTGCCAAAGGTGCTTCAACAAAGTATTGAGCAAAGGCTGTGAATACTTTTGTACATGTGATTTTTTTCGTATTTTATTTTTAATAAATTTGCAAAGATTTCAAACAAACTTCTTTCACATTGTCATTATGAGGTATTGTCTGTAGAATTGAGGAAAAAAAATATGAATTTAATCCATTTCAGAATAAGGCTGTAACATAACAAAATGTGGAAAAAGTGAAGTGCTGTGAATACTTTCCAGATGCACTGTATACTAAAAATAGATGCTACATGCATACACTGAATAATTAAATAATTATTATTAATAATCAAACAGAAATTACCCACCCGGACTTGGTTCTCTGAGCTCATGCTCCTTATAACAGCCCCTCCCTTCTTTCTCAGAGACGGGGCACAATCTGGCACCCACACCCAGACCTCTGGAATCTCCACGTCTGGCCCATGGACAGGACGCGAAAGGCTTAAGTGGGCTATCACTCAGGCTAGAGCCCCTCAACGAGGCAGGCCTATACCTTAAAGTGGAGTCTGTTTGCTAACTGGTGTGAGTCGGGTCAGTGCTTTCCTTCCTGCAGGAGAGGTTGGAGAGTCAGCTGTCCCCTTCGTTAGCGACACATCATGATGCAGTGGAAGTCTTTAGGGAAGCACAACTTGAACATCAGGTTCCTCAGAGGAGCCAGGGGATTAAATCCTCCCAGGCCACGCCTCATTCCCTAATGGGATCTCTCTGTAGTCTTGCCGGGCCTGCAGAGAACTCCCTTTGAGTCACTGAAGTCAGTTGAGCTAAGGGCCTTATCTTTGAAGACGGCGCTCCTGACTGCACTGACTTCCACCAAGAGGGTTAAGGACCTGCAGGCATTCTCTGTCAGCGAAACATGCCTTGAGTTCGGTCCGGCTTACTCTAACGCAATCCTGAGATCCCGACCAGGCTACAAGCCCAAAGTTCTCACTGCCCCTTTCAGGGATCAAGTGGTGAACTTGCAAGCGCTGCCTCGAGACAAAGCAGACCCAGCCTTATTGTTACTGTGTCCAGTACGTGCCTTGCACATCTATCTGGACTGCATGCAGAGCTTCGGAAGCTCTGTTTTGGGGGACAGCAGAAGGGGAAGGCTGTCTCCAAACAGAGGTTGGCCCACTGGATTGTGGATGCCATAGCCTTGTCTTATCAGGCACAGGGGAACATGCCATGCCTTTTGAGTCCGAGCACACTCCACAAGGAATGTTGCATCCTCCTGGGTTTTATTCAATGGCAACACCGAATACATTTGCAAGATTTTACAATCTCCGGGTGGAGCCAGTTTCATCCCGTGTGTTCTTTCCATGTGTGGTACATCCCAGGTGGTAAATCCATGTGATGTATTCTATACATACTAACCTCCCTTCCGGTAGGATGTGGCCTCCGTAGTGCTCTTCCACCCATCTGGAAGGCAGAGCGCTTCCTCAGTCCCCAAGTGGTGCAAGGGACTACAAGGCTTCCGTGGGGCGCTGAGTAGGTTACGTCGTTGTGAGTGCATTTGTTAATGTGGTGACCTGCCGACATCTGCATCGCTGAAATTACGTAGCTCAGGTCAGCCGTTGTGGAGCTTTCCATAGGGATTCCTAGTGTCATCACATCGACACCACGTCGAAGTGACTGACAAATAGGGAACGTCTTGGTTACTGTTGTAACCTCTATTCCCTGATGGTGTCCCTCCTGCCACAATGCTGGACTGAGTGCCGGGACATGTTACTGTTCAGCACAAAACCTGAATGAGTGAATGCATGCTGCTTCTTATATATCTGTATGCGGGGGAGTGGCATGCAAATTTCACTCACCTATTCGTCTCCTTCATTCCACCATTCTATTCATCCTGGTTGGAGTTGTTTACATCAGAGTGTGCATGTCTCTTTCATGTAGCATACACAAGAGTTTAACTGGTTGATGGAAAAGTATTTTTAAAATGCATTCTAAAAATCAGAATAATTCGTACTATGGAATTATTCACATTATTTTGAAGTGCCCATGATAACAATAATGTGCATGTTCATTATCATGATGAATCGTATTACAGTATATCGGCATATGTCTAGTCATGTTGTACATGTCCTGTCCACTGATGTGATGTAAGGAAAATTCTGCTTAGAGCATTAAACCGTTTTAGTGTCAGTCTCTGCCAGTGACAATGACCTATCATGGTGTCCCCTGTGATGAATGCATTGCATCCCTGATTCCCCTCCTTGAATTTTTTTGCACAGCAGCTGCTCTGGAACGTGGTAAGAAGAAAATGAATCAAACAGGAATCTCAGTTTTAGAGACAACTGTACATGCTTTGGGTTTTGGAAGATACAGTAGTTGTTTCAGCAAGGCAATGTAATCTCTCTCCAATACTAGTAGTATCACTAATGCGAGATACAAAGAAACAAATATCTGAATCTCACCATTAAATCTGATGATTTTTATGAATGGTAAAGAATTTCTAAAATGTAGTGCAGTTCCAGAAAATCTCTTATTGTTCTGTGTTTAGATAAGGCAGATGACAAGTGTTTTACACACTGATTCCAAGATGAGGAAACCAACACTGCTAGTGTGGGAGTGTGGGGACACTACAACTGTATCCTACACATACCCATTCTTAGTCTGTAGGGTTTAATATGGAGTTGGCCCACCCTTTGCAGCTATAACAGCTTTAACTCTTCTGGGAAGGCTTTCCACAAGGTTTAGGAGTGTGTTTATGGGAATTTTTGACCATTCTTCTAGAAGTGCATTTGTGAGGTCAGGCACTGATGTTGGACGAGAAGGCCTGGCTCGCAGTCTCCGCTCTAATTCATCCCATGGAACTAAGGGGCCAAGCCCAACCCCTGAAAAATAACCCCACACCATAATCCCCTCTCCACCAAACTTTACACTTGGCACAATGCAGTCAGGCAAGTACCATTCTCCTGGCAACTGCCAAACCCAGACTCGTCCATCGGCTTGCCAGTCGGAGAAGCGTGATTCATCACTCCAGAGAACACGTCTCCACTGCTCTAGAGTCCAGTGGCGGCGTGCTTTACACCACTGCAACCGACACTTTGCATTGCACTTGGTGATGTAAGGCTTGGCTGCAGCTGCTCTGCCATGGAAACCCATTCCATGAAGCTCTCTATGCACTGTTCTTGAGCTAATCTGAAGGCCACACAAAGTTTGGAGGTCTGTAGCTATTGACTCTGCAGAAAGTTGGTGACTTCTGCGCACTGTGCGCCTCAGCATGCGCTGACCCTGCTCTGTGATTTTACGTGGTCTACCACTTCGTGGCTGAGTTGCTGTTGTTCCCAGTTGCTTTCACTTTGTTATAATACCACTAACAGTTGACTGTGGAATATTTAGTACTGAGGAAATTTCATGAATGGACTTATTGCACAGGTGGCAACCTATCACGGTACCACACTTGAATTCACTGAGCTCCTGAGAGCGACCCATTCTTTCACAAATGTTTGTAGAAGCAGTCTACATGCCTAGGTGCTTGATTTTATACATCTGTGGCCATGGAAGTGATTGGAACACCTGAATTCAATGATTTGGAGAGGTGTCCCAATACTTTTGGCAATAGGGCAAAAGTATGATCAAATTAACTGAAATATTTTGTGGGGGGAAACTGCATGTCATATTCTTTAGATTAGGCCTTTATATTATGGACTGAACCAGTCCATAGAGCATATTTGTGGCAAGCAGTCAAGGCCGAGGGACCGTGAGAACGGGGCGAGGCCGGTGGCGTGAGTGATAATAATGAGCGCAAGCTGCATGCCGCACCGGTCTTGTGTCTCACGGAGGAGCTCGGACGCATAAAAGGAGGAGCATTGACAGTGAAGGAGAGAGAGGACCAGGCCTGGATTTTATGTTGTGTTTTGTTTACATTTTATTATGTGTGTGCGACAGTCGTCCATGAGGAGGCTGCCGTTTTTACTTTCAGTTTGTTTATTTATTTATTAAAGTTTGTGAAACGTTTGCCGGTTCCTGCCTCCTTCTTCCCATATCTACATAACTCATTACATTGGTGCCGAAACCCAGGAGGGACATGCTGTCGGAGAGCCCTCGCTGCTGAGGGGGATCGCGGTGCTGAGGAGGTCGGGCAGCGCGGAAGAGGGAAGACCAGGAGTGGCTGCCCGAGGCGGTGGTGCTGGAGTGATGGAAGACCTGGTTGGACAGAGAGCTCGCTGCCATGCTCCTGGGTCGAGGTGGGGTGGCTGCCGTCCGAGAGGGAGCGGAGGAGTCGCCGGCGTTTGCCGTGGGCCAGAGCCTGCTGCCGTCCGCCATGATGGGGAGGAGCAGGGAACGCGGGGCCGGCTGCCCTCAGCTGGAGGAGCCATCACCGGCCGCCAGGGGGCGGAGGAGGATCGAGCCATCCACCGAGCGTCCAGTACCATCGCATGGCACCGCGATAAAGAGCCTCTCGGCTGGCTGAGGACCAAGCAGCAGTGTGTCCGGGAACCGGACCAAGATTTTTTTTTTCTCCTCTCTCCCCTCTCTCCCCTCTGTCGCTCCTCATGCTTCCAGCTCCTTTTCTCTCGTCTCGTCTGTCCTTACCCCCAGGTGCCCGGCCGCTGTGATTGGTCCCCCCCAGAGGGAAGGAGTACCCCCCGGCCTGCGAGGGGCGATGGGGGTATGTGGCAAGCAGTCGAGGCCGAGGGACCGTGAGAACGGGGTGAGGCCGGTGGCGTGAGTGATAATAATGAGCGCCAGCTGTGCGCCGCACCGGTCTTGACAGTGAAGGACGAGAGAGGACCAGGCCTGGATTTTGTTTTGTTTGGTTTTTGTTTTATTATGTGTATGCGCAGCAGTCGTCCATGAGGAGGCTGCCGTTTTTACTTTCAGTTTGTGTTTATTTATTTATTAAAGTCCTTAAACATTTGCCAGTTGCCGCCTCCTTCTTCCCATAACAACATACCTCATTACAATATTGTTTACAAGCAAAAAAATTGCTGCACAATGCGTCTTAGCCTACTACTTTTCTCAAAAATAGCAAACATCAAACAAGATAAACTGTAGCATCCATGTTTCTTTTTCACAGCCACAAGATGCCAAAATGTTGCTATTGTCATCACCATTCCATCTGTGACTCACTCACGCAACAGTAACTTAGCAGAAACTTGTGTACGAGGCTGTTGGTTCTCAGCATGAAAAACAAAAACTTTTATTCAAATTATAAGTTTATTATATACAGAAATGAGGCGTGACTCATTTAAACAGCCCTGATTAGCCATTGTGAACATGTGCTTAACAGACATGCTCATCGAGTGAATTTAATCATGGATTGTAAATAGCAAATCAGGCATTTCACATAAAGATGTTCCAAGATGTGCCTTTAGCATGGGCAATTTACACCCAATAATGTGCATTTTTGTAGCAAGAAAATTTTTGCATGTAGGTGTTGAGCATATTTGTTTTCATCCTTTATTTCTTTATGTTACAAACTGCTCCGATACTTGGGTTAAAGATCTAAATGCAGCTTTATTGGGACAATCCAGAAATCATTACAATGAGCAAAAGGTCAAATACACAGGTATCCAAACAATCCAAATGAGCAACAAGGAAGACAATACAGCCAAAAAGGGTAATCCAGAGAACTAGCAGCAACTCAGAAACACAGTGTAATAACATACAAGATTTCACAAAGAATGAGTGAAAACACGGGCCTTAAATAGGCAGGCATTAACAAGATAATGAGACACAGGTGGAAGTAATCAAACATCCAGTCAATGGGTTATGGGAAATGCAGTTTATGATAAGAAAGCAAAGGAGATGGGAGGAGTGCCCTCTGTTGGCGATCATGGGCACTCCAGCTGGCGGCGATCATGGGCACTCCAGCTGGCAGATGTGACACTAATTATGCATTTTTAATATCCAAGGGTTTTCTGTAGCTCAAAGATAAAATGTTTACATTGTTTACATTGACAAACCTGGAACAACTGAAGACTTACTGCAGGTCCAGTAAAAGTTAGATATTATCAGCACTAAAACTAACATCAGTCTGGCTTTCATAAATATTTAGTTTCTTCTAGTATCACATCATTCCCGAGGGAGTACTGCACCTCCAGACAGGGTGATTTGAAACATCTGATTGCATGTAAATCTGGTGAAACATTTTTCAGATGCATTATTTCAATGGCGTTCTCCTCCAGCACAGGTCCCTGAGCTGAGCCAGCTGGCCAGAGAGATTCCTGAGAATACCCATGAGTCCACTGGAATGTGCCGCTGAGGTCGAGTTGTGTCTGTTCTGGCTTACTCAGCACACAGCCATTCCATCAGAACTCTGTGTGTGTATCTTTAATAATCTCTTATATCCCCTTGTAAGCGCTTGATTTTTCCAGCCAAAGTAAAACAATCAAGGTCATTTTACTCACATATTGAGTTTTAGTTTTCAATATGACTTCAGAAAATATGTCCTCACCCTTTAAAACGGATTAGCAAAGCGAATTGAAGAACCAAAACACTAGTCCACTGAGGTTTTTTGAGAACCTCATCTTAAATACTGTCAACCAACCAACTAACCTTCCTTTTTTTTAGTTCTACAATCAAGTTTATTCTCTCAAGTTTAATCTGTTATAGTCTTTTTCTAGTTCCTCCTAGTCCTGCAAGACAGACTTTTGTAACACACTAAATTTATTCAATAACAAACAAGTTGGAGAGATAATTTAACATAAAGTATGATTTATTAGTGCTTTAAAAGTCCCCTTCTTGTATTTACTTAGTTATTATCATCTATTGTCCTTCTAAATGTAAATAGATTAACTGGTACTGTTACATTTGGCACATAAATGTTTCTCACACCAAATATGGCCCCAGTCTTCCTTATTATGTAGTATGCCAGAATAGGCACAGTTTGTTCCAAATTATAGAGCTACACTAAAAATATTTTAAAGGTGCCTGGATGAAGTACAACATCAGGATTTTGAAATCTATCTACAGTGGGGAGAACAAGTATTTGATACACTGCCGATTTTGCAGGTTTTCCTACTTACAAAGCATGTAGAGGTCTGTAATTTTTTATCATAGGTACACTTCAACTGTGAGAGACAGAATCTAAAACAAAAATCCAGAAAAATCACATTGTATGTGATACCAACCAGTAAGAATTCCGGCTCTCACAGACCTGTTAGTTTTTCTTTAAGAAGCCCTCCTGTTCTCCACTCATTACCTGTATTAACTGCACCTGTTTGAACTCGTTACCTGTATAAAAGACACCTGTCCACACACTCAATCAAACAGACTCCAACCTCTCCACAATGGCCAAGACCAGAGAGCTGTGTAAGGACATCAGGGATAAAATTGTAGACCTGCACAAGGCTGGGATGGGCTACAGGACAATAGGCAAGCAGCTTGGTGAGAAGGCAACAACTGTTGGCGCAATTATTAGAAAATGGAAGAAGTTCAATCTCCCTCGGTCTGGGGCTCCATGCAAGATCTCACCTCGTGGGGCATCAATGATCATGAGGAAGGTGAGGGATCAGCCCAGAACTACACGGCAGGACCTGGTCAATGACCTGAAGAGAGCTGGGACCACAGTCTCAAAGAAAACCATTAGTAACACACTACGCCGTCATGGATTAAAATCCTGCAGCGCATGCAAGGTCCCCCTGCTCAAGCCAGCGCATGTCCAGGCCCGTCTGAAGTTTGCCAATGACCATCTGGATGATCCAGAGGAGGAATGGGAGAAGGTCATGTGGTCTGATGAGACAGAAATAGAGCTTTTTGGTCTAAACTCCACTCGCCGTGTTTGGAGGAAGAAGAAGGATGAGTACAACCCCAAGAACACCATTCCAACCGTGAAGCATGGAGGTGGAAACATCATTCTTTGGGGATGCTTTTCTGCACCGTATTGAGGGGAGGATGGATGGGGCCATGTATCGCAAGATCTTGGCCAACAACATCCTTCCCTCAGTAAGAGCATTGAAGATGGGTCGTGGCTGGGTCTTCCAGCATGACAACGACCTGAAACACATAGCCAGGGCAATTGAGTAGCTCCGTAAGAAGCATCTCAAGGTCCTGGAGTGGCCTAGCCAGTCTCCAGACCTGAACCCAATAGAAAATCTTTGGAGGGAGCTGAAAGTCCGTATTGCCCAGCGATAGCCCCGAAACCTGAAGGATCTGGAGAAGGTCTGTATGGAGGAGTAGGCCAAAATCCCTGCTGCAGTGTGTGCAAACCTGGTCAAGAATTGTATGATCTCTGTAATTGCAAACAAAGGTTTCTGTACCAAATATTAAGTTCTGCTTTTCTGATGTATCAAATACTTATGTCATGCAATAAAATGCAAATTAATTACTTAAAAATCATACAATGTGATTTTCTGGATTTTTGTTTTAGATTCCGTCACTCACAGTGAAGAGTACCTATGATAAAAATTACAGACTTCTACATGCTTTGTAAGTGGGCAAACCTGCAAAATCGGCAGTGTATCAAATACTTGTTCTCCCCACTGTACATGCATGCTTTTGGGGTAAATATTAACCACAGCCCCTTGTGTTACAGTATGTAAGAGGTTTTGTCGTTCCAAGATAGAATTTTATGGTGAGGCAGCATGACCCAATACTGCTTTACTTCATACTTTAAACTATGTATTTTACCAGTGCTAATGTGGTATATACTTTTCATGCTTACTGAAAATATACAAATTAGGATGAAGCCACAAGTCGCTTATTCCAGCCAGGAACCATCACTTAGACAGGCAGGGGCTGTCTGGCAGACATTTTTACGTGATGTAAAAAATGGTGACTAAATCTGAAAACAATGTTACCACAAGAGTGGGCATTGTGCAATGTAGTACAACATGCAAGTGTATTTTACTCATTTAATGGTGCATAAGTCTCCAAGAAAGGCTGCAAGGAAAACACTGAACAACTTAGATAAAGTGTCCTTATTATGCTATTTTAAAGGTTCATAGTTTTGTTTTGGAGGCCTCCTACAACAGGTTTACTTAAAGCTCAGCGTTTGTACACACTGTAAAAATAGGAAGGATGGTGTCAATTTTACCATATCAATTCGAGCTTGAGTAAGTAAACTCTCCAGGTTTTTTGTCTGCATTGACTAGCATTAACTCTGCAGCAAGAGGACCAAAATGTCTTCCACTGTTACTGCACAAGAACATTCACAAACACTGGAGTCATTCCAGGACAGAATTTTTTTTTTCTGATAAAATAAGCAAATCAAGATATCCAGCATTTGAGGGCCAAACAGACTGTGCTGTCGAGAGCCTGGCATCCTTTGTCATAGCTGAGTATTAGTGGTAAGAACAGTAACAGCTGAGAGAGTAGGGGGCATGACATGGAAACAAACAAGACATGGCCCACTGTCCTCTTAATCTGGCCTTGGTTTCCTGCTGACAGATGCGTTAACGGGAAAATGCAAGCCCAGAGTCTGGCGCCAAACTGTTTTATGGCCCACTGGGTGAGCTCAGAACTTTCCTCAGGGTGGATGAAGGAGTTACAGGAGCACAGCTACCAGACTGAACCACTTGACCAGTCAAGAGAGGAGGGTGTTTGAGAGGACTCCTGTGGGACACTGGCACATGTTGCCATTCCCATAAACACTCAAGCAGATGGAGTCTGCATCACCACTATGCAGTTAATTCTCTTGGAATTGTTACAGCAATTATGTAAAGTCATGCTGTGTGCGTGCAAGTATGCTCAAGTGTGTAGACGTGTTCAGAGGCATTGTTTACATTGGTATAATAGGAGCAGACAACATTCCAGAGTTCATATTAAGATGAGTGTGTCCTTGCTTGTTGATATCTGACCTTAAACTTACATGGTTGGAACTGTTTCAACTTTCAGCCACATGATCCCCCATTATTCCAGCTCTGGTTTCAATGTCCTTTCATGCAGCATAGCAACACTCTTCCAAACACATTCATACCGCACAACTTCACATCATCAGCTGCATCCCTGATGGACAATAATCAACTTGGGAGGAGAAAGAGATTCTGAATATCTTATGAGGTAGGATACTATTGTTTGTCAAAGCTGGTACTCAGTGCAACTTCACAGTGATCCTGATTGCTTTCCATTGAAGCAGGGTCACTGATATAGCAGGAACATGAGGATGCTATCTCACCTGTTCCCATGCTCTTCATTCTTCACAGCAGTGAGGGTCACTTGCGTGATTCACAGCAAGTGTGCTTGTCTGAGCTAGATGCCTCTATGAAAGGAATCTACCTTCATTGCATTTCAATGCCAGTGATGGATTCAAATAATGTGTTGAATTGCTTTAAAGCAGGGGTGTCAAACTCAGCTCCTGGAGGGCCACAGTTTAGTTCCAACCCTGTTCCAACAAAAATTATTTTCAATAAGGTTTCCCACCCGATCTGCCATTGTTCGAACAAACAGGTAGTACAACCCTAAACACTTGCCAGTGGTTGAGACAGAAATTGACAAATTTGTCCACTCAGACCAACAGCGAAATGTTCTGCCACAGAGACAGTAATTTAAAATAGAAAAGAGTACACATTTTACAATTAAATTCTAAATTATTTATACATTTAATGTTATACACTGATCAGGCATAACATTATGAGAGGTGAAGTGAATAACACTGATTATCTCTTCATCACGGCACCTGTTAGTGGGTGGGATATATTAGGCAGCAAGTGAACATTTTGTCCTCAAAGTTGATGTGTTAGAAGCAGGAAAAATGGGCAAGCGTAAGGATTTGAGCAAGTTTGACAAGAGCCAAATTGTGATGGCTAGACGACTAGGTCAGAGCATCTCCAAAACTGCAGCTCTTGTGGGGTGTTGATGGTCTGCAGTGGTCAGTATCTATCAAAAGTGGTCCAAGGAAGGAACAGTGGTGAACCAGCGACAGGGTCATGGCTCATTGATGCATGTGGGGAGCGAAGGCTGGCCAGTGTGGTCCGATCAAACAAATGAGCTACTGTAGCTTAAATTGCTCAAGATGTTAATGCTGCTTCTGACAGAAAGGTGTCAGAATACACAGTGCATCACAGTTTGTTGCGTATGGGGCTGCATAGCCGCAGACCAGTCAGGGTGTCCATGCTGACCCCTGTCCACCGCTGAAAGTGCCAACAGTGGGCACTTGAGCATCAGAACTGGACCACGGAGCAATGGAAGAAGGTGGCCTGGTCTGATGAATCACGTTTTCTTTTACATCACGTGGATGGTCAGGTGTGTGTGTATCGCTTACCTGGGGAACACATGGCACCAGGATGCACTACGGGAAGAAGGCAAGCCGGCGGAGGCAGTGCAAAGCTTTGGGCAATCTTCTGCTGGGAAACCTTGGGTCCTGCCATCCATATGGATGTTACTTTGACATGTAACACCTACCTAAGCATTGTTGCAGACCATGTACACCCTTTCATGGAAACAGTATTCCCTGGTGGCTGTGGCATCTTTCAGCAGAATAATGCGCCCTGCCACAAAACAAAAATGGTTCAGGAATGGTTTGAAGAGCACAACAACGAGTTTGAGGTGTTGACTTGGCCTCCAAATTCCCCAGATCGCAATCCAATCGAGCATCTGTGGGATGTGCTGAACAAATAAGTCCGATTCATGGAGGCCCCACCTTGCAACTTACAGGACTTAAAGGATCTGCTGCTAACATCTTGGTGCCAGATACCACAGCACACCTTCAGGGGTCTAGTGGAGTCCATGCCTCGACGGGTCAGGGCTGTTTTGGCAGCAAAAGGGGGACCAACACAATATTCGGTCATAATGTTATGCCTGGTCGGTGTATATGTCACACACGGTTGAAGTAAGCATGAGAAAAGCTGGATCTATACGCTGGCAGTAACAATTAGTGATGTCAGATTCTTGAACGAATCATTCTTTTGAGTTGGTTCTCAGGAAGTAACTGAATCGAACTGAATTGAATTTTAGTTCCGGGTTGATGATGCAAGACGCACAGCCGAAGTAACATGTCCGACTCAAAAAAATCGAATGAGCTGGTGTCATGACAAATCAGGTCCTCCAACGAAATTGGGTCTCTATCAACTATCAGTTAATGATTATTCTAAGTACTTGCAAACAATATAAATTTGAAATATGTAGTTTACTATTTAGTGCATAATAAAACAAATTGAATGTAATTTCTTTCATTTGATAAATTGATAAATTGTTCTTTTTATAACTGAAATATTTGGACATTTAACACTTAATTTAACACGTAATTACATTAAAGATGATTGTGAATACATGTAGGGTAAGTGCAAATGCGTAATGTATAATCTAAGCTATCAGGCTAATCGGGTATCTGTATGCTATGCTAGTACATAAGCTAACTAAAACAGACATAAATGGTCATTATAACGTAGTTCAAACAACATTTATCATAACATGATTGTAGGAATTGTAATCAGGCACTAAAGATAGTACAAATTAAAAGTAATTTTAACCAATGGGATCGCTTGGGATCCTAATGAGGGAGGACACGGGGCACGTTCAAGCTCAAACCAGTGCACAACGTTTTGCTACAGTTTCCAGGTTGAACGACATGTTTCCTGGACAATGTGCACCGGGGTTTGAGATACGGTTTCTCTTGTTTGGTGGGTGTGTCAAAAATGTCAGCCCAATCAGCAGCAACATGTAAACCTCGTGGGATTAAAGAGACAGCTCGCACAATGAACCACAGTTTCCACAAATCCTTTTACTCGATTGGGATGTTCTCTTTTATTCTGGATGGCAAGGGCAGTGACTCGAGTGTATTTTGCAGTATTAAATTTATACTGATTTCATCAGGCTCCGAAAATTCTTCAAAAAGAACACAAAGAATGGCCTTCTCAGCTGCCATAGTTGCAACTCTTGCGTCATCAGAACAGGGTGTTCAACACACCACTGTTTCCGTTTAAAAAACGCTTTGCAACTTTTTGTCGGGGCTGAACGCAGCCCAGATTTGTCACCTCACCGGTTCACCGGTTAAGTTTGCAGAGGATTACAGAGGAGTCTGATGAGTGAGTTGACGATACTATACAAGCCTTAGGCACATACTGGAAATATTCTTGTAATGACTACTATTATAAAATAACATTTTATTAAAACCTGCAAAAACCTTTCTGTCGAGAGATGTAAATGTTTTTTTTTTTTAGTTTATTGTGCATGCAGATATTTTAGCTTGTTAAGATAAATTGTGTACTGTAATATTTTATGCCGGGGATTACAGGAGGACCTGCAGTAGTTTATGTTACAGTAGTTAATAAAACAACATTTACAAACATTTACAAAAAAAATAAAACTACAGCGGTATGTTTCTGTGTTACTGTTTAATTCTGAAGGTACCGAGACTTAAGTTAGTCTTTTACTTTTAGGCTTAATCTAAGCCCTGTCTGTGAAACCATGCCATAATCTTTATGTTAAAATATAAAAATATATATATATATATACATTTTAAAATTGAAGGAGGTTTCAACATGAAAAATGCAAGCAGCTGTAAAGTGGGTCGTGTTTGCAGAAGCATGTTATTTCCAGCAGATTTGTAAATTGATGCCACTGCTGTCAATACTCATGACCTTTTTATATATGTTGCTGCGCTTTTACTCTAGTTCACACCCATGTTATTGGCCATCACATTCAAAACACAAGCACACAATGTCTAATGAACATTTTCTCTGAGATACATTTTCTACAGGCAGTAACGTTTGTACTGGACTTTTTATATTCAACTGCCTAAAAACAAAACAGGGTTCATAACCTATCTAAATATATTCACATTGGTGCATTTATGTACATAATAAAGAGCATAAACTATATAAAATCGCATCTTGGTAAGATATAAATCAACATTTGAACCACTTTTATTATTATTTTTACATTTGTAAGATTATTTGAAATTAAAACCCAATACTTAAATTTAAAAGTGTAATCCGTTAATTTCTCTAAGAAAGTTCTGTCGTCACCACCACGCAATGAATTCTGGGGCAAGGCCACGAAGGATCCATCTGTTGTATCCTTCATTGTCCATGAAATGAAGGATGCATTTCAAGGCCACATTTGAAGGAGCCTTTGAATTGGGACAGCCTTTGTCGTGCTGCGGTGGCGCAATCGGCCTGAATTGGGACACACACTGTAAAATTCAACAGTGATTCTAACTAACTTTTTAGTTAGCTTTACTTAATGTTTTAACTTTGTAATGTATTGACTGACTATTGCAATAGACTGGGGGGGGCGTTCCTGTTTTTCCCCGGGGGAGTGAATAAGTGCTTTTGTGGCAGAGTGACTCTGGCGCTGGCCGAGTGAAGTTGTACGTTCTACACTGCCTTATAACTTCAGTAAAGTTCCCAAGTTTACGACGGTCTCCTCCAGTTATTGAAGTATCTTACAAACTTAATTGTAAAAATCTAGTAATAGGCTATGTGCTATTCACAGACTATGCCTTTTTTACTCAGAAAACCCAAATTAAGATTAATTGATTGGTTTGAGTGCCATTTTGTCAAGCAATTCTTAATATACTTTTAACTCATGTCCTGCACTTCTGCAGTTATTTTTCTCTGTTTGCATTCACTGATTTCCAAAAGTCATCTTGAATGTTGAATTGTCAATACAACTGAAAAATTTGAGAGAACATCACATAAGTTGACTTCATAAACTGTTTTCCTCAAATGTTTTTCTTTGAACTTACCATTATGGTGATCAGTGTTCCCTTTGGTTGGGCACTTGGAACTTAATTTATTTTATTGTAATTCTCTTCCTATTGATGCAGCGATGCAACAAGAAATCACGGATATTTGATTTCAAAGGAAGAGGAGTAATATATATGTGTATATTTGACAGTACAACATACTATTCCTATTTCACTTTCCTTGTTTTTTTAAGGCAATCGGTTTGCATGTATTTTTTAAGTGTTTAAAGGGGTGGTTGATTGCCCCTTTTTACAATATGTAAAATAAGTCTCTGATGTCCCCAGAGTGTGTATGTGAAGTTTTGCTCAAAATACCCCACAGATAATTTTTTATAGCATGTCAAAATTGTCAATTTTTGAGGGTGAGCAAAAACGTGCAGTTTTTGTGTGTCCCTTTAAATGCAAATGAGCTGCTGCTCATGGTTAGCAGCTCTGATTACCTCATGCAGACAGGCAATGAAACTGTTCAGCCTTTTATGTTCAAACCGGAGTTGGACAATGATGGAGAGACTCAAGAAGAAGTGACAACATGTAGAATGAAGATGTTCCTGAATGGTTAGTTGATGAATTTAATGTAGCTGATGTGGAGTTAACTATCTTCAAGTCATTGATTAGCATATTCTGTCATGATAATCTCACCCCCTTTGTTGTGTGTTCCCGGGGGCGGGGTTTATGTAAATTTCAGGGTTAGTGATGTCACTAACCCGGGAGGAAGCTTGTGTAGTCCCTACCAGCTGTTTGTTGTAGTCCTTAAAATATCTCCCTTTGCTTTGAACTTTGAGCATTGTAACTTTGCAGATATTGTTTATGCTCAAACAGCAACATTACACACTAACTAAAGTTTAAAAAATGAAATCATAATCAACCACCGCTTTAACTAATTAGATTTTACAGTGCAGCTAAGGTCTTCAGGATTAGAAAGTTGCAGGTAGGTGAGTTTAATCAAGGTTAGAGCTAAACTTTGCATTAAACTTTATATAAATATCTAGATTCAAGAGCTTTATGCCGAGTTCAGACTGCACGATTTTCAAAGTAGTCAGATCGCAGTTCTTTTCACACTGCATGACTATCTGGGGTGTCATTCAGTTGCTGCTGTGTTCACACTGCACAATGAATCAGCGACAGGAGGTTTCACACTGCATGACATTTGAAGAGGAAGAATCGCTGACAACTCTGTCTCGTCCGCAAACTACGTTTTCACAACCAAACACACGCAAGATGTGACAAGCAAACAACGCGAGATCACGCGTGCGTCAGACCGGAGTTCTCGCGTGAGACTGGAATTGTTATTAAAAAAGATAAGAAGTTTTAGATCCAAATTGCCTGTGCACTGATTTGCAGCGAGAAAAAGAGAAAAGATTATTGAGGAGGAAGTGGTTGGGGAGACACAGGGAGCAAGGATAGTGTTCTGCAAAGAGAGTTGGAGGTAAATAAATCATTTTGCAAAGTGCTGCTGTTGCGTCTGGTCAAGCAAATGTTTGTGCTTTGTTTTTGTTTGATATAATTGTAAATATATCTAATAAACACTGATATTCTGGTCTATAACTCCTCCTCGAACTTCCCGCTGTCTTGTATCTTGCTCTCTCATTGGCTGTAGGTCATCGTCGATGTAATTTTCAGTCAAAACACATTTCACACAGTAGGATTTTGAATCGCTGACAGGTCCAGATATTTAGAATGCCAAATATCTCACAGGCATTGGCGACTCGTCGGCGATTCTCTCAGATCACGTCTTTGGTAATTCTCACTGCGTGATTGTCACTTGCGTGCACGAGCATCGATTTGCCTATGATTTCGGGCATTTGTCGGCGATTCCGCAAAACCTGTCGACAATCGGGGTTAAAATCATGCAGTCTGAACTCAGCATTAGCTGTCATTTCGAGTACAGCAGGGGTGTCCAATCATGCTCTTGGAATGGCACTATCCTGCAGGGTTTAGCTTCTGTTCTAATTAAACACACCTGTTAACCAGTTAATCAAGGTCTTCAGGACTACTTGGCTGCATTCCACTTTACTTTTAGACATTCGCAAACTTCCCTTAAAACTTCCCCTCAGGGGAATCCCTGCTGCCATTTTAAAGTGTGTTCCACTTTGTCAAGTGGATGAGGGAAGTTCATGTAGACAGACCCCTCGATTTTTTTGTAGTTTTCTCATACATAATTTGAGCAGAAGTTTCACCTGTTACCGTCGGTGGTTAGCACAGTTTAATCCAATACAAAGCAATGAAGGCCTCATAAATTAAAAACATGAATATGAAATGAATACAGTGGGAACAAAGAGGTGTGACTATCCAAGCAACACTAATATTGACACCCGTCTGTTTCACGAACATGAAAGTGCATGAATGATAGGGGTCATATTTTGCTAGAGCTTTTGAATTTAGCTTGATGTGTTTTCTGCTGCAGGACATTGTTGTTTCAGCAGCTTACCTTTTGTATGAGAACAGTGAGAAAAGGTTCACCAAAACCACTAATCAGATCAGAAGTGACAGACATATACCAGAAGGAAGCCAATGCAATAAAGTAGATTGTCCCTAAGTGAAATGCTGATGCAGAGAGGTTAGATTATGGCCACATGTGCTTAATTTAGCTTAGCCAAACATAAATCCTGCTGGCTTTGTCAATCAGGCCTCTGCTTTCCCAGTTACTCAGCACTTAGGCAGGGTGTGTGGTGGTACAGATGAAACCACATCCTTTTGGACTTTATTGTACTGGAGTCGGCACCTGTGAGAATGCTATTGGCATCATCACCTTCCTCCCACTCCCACTCCCACTCTCTGTCCTACCAGTGACCTCACTGTGAATTGACTGCAGCGGGTTGCTATTATGAGCTCATGAGCTCATTTGCCAAAGTTTGCCAGGTGATTTTAAATGAGTTTTCTGCACCGCTCTATTATTGTTATATAATCTAGTTTAGACAAACTGTGGTTAATCAATTTACTTAGGTTACATTGTCAAATCATGTTTTTTTTTTCCAGGCTGCAACATCAACTAAAGGCTATTAAGAATTTAAAAAAAGGATAAGCATTGATGTGACCCACCCCAACTTCCTGTTTAAGCAGGAAGTAGTTGGCACTGTAAAGAAAAACGTCAAACCCTTTCTTTAAATTGTCTTACTTTCATCTGAAAAGAAAATAGCATTGAAAGACAGCTGTATCACAGCAAGACCTTGAAGCTAGTATGTCATGCCAATAAGGAGAATGACCGAATGCAATGTTCATCCTCAGTTTCAGTGATGTGTGAGTCATCAGCTGTTGTGAGAATGAGGTCATGGCTATATTTCTTCATAATCAGCAGCAGTGTGAGCTCCAGCATACTCCACTGATCTGCGGGGGCAGAGAGGCACACGAGAGAGATCAGGATGCAAACAATGAATGCTTTTTTGCAAGTGGGAGTGTTCCAGATGGTGATAAAGAAGGTACAAATGTATGTGCACAATGTTTGCTTGGGTAAGAAATAATCTGACTTGAACATGAATATAATGTAACAATTTAAGTCAATTTGAAATAAAAAATAACCTACTTAAGTGAGTCAAAAACACCCCTTACAATTCAACTAATTGCATTTAATATAAATTTAAACTATAATACATTTTCATTTAATTGTAAATCACATGCATATGTGTCCAAAAACATTACATTCAATTCGCACTTAAAGTATATTATTTTTAAGTATATTGTTTTTATAATAAGTGTTTTTTTAAGTATGTTCAAGTATACTTTTCATAAGGGAAAGTTTGCTCATTACAGTGAGATAACCAAGAGTGTATGATTTAAAAAAAATGTACGAATTTTAAGGCCGGGACACACCAAGCCGACGGTCAGCCGTCAGGCAATGTCAGGCCGTTTTCAAGCGTCGGTCGGCATAGTCGGTTGGCTCTAGTTGGATGCCGTCTGGGGTTTTTGGGCCGATTCAGTATGTTGAATCAGCATTGGCCCGTCGGTGAGAGAGAGAACTCTGATTGGCTGTTCAGTTTAGCGAACGATCAGTGCACGAGAATAAAAGCGAAAGTGATGAAAGTGAGCAAAGTAGTCAAGACGGTACAGACATAAGGCTGTTATGATTTTACGGCATCTTACCTATGCATTGGAATGCATGAATATTTTCATAGTAACATGAGCCAACTGGAATAAAGAAAGTGATTAGCGTGACTGATATTCATAATGGTAAGCAAGCGCTGCTTTGCTTAGGACAAACGTCCTGCAGTCCTAGTTTCAGTATCCCTTTTTGAATGATGAAAATAGACTATTGATACCTGCTGATATAGACAGATATTTACTTACACGCAGACACAGAACGCACCTGCTAGTTGACAGTTGCCTTTAGTCCTTTTGGTGTGTTCAAGCGCAGCTTTTTGACCGAGACGCAACCGACGAGAGGCGACAACACAGTCAGCTTTCGTCACCGCTAGTTCTTTGACTTTGGCTTGGTGTGTCCCGGGCTTTAAAGGTGCACTAGTAAGTGTTTTTTTGTTTATTTGTTTTTGTTATGTTTCTCCTGCTGACAATGACAGTGACACTTATAGGTGCGGATGCATCATACATGCATTTGCTTATTTGCTGGCTGCATTGCAAAAATTCATAAGCAGATATGTCACTCATGATTAATATATTATGCAAATAAAAGTGTCGGATAACAGGAGGGTTATGGAGAAGGTAAGTAGCATTTCGCTGGTTATGTGATCTCAACATGGCGCCCATAAGGGGTGACTCACCTTACATAGAATTAAATGGCCACTGTTTTCTATAGGCCACAGATAAGATTTAAAACTACATATTTTCAACTACGTCATTTTAAAAACGTTTGTTGAAAGTACTTTTTTTAAGTGTAAAGTGGAAAAAAAAATACTTACTGCAGATTTAAGATAAAGAAACTTGTGGTAATTATAGCTTACTCTGCAAGTTTGGAGTTCATTGGCAGATAATACATTGAAATTACATTAAAATGATAAGACATATGTATAGCATGACTTTATGTTAAAGCTCTGATATTGGACAGTTCAGATGCACTAAACGAATGCACCAAATGTCATTAAACACTATTCATCATTGTTCTGCAGGATAACCATGGAAAATTTAATTTTAGAAGATGGCAAATGAAGCCAAGAGAACAAAATTTTATATTTCTATTGGGTCCCACAAAAAATGACCAGCCTGCCTCATTTTGAGACACTTTAATAACCAATTGCCTCTTCCTGAACTGGTAAGGCAAGAAAACGTGCCAAGTCAGGGGAAAAAAGCAATCTGAGTCACTGTTTGCATGTTCAGTCTCCATGTGTGTCTTGTGCCAGGCTTTGGTGACGCCAGCCAGTCCGAAGAGCTCCAGGGAAACCAGTGTGTGGTGCCAATGTACCTAGTTCACTACTTTTGGGGGGGGGTGGGTAACTATTAGCATATGCCCCAGCTGGGGGTTTCCTGCTTTATTAGACTAATGTGTCTAATCTCATTAATCACAAGCGCACTGACACAACTACCATGGGACGGCTGTTTATAAGCTTTCGTTGTAAACAGAGATCCATATAAAAACCATGTATCGCTAATGTTACTAATTAGGCACTTTTCCTTTCCCATGGGTTTACTCTTATTTACAAGGGTACACGCTATACATTTTCAGCCTTAAAGTAAAACAATTTTTTGGTCTTTACAATGTTGATTTTTCACTGACGCCTATTTGTCTGAGAAGCTTAAGTGTGACAGAATCTATAAAACTTTGTTTTAATAAAATCAATGCAATTTTCAGTCTCACTCAGGTTATATTTCGAATTTGTTTAAACATACTTTAGTATTCAATTTATTATGTTCAATTCGGCAAGTAATTTCATCACAAATATATGGGATTCAATTCATAAATATAGAAAACAATTTAATCAGGCTCTATAAGATCTGAAATAGTACTGTGGAGTATTTTCAGTGTGAAAGCAGTTATTTTTAACCCTCTATGGTATGCATTATGTTCTAACCATGAAATATTTTTTTTAAACAAGTTTTTATTACATGAAATAGCTTCAATCATACAAACCAAAACGCTGTACCACAATGGAAAATGGTCAAAAAAGTAGTTTTTCTATAAAATTATGATTTTCTTTTCTATTTAAATGCACATTTCTTTTAGAAATTCATAGATTGATATACTTGGGACTAATGGAAACCAGAAATAAGTAGATCCCTATCATTTAATCCCTATCGTTCCCTATAATTTGGCTAACTCATCCTCACTCTCATCACATGGAAGAGCTAACTCTGCACTCTTCCTATTGCCCTTTCCGTAAAATATTGCTGTATTCATTTTCTCAAAAGAAGAAATAATTTTGTTACTTATACATAAACACAACTATACTACAATAAACACTTTAAATAAATAAATAACTGCAATAATATTGTTGATGCTACTATGTATAAAAAATCCCAATGGGGAAATGCATTACTGCAATTCCACTGTGCAGCGTACAGCGTTGCCATATGGCAACATACCTATTTTTCCATAGTGGTACAGCATTGCCATATGGCAACATTGATATTTTCTCAATTTACAGTAAAACTATGTTAGACAAAGTTGATTTATCAATAAAAATATCTAATTTACTTATCAAAGATGCTGCAAAAAATCCCCCTTGAGAAGAGATGTTTAGAAATGAGTTTATTAGAGCAATTTCTGGAGCACTTCAACAGGTGTCTTCCGTGTGAGGGTGACAGTGGGAAAAACAGTTTTGGAGGGACATTCAGATGTCATTTGACTTAAAAACAGCACATCATTGGCTACCTTAAGGCCTGCCCTTTTAATTCCCATAGTGCAATTTATTGTATTTTTGAGTAGAAATTAAATGAGTAGAAATTAATTGTTGCCATATGGCAACTCTGTACCATAGAGGGTTAATGTAAATTAGGTTTTTTATTAAAAATAAGGCAGCGGCTATTTGCTATTTGCACTAAGTGCACTAAGTGCAAATAGCGATAGATGCTATTTACACCAAGTGTAAATAGCAACTAGATTCCATTTATACAAAGTGAAAATAACATATTTTCTTAGCGATAGATGATATTTACACTAAGTGCAAATAGCTGTAGATGCTATTTACTAAGTGAAATAGCATACTAAGTGAAAATAGTGATATATTCTATTTACATAATGTAAAAGTAGCAGTTCTTTGCAATATGCAATAAGTGTAAATAGTAATTAGATGCTATTTATACTTTATTTTGACAGATACATACTATTTGCACCTCAGTATTGTTGTACATTAACAGGATGCAATAATAACATAGAGGTTTACTGTAGTCAGCCGGATCCGGGCCGTATCCAGATCAGATGGTGGACCTGCGCCTAGACATGACCAACGCATCCCTGAAGTGTCTGCAGAGACCGTGTCAACTAGACTCTTCCCCGTGAAGGCCTCATCGACATGACATCCAGTGGCACTGATCCTTAACAAACCCGTCTCCGGCGTGATGACTCCGATCTTCAACCAGATGGAACTGGACAACTATTCTGAATGTTCCGATCTGATCTGACTTCTGACCTGTAATGTTTGCCTGAATCATAATCATACACTGTTTGTTCGTTGGCCAGAGGAGAACTGGCACCCCGACTGAGCCTGGTTTCTCCCAAGGTTTTTTTCTCCATTCTGTCACCTGATGGAGTTTTGGTTCCTTGCCACCGTCGCCTGTTTTGCCTTTGGCTTTTGGCTTGCTTAGTTGGGGACACTAAATATTCAACTATATTACTGATCCATCTGCCTGCATTGACACTATATGAGAACTGAACTGAGCTGGATGATGACATTACTGTTTTCTCCAGAGCGGCTGTAAAGCCGAATCAAATTCTGTTGCATTACTTTCCTGTTACTACTGTAAAGCTGCTTTGAAACAATCTGCGCTATATAAATAAAGGTGACTTGACTTGACTTGTAAATGATTATATTTATTAAAATTATTAAATGGATGCAGCCTTAATGGGACAATAAAAGCCCTCCCTACACCTACCCCTAACCCTACCCAATAAATACTTTTATTATTATTAAACATCTCGTTAGGCAATTTATTTCCACTTTTAGAACATTTTCTTAATTTTTATTAAAAGTAATGCCTTTCCGATGTGATATGTGATGGCAAAAGGGAGAAGAGCGAGCTCGGCAAAAGGTGGATTCGAACCCGGGTCGATCGCGTAAAAACCTTGTTCTACAAGCCTTTCGCTCTACTGACTACACCACTGAAGACATAAAAAAATACATGCGTCTTTTTTTAATCTTGTTTGTTCCAACCAGGCATTGTTAGGCAGAGCTTGTGCAAATAGCACTTGCCAACAAGGCACGCTATTTGCACTTGGTGTAAACAGACACTCCGTAAAAGGCAATGTCTGTGCACTTTTTGTTTTTGATGATGGCAGCAGTAATTCATTAAATAATGATCCAAAAGAGCATTTTAACATGGGCATATTTGCAGGTGCAAAATACAGAGAGTGATTAAGGAGCCTGGGATTGTAACGGTGGAATGATCCTGTAAAATGACCCAGTAAAGTATTCAAGATCGCAGTAATCTGCTGCATCCTTAACTACCAAACACTCAGAACCAAACTAGACATATACGTAACTGGATACACTGCATAACATTCTCATGCCAGCATAACACAGGTACAAGCTAAAGCTCGAGTTTGTTGCCATTATGTCTCAATAGCTACGTTTACATGCACCCCAAAAAAACCCTGTTTATAATCGGATTGATGGCTCATTTGGACTGAAAAGCCTTCATGTAAACACCTCACTCGATCCAATTGAGATCTTGCAGACCTGGAATAAAGGCTTGAATCCAACTATTTTCTCAATCAGATTCAAAAATACTATATGCTGGGCCGTGATGCATATGTTTACATATATGTTTTAGGTTGTGCTTTATTTTACAGTACATGTACTCATGTGTACCTACAGTGTACACTCTCAAAAAATAGAGTACAAAATTGTACTTTTTAAGGTACTAGTGGCTGTCACTGGTGGTACCCATAAGAGTACATTTTTGTACGTCTAAGTCAGGGATAGGCAAGTTCGGTCCTAGAGAGCCGTTGTCCTGCAGAGTTTAGCTCCAACCCTACTAAGCCACAATAGTATAAAACTCATGACTCCCAGCATGCACTGCAGCATTAAGTATGTCACCAATGTTGAGATTCATATGCTGATTCTTGATGTCTGTGTGCGTCTAAACTTTATTTAAAAAATGTATTTAAAAAACAAAATTCAGAATGTCTGAACTGTGGCAAGAAAGTACTGTTGGTGAATATCTATTAACAACAAATAACCAGTTTTAGTCAGTGATGAGTTTAGTCAAACATTTTCCTTTATGATGATAACTATAATCACCTGATAATTTTTGTTTATAGCTTCCTTTTCAACATATTATGTGCCCTGTTAACACAAAAACCACAAACTCACATAAAAAGTCAAGAGTCAAACTGTCCAACTAAAGGAAACACTGATCACCATAATGGTGACCAAACATTTTCAATAAAACATTAACTTGTAAACCTCTGTTAATTCTTAAAAAGAACTGTAGACAAATGACAGAAATAAAGTTCTGTCATGACAACTCTCTGAGTGTTTGGCATGGTAATGGGTATGACAATGTTGATATGTTTGGTCTTGGCGGAATAGATATGCTACGCTGCTGCTTTTATTGCTGCTGCTGCAGAGCAAGTACGGAACTTGCTACTGCCAATACATACACGACATGCTGCTGTGAGCAAGTAAGACATGCTGCTGCTGTACAATAGAGTGTACATGAATTACCCGTAGCAGATCTATACAGGTGGAGCTGGGGAAGGTGGAGGGTTTCTAAAAGCGTGCTGCAAATGCTATACGCGAGTATTTGAAAGTTGAGCACACAAGCTCATTGGCTACTGATACAGCAGGAACCAATCAGCTGTGCCCTAAAGATGATGATGTGATTACAAACAGGTAGTTAAAGGACCTATTAGCCTGCACCATCTAGAGTTTCATGACAGAACTTTGTATTCAGTCTGGTTTGTAATAAGAGAAATTTAATGTCTTTTCAGTTGATTTCATTTAACCTACCCCTAAACCAAACCTTAACCCATGTAGTTACCTTATATTACCCAGTACTTTTTTAGGTAAGTACACTCTCAGAAAAAAAGGCACAGTGGAGGTACAATTTTGTTCCTTGGGGAACCAAATGTATAACTGTACCTTTAAAGGTACACAATTGGTCCTTAGGGTACAATTATATCATTGTTTTCCTCTACTTAGAGCAGGGGTAGGCAAGTTCGGTCCTAGAGAGCCACTGTCCTGCAGAGTTTGGCTCCAACCCTGAAAGAAACCTTCACCTGCCTGTTGCCTCAGCACACTAAATTAACACCACTCTCTGTTCATATGGGAACCACCAGCAGGGTGTTAAAGTAACACTGAAGCAGTGTTAGAGTTAATTAGATAATTAAGTGATTAATTGAGTGATGATTGTTTGATTATTGAAGACACCTGATGATAACAAGCAGAATCACTGAAGGAAAGAGAAAAACAAGAACTGACTTCAGCCACAGCTTTAAGGGTTAGTGCCTAGTTATTACACAGTTATTGTTATAACTATAATAAGTACATATCATGTACATGGGGAACAGGACTGTAAAATAAAGTGCTACCATATTTTATGTCACATGAGCGTGGGTATGTCTAATTACGTATGAACTGTTCTTATGAACTGGTCTGTGGATGAGCTTATTTGTTAAATGAGCTCTTCTGACATAAATGTCCAATTTCTTTTTTAGATATATTAAAGCAAAAACAACAATTATGCTCAGGGTAGCTCCGGTGACATTATTGCAGTGGCTTTCTCTGTTTCTGAATGCGGCGACTGGGAACTACGCATGCGTTTTGTTAAAAATACACAAATGCACGCATGTAAATGTATAAGTGACTCAGATTGAAATGTTTAGGGTTTATATAAACATAACTTTAAGAATCTGAAATCAAATTGGATTTATTCTAATTGACCACAATTAGTGCATGTAAACATAGGTCTACCTAGTGTGAGTAGAAGTGCCATCAGCCCAGAATATGCCAATATGTAAACACTTTTATGCCAGTACGGAGGCTGTCCAGCTTGGTTGTTTCTAGGTGTTCATTCTGTGAAACTGGGTTTCGCGTTTAGAGATAGAGATAGTAATTTTCACATCTCTACAGTTACCATTAGACCAAGGGTGTTCAGTGGAGGGCCACTCTCTAGCAGAGTTTAGATCTAACCCCTAATTAAACACACCTTAACCGCACTAATCAAGGTCTTCAAGATGACTAGAAACCTGTAAGCATGTTTTGTCCACATGACGTCCTCATATATTTGAAAAGTTGTACATTACTTTAAAATCTCTTTAAGATACTGACAGTAAACAGAAAATGTAAAGCAAGCTATCTGACAAGATATTACCTGTATAGTGAGTTCTGTGTTGGTTTTACAGTAAGTGTAAAACATACTCTATGGAAGTATGTGAACGCAAAAACTTCAAGCTACACAAATGCCTCTCATGGTGCCAGCTGGTGTTGAGGAGCAATAGAAGTGGCCTTCTGCAGGTGAAAAATTCCAGATTTGAAAAATGCTTATACTGAAGCTGTCAACCAAACAAATGAGGCAAAGAAAGTATTTGTAATTTAATTTGACATGAAAAGCACAATAATAAAAAGTTACCCAGACTCACCATAAATTATACCAGCCTACTTCTTTCTGGTTTTAGTTTGAAAACTTGTGATCTCACTTTGAGGTAATTTTACTTCTGGTTCAGGTTGGCTGGTTTCTCACTGACTTGATAGTTCTCTCAGATCAAGTTTGCTCGATTCGTATGACTGAGAGGAATTTAACAGTAGGTCATAACACAGAAACCCATAAAAACAAATCAAAAAGGCAGTTTGGATATGTATTTAAATGAAAAGAAAAATGTAGATCAATAATTCATAAAAGGTATTGCTAGACAGTGTACCAGTGTTTTTTTTTTTTTAATATAAAATCTGCAGGAATGTCCTCCTCACTATCAGGCAATTTATTTTTAACTCCCGTAACGTTATCCAGATTGCTGCATAAATCTGCTGCAAGTTCTTTCCTAACCAAAGAATGTGATAACAGGTTAAAACAGTTATCAAAGATAAAACAACTCCTGTTTTGACCTTCTTAAGTGAATATAATTCATCTCATAATTATAGAAAATAGTAGTACATGGCCCCCCAAAAAAGACAACCACACTTTAAAATATATGAATTTGCTTTAAAAAACTAATATCAAATTTAGTGGCATCTGCAAAAAAAAAAAAAAATTACTATTATGAAACTGGTCCCAAGGCTTTGTAGTGGATGTATAAAGTCTCTCAGAAATGTTGCTTAAAAAGTGTGCTTGGGCTATTTTTCTTGACCGTTAGTTTGATATATTAATGAAATTCATATATTTTGTGGCACAAGTGAGGTTAAAGTGTCCAAATAATTTTGGGGGCCAATCTAGGCCAGATGTTCTGCTCTTTCTAATATAATTAACTAAATGTTAAAGGGGTCATGAACTGATAAATCTAATTTTCCTTGAACTTTTGACATAGAAGAGGTCGTCATACTATAAGAATGTCCTGTACATTTCAGAACTGAAAACTTCCTTGTAAGTCCAAAACAGCTTTTATTGTAACCAAGCCCAGCGAACGACTCGTTGTGGAATGTGCCTATCTATAATAGATAGTGAAAGACCGCCTCTGCAGAAGAAAATCAGCGCATACTTCATCGTTGCAACTTTGGCCCCGCCCACTGGCGTGTTAGTGAGATGACGAGGCGAGAAGAGCAATACAGGATTACTGGAATAAAAATAACATTACCTTCCAAAGGATCATAATGCTAGGAATGTGGTTATTATTTTCAACAATGTGAATGTCTCAGTTGAGCATTATTTGTTTGTTCTATACATTTCACTGTAGATTCTCTGGTAAATCAGTCGCAATTCGGCGCAGGCTTTGCAAACAGACTTTTACGATATGGACTCGACAGTAATACGACAACATGTAAGTAATTGTGTTAATTCTAATGCCTGATCTGTGACCAGTGATTTCTGATATGTAATGATTCCTGTACAGTCAGATGTTCTTTGTCTATGTGTCAGTAAATCAAACCAGTGACTAAACGTGCAACTTCACATTGCTTCTCTCAGTAGGATGAAAATAATCTGTTATTTAAACTGATTAAATTATATATAGAAAGCGATCAAAGAACGCTTCCTTGACAATCGCTGGTGCTGTCAATCAAACAGCGTGGGTTTATCAGTGACTGAGTTCTGGACTCGCACCAAAACTCGCGTTATAATCAACTAATCTCTTATTTACATTGTATTTGCACTGTTAGTTATGATGAAAGCATTCATTAGTGTGCAGAAATCGAATTGCAATGACGAGAGTTATAAGTGCACCCCAGGAAATATTATAAAACAATAAAACTGCAGTTCATGACCACAGTTTTCTATGTAACGCCCAAAGAAAAGCATACCTTGAGAAAAAGAAGTGCAGTTGTATTGAATATGCTCTTGTAGTGTACTTCAAAATTTAAATAAAAAAACCTATACTTTCAGATAATATAATATTAATGAAATAAAAGGCCAAAAAAAGTTACTTAAAGAGAGTACACTTTTATGACTGTTTCTTAGCACACTTAAAGTGGTGGTTGATTGCCCATATTTACAAGATGTAAAATAAGTCTCTGATGTCCCCAGAGTGTGTATGTGAAGTTTTAGCTCAAAATACCTCACAGATAATTTTTTATAGCATGTTAAAATTGTCACTTTTGCAAATGCAAATGAGATGCTGCTCATGGTAAGCAGCTCTGATTACCTCATGCAGACAGGCAATGAAACTGTTCAGCCTTTCATGTTCAAACCGGAGTCAGACAATGATGGAGAGACTCAAGAAGAAGTGATAACATGTAGAATGAGACTACCGGCACATCCGGGAACTTAACTGTCAATTTCATCACCGCCCCTTTTTAGGGGAAAATAAACTAGACTTCCCATAGACTTCAATACAAAATAGCGGCACAAAACAACGTCCGTACACAGCCGGCAGGCGTGAATAACTTAAGAAATCACTAAGATTAAACATGTCAAGTAATTATATGTCCAGCCTGCCTGCCATAGAGCGTGAAAGATACATCCACACACTTAATTTGGTCAATTTAAAAACATGTCCCTTCATTCTCCCAGCGTCAGATTGGTGTGGCCAGAGGTGTCTTACCCGCACATTTACTCGTACCTCATCGAGTCATCAGGTAAGCCAGTGAATGATTTTACTTCGTTTTTGAATCATGAATTACGGATGATGCTATCGAAAGCTAAGTCAGGCTAGTTGTATGGCTGGACAGAAAAGTGCACTCAGTACTCTAAATATAAAGACATAATATATACATTTACAGATGTTTACTTTCAAAAACGAAGTAAAATCATTCACTTGTTACACCAATTTGACCCTGGGAGAATGAAGGTACATGTTTTTAAATTGACCAAATTAAGTGTGTGGATGTATCTTTCACGCTCTGTGGCAGGCAGGGTGGACATAAAATTACTTGACATGTTTAATCTTAGTGATTTCTTAAGTTATTCACGCCTGCCGGCTGTGTACGGACGTTGTTTTGTGCCGCTATTTTGTATTGAAGTCTATGGGAAGTCTAGTTTATTTTCCCCTAAAAAGGGGCGGTGACGAAATTGACAGTTAAGTTCCCGGATGTGCCGGTAGTCCGTATAGCACCCCCTTTGGTGCATGTTTCCGGGGGCGGGGTTTATGTAAATTTTAGGGTTAGTGATGTCACTAACCCGGGAGGAAGCTTGTGTAGTCCCTACCAGCCGTTTGTTGTAGTCCTTAAAAAGCGATTTCTGTAAAAGAAAATATCTCCCTTTGCTTTGAACTTTGAGCGTCTTAATTTTGCAGATGTTGTTTATGCTCAAGCAGCAACATTACACACCAACTAATGTTTAAAAAGTGAAATCATAATCAACCACCCCTTTAAGTACACTTTTAAAAAGTGTCTATGAAGTCAAATGAAAAGTTTTACTTTAAAGTATAGGCCTATTTGAAATCATTATGTTTTAATCTTAATTTTATTTTAGTGTTGACTAACATACTACATGGCACATGTAAAGTACTTGATTTTAATTTTAATTATATGTGTTATTCAATATTACATTTCAAATTAATACATTTTAAATGTACTAAATTGAAGATTCATCACTACAAATGTGTAATAACAAATATATTTAAATACATGACATAAAGTTTCAGTACATTGTATATTTTAGTTTTCCATAAATGCTTGTCGGTACATTCGGCGGTACATTTTGGTCATATTTCAAAGACAATAGATATAATTATGAAGTAACTTAGAAAGATGTACTTAAGTCCTACTTAAGTAGACTGAAAAAGTTCAACTAATTGCATTTATTATAAATTTAAACTACAATGCAGTTTCATGTAATTGCAAATAACACACAATTAAGTTTCCAAAAAACATTACATTCATTTCACAAGTATATTCTTTTAAAGTATATTATTTCCGTAATAAGTACTCTTTTTGAAAGTATGCTGAAGTTTACAGTTTTTCACAAGAAATGTCACCCATTAGCAGCCCTGCAAATATGAAAACCCTGACAAATTGTACGGTTTCAAGTCCAATGTCAACTTTTTATCAAAAACAAATATTAAAACAAGTGTGTATGTGTGTGTTTAACACAAGTGAAAGCCAGAGCCATTGGGCAGGTGGGACGTGGCTGTGTGGATAACACTCACGGCTCAAGCTAAGACTCAAGCATTTTGGTGAAAAGTCCTTCTGGTGACAACAGTTTCTCAATGGTCTTTTACCATAGCCTCATTTCCACATCAAATGATGAGGAACGGGATACTACCCATGGGGTAGAGAGTAATGAGCACCACTCCTTTATTCCTGTTCTCGATTCCTCTGGCTTCTTTAAGAGGAGGGAAAGTCCCTGATGCTTTAATGATCCTCCCTTTACCAGACACATGGTTTCTCCTCCAAACTAGTAGACAATTACAATGCTATTCTATCTTGTCCATTCTCAAACTCACTTACAAGCCCATTAACATTCACTTGTTAATGGACTCAAATCGCAAAGGGGTTTCTTTTGACTGTGCTTTGCCTAAAATAGAACTAAAAACCTTAAACATCAAGGTGTACAATGGAGTCTTTATGCCCCAGGTTTTGATGGGCAAAATAATGAACCCTGTTGCTGTATAAACGGAAAGTTTTTTTCTGCACAAATGTGGTGGTGTTGTACAACTGCTTCACCTAAGAGCATTCATGTATATGGATTTGATCTTGGCAGAATCTACATAACAAATCTGGCCTTTGTGTGTATTTGAGCAGCGGTTCCATGGTGGCGTGACAGGGAATTGAGAACATTAACTGTAGTATTGGTTCAATTCTACTGTGATCACTATTTAACTAACACCCTATTAACACCCAAAACATTGGGAAACAGTGAGGTCCAATTGATTATCAGTGAAAACGACAAAATACAAATGTAATTCTAACAATGCAGAAGACTGACAGAAGACTGAAGAAATTTTTAAAAAAGTTCAATATTAATATATATATATATATATATATATATATATGAAAATGCATGTTTATGGATAAAAGTTTTATTTTTTCCAGAGATTATATATAAAACTTTTATCCATAAACATGCATTTTCATGTTTCACTATATATATATATATATATATATATATATATATATATATATAGTTTAATAATAATTTTAATATTTAATATAACTTTTATATCTTTAAATATTAAATATTTAAATATATATTTTTTTACAACTTTTGATATATATATATATATAAGTTTTTTTTTGGAAGCAATTCATATTTTTTTTCAGCAAGGATACATTAATTTGATCAAAAGTGATAGTAAAGACATTTACATTGTTACAAAAAAATTCAAATAAATGCTGTTCTTTTGAACTTTCTATTCATCAAAGAATTCCGAAAATTTCTACAAAAATAATAAGCAGCACAACTGTTTTCAGCATTGATATTAATAAGAAAAGTTTCTTGGGCATCAAACCAGCATATTAGATTTCTGAAAGATCTTGCGACACTAAAGATTGGAGTAATGGTTTCACAGTAAAAGTATATCACAATAGAATAATTGTAATAATTGTAAAAAATATTTCATAATATTAGTGTTTTACTGTATTTTTGATCAAATTGAGAAACATTTTTAAAATCTTACCGACCCCAAACCTTTGAAAACTTCTGTGGAAATTCCACTTATTTTCCATGAAAACATGTTTATGGATAATGTATAGGTTGGGACACTTTTTTCCAAGTCATCTCAATGGCAAAAAGTGTCCCAATCACCCTGAATTCACCCCTACTGAAAAAAAAATGAAATATTGTATATTACTAAAAACTACACTTACAGGAGTTACAAGAATTGTAATTCAAATAATTAAAATTCAATTCACATTGAACAAGAATTTAAAATCCATTATTAATTCAATTCTGACAACCGTGCGTACTAATCTTATACTGTAGACCTGGAATTGTGTACTACAAATATTGTTGACTCTAACAAATTGCTTGTGATGCTTGTATAGTCACTTTAGATAAAAGCTTCTGCTAAATTAATAAATGTAAATATAACCGTGACTGCCAAAGAAAGCTTAATGTACTCCATAATCTCATAAAATGTTAACAAATCCATAGTCAAGAATTATGTTTATCTTTATTTTAACAACAGCCCAGCTTTAACCATACATGTTGCCAAATGAGTAATGTCTTGGTAGTATTTAATAAGAGCTAAACATTCATCTTCCAGTACATTAACATTTCATTAAATTTTTCCTAGTCTGCTGGCTGATGCAGCGTACTGTGTTCTTGACTGAGAACACTAGTGTTTGCAAATGCTACTGCACTGTAAACTTGAAAACTGAAAACAGACATGCATTAATTGAACTTTATACAGACTGCTACATGTGTGTAATGCACTGTGAAGTTTAGGCTATGAGCTCCAAGACAAACATGCCCTTTTTTATGACCAAATGTAACAGCAGTTTAAGCTCCAAAGCCTGAGACCTGCCAAAACATATATGTATATATAACAATATATGCACAGGCACAGGAATAGTGCAGAGGATGAATCAATTAAAACAATGGATACATTTTTTTTTTTTTACAAAGAAATGATAAAAGAGTTCATTTAAGAAATGCATTTTTTTCAAATATACTGTACATTTTTATATAAAAATACTATTTAAAATATCAGCTGTTGCTTTTCAAATTGTAACTGTTTGGTTTAGAAATGAAAGTAAATATTTACAATTCCTAAAACCGCTCTCTATTCTGTAGCTTCAGGCTGTAGCTCATCATGTAAGGTGAATCACAAATGAACATCACAAAACACATATGTGACCCTGGACCACAAAACAGTCATAAGGGTCAATTTTTTGAAATTGAGATTTATACATCACCTGAAAGCTGAATAAATAACATTGATGTATGGTTTGTTAGGATAGGACAATATTTGGCCGAGATACAACTATTTGAAAATCTGGAATCTGAGAGTGCAAACAAATCTAAATATTGAGAAAATCGCATTTAAAGTTGTCCAAATTAAGTCCTTAGCAATGCATATTACTACTAATAATACATTTTTGATATATTTACGGTAGGAAATTTACAAAATATCTTCATGGAACATGATCTTTACTTAATATCCTAATGATTTTTGGCATAAAAGAAAAATCGATAATTTTGACCCATACAATGTATTGTTGGCTATTGCCACAAATATACCCGTGCGACTTATGACTGGTTTTGTGGTGCAGGGTCACATATCATGTCCGCAAATATATGAAAACACTGTAAAAAGGTTAAACTAACTGATCCGAGTTATGCACAGAACTACTCTAAACATATCTCCTCTTTATCAGCCTATATGATCTCTTGACAGCAGAATTCTGCATGCGGAAACAAAACAATAAATGTCACAAATGTCAGTCAATCGTTGTTTGACTTCAGGTTAAAGGAATTAGGTTAAAGGAAGTGTAATTCTGCATAAATTCATTGCAGCATCATACATTCTCAGTGTCTTGTCATAGTTCTTTTATTGACTGCAGTTAAGTTGGCTTGGTAAAATGTGTATGATTTTCTAAGACGGTTTGATTAATGCTAATATAAATGGATCGAGTTTCCACTTGGTGCTAGACAGATTAACAGAGAAATTTAACTGACTGCAGTATAGGAAATTATTCCTATGAATCCTTAAGGAATATGGACTTGTTTAGTTGCATTTATTTGTGGTTTTCACATACCATTTAAAATCCATTTTAATCAGAAGTGCTAAAAACATCATAATTCAGAGAGAAAGAAAAAGTTTTGCATATACATGTACAACATTTTACATGTAACCCTAAAAAAAAACATAGATTCTTATTTAGGACAAAAACTGGGATTATTAAAAAAAAATAGAGTGAAAATAAATATTGCTCCTCTTTTGGAAAATATATACTGCCAAATTATTTAAAACTCTTCCTTATATACAGTATATCACATACAGTACAAAACTATACAGCCAGCAATACTTAAATAGCCACAATAAATAAAGCGTTCTGCCATGCGTGTTCTCTGGTTCAGCTGCATTCGTCCCATGCAACAAACCTTCTCTTTACTATTGCTATTTCAAGGAAAAGCTTGTAAATGCCACCTTTGACAGGAGTTACCAGATTTACCATGATCTGTAGTCCAACCTGAGCATCTCATCATAATACAAGCCTTGTAAGTCTGCATGTCTCCAAAGCAGAGGCCTTTAGTCTCAAACATGTGTGAGACTGTCTGTGTACACGTCTGTTTTGTTCACGTGAAATGTCACAGCCGGTGCTTTATAATGGCAGTGGGAGCTGCTGCAGCTGACACTGGAGCAGGGCTTGCGGCTCGTCCGCACGGCCAACCTCCTGTTGCACAACCCCTGCCAGGTCTGAAGTGTCTTTGAGCTCCATACCCAGACCCCACTGGTGATGCCCACCACTAATGACATGAAAATTTTCAGCATGAACACAGCTACTGTAGGAACTGACAAGTCCAAAGAGCAATCCTCGCTCCTTCGACCAGGAAAGGACACACACTTGTTTTCCAGAGCTTTGAACTTCCAGTATTCCATATTGAGTCTTTCATAGAAATAGCATATGATGACAATAGTAGCAGGCACAGTGTAGAGAATGGAAAAGACTCCGATCTTAACCATGAGCTTTTCCAGTTTTTCTGTGTTGGTGCCGCCGGTTTTCATGATTTTGCGGATGTGGAAGAGGGCTACAAACCCCGTAAGGATGAAAGAGGTCCCGACAATGAGATAACAGGAAAGAGGGATCAACACAAAGCCAGTGAGAGCATTACTGTCCATGCTTCCCACGTAACACAATCCCGTCAACTCGTCCCCAGCCACCTTCCTCATAGTGAGGATGACTATGGTCTTCACTGCAGGAATACCCCAGGCGGCCATATGGAAGTAGCTACTGTGCGCCTCAATAGCCTCATGGCCCCATTTTCGTCCCGCTGCGAGAAACCAGGTGAGGGTGAGGATGACCCACCAGATGGAGCTGGCCATGCCAAAGTAGTAGAGGATGAGGAAGACTATGGTGCAGCCAGTGCTCTCCAAACCCTCCCGGATAATGTAGAGCTCTCCGTTTTCCCGATCACAAGCGATGTTCTCAGCCCCAGCCACCGAACGGATAATGAAGGCCACCGAGTAGACGTTGTAACACATGGAGAGGAAGATGATGGGCCGCTCAGGATACTGGAAGCGTTGGGGGTCGAGGAGGAAGGTTAGAACTGTGAATGCTGTAGAAACAAAGCAAAGCATTGACCACACAACCATCCAAATGAACGCAAAGTCCTTATCTTGCCTTGACCAGTACACATCCACCGTAGGAGTGCAACGAGGCGCGCAGGACTCGCTTTTGTCCACGTACTGGAACTTCTCCGGGTTATCACAGGACCGCGAGCCACTTGAGGTACGTCCACTCCCAGCTGCAGGTTGCCTGGACCTTGGAGGTACTGGCAGCATTCCCTTGCCTTTTTTAGTCTCAGGTTGAGTATCATTTTCGGGAGCTTCAATGCACAATGCGTTTGGGTCGTTGTTGGTCGGTAGCTTTGAGCAATTCAATGAGTCCGGCCAGCCGAAACTGAATTGTTCCATTATAGGTGAACACCTCTGTCTTGCCTGTTCACACATAGGACGGCATGCCGGGATAGTGGTGGACACTTGATCGGCGCACATCGGCACATATAGAGAGCACAGGAAAAATCGCAGGTGGACATCACATCCGTACTCCACTAAAGGAGCAAATTCATTTAGTTTAATACTAGCCTCCTCCTGGCTCTCATAATTCATAAAGTTGGGCATCCGTGTCATGTTGTAGCCGATTCCCTGGCACATGGGAATGGTGATGGGTTCACATTTTGCCGGGCGGCCACGCTCCAAATCATATGCGCTGATCTCCAGTGAAGATCCATGAATCAAGAACTGAAAAAGTACAACAATCTTCATGTAATGGGCCATTTTGATAACCTCAAGAAAGTCTTAAAATGATTAGTACATCCAATGCCATGCAGATGATATTTGTCTTGTTTTGCTTGCAAATTAGTAATATTTGTTGTGTTTTGAAGAGGAAAAAGTCGATTCATGGTCCACCATACTGTAAATGACATTTAATGTTCATTTGTTTTGAAGAAAAAAAACATGTTAATTTTGTATATCTTCATTGTCATGCCTCATTTGATATTGTTTTAAAACAAATATCCTTTGTGATTCAGTTTTAAATATATCCAAAACGTCTAAAGTTTCAGGAAGTATTTGGAAAGACCGTCAGTCCGCGCGACTAATCGAAACAATCAATACTGGATGTCAAAACCAACATCTCGTGCACCAGTACAGTATTTGAAACTTCAAAGCTCTTTACAACACGCTCTTTCAAAAGAGTTTCGCTCAACTCTCCGTTCCCGTTCACATCCACGAGAATAAACTTTCAGTAAGCAGCAGGAAGGGTTGAAAGTGTCCATCTGTGAAAACTTCCGATGTTATGCGGCTCCACGCATAGAAACACTGCGCTTCACATTCACTCCTCGTTGTGCTCTTAAAAACGGGCTCTTGATCGGTGACAGGCTGACAAGCTCCTCCTAACTCTCCTCCTCCTCCACGATACTATAAAAATACAGTCTTCCCAGTCACAGAGAGGATCACAGCTTGCTTGTACAGAACAGGGCTGCGTTTGTTTAATGAGATGTGTTGAAATGATTGAGACGTCGTCGGTTCTGTTAGAAACACTAAATGTTACAGCAAAACTGGTATTTGACATGACATTTTAAGCAGTGACATGGACTACCTGTATATATATATATTTCACTTTGCCTAAATATTGTCCTATGGTGTGAACTTTTTAAATTTAAAACAAGGCTAAGCAATCCGATATTATTCCTATATGTTTTAAGTATTATTTTGCAAGGTGGGTGTTCAATAAATACTGTATATTTGATTCTTATCTCAGCAAAGTATGACAAAAAAATAACAATTATATAAATAAATCTCAGATTTCCTAATGCCTTTAAAACCCTGATTTTTTCTGTTGTTTGTGTAGACACCAATGCCATTCCAAAACAAATCCTTTTCTACTTCCAAAGACAATTCCACAGGTTCATCCTCCGGTCTATATGAGGCCCAGTAGGCTCTCACTTCACCATTAGTGTCTGCTTATGCATTTTCAGTCTGGGGCGTAGGGAAAGGAAAGCACTACCTGCGATACATGGCCCATCTCTCCTCAATTCTCATGCTAAACAGGAGAGAAGAGTAGTGCCTCTAGAGTCTTAGTGTGGGCATTTGTTATCCCTACTCTCAGCTCTCAGCCTGGCACTCAGGATGCAGACGCACTGGACATGTTCCTGCAATACAGAGTATCGGTTCCCTGGTTTTCTCGTACTCTGACGGGTCAATTTCCTGCTCGTATAAATGAAATGGGATTCCTTTTGGCGGCAGATTTTGTTTTGGCTGAGAGCTGTTTAAGCGCTGCTTTCCATGTCCACGACCACAAGTCTGCCATGAAAGAGCCTATTCTTCATGCTCATTGAATGGAGCAAAAAATAAAAGCAACGCAATCACATCTACAAGGGCAATCAGTCAGAGTTACAAATTTAGCTATTTAAGCTGAGAAGAGCTTTCCTGTGAACCACAAACGTGCTGCTTTTGACTTATGATTTTATAAAAGCATCTTAGAAGCCTAAGTAGGACAAACGATACCATAATGTCACAGCTGCGAGGAAAGGGAGAAAAACTGCACCAAACTTTATGGGGACTCCAAAATTATTGTAATAGGAACTAAGTTGAAAAAGCATATCCAAACAGTAATTTATCACTATATTAGTTTGTGCACAATTTGTGTCATTCTGTCCAGATATGCAACTAACTTTCTTTTTTTTTAATCTGGGTCAATTGCAAATAAAATTAAAGCTGCAAGCAGCGATGACGGGCCCAAGCCGGTGGCACCGCCACCCCGGTGGCTTCAGGGCAACTGTGCACGACAGGCAATATGCATTTAAACAGGAGAGTATTTTAAAATCACTCGAATATGCCACATTTACCGCAGGAGCTGGTGCCACTATGACCACAAGCCACACCCATGATGTCATTTAAATATAGATGATTCTTAATGTCATAGGATATAATAGGTCACTTTCAAATATGTACAAAGTTATCTTTTGCAGCTCAAAATGTTGTAAGTCCAGAAGGCCAGTATTTAATTCAAGGTATCTGTATAGGTTTTTTTTTTTTTTTTTTACTTATTTTTCACACTAAAGTTATCGTTATTTGTGATAGCCTATGATATGAAAGGGTTAAATTATCACCATCAAGAGAGAAAGTGACACACACAGAGTGAGAGAGAGACCCCCCCCCCCCCCCCCCACACACACACACACACACACACAGAGAGAGTGAGCCTGAGAGAGTGAGAGATAAGGGGAGGGGAAGGAGTGACAGAGAGAGAGTGTGGGAAATTTAGAAGAAATATTTTAAAGAAATAAATATATTGATCTGAAAAATACTACATTCATTTTAAATTCATCCAGGTCAAATTACCGAACATACAATCTTAATTTAAATCAAACAATGATTTTACAAGATATGAGACAATTTCTGTTTCCCTTTTTGTCCTTATTTGATCCCTCGCCATAGCTGCACTGTTTGAGATATACTATAATTCGTTATCAATATAGCATCTTCAGTGTCTTTGTTTCATGTTGACCGAGTTTGGTGTCGATTCCATGCATCTCCTACGAGGAGTTTATAAAAACTCAGAGCCTGATTATTCAAAAATTCCACATTCAAACCAAAATATCTGACTTCCTGTTGGTCGGAGCTAATGACTGTAAATTAGAAAGTTGTCCAGCTCGATGGGAAAAATATATGTACCGAGTTTGGTGACTGTAGGTAAAACTAATCTGTAAAAGTGTTCTCAAGGACATATCCAACCTGGTTCATAAATAAGGCTATACTCCCACTTTCTGGTTATTCTATGTATCACATTTGCTCTAATTGTTTTGTCCTCAAACAAAAAGCATTAATCTGCTTATTTTTAAATTACACACACTTCATTGTTTGAAAAATAAACTCAAATGTGTTTTTTCTATTGTTAGTATTATTTTTTATAGAAATAAATTATGTTTAATTCAGAGAATATTTTTTAGTGTCAAGAATTAATCTCCAAATACAAAATGTTAAAGAAAACCAATATATTGATCTAAAATATAGTACATTCATTTTAAAATTCATTCAGGGTCAATAACCAAACATACAATCATAACTGAATTTAAATCAAACAATGATTTTAGACGAAATGAGACTCTTCCTGTTTCCCTTTTTGTGATTACTTTAATAGCTCGCCATGGCAACACCGTTTGAGGTATCCAATATCCGTTCGCAATTTAGCATCTTCCGTATTTTAGCTTCATGTTGACCGAGATTGGTGGAGATTGAATGAATCGCCTATGAGGAAAACGTAAAAACTCAGAGCCTGATTTATCAAAAAATCCACATTCAAACCAAAATATCTTACTTTCTGTTGGTCAGAGCTACTGACTGTAAATTAGAAAGTCGGCTCGATGAGAACAATATATGTACCGAGTTTGGTGACTACAGGTAAAACTAACCAAGCGTTTTATCTTTAAAACATTGTTCTCAAGGACTTAGCCAACCTGGTTCATAAATAAGGCTATACTCCCACCTTCTGGTTATTCTATATATCACATTGGCTCTCATGTTTTTGTCCTCAAACAAAAAGCATTAATCTGCTTATTTTTTAAATTACACACACTTCATTGTTTGAAAAACAAACTCAAATGTGTTTTTTTTTCTATTGTTAGTATTATTTTTTATAGAAATAAATTATGTTTAATTCAGAGAATATTTTTTAGTGTCAAGAATTAATCTCCAAATACAAAATGTTAAAGAAAACCAATATATTGATCTAAAATATAGTACATTCTTTTTAAAATTCATTCAGGGTCAATAACCAAACATACAATCATAATTGAATTTAAATCAAACAATGATTTTAGACGAAATGAGACTCTTCCTGTTTCCCTTTTTGTCATTACTTTAATCCCTCGCCACAGCAGCGCCGTGTGAGATATCCTATAATCGTTCTCAATATAGCATCTTTAGTGACTTTGTTTCATGTTGACTGAGTTTGGTGTCGATTCCATGCATCTCCTATGAGGAGTTTATAAAAACTCAGAGCCTGATTATTCAAAATATGACTAACTGACGCTATGACTAACTGAATATTGGCATGTAGATGTCTTCAGGCCAGGACTCTTATCAAACATGTGAGGTTTGGGGCAGATCGGACATTGTATGACTGAGTTACAACAACTTCCTTTCATGACGAAACATCAGACTTTGTCAGGCCGTCACTGACACGCCCTTCATGGAAAACTCAAGATCTTTTCAATTTAACATCACCAAGGCCTTTAGATTAGACTGTGCAAATATGATGTTGTTCTGGTTAAATCTCTAGGAGGAGTTAATCACAATGTAAAACAAGGATTTTACTTTTGCCCGGAGGTGGTGCTATAACTGAAACTGAATATTGAAATGTAGATGTGTTCAGGCCAGGACTCTAATAAAACATGTGAAGTTTGGGGCAGATCGGACATTGTATGCCCGAGTTACATCAACTTCCTGATTCATGGTGAAACATCGAAATTTGTGAGGCCGCCACGAACACGCCCTTCAGGGAAAACTCAAGATCTTCACAATTTAACATCGCAAAGGCCTTTAGATTAGACTGTGCAAATATGATGTTAATCTGATTAAATCTCCAGGAGGAGTTCGTTAAAGTACAACGTCTGGAAATGGCAAAATTTGCAACAATATTTCAGAGAAAATTCAAAATATCTCACTTCCTGTTGGGTTTTCAGATTTGGCACCCAGGGACTTTTTTGTAGGTATTGGGCTGTTAAATGCGCCTACCGAATTTTCATACTCATACATGAAAAGTAGCGCGAATGGGGCTTAATTGAAATTTTGTAGGTGGCGCTATCGAACCATTTTGCCCCGCCTAATTCTGAAACCCATATCAGATGTAAATTTTCACCATTTTTGATGCGTGTGCAAAGTCTCATGAGTTTACTGGACGGCATCTCTGATGTGTGTCGAGTTTATGCAATTTGAAGCATTATAAGAGTATCAAAAGCATTGAAAAAGAATATTATAGTTTGATGTGTTGCCATGGCAACAATATTTACAATATCAAGAAGTGCTTACCAGGTTTACATCTGCTATGTTTTGACATGATACTGATGAAGTTTGAAGCAAATAGGGTAAAAATAAGATGGTGATTTCAAAGCATTTTGAAAATGACACACTTCCTGCTGCCAGTTGGTGGCGCTATAAGTTTGACTCACAATAGTCACATCCATGTGATCGGCCTCTTACAACGAACACACAGCTGAAGTTTAATCAAAATAATTCAATGTATGCAGAAGTTATAACACACTTCCTGTTTCCCTTTTCTCGCCATAAATTCGTCTCCTCGCCACGGTTAAACCGTTCGAGATATCAAAAATCCGCTCACAATTTAGCATCCTCAATGTCTTGACTTCATGCTGACCGAGTTTGGCACTGATCGGGTAAATCGCCTAGGAGGAGTATATCAAATTCCAGAGCATGCGTTTTCCGAACAACCCATTATAGCCGACTTCCTGTTGGGCTGACGTATAACTTAGAGTACGAAAGTTGTTTGGCCCGATGAGGTCTATATGTGTACCCAGTTTCATACATCTACGTACAAGTGTGTTTGATATATGGACCAAGTTTTTCAACTCATCTTAAGGGGGCGCTGTCGAGCCCCCCTGCCACGCCCGGGTACCAGCTTTGGCCCGGCCCTGATGGCCGCAGATTCCGACGTGTGTGCAAAGTTTCAAGAGTTTTCGAGCATGGTAAGGGCCCCAAAAGTGCCCCAAAAAAATTATCCTTAGAAGAACAATAGGACCTTCGCCCTTTCAGGGCTTGGGCCCTAATAAGATTATCCATAATAAGGAGAGAGAGAGAGAGAGAGAGAGAGAGAGAGAGAGAGAGAGAGAGAGAGAGAGAGAGAGAGAGAGAGAGAGAGAGAGAGATAATTGCATGAATGTTGCATTTCACAGGTATTTTAAGAGGGAATACTAATATTTCTTATGTTTTAAAAGCTACTGTATATAATAATGAAAATATGACATGTTTGAGTGACATGAGTTTATAATGACGAGTTTATAATATAATCATTTTCTCATAATGTAAATTTTTTTTATTATGAGCTCAAGATTTTTATACATTTTGTGAAAATTATTACACTATGAACATATTTATTATATACATTATGAGTTGCTACAAACATTAAGATCCACACTGTTCTTCATATAAAGATATGGTATGGCTTCAGAAGACTTGAAATGCAACATGCGTTAATAACTTATACTGTTTTTGGTCAGTTTTTGCAATAAATAAATAAAACTTATTTGCCTGTTAGGTGTTTTATATTGTTTAGAAGTGGGAAGGTGTAGGGTAGGAGTAGGGTAGTTGCTCCAAAATATAAAAGTACAAATATTTTTTAAATAATGTCTACTTTAACAAACTCAAAGAATTATGCGTCTTGATCGGACGCTTAAGGCAATCAACTGAAAGCAATGGGGTACCCGGTACATCGAAAAATGACACCAGAGGGGTACCCTGTACGTTAAAAAATGACGCTGAGGGGTCCTGACCAAGCGTCAATATGTGACGAGTTGGGTGTAAGAACGTGTTGGTGGATGAAGACTGCAGATGTGGACAGAACAATAAAATGCAATGCCTTTAATTTAAGACGCTTTAGATAGTGCTACAGGGAGACAGAAAGGACAGCTGATCGTCCTTGCAGTAACCATATGTCCCCACAGACGTGTTTGAGAACTCGTACATGGCTCGGTGGAAGAGTGGGGTAACATCTCACAGCAAGAACCAGCAAATCTGCTGCAGTCTATGAGGATGAGATGCACTGTATAGGACTTAAAGCAGCTGCTGGCCCTTTGTTTAGGGACTCATTATTCCATTTCTGCTCATCAAATATCTGTGAAACATGTTCACTTTATGTTTCAGTTGTTGAATCTTTTTATGTTCAATGAGTAAAAAGAAATTTTACTTGCAGCTTATTATTAATTATAAAAATGTTTATTATGTTTTTTTTATTATTTAAATCATTAATTTAGATTATATTTTGGGGGGTTGCACTACACCTGAAGTAATCTTGCTCTGTCATAACAAGATCAAATTATTTAAAATACTTACTGACACAGTCACTAAGATTTGCAAGGGTCCTCTATGATATAGTTTAAAAATACTTTTTCATTTGAATTTTTTTGTTTAGTTTTGTTATTTTTGCAAAAGATTTCAAACTTCTAAATATGGTTCTCTTGAATTTCATTCTTTTAAGGAGTCATTTTTCTACATTATGATATCAAGGACAGTTGTATTGCTTTGACATTTTTTTATGCCACTTATTAGAAAATTAAAAACATGCATCATTGAAAAGAGAAAAAGATGCATATCATAGACAGTCATAGAAGAGGTCTATTCAAGTCATGAATTGCATGAATAGCATTTTTATCGTCTGGATATGTATAAACTGAATTTTTTAAAAGTATGTTTGGATAAATCAATAGATTACAGACAAAACAATAAGCACATTGTCACTCACCTACAGTTATAATTGTGCAATATACAAGGATATACAATTACATTATCAAATTCAAAATCCACTTGGCTCAAAGTATGAGGGGTCACACACTTCTGCTCTGGCCAGGTGTAAAAGATGCTCAAGCAAAGAAATGACCAAACTGTCATTAAAGCAATCGTTGTCATTAGTATCAGTTAACAGAAAAAAAATCATTCAGCTATTTAAAATCAGAGAATCAGAGAGCAAGGCCACTAGTATAAAATATAATTCTTAAGTAGAACCATTCTTTTTCCTGAATAAATCTGAATCAGAATGACCCAGACAGCAGTGATCTCATTCTGTTTGTGTATGAGTTCAGTATGATTATGAATATTCCTAGTCTAACCATCAGCCTGAGGCAGGAAAGGCCTTGTCTTCACACGACTCTTATTTGAGCTCAGTCTTTCTGGCAGACAACAGGACTAGCCAGTCCCGTCCAAACTATGAGAACAACACACGATGCCAAGGAAAGCGAATACGTTAAAAAAATGGCTAAATCTGTTGTGTGCAATTTGCAGCATTAAAGTCTCAACTGGAAGTGCCATAAAAATGACATTTACAAAAAAGTACTTAAATAGAATATTCACACGCACACTCATTGAATGATGGAAAACAACACTATGGCCCAGCAGTCAATGGAGCACATAGGGATATGAAAGACAGTACAGGTCAGGTTCTATGCATTTTGTTATAATTTAGATTTTAGGCTTATATATCCTCATGGGACACTTACAGTGGACAAATAAGCCATGCTTAAAAATGTTTGAATGTAAACCATATCCCAAAGCACAAATGAAAAAGCAATGTAGTTGTTTGATGATAGAGTATAGTCTCTCCACAGTTGTTGTATCTAGAGGCATTAGGTAAATGGCAGGTATGGCAAGGTTTTCGATGAGTAACTTTGACCAGTATTAAAATAAATTGGACAGCCTAACACTCCTGCCTCATGCCAGCCTCCCCCCGTTTGGGTTTCCAGCATGTCACGGACACCTAACAAGTCCTATTAATACGGTGTGGATAGCAACAGGAATCAGGTGTCATCTCACTGGCTTTGAGTTCATAAGACTGTGGTGGGGTATATGCAGACAGAACGTGACATACGGCCTGATACGTGCCAAGTACCTTGACTGTGTTGGCGGGAAGGACTTGTTATTCACTAGTCAGGGTCGTTGGACAGCACGTAGTGAGCAATATTTCATATTTCCCTGTAACCTTCATAGTTGGAATGTGGAATAAAAAGGCCTTAGTCTATTCATTCCTATAAAAATCTTTGTGTAAATTTGTTATATTTCTAAAAATACTGCATTCAGAATAGGCTAGTTCTTAATATTAAACAATATTTTTTCTGGCTGGACTAGAAAATGTGAATTATATGCAACAAAATAAGACTTTTAATAAACAACTCATTTATGTTCACATTTTTATTTGAAAAAGTAAATACTTCTCTTTTTCCTCAGTATAACTTATCCCTTCACTGATCCCTAACCAATAAAATCCATCTTTACACAGCAGAGGTGGCACACACAGAATCTGCATCTGAAGTGTATAAATATAGAATATAGAAATATAAAATGGGAAAAAAATGTAACTAAAATCAGCAACAGGTGAAATTCTGAATCTGAAATTGCATACTCTCTTGAATAGGTACTTATTTTGAATAAGTAATTACTTCATGACCGCTAAAAAAGTATATTCTATATAGTATGAATGTGTTTAGTATGAATGTAATTCGGACGTACTACATTTGTCATGTTGTCATTATCATGTGAACCTACCAGCGTCAGTTGTGTCGCTTCACTGCCATTCATAAATCCTTTCCCGTGGCCTCATGGGATAGTAAAGCGTCCATCGTATGCGCATTTCAGAATCTTGCCGGAAGAAGTAGATCATCCGTGTACTTTTTGCATACTTTTTGTATACTTTTTGAGTACTGTGAATTCAGACATACTACTTTTGTTACATACTGTTTTTCGCCTACTTTATATTAAGGTAGTATGCGATTTCGGATGCAGTCTTTGTATTAATGAGTGAGTTATTGAATTATTAATTTAATTGATTCATTCAAGATGGCTGATTCATTCAGGGCACAAGCAAGTGAAAGTCTTTATAAATGGGTCTGTTGTATAAATTCAATATCACACTTACAATCGTGCAGATATATTGCTTGTGTGCTGCTGCCTAACTACACTGCCCAGCCAAAGATCTTGTATTGACAATGCAAAAGTCAAGCACTCTGTAAAGTCTACTCCAGCACATCCCAAAGAGTTGTTAATGAATTTAAGGTCTGGACTCAGAGGTGCTAATTCATGTGTGAAAATAATTCTTCATGCTCCCTCCCAACGATTCTTTCACAATTGGAGCCTGATGAATCTTGACTAAACTAAACTCTGCAGTACTGTGGTTTGACACCCCTGCTATAAATACTCAAACAGGATTTTTTGCCATCATATTGTGAATTTTAGATGCATATTTATTCATTCAAGTGGCATTTGCCGTAACCCCCGTTAATTTCCAGACCCTGTCCTTGGGGCAAGTTGTGTCACTGAAGCACTTTTTTGAGAAGTCACATTTCTATTGCCCTATGATAGAGATATAGTCCTTTCTAATTTCACTTCTGACATCCTGAAATATAATTAGGCCAATCAGTTTTATGTTTTTCTTTGCCTATAGAGGAAAACTTGAAAGAAATCTTACCCCATTCTCCCCCTATATGACATTATCAAAATAACAATAATCTAAGATCTTCTGAAGCCAGAGCTTATGTCTCAAAGATATGGAATGAATGTGTGACCTAATAAGCTAATCACACTGTATCCTCTTATATGGTGGGGAAAAAAATGGGAACTAAAAGAGACAAGCAGCTCCAGAGTTTTGTCAATGTACTAACAGGGGATTATAAACCCCTAGATGTGCTATCCGGCACACCAGTTATAATGGAATGCTACTATATGCCTATGATAATAATAATAATAATTTAACTAAATTATATTAAATTATATAAAATTAAAACATTTACATAAAAAAATAAAAAGGTAACGGTTAAACTGAAATGCAATAAGAAAAAAGGCAACAGTGGACATACAAAGATATTCATTATACTCATAAAAGGTTAACATAACTAATCTGACAAATTACACAGATGTTAAGATGAGATGCTGTTTCCCACCTGCCAGGGTGGCAATCAGTGTTGTCTTTCTCCAGACCTCGGCACTCTTCCCACCCCTCCGCATGTTGTGCTTGGAGCTTAAGGAAGTCATCCCACTCCAAATTTTTTAATCATCTGTCACTTAAAAACCACATTCTTTATTCTTATCCCATTCCATCACCATAACACTTGCCTTTCTTCATCTTACCTCCCCTCTCACTCTCTCTACACTCCCCTCTGTTCCAGTTACTGCTAGGCTAACATAAACACGGGACCCATATTCACATAGAGCTGATTCTTCTCTGTGCAGGGCAGTGAAAAAAGAAAGAAAAACATATGGTATTTTTTGGCAAATGCTGGCAGGGCTACACAATATCAGGCCTTGTTCTTCAAACCTGCAGTGTAGCTTCATGAAGAATTATGATGCTAAATGAAACATACTGACAGCTCACATTCTCCTGTGCAGGTTCAAAATGAGACATTGAAGGCTTTGAATAACTGTAGAGGAATTCAAATATTAAAGAGGGGCAAGCAAGCATTAAGAAAGAGAGATACTAGATTTGAACATTTTCTGTTTTTTTTTTACATTTACATATGTATCAGACAATTTTACCCAAAGCAATTTACATTGCATTCAGTTCATGCATTACTTGGGAATCAAACCCATGACCATGGCATTTCTAGCATCATTCTCTACGGTTTAAGCTACAGGAATGTTATACCTGCCATCATTTTGCCCATGCAAAAGTTGCTGCTATGATGCTTGCTTATACCACGCTGATAGGTTGTTCTACTGTTCAACTCTGACCCTCGAGATCGAATGTCCTACAGGGCTCATCTCCAACCCAAATCAAGCACACCTGAAAAAGCCAATCAAGGGCTGCATCCGAAAACATAGGCAGCTGACTTGTCTCGCTGCCTTATCAGGCAATGACTTGTAAGGCAGCATAAGCACACAAAGGTACCTCACGAAACTGATTTCGGATAGACTTCTGAGGCAGCGTAACAGTTTAATGATGTAGGCTACAGCAAAATAAAGCAAGCTTTGGTGAGAACTAAACAAATATTTAATTACTACAGTAGTAATTTCTCGCTAGAAATGACATCAGAAGTGGAAAATGTTGGTAAAAAAAACGTACATTTACACACAAACTAACCAGCAGCAGCAACTTTCAGATGCATCTTTCTTTTTCTAGCTCAACTGTCATTGAATTGAACGCATAGGATTGTGGGATATCAAAGGCAGTGAAGGATACATTTATGCTGCCTTCAAAAATTGATCAGATGAAGGTATCTCAGCAGGCAGGAAGTGAAGCTAACATTGGATTCGGACGTGCCTTGATGCCTTCCTACCTTGAAATGTGTCCTCCGAAGGCAGCATTTTCCAGTTTTCGGATGCAGCCAAGGACTTCCAAAATGCTAGCAAGCCACAGGCAGGTGAGTTTGATCAGGGTTGGAGCTGAACTCAGGGAAGTGGATCTTGAGGGCAAGAGCAGCACTGTTTTATGCCTGCTACAGACTGTGATTTCGGCAATCCTATAAGATCATTACAAATCACACTGTACGGCATGGATCTAATAAACTTGGGTATGACATATATGTAGACTGTACGATGATGAAACCTATTGAATTGTAGGCTACAACGCAAGTTAATATAGAAGAATAAAACGACATCAGCATGCACTAGTGGTAAACAAACAGAGCAAGATGAATCGCATTTTGGCAATTGTGCTGTAATTGCTACAATATGTGTTGCCAATTCACTTGATTTCAATAAACAAGACTGTTATGGTGAAAGTACTCCTCACTCAGAAATTACTAATAAATTTCACAAACAATTACTAAGAAAACGGCAAGCAGCACATTGAATTAAACATTAAATTTTGAAGCAGAAAAACTGAAATGGTATTTTTTTGTAAAATATATACGACAATATTCTTTATTTACAACTTACATTGGCTTATATACTGTACATCATACTGTTCCAAATGTTGGTTTTGAAATTCCAATGGTGTCATAAAACGATGCAAACACAAGTCTGAATAGAGTTTATTGAACAACACACAGGATGTTAGAAGGGGGGTATTCCAGAAAGCAAGGTTAACTTGCCATCACATATACCCTGAACTCTCGGTTGATTAACCCAAACCTTGCTTACTCAAGGTATGCTGGTTCCAAAAACACATCCGGGAATAAGTTCAGACAACTCAGTGTATGTTCCCAGTTAACACACAAGACATTCTCAACAGAGCAACAAATCGATGATTCACCATGGAAACAGATGCTAAGAAAAAGCTCTCTTCTTCTTTTGTTTTATGGCGATTTACATAACTTACATCGCCACCTATTTGATGGTTGTGCAATCATTTTTCAGCCTTTTTGTTTAATAAGTAATCTTTATTCACTGAGAATAAGGATTATATTGTTTGTTTGATGCTAATTAATTGAATGCAGATCCATGTGTGAGATGACAATAAAAAAAAAAATTATTATATTTGAATTGAATTAATATTTAAACTAGTGCTGGGCAATCGATTAATCGCATCCAAAATAAAAGTTTGTGTTTACATAATATATGTGTGTGTACAGTGTATAATTACAGACAGGGTTTAGACTAAACCAGGATTAGGCCTTAGTTCAATTAGGGCTTTTAAGTAGATTTTATAAATGTTTCTTAGAAAAAAAACATTACTGGTGTGCATCTTGAGACAAAACAATGGCATTGACATATTTTAAGATATGTCAGTGCAAGTTACTGTACTTCCAGTTAAAACAGCTCAAAACATGAATTTAACATATTAGTTTTGGGACGCCTGCCTTTACATGCACATGAACTTTAATCCCATTCTTAATCTGTAGGGTTTATTATGGAGTTGGCCCACCCTTTGCAGCTTCAACTCTTCTGGGAAGGCTTTCCACAAGGTTTAGGAGTGTGTTTATGGGAATTTTTGACCATTCTTCTAGAAGCGCATTTGTGAGGTCAGGCACTGATGTTGGGTGAGAATTGTCAGGCAAAATTGTCTCATTGCAAACTTACACTGCAAAGCTGGCACAGAAGAGCTTCTGAAGCAGCATTTACAGTAGGTCTTTACACAGACTGTTTAATGCTGCTCAGACTATTGATGCAGGTATTAATGCAGCATAAATGCATTTTCACAGCAATTACAGCTGTACACTTTGATACTAGGGGCTGAGTGGAGCAGGCATATTGTAGTCTGGCTTTTATGCATTGCATCTTTACTCCTTAAAACTAATAGCACACCTCTTTTTAACAAGTTGCAAGTTTGCTTATCATTCATATTATACCAATATTTCCTCATAGGTGACTGGTAGCATTCTGTGAATCATCCAGCCGTCATTTGAAGTACACATTTATGAAAAATAAAATATAATAGTTGGCAATATAATGGTATAAAAATAATGGTAGCACTTTATTTTACAGTCCTGTTCCCCATGTACATACTATGTACTCATTATAGTAATTACAATAACTGGGTAATAACTAGGTACTAACTTTGAACCTACCCCTAAACCTAACCTTAACCCATGTAGTATTACACTTATATTACCCAGTACTTTCTTAGATAAGTACACTGTAAGTACACGCAAGTGCACGTCCAGTAAAATAAAGTGCAACCAAAATAACAATTACAACCCCCTAAAAATGTAAGCATCACTAATAAATAATAAGTAAAAGAAGATGTGATGTACATACTGAACTGTTCCTCTGTTTACAGAACATGATACATGTGTATATTACAGATGCAATGACAAATTTGTAAAAGAAAGACAAAATCGTAAACCTGCCTTTCCTGTCTGAACAAGCCTTAGATGGCACAGATACCTCACCACTATCTGAAAATGGCATCATACACATGGAGACGGCACTCTAGCACAATACAGTGCCACTCGATGTAGAAAGAGATCGTTCCTGCCACATGTTTCTGGGACATACACACTTAAGACTCAAATTAAACCAAATCTATCTTTAATGAAATTCTCAATTTGTAATCATTAATGAACAAGTCTTTTGTGTTCTTAATCATACTGTATTTAAAACAGAATCCCCCCATTTTCCAACTTTCATAGCACACTATACACAAGAATATATTCTTTAGAAGCCAAATATATTCAATAATCGAAACAAAGCCAAAATCTATTTTTAAGCAATGCTTGTTGTGAACTCTAAGGACCAATAATAACATTGATGTGAAATGGAGAGCACAAAATGACCAAAATGAAGGAAATTGACCTGAGGCACAGCTTCACTGTGTGCAGCTTTGGTGTGTTTGCAGTACGACGCGTCCATTTGGAGGCAACAGATAATAGTCTCTACTGGCCTGTTAAAACTATGCAGGATGGATGTGGGGGTTTTGCCAATCTATTTTGCTGGCCAACTCACATTTGATACAAAGGCTATTGTATGAATTGAAACTATAGAGCACACAAGAATAACTTATACATTATAACATATAGCCTAGTATATTTTAGTGCTGGCATATTTTTTCGCCGTGCATCTACTGAGTCTTAAAGTTTTATTTAAATAAGAGGGAAATCAAATGTGTCATGTTTTTCTTTAGCAGTGCTATTCAATTAAGTGTAATGGGCTAAAATCATCACTCATACCTGATGCAAAAGAAGAAAAGAAAAAAAAAAACCTTTGGCTTTTCATGTTCAACATCCAAGGGCACCAACTTGTCTGTATAGCAACCATGGGGCATCGTGCCACCTCCTCAGCCCTGAGCCAGGACAAACAGTGCCCCAGAGTGCCCAACTAGTCTTGCAGTTTAGTACTAAATGGAGTTACTGTGCCCAACACAGCTTCCCAGCATGCCCTGATAACCCAAAACATTCCAGCCTCTTTAAATATTATCATCGAAAATTAAAATGTTTTTATTGTGCAATAACTAATTAAAAAAAAAAAAAAAAGTCAATATATGAAACTTACTTGAATTAAAACATTGGCAAGGGCAGTGAGATCTGTAACTAATTACAGAGTGGCTGAGGTTCACTTAAAAAAGGAAGCTTTATATGCATGAAGCTTAACAACAGTAACAGTACTGTTTGTATAGTACATACTTTTTGGCAGTCCCACTCAAAAAAAAGGGGGAAGAAGGACCCCTCTACCCACTTACACAAACAGTAACCAATTCTGTCAGTTAGGACAAGGGGCCATCAAGTCAAAAAATAGCCAGAATGGAAACATAGGCTATGTTTGGATCTCACACTAACATATTGTTAATTATATATCGGCAGCATATGAAGTGGATAGTATGCAATTTTTGTATTAGTATTATTTTAGTAATTTGCCACATAGATAGCAACATAGAACAATTGCGATGTTAAGAATTGCATGCTAGCATATACTCTTACTATTTCTGCCATATGCTGTGTTTGCTGTGTTCAAAACCACTTGAAAGTCTGTGACCCAGATGGTTAGTGGTTAGTGTGTGATGCCCAGTTTTATTCTGTAACTATTTACAAAGTGTATAATGCCTAATAGTGATTTAAAATCAGTTCAGATTTTAAGAGTCATCTACTGTATTCCAGCTTTCATGCACATGCTACTATGGATAAGGCGATTGACTCCTTTAACTGTAAGACAGGACTACACCTGTTATATTGAGCATTGTGATTTTTCCCATTCATTTCTACATGTGGACCAACTCCTCCTCTTATAATGTCTCTGAACATGGTGAGATCATTCGAAAACAATTTGAATTTTAACATTGCACATTGCATAAAAATAAAAGTGAAATCTTGTTTTTTAATACACTGTACTTCATTGCTAATGTAAGCCCTCCGGTCCTACTCGCCCCGCTCCATGGGAGGCGGGGGCGCTAACAAGGACGCTAAAGACCGCAGTCTCTAGCGTCAATCGCTAGTGAGCCTCTTGAGATCAGGGGAGTGAGTTTACCTGCACAGCTCTTTAGCTGGCCTCCGTAATACTCACCCTCCTAAACCTTACTCCCATACGGGTCACAGCACCAATGTAACTCCTCCGGTCCTACTTGCCCCTCTCCGAGCGGGATTCAAACAGGCGTCTCTGGCATGGGAGGCAGGCGTGCTAACAAGGACACTAAAGACCGCAGTCATTAGTGTCAGTCTCTAGTGTGCCTCGTGAGATCAGGGGAGTGAGTTTTACCCATACAGCTCTTACTAGCTGGCCTCCGTTACACTAATATAGCCAAATTCTGTTTTTTTCTGCTTCAACCCACTAACTAGACAAGACCCAGAGACAGACCCCCCTGCGAAGACCTTGTCAACTAGACAGCTATTGGCACATGACTTAGTGAAAACCACGAGAACCAAACACACAGATCATATGGTCAGCTTCAACTCCACAATCAGACTTGTCATTCAGCCTGGAGTTAAACCACACCATGTTGGTTTGTCTGGCCAGAGGAGAACTGGCCTCCCAACTGAGTCCGGTTTCTGCCAAGGTTTTTTTTTTCACCATTCCATAAATTATGGAGTTTGGGTTCCTTGGTACTGTTGCCAATGACATGTTTTAGTACTATGGAATTGCATGTTGGTGCCCGTACACTTTACAATGCATAACTGTCTATTTCAAGTGATATAATGTTAATATGCATGAATCAGAGTTCATTGTAAGTGGCCTGTAAAACATGCTTGTATATAGATGGTGTACAGGAACATACACAGAAAGACAAAACACCATCAGGGAAACACACAACACTAGAATAATGCAATAAACATTAACTACATAACAGAAAATGTAACAAAACACATTTACATAAAATATAATCATATGTAATAATATGTCACATAGGGACTTCGGGGAATGTCTTTTTACTTATATATATTTACCGTAAATTATATGGTAATTCATAGTTTTTATTTCCCAGAAACCATCTTAACAGTATTGTACAGTAAAATGTCATTTAATGCAATATTGAACCATGCAATGTTCACGATTTCTCACCATATATAGTGAAGTAACTTACCATTTAACAGGTTTTTATTGGAGTATTACAGTCTTTTTCTTTTACAGTGTAGGGGTGAAAAAAGAAAAGTGTTATGTAGCTAACTAAATCGAGACTCATCTGCACTAAAATTGGCTATGTGGTAAAATAACTTACCAGTTAACAGGTTTTTACTGTAGCATTTTTACAGTCTTTTTCTGTAATTACAAACATTTTTAACAGTGTAGGGAGTGTAAGTATGTACATCATGACTCAGTGCGGACATATTCCTCCCTGACTCGACTGACACTTGACCACTGACTTGAGCACCTGGATGCCTTTCACTGTGGAACACTGTGGCCTTTCAGACAGAGGCCAGACGTGTCTGCACGACTGCCAGATTGGACAATATGCAACAGCTGCTCAAGTGTTTCTCAACTGGGAAGAACTCCACGAGTGCTAATCTGAGGATCTGTTGGACATGACATTGAGTGCCATCATCACTTGAACGACTGAGAAAGACCAATTGCCATGATGCTAAACATGGATGGAACTATTATTATTGAATTTAGACATACATTCCTGCTTCCAACATCAACCTGTCTGGAAAAAGTGTTCAGTTACATCTAGACTTTGTCAATGGAATTCTTACTGTGATAGTATCTGCAGTGATGGGTGGCCAACAGAACATCTTATCAGGGCAGCCTATCCTTCGGATCCTTATCAGACCGAACACACACACACACTGACACACAAGCTCTCCAAACATGTATGGACTGGAACAGACAAATGGGGTCTTTGTGTCGACTGCTATCAGCTCCTTTTGGAGATCTGAATCTGCTTCATGTTTGCACGCAGAAGTCTGTATACAAACCAAGGAAGGACATGTTCCTGGATCCTCATCCCTTGTTTATTAATAACCCAGTCATCACCCTAACCCTATCAAAGATGCTGATCTGCAGAAACATGTCCTACTTGGAAAAATCACAAGTCACATTTGCAGCATGGTGGCTGTGATTTTGGACAACCCGCTTTGCTAAACAATGGATGGGGCAAAAGCGGTAAGAATGCGTTGAAAACAGGCATTATTCCTGCAATTCTGATTAGAGCTGAAATAGCATACTTTACCTTCAATGTCAAAATTTAAGTTTCTTAAGGTACAGGGGCCTCATTTATAACCGTTTATAAAAAACAGGTCCTGAAAAAGGCATACGCCACTTCCAACGCAAAAGTTGGGATTAATAAAAAACAAATTTGACGTGAAAATGTGCACACCTGTATGCAAACTCTGAGCCATGCATATGGACATTTTGGAGAAGGAAAAACACTTTAAATCCTCATTATGAGTCCCAATCATAAATACAGTGCATGTTCACAATAACTGTTTAAATAAATAAAAGAATGATTTAAACTCTGTTTTACATCTGATATACACATTTAAATTAAATATGCCATTCTCATTAATGGAGTTAAGCACTTAAATTACATGAAATCATTATCCAGAAGTTACAACATTTTTTATATTCTAATAAATAAAAATATTTGTAGTGGATGCGCTGCTTTTGAACACTTTCCCTGTGGCATGCTGTGTTTAAATGTTTTAACTACAGCGAGGATTGCTATAGGCGTATGATAATAGCAGAAAATATTTTCATGCGAATAATGATCAATAATGTGCAATAAGGCCTATCTGTTTCCATTAAAAATATAAAGCAATTAAAAATACTATTTGACATTATATATATAATGTAGAAAAATATTAATATTCATATATCTCATATTTTCCTAATGTCTTGTACCATTGAACATGGTATCACATGGATGAATATGCATATGCAAATGATATGCAGCTGAGGATATGCATAGTAAAACTAGGCGTTGTAAGCTCCATATATGGTTATTTCTGGGAGGAGATGGGCTGGAGACGCATGTACGCACAATCTTCCGCTGACTGGGTTTTATAAATGGAATTTTGCGCAGGTTCTGGCGTACGCACGGTTTTATAAATCTGAAAACTTTTGTGCACACACTTTTAGGACGAAATCTACGGAAAGTTTTATATATATATATATACAGTATATACACTGATTTAAGCAATTTTGAGCGTGGCATGGTTGTTGGTGCCAGACGGGCCGGTCTGAGTATTTCACAATCTGCTCAGTTACTGGGATTTTCACGCACAACCATTTCTAGAATTTACAAAGAATGGTGTGAAAAGGGAAAAACATCCAGTATGCGGCAGTCCTGTGGGCGAAAATGCCTTGTTGATGCTAGAGGTCAGAGGAGAATGGGCCGACTGAATCAAGCTTATAGAAGAGCAACTTTGACTGAAATAACCACTCGTTACAACCGAGGTATGCAGCAAAGCACTTGTGAAGCCACAACACGCACAACCTTGAGGCGGATGGGCTACAACAGCAGAAGACCCCACCGGGTACCACTCATCTCCACTACAAATAGGAAAAAGAGGCTACAATTTGCACGAGCTCACCAAAATTGGACAGTTGAAGACTGGAAATATGTTGCCTGGTCTGATGAGTCTCGATTTCTGTTGAGACATTCAGATGGTAGAGTCAGAATTTGGCGTAAACAGAATGAGAACATGGATCCATCATGCCTTGTTACCACTGTGCAGGCTGGTGGTGGTGGTGTAATGGTGTGGGGGATGTTTTCTTGGCACACTTTAGGCCCCTTAGTGCCAATTGGGCATCGTTTAAATGCCACGGCCTACCTGAGCATTGTTTCTGACCATGTCCATCCCTTTATGACCACCCATGTACCCATCCTCTGATGGCTACTTCCAGCAGGATAATGCACCATGTCACAAAGCTCGAATCATTTCAAATTGGTTTCTTGAACATGACAATGAGTTCACTGTACTAAAATGGCCCCCACAGTCACCAGATCTCAACCCAATAGAGCATCTTTGGGATGTGGTGGAACGGGAGCTTCGTGCCTTGGATGTGCATCCCACAAATCTCCATCAACTGCAAGATGCTATCCTATCAATATGGGCCAACATTTCTAAAGAACGCTTTCAGCACCTTGTTGAATCAATGCCACGTAGAATTAAGGCAGTTCTGAAGGCGAAAGGGGGTCAAACACAGTATTAGTATGGTGTTCCTAATAATCCTTTAGGTGAGTGTATATCTCAATCAAAAGATTGAGTACAAGTATTAGCCAAATATATTTACACTTTTCTTTCAGTATAAGTCTAGTAGCCTATACTTAATTTACTTTAATATACACTCATAGAAATTGAACAGGTGTTCCTAATAATCCTTTAGGTGAGTGTATATATATATCAAAATGTAGTAATTTGTAATGTAGTAATTTGCTCAGCCCCTGAAAGAATTTTCCATGGTCAAAGTTTAGCTGGGGTGTGTTTCCCATACACACATAACTAGCTGCTTAACCACCATAGTACAGGGGATCAATGGAGAAATAAACTAGCTAGTGGCAACTGCTTCCCGAAACAGTAGTAACTTTGTCACATATCCGTCATTCAAACCACATTGGTTCAACAATATAGAAATGTCATTAATTGCGTCATGCAGCTAGTGGAGTAATAACTTCTGCTAATTCATCAGTTTGAGATTAATGTCTGATTATTGCTGTAAATAATGAAGAATGAATGTTGTGTATATATGGGAAGATATAGATTGTAGTTCATGTTAGCTTGCTTATTTTGCTCAAGAGCATGGTATACAAATGCGAGATGGCACAGGCTGATGGTTCTAACGCAAGCCGATGATAAATACAGCATTAACTACTTGGCACAACCTGATTGATCCATGTTGCATCTGCAGCCAATGAGCTTGTTGCTCAACACATTTAAATGGCTGGTTACATTCACTATGGCAGTTTGCAGCGCGCTTCAGAGTTCCTTTAAAACCCTCCACCTTCCCCAGCTCCACCTGTATAGATCTGCTATGGGTTATTGATATGCTATTTGTGCAGCAGCACTAAGTCTTACTCGCAGCAGTGTATTGGCATATGTATTGGCAGTAGCAAGTTCCTGTACTCTGCAGCAATAATCAACAGCAGCAGCAATAATCTACAACAACGGCAATAATCAACAGCAGCAGCGTAGCAGATCTATTCCGCAAAGACCAAATAAATTAACATTGTCATATCCATTACCATGCTAAAAATCATGATATAACTATAGTTATATCATGAGTTGTCATGATATAACTATTTCCAAGTCCATGTCATACTAACAAAAAACTATGATTTTAACCATTGAAGATGTACAGTGGCCACAGCATGCACATGTCCACAAGAATGTAGGGTGTCCCATTTGTCATTTTAGGTTTCACAAGGGTGCTCAAGAGCGCACTTGGAGCGGACTTCTGTCGAGCAGTAGACTTCAACCTGACTAAGGCTATGTTCAGACTGTCAGTCCAAATCCGATATTTGTGCATATCCGATTGAAATCCAATCAGATTTAGCAAGTCTGAACGGCCAAAAATCACATGAAATGCGATTTTTACAAATCCGATTTACATTCATGTGTGGTTTGAAATCCTATTCAAATCGCATTTCTGGAAATACGTTTCAGTCTGACTGCGCTGATCAGATTTTGCATGGTTTATGTGACTTTCTCACGCCACGTGAAACTTCGCGAAAAAAGTCGCTGCAGAAACAAGGTTGTGTTGTTGCAAAGTGCCAGACGAGCAGAATAACAATAGGCTATAACGGAGGCATGTTTTGAGACCGGCGGAGATGACAGCGCAGAATAAAACAACTCTCATATGCTCATATCAACCTCCTACGGTTATGCCGCTGCCTCATCATGATGCAGTAGTCCAGCACGGCAGCTACACAAATGTCATGGACACACAAATACACAATGTGGACATCAATAATTTAATAATCCAATCGGATACACAAATAATTGGATTTGAACTGACAGTGTGAATGTAGCCAAAGCTGCATCACGTCACAAAAGTGAGGATTTGGAGGCAGACAACAAGCGCTTAGGGTGCCATTTGGGACAGGGCCCTGTTTCTCCTTTGATGGCCACTTAATGGTAGCTATATATTCTGACCAAATGTTACAAATTCTGTTTAAATGGTAGAGAGATTTTATGAAATGTCTCTTTTAAAAAAGGCAAAACATTTTTTACTCAAATTACTCAAAAAATTATTTATTTACTGACCTTCATGTTGTTCCAAATCTGTATTTTCTTCTTTGGAAAACAATAGTAAATACATATAAAGTCAATGGGGTCCAAATGCATAAAGGTTTGGAACATACACTGTAAAAAAAGATGGACGATGCACCTTCACTCTCTACCATTGTAGAAATCTTGCCATCTTGCCAATGTCCAAATATGGCGCTCACATCTTGGAGCCCGAGTGAGCGTGAGCGTGAAGTGGAGCCGCGGCATCAAGGCCCCGCCCACACTCCTGCAGAATCGGTTAGTACAGTTTACTGCAGAACAACTCATTATGTCTGTGTGAAATAAACAGTTATAGAAATGTAGAAATTAATGTTGAAGCTCCAATCTCCTCCCGAAAATCCTGATAAAAATCTGTTGGTGCCTCAGTGACTACTTCGCGCAGAAAAGCTTTCAATCTCAGCTGTCAATCATGACGCCACACTCCCGTTTTTATAGCATTGAATAACTAACTAAAACCAAACTTAATTAAAAAACGAACACTAACTTACATGGGCGTGATAGAAACTACCGAAAATGACAGAAACTATCTTTAGAAAAAAATTATTTGAAGTGTAATTTAATTGTTTAGTTTGTCTCACGTCCCATTCAATTACATGGAGAGGGCGGGGTTTATGAGCTATACTGCATCCAGCCACCTGGGGGCGATCGAAACGTTTTGGCTTCACTTTTCAGGACTTGTGCGGCACACTTGGGGCCGACGTGAGCCAACTCACTACACATAATAGGGATGTAACGATTCAGTCGGAGCCGGTTGAAAATCGATACAAATGTGTGACGATTCAAGTCGGTTGAGATGTTAAACGAATCGCGATACACGTTTTAAACAGCCTCACTTTACAGGCACGATAGCAACAAGCAAGTTGTAGCTAGCCTTACGGACTGTGTGTGCACACTGGCGCGAAGAAGAGTGAAATAAGCGAATGTTTTCAGTTCATTCATATGGAAGTTGGCCGCGAGCGCACCCGTGTGCACGCGCAGTCAAACAGAAGCATGGCGACGGCAAGGCGTAGTTTACGTTGACTCATTCAAATGGAGGTGTGGCGGCATTTTGACTTTCCGAAGACCAATAATCACCACAGTGAGAGGCTCCAGTCACCTCCGTCTGCATGTAAAAAGATAATTGGCCAAACCACACTGACCGGCGGATTTGCAGCCCCACTCGCTGCGTGTAGGGCGATTGCCATGGAGATCACAAGGTGCGTCAGTGTTTTCACAGCGAAAGATACAAGGCTGTTTTCTGCCGTAGTAAATGGATTCCAGGCTCTTCCTCATCAAGAGAAAGACCAGCGCGAGGATGTGTTCCACAGACTGAAGGAGAAATCTGTGCTGTTGCAGAACCAGGTGTTGTATTTATTTTACTATCTCTTTCTCTAAATGTGTGCATGGATTTTTTTTCAATAATTCGTTGATTATTATGGCATATTTAACTAAATGTGTTCTGTTTTTCTAACTCTTGCAAGTGTAATGATACAAATTATAATTAGAATATTGCCTTTTTAACAATGTGAAACCCCTGTCACTGTTGTACTTAAATTTTACCTAGTCTTTTTATTTCTGTTATTCCTCAATGCAGGATAAGGGTGAAGAAGCTGAAAAAACCTCCTCCCAAGAAAACACCATTGGAAGATCTCCTTGAAGGGACTTTTTGAGGATTTGTTTTAAAATTTCGATTAGTTATTAGTTAGTTATTCAATCAGTTATTATTTGACAAAATATATATTTAAATTGTACAAAGAAATATGCAGAATTTTGTCTGAGAAATAAAAGTACACTTTTATTTTATAATTTGTCTTAAATCTCATTTTGTTAAAAAAAAAAAAAAAAAATCGTGAGAAAATCGTATCGCATCGTGAGTTAAGTGAATCGTTACATCCCTAACACATAACGATCGATAATGACGCAATGTTTTGAAAAATAGAAACCATTATTTTATTTCAGCATACACATACATCGTTAGACAGGTAATGAACATAATCTAGCTAACATTTATAATTTATTTACGGCTGAAATGTTGCACGTATATGTAACAAGCAAAGTATTTATAATATACTTTAAATAACATTACAAGTAATGTCAGAAAGATATCAGCTCTGCTGTTGTTCATAAATACCAGTAATGATGTTGTACAATGAGGACGCTGTCACGTCGCCGGAAATAGTCATCAGTGTCCCAGTGTATAGTGAGCCAGCGTCCTTTACTGTCCTTACCAGTGCCCGAATTCGTGTACAGAATATACTGATTCACAAGCTCGGGAGCTAGTGAACTGACTGAGACGCACCCCAAGTTTAGAATGACATGAAGATGAGTAAATAATGATTATCCTTTATTATGTTTTACTATTATAATTAATTTTTTTGTGAACTCTCCCTTTAACTCATAAAATGGACAGGATGCTAGACATCTAGGGAACATTGTACAAAAAAACAGCAGTATGAAAAAAGACCTCTGGTTTTGAAAAACTAACTTACTGCCAAGCACCAAGAGCTCAGTACAGGAGAAAACCCCTAAAACCTGGATATGGAGGTGTGGGTCAAGAATAATAAACTTCACTTTGTACACACGTAATTACATTTTCACATCTGGTAAATGTCAGCAGAGGAGCAACACTCAAAAGAAACACAAACAGCAAAGGATGGGCTGCACTGGACTAATGTTACCAAGGGAGGAGAAACCAAACTAAGCAATGTCTTTATCTGTAGTCCAAGGTTTTACAGACCTATTGCTTGTTTTAAGGTTAACTATGTTTGCATTGCACATCCAGGCACAGAAAAGGCTATTCATAACAGTTACATATAATAACAGTGGAACTTCACTCTACAAATCAATGTGGGGGGTTTTCTCAAATAGGTCATTGTGGTCAAAAGCCTCATAAAAGATGGTATCCTTACATCTCCACACTGAGGTACACTCAGTTATTCCATACGGGATGTTCCAGCACAAACCTTGATTAAAAACTAAACGCTGTGTTGCAGGTAACTGGCCACAAAATGTAATTTGTGACACTTTGTGGTTAACATTTAGCTTTTATTCAAACTGACTTCATACATCCTCTAAAAATAACCACAACACTAGAATAAACGTAATTAAGCAGATGGCTCAGAAAGATGACGTTTGTTCTGAGAAAACTTGTGAAGCTCATATTTTGTGATAATGAAATTACAATTTTAAGTGAGCCTTGAGTGTCCAAATACATTTTTATGGCTGTTGCAGGAATTTCTGTTAGCACAGGGAGTTAGCACTGTTAGCACAGCATGATGACAAGACTCAAAGGACTTGTATGAGAATAGATTTAATATATACAGTATATACTGACTTTTTTTTTTTTTTTTTTTTTTTAATTTGAGTAAACAAAAAGTATTTGTATTTTCAATATTATACGATATTATTCATTTCCATTTAAATCTAAGGAAAATTCAAAACACTGAGCAAGGTGGAACATCTTATTGTTTACATGTTAACATCAAAACTTAACACAAAATAGTCTGTCACAGTGATGATGACACAGTGGAATTAATGTGAACATAAGTAAAAAAAAAAAAAAATTATTCAGGCACAGATTTTGCATGGCCTACAAAAAAGAAATAAGAAATTAAGAGCATGACAAATAGGTTAAACAAATTAAAGACTCTTTATGATTTCTGAAACTTCAAACAGTGCACCTGGAAACCATCCTGATGCTCCATATAGAGTTTTGAACATAATACTGAACATAATTCTGCAAAAGCTTGACTGTTTGTTATAATAAAGCTTATCTTAAAGTAACATACATAACAATGCTGAGAGCAGAGAGTATATAAAAAAAGCAAAATAAACTCAAACGATAAATCAATTAAAAGTATGACAACATTTGATGCAATGTTGGCCACTCAAACCAAAATGACAATTTGTTGGGTTTATACTGCCCACTTGTGGTCAATCTGGAGGGTTTGAAAAATGGTGAAGACCACTACCATGGACACTGCAAATAGGCGCACACAGCTTCACTTTTCTGTTCGCTTAAAACCTGAGAACATCTTGGTGCACATATCTCTCTCTTTGTCTAAATAGTCCTTGTAGCAGCTGTAAAAGATCAGATTTGTTTAGCTTTCACATTCACAAATATAAGACTTGACAAAAATATCAGATAATTAAAACTTACAGAGCAAGCTTTTTCAGCAAGGTGTTGATGTCAGGGTCAAATGGCTTTTTCATCTGAGCAAGTGTAAGGTAATCTTGTGCTTTCTCATAGTCTTTCATCTCCAAACAGGCCTCATAAAAAATAAACAGCCACAACTATGAAAACCTGATTGGAAGATTCACTACCAGTCAAAAGTTCAAATCATCATATAACTAATCAGCATATTACAATGATTTCTGAAGGATCATATGACACTACTGGAGTAAGGACTGCTGAAAATTCAGCCTTTTCATCACAGGAATAAATTACATTTAAAATGATATTCAAATAGAAAATAGTTCTTTTAAATTATAATATTTCACAATATTACTGTTTTTACTGTAGTATTGTTCTTGTCGCTTATGCTCACCAAGGCTGCATTATAATAAATGCAGCCTTGGTGAGGATTTCTCTTATGTGTATGAAATTATTTACTCACTTGCTACAATGATTGATCTTAGAGCATTTTCACACCTGGCTCGTTTGGAGTACTTGTTCCCTTTTGATTTTGGTTCACTTGACATTGTGTCAGAAGCTGACAGCTATGGGGGAATCTCCTTTCACAGAGCCATACTGAAGACTAACTAAATAATGCTGCCGCACTTGCAAAAGCTAATGCTGTTCAAGTGCGTGAAACGGGTGGGCCTGCTCCCTATATAAAGTGGCACTGAGCGACATTGCCTCCAAATATTTCTTCTTCATGAGAAGTCTTCAGCGGATGACGATTCTGCGCCAATCCCCTTTGCATTCCGGCGAAGGCATGGAAAAAGCTATCAAACCCTGCACTGCCTGTTCGGGACCCGTTGAACTCCCAGATGGCAACGTCAGATGTGTCCTCTGGCTGGGCCGCACCCATGCAGAGGCTGCTCTTGAGGACACTGCTTGCCCCAGGGCTGGCCCAAGCCTTTATGGGGCCCTAAACAGAAATTTATTTGGGGGCCCCCTCTGTGCCACCAATACGATTGACTATTGTCACCCCCATCAATTTTATTAGTTGTAGCTGTGATGCTTACATCATGTCTGCCTGTCATGTTTTTACCCTTATACGGTTTTTAATTGTAACAGTAGCAAACCCAGTCAGGTGTTAATTTGCACTTTAATATTCAAAGTCTTACAGTACTACAGTTCAGACTGGGATATGTAAGATTTTTTTTTATGTTTTTAAAAGAAGTCTCTTATGCTGAATATGCTCATTATTTTCCCCCAGGATTCTTTGATGAATAGAAGGTTCAAAAGAACAGCATTTATCTGAAATAGAAAGCTTTCAAAGAATCCTAAAAAAATGTTTACACAACAGTTTTCAACACTGATAATAATCAGAAATGTTATTTGAGCAGCAAATCATCATATTAGAATGATTTCTAAAGGATCATGTGACACTGAAGACTGGAGTAATGATGCTGAAAATTCAGCTTTGATCACAGGAATACATTACAATTTACTTGATATTTTCATAGAAAACAGCCATTTTACATTGTAATAATATTTCACAATATAACTTTTTACTGTATTGATCAAATAAATGCAACCTTGGTGAGCAGAAGAGACTTCTTTTAAATACAAGAAATGTTAATGGATTTCTTTTAAACGTTAAACAGAGCTTTTGTTTTGGCGGAAACACGCAGGAAGACCTTAGTGCTTCTTTTTGTTGACAACAACAGATTTATAAATGATTGTCATTACGAATTTGGGAAGATGTTTGCTGCATGTTGCATTCCCAAATTATCATTTTTAGAGTCTCAAACACTTGCAGAGAAGCATTTACTGTGAACAGAAACTGAAAGCTATGCTGTACTCCATCCAAAACATGTGTTGCATGTTTTGCTGCTTGCTGCATGTGTTGTAACATGCAGCAAGAAGTCATTTCAAGTGTTCTTGGGGGCCCCCCTGGTGGCTGAGGGGGCCCTAAGCAGCCGCTTAGTTCACTTATGCCTTGGGCCGGCTTTGGCCTGCCCTCACTGCGAAGCCATGAGCCTCAGGACATACAGTATCAGGTTTTTTGTGTGATAAATATTGTACCAAAATAATCGCATCAAATATATTATATATTGCATCAAAAAAATTGATCCGAGATCACCTGAACGAGGTAGTCTCGGTCTGAGTGAAAATGAAATTAATTTGACTTTCAAGCAGATTCTGATGAGTTCTGATGAGGAAAAAAAAAAGAGAAAAAAAAAAAAAGAGGAGAAAAAAAAAAAAAAAAAAAAAAAAAAATCAATCTGATCTGACCCGACAGACCAACGAATCAAGCTGTAGCATAATTCATAATGGGAAAGGCATTACAAAAAACAGCAGCACTGTCTTCAAGAACGCTGTGCTGACAAAGCATTGATTCCCACTCTAACTGATATGATCTAATTGAGATATTGAAACATAAACACATTTTGGTATGCTTTGAAATGTTGCCTTGTGAAAGTGAACCGAACCATGGATGGAGAAAATGCAACATTGTAACAATTTAAGTCCAGAACAAAGTTTCAGAACAAAAACAAATTATCTACAGGTCTGATAAACGCCCTTAATTTGGGTGCTTTTCTCAGCAAATATTCATTATTGTGATTAATTAATTTATCAGCATATCACATGATTTGATTAAAATTTTGACTCGATTGACAGCCCTAGATTTTACAGAGCAATATGCTTTTTACTAAAAAATTATGATCAGATTTTCAACAAAGGATATAAAAATGTCAAAATATTGCCCAACCTGGCCACAGCGGAAGAGAGCTTTAGTGTTCTGGGGGTTGATGTCCAGTGCTTTCTGACCAAAGCAAAGGGCCTTCTGGGGTTTCTCCAGTTTGAGGTACGCGAATGAGAGGTTGAGCAGGAAAAGCAACTTTATTTCCTCAAGACGCTGCTTCTCTTCATCATCCACCGGCTCACGATTCTGCAAAAGTGTCATGGCCTGTACCATGGGACAAAAGTATGTTACACTGTCTTTCACAGCTAGAATAAACTACAAATTTTCAGAGCACATTTTCCTTCTATCCATTTATAAACTCTAATACTTGTGAAACAAATAAACATTTATAAGCAGAATACCTGCTTGTATCTCTCTCGAGCATCTTCATAGCGCTTCTTATTGAAGCAGAGGTTGCCAAAGCTCCGCTGTGTTTCCAGCACATTCAGCAAGGTGGACAGAGGAACAGTGTTCTGCTCTTCCTGGGAAATGTTGAAATCACAATCTTAGATACCACAAACAAACTAAATGAGAAAGCTACATTTGTGGTCAGAATTATTGGCACCCCTGGTGTCATGGAAAGTGGGAGAAAAAAAAAAAAAATTCACATTATGAAATAAATGTTTTTCTCCAAAACACGTTGGCCACAATTATTGGCACCCCAAGAATTTTTTATGAGTAAAATATCTCTGAAGTATATTCCTATTAATATTTACATTTTTTAGCACACCAGGGTGACTAAGAACATGAAATTGTCCAGCTATGATGTCTTGTTTTACAGGAGTATAAATATGAGAAAACACAAAGGCCAAATTCCCTTAGTCATTCATCACAATGAGTAAAACCAAAGAATATAGTTCTGATGTGCAGCAAAAGATTTAAAGTGGCTGTAGGAAAATATCTAAAGCATTGAAAATCCCCAATTCCACCAATAATTAAGAAGTTCCAATCAACTAAAGATGTTACAAATCTGCCTGGAAGAGGGCATGTGTCTATATCGTCCTAATGCATGGTGAGGAGGAAAGTTTGAGTGGCCAAAGACTCTAGTTGAGTCTTGGGGTCAGAAAGCCTAAAAATAAATAAATAAATAAATATAAATATAAATATAAATATAAATATAAATATATATATATATATATATATATATATATATATATATATATATATATACACAACCCCTACATCACCTCATGTTGTTTGGGAGGGATTCAAGAAAAATCTTCCTCACTCACCCAAAAACAAACTCCAGCATATTCAGTTGTCAGACACGACTGGAAATTCAAAAGGGACCTGGTCTAACACTCGATCGTCGTCAGTTAGGAACCTGGGTGTGCTCTTTGATACCAATCTCTCATTTGAAAGCCACGTTTCTAGCATCTGTAAAACTGCATTCTACCATCTTAAAAATATATCTAAATTACGGCACATGCTTTTAATGCAAAATGCTGAACAGTTAGTTCATGCGTTCATGACCTCAAGGCTAGATTATTGTAATGCTCTACTGGGTGGTTGCCCTGCTCGCTTAATAAATAAACTGCAGCTGGTCCAAAACGCAGCAGCTAGAGTTCTTACTAGAACCAGGAAGTATGACCATATTAGCCCGGTTCTGGCAACACTGCATTGGCTCCCTATTAAACATCGTATACATTTTAAAATCTTGCTGATTACTTACAAAGCACTAAATGGTTTAGCGCCCCAGTACTTGAGCGAGCTCTTAACGCATTATACTCCATCACGTCTATTGCGGTCTCAAAATTCTGGCCAGTTGATAATACCTAAAATATCAAAATCAACTGCAGGCGGTCGGTCCTTTTCCTATTTAGCACCTAAACTCTGGAACAGTCTTCCTAGCATTGTTCGGGAAGCAGACACACTCTGTCAGTTTAAATCTAGACTAAAAACACATCTCTTTACTATGGCATACACATAAAACATTTTTAATTTCTATTATCCAAATCAGTTAAATGATTGTTTTAGGCTGCATTAACTAGGTCAGCTGGAACCGGGAACACTTCCAATAACACCTGATGTACTCGTTACATCATAAGAAGAATGGCATCTACGCTAATGTTAGTCTCTCTGTTTATCCCGAGGTTTACTGCAGTCGGCCGGATCCGTGCCGTATCCAGACCAGATGGTGGACCTTAGCCTGGACATGACGAACGCATCCCTGAAGTGTCTGTAGAGACAATAGTGTCAATTAAACTCCCCCCTGTAAATGCCGCATCGACACGACATCCTCATTAAACCCGTCCCCGGCGTGACAACTCCAATCTTTCGAATAATCCTACGAATATCTATTTATCTAATATGACTTCTGACCTGTAATGTTGCCAGAATCATAATCATACACTATTTGTTCGTCGGCCAGAGGAGAACTGGCACCCCGACTGAGCCTGGTTTCTCCCAAGGTTTTTTTCTCCATTCTGGCCCTGAAGGAGTTTTGGTTCCTTGCCACCGTCGCCTTTGGCTTTTGGCTTGCTCAGTTGGGGACACCTAAATTTCGAATATATTACTGATCTGCCCGCATTGACACTATATGATAATTGAAATGAGCTGGATGACATCACCGTTTTCACCAGAGCGGCTGTACAGCCGAATCAAATTCCGTTGCATTATTTTCCTGTTACCACTGTGAAGCTGCTTTGAAACAATTGCCATTGTAAAAAGCGCTATATAAATAAAGGTGATTTGATTTGATTTTGATTTTGGTTCTATGTTCAGATGAAACTAAAAAAATATATTTTTGGCAGTAAATCCACCAGATGGGTTTGGTGCAAACAGGGATAAAAAGTACCCCATGTCCATGGTTAAAAATACCGCTGGATCTTTAATGTTGTGGGCCTATTTTTTTGCTGGAGGTCCTGGACATCTTGTTCAGATACATGGTATCACGGGCCGTGGTTGGATCTTCCATCAGAACAATGATCCAAAACAAACATCAATATCAACACAAAAATGTGTCACTGAGCACAAAATGAAGCTTCTGCCATGACCATCCCAGTCCCCTGACCTGAACCCTATAGAAAATGAGTGGGGTAAACTGAAGAGAAGCAGCACCAACATGGATCTGGGAATCTGAAGGATCTGGAGAGATTCTGTATGGAGGAATGGTCTCTGATCTCTTGTCAGGTGTTCTCCAAAGTCATCAGGCATTACAGAACAAGACTCAGAGCTGTTATCTTGGGAAAAGGCAAAAAGTATTTAATAAAAGGGTGCCAATAATTATGGCCAACGTGTTTTGGAGAAAAGCATTTATTTCATAATGTGATTTACCCCCACTTTCAATTCTTTTACTTCAATGAAAGGTTAGATTTTTTTTTTTTTTTTTTTTGAATAAAAGATCAAAAGGATAAACAATGCAGATTTATTTTTACAGCCATATTTGATCATATTTACCAGAGGTGCCAATAATTCTGACCACAACTGTAAATGGATTAAATCTTACCATAGTCAAATCCATGAAATCATCCACTTGTGCCGAGTCCAGAAAATCAAGGACGTGCACCTCATAGAGGACTGTGGCTAATGGAGGTATGTGTGGGGGGCACCCAAGGTCTCCATAGGCATATTTGGGCTTGAAGAGAAAACGGGAGAACTCGCCTTTCTTCATAGTAAGAAGGCCGAGCTCTAGGCCATACAAAGTAACATCTACGGAACAAGAGGTCTGAGTGTCTCGCACTGGACAAACAAGACAATATAAAGGAAAATCATAATGATTATCATTCCAATGGAAGAATTCAATTTCCATCCTACCTCTACCAAGCTTCATCATTCGTGGATATTTGAGGTGGTTGGTGGTCTCAAATGGTGCGTCAGAGTACTCAATGAAACCAGAGAAATGAACTGTGGATTAAATGAGTGCATGTCGAAAAGCCAATGAGAAGGTAGCAAAAAAAGAGAATGTATGACATAAAAGTACAAACACTACCAATCAATAATTTTTTGTGGTGTTGTTTTTTTGAAAGAAATTAATACTTTATTCAGCAAGGACACATTAAATTGATCAAAAATGACAGTTAAGACATAATATCTACTACCTAAAATAGTAAGCACCAAAACTGTTTTCAACTTTAATCATAAGAAATGTTTCTTGAGCTCCAAATCAGCATATTAGAATGATTTCTGTATTTTTGATCAAATAAACGTAGCCTTGGTGAGCATAAGAGACTTCTGTCAAAAACATTAAACAATCTTACCTACCCCAAAGTTTTGAACAGTAGTGCGTGTTAAATATCATTTATCTCTGCACTATTAAACTATCATAAGCGAGAAACTAGAACTATGACTCAATTAAAACCATGTTCAACTCAAGCCATTTACTTGATACAGAGGCATGCATGGGTACGGGTGGACCTTCCCCTGCATGGACGACTTCTTTGAGAATTCCTCCATCCCCTAATATGTCTTGCATTTGCCATGCCAGACGCTGGAAAGGAGTCTAAAAAAAGACAAAAAAAGACAAAAAAAAAAAAAAAAAAAAATATTAACATTAATACAAAATGTATTACAATTATTAAATTCATGTTAAAGCTAATTTATCTGAGTTGAGCAACCATTTTCATTCATATTAGATAAGCTGCCATATTTTGCTAAATGAGACAACATGAAACCCTGCTAACAAAAATGTAACAGTATTTAATTTAACGTGAACTCCCACTACCAATTAAACACCAAGATGTACAACAGTAACCTAAGGGTCTTGGACATGGTACCATGTTTTTTGGAACATGTTAAAACCTTGGTATTCTTTAAAGTATCTTGGAGTAGCACATAAATACATGGCAGGTAAATATGCTAATTGTTCAGTATTGTATATATCAAAGCACCATGGAACTACCATCTGAAATCGTCATTATGCCATGATGGTACCACAGTACTACACTGTAACTTACAACAATACTTTTTTTGTGGATACACTGATCGTGTCATCGTGTGAGGTCAACAAAGACTGGCCACCACCACCAAATGGATCACACGTGGAGGTTAAAAAGCTCTTGACTTTGTTTAACATTTGTATGCATTCTACAATGTGTAATTTTAGCGTTGTAGAGAACGTAAGTTAATATAAATCTCATTTTTAGCATACATAAAGAGAAGTGAGTTGCTAGCGTGTTTAGATGTAAACTTATGCATCATTGGAATATTACCCAGCTTATTTACTGATGTGAAGTTACCTCAATTCCAAACTGACGGCGCTCATCTGGGGCCATAAACTGTAATATTCTCGAGGTCCTGCCGTTTGTTGACATTGTGCATGTGTTTTAGAGCAACACAAACTTTTTGAAGCGGTAATTTTACAGGTGAATTGGTCTCAATCTGTCACTGCTAGTGTGCGTGCCGTGACACTTGCGCCAACTAGCGTCCGTCATTTTCATATATTAAACTATTGCTGTTGTTAAATAAAGCAATAAGCCACAAGACGCAGGTGTTGATAGGTCAAAGATGTACATCTACGCTATTTTATAAAAACTACTAAAACTTTCGCGTTGTCTCAAGGACACGCCCACAACAGGGGAAGCTCATGAATATTTATGTATTCGCTACTCACTGGAACCAAATATCCCAGGAGCCGAATCTAATGTATATATTATTGTTGTTATTATTATTATTATTATAGAAAGTTTATTAATACACATTTGAGTGATTCTGAGAACGTAAAGTTGATGAGAAATGAAAAAATCAAATTGGCTCGAAACATTAATGTTCAAAATTATTCAACCCCCAAAAGTCAACCCCCAAATTTTGTGCAGAATCTTTTATTCTTTATAACCTCCAATAAACGCTGCCTGTAAGAGCTTAGAAGCTTCTGTTACCTCTCTACTGCAATCTTGGCCGCTTGAAAAAGCCTCCGGATCACTGATAATCATTGGTTTTCACGTTACCACTGCTTTCTTCGAATTCCACCAAATATTTTCAATGAGATTTAGATCTGAAGACTGTACAGGCCACTCAAGAACATTCTATGACTGATCCCTGAACCAAGCTTCAGTAGATTTGGATGTATACTTTGGGATGGCTGTCCTTCAGGAAAGTCCATTGATCAACAAGCTTCAGTCTCTGCACCGAAGGCATCATCATCTTTGCCAAAATGGCTTGATACTTCAAAGAATTCATGATGTCCTTCATACAGTCAATATTTTGACTTCCTGCAACAGCAAAGCACCCCCATAACAAGACTGGACAGCCTTCGTGTTTGACCATGGAGATGGTGTTCTTCTGCTCATAAGCTTTGCCTTTTTTGCACCAGACATACCATTGATCCATGGGTCCAAAAAGTTCCAGTGTGGTCATATCACTCCATAAATGAATTTTAGCATATTCAAGTCGGCCTTTTATGTTCTTCTTGGTCAAGAGTGGCATTCGGCAACATGAAGTCCATGCGTGTCTAGTGTTCATCTTATACTCTGCATTGAAATGTTTTTTGTTTTTTTCCTCCTTTCATCAGGTAATCTTGCAAGTCTTTGGCTGTAAATTGAGGGGTTTTCTCAGTTGCTCTGATCAAACATTTTATTCCCCTTAATGATATTGTGCTTTTTCATCAATGGTTTTCTAGTACAACAAATTTTAAACTTATGAATAAGGCTGCCAGCTGTGTCTCTAGGAACTTTTAGTGTTTTAGAAATCTTCTTGTAGCCATAGACTTTCTAATGTAATAAAAAAAATTTGTTCTCTATATTGATTGATTTGTTCTCTATATTGATCCGTATTTGCTACTCAACTTTAGCACATGCATGGGCTAAATGTATGTATGTGTAACAGCACAAGCTAATTCAGTTTCCAAAGGCTTAATTGTGTTTTAACACAATTTTGTACCATACCATACAAATAAGTGACTTAAAAACAGCAGTGTTGAATAGGGGTTGAATAATTATGACATAGCTGTATTACAAAAAAATCCCGTAACTCAAAAGCATTACATTATATATTGACGTTATCACTTTTAATTTGTCACTAAACTGTTATAGATACAATTTTTAAAAAACTCTGTATCTTTAGAAAAGCCTACATCTGTAAATTATTACAGTCTCCGGGGGGTTGAATAATTTAGATTGCAACTGTATATACACAGATCAGGCATAACACTATTCCTAATATTGTGTTGGTCCCCATTTTGCTGCCAAAACAGCCCTGACCCATCGAGCCATGGACTCCACTAGACCCCTGAAGGTGTACTGTGGTATCTGGCACCAAGATGTTAGCAGCAGATCCTTTAAGTCCTGTAATTTGCGAGGTGGGGCCTCCATGGATCGGACTTCCAATCCCCACAGATGCTCGATTGGATTGAGATCTGGGGAATTTGGAGGCCAAGTCAACACCTCAAACTCGTAGTTGTGCTCCTCAAACCATTCCTGAACCATTTTTGCTTTGTGGCAGGTCGCATTATCCTGCTGAAAGAGGCCACAGCCACCAGGGTTTCCATGAAAGGGTGCACATGGTCTGCAACAATGTTTAGGTAGGTAGTACGTGTCAAAGTAACATTCACATGGATGGCAGGACCCAAGGTTTCCCAGCAGAACATTGCCCAAAGCATCACACTGCCTCCGCCAGCTTGCCTTCTTCCCATAGTGCATCCTGGTGCCATGTGTTCCCCAGGTAAGCGACGCACATGCACCCAGCCATCCACGTGATGTAAAAGAAAACGGGATTCATCAGACCAGGCCACCTTCTTCCATTGCTCCGTGGTCCAGTTCTGATGCTCACGTGCCTACTGTTGCCCATATATATATAGCATGTTTACACAACAACAATTAAAAATCAGCACAGTGGAATACAAAAAAGTATTCTGTGTGAACAACCCCTTATTAGTCTCCTTCTCTGTTTTGCTTTCTCAGAAAGGGGATTAAAATAGATTTGAATGTTTGTATTGAGTATACTCCTCAACACAAAGTTAAAATCATTTCAGAGCAGGGCGATTCTATGTAGATTTCATATTGCGTGGTTTTGTATTTATATTTTGACCAATATCAAAGTTTATTTACATAATATGCCAGCAGAACATGACAAATAATACTGTTAAAAATTAAAATAGTTAAATTTAGCCTTTATCTGAAGAATATACTGTCACAAAAGCACAAAGAAAAATTCATACTTCAAATGAATTGTAAGAATAATATTCAAATGGGTTCATCAAATATATCAGTGTTGCATGATAGAGGAAATACTGGTTGCTGAAATTAAATTTTCGTTAGTTAGGGAGCAACTAGACAGGGCTGCCTGACTCCCTGTGACAATTTGTTCATTCAAGTAATTTGAGTGAACTGATTTGTCAACACTTTGCTGTTAAAGAAACTCATGTGAACATGAAGCACCGAAGCTGACTCAATGATAACAACAGATAATAGATGTCTGCATTTATTTTCACATTCATCAAAAATTACATTTGAACCATACATGATTGTGACAGCTTGAGGTTGGTTGTGAACAAGAAACATTAATGCTAAGTGCTTTTTATATACAATCTTTAGCCTCAAATAAAGCCTGTCTTTTAAGATGACACCTTTGTAATCACAGCAAAAAAATAAATAAAAATAATAATAATAATAATAATTGTGTTTGTGCTTCTCAGTACAGAATAAAAAGGGTATGTGCACTTGACCTCAGAAAATGCCCTTGCTTTCAATCACATCTCCTTGTGTTTACATACCAAACTATCAGCACAATTTTCATGGGGAATGTGTTTTTTATAGCCTTTCCTGCCAAGTCATGTTTATATGACAAAGTGAAACTAATGAGCTTAGAGAAAAAAACTTACAACCTGATTTTTTCCCACAGAGTGTTTAAATCGTTGTCTTAATACAAACAATCTTAAAACTATGGAGCCCCTAAAGGGACATGGTGATGGAAAAATATAAGATGAGAGGAAAGTTTTGCATTCCCCCGAGAAACATTACATTCGCTTGCAAAACTTCTTTGCAAGCGAACGTCAAGTTTCTCGGGGGAAAGCAAAACGTTTGCGAGAGAATGCAAAAGCATTGACATAATTTTTCCCTCTCATCATGTTTTTTTCCCCCCGTCACTGTTACCCCATGTCCCTTTAGGGGCTCTGTACTAACCTGCATAATTTTCTTTCTTCTGTGGTACACAAATGAAGACATTTTGAAATAGGGTCCATTGTTGTTGTAAATAGGATCCTCTGACTTTTATTGTATTGACAAAAATGACAGAATTTCCATTTTTGGGTGAACTTCCCCTTTAAGTATGTTTAAAACAGAAAATGTAATGTCATGTTAGATCAGATGTAACTTTACAACATAAAACATAATAATTTACTAAAACAAACAGATTTGTCCCACTGCAGTTGTTGCTATGGAATTTCTGTGGCATTGTGCACTTCTGAGTGACTGTGCCCTTCTGTTTCTTTAGTGACAAGCATGGCAACCACAACCGTGAATATAATAACAGCTGAAATCAGTACAGTGGCTACGAGTCCTTTATTAGCCCGCAGATACCCCATCTTCTGGTTCTCTTTCAGCTTTGCTGCAGATTCCTTACCATTTCTTTTCTGAAATTAAAATAAAAATAGAACTGGATATGAAGATTATGAATCTTTAACATATAGTTTAAAAGTGTGTAAAGTTATCCTTTAAGTTTCACAGAAAACTGTGAATAATATTGTTTATACGTTTAGTTTATACCAATATGCCTGTTTAGAGAGCATTTGAGACAAACCTTGAGCTCTTTTAGCAGGCTTAAATAAAAAGACATCCATATGTAATTGTAATATTGTAATAAATATAAGATGATGTATTAAAGGTGCTGTATGTAAGAATGACAGCTAGTGGTTGAAATGGGTACTGCAGTCCAAATTCTAAATATTGTTTGCCCCGCCCCCGCCTCCTCAGACTCGATGCTCATGCAGGTTGCCAGTTTGAGGACACGCAACAGGAACGAGCGCAATTGACAGTGGAAAGCGAGGAGACTTACACACTAAGTTGATGAGTTGATTTTTCCGCGTTTTAATGTGCTTCCGTTCATAGAGATTTTTAGATGGATGCCGAGGCTTTTTAGGTCGGGTAGAATCTGCGATCTCTGACCCAGTTTGTTTATCTTCCATGGCAGCAATACGCTGTTGTCCGCCAACTGTCAACCTGTGGTGTCGAAATACTATTGGGTAAACTGGCAACGTGCGGTATCTAACCCGATCTCACGGCAATTTGTACGTATTTTATGAGGTGGCTAATTCGTATGAATTTGTACGAACTCACTCGTACGAATTTGTAAAGTTTTTGCTAAATCATACGTATTTGACGAGTTGGTCAATTCGTATGATTTTGTACGAATGACCTACCCCTAACCCTGCCCCTAAAACCTACCCATCACTGTAGTATAGACAAATCATACAAATTCATATGAGAAAGGTCGTATGAATTTGTACGAATTTGTACGAATTAGCCACCTCATACAAATACGTACAAATTGGTCATGGGATAGCGTTGCGTTATCGCACAGACCAAAACAAAAACAGACATTCCGACACGGAACTTCTACAGCCAGAAGTAAAATAACTGGCTGTAGCATTGTTTTTCAGAGAAACGAGTATGTGAATTTAGCATGTTTCCTAAATATCTGCAAACATATTATGGTATTTTTATGCTTTAGTACAGTCAAACACTTACATACAGCACCTTTAATTCTAGATATGACATAAATCTTGGTTTGCTATACACTAAGGAGACTCACGGTGCACTGAGGCTTTTCAGCTTTTTGACTGACGTCCTTGAGTTCTCCTGCTCCACTTGCATTTTTCAGCATAGTGACTTTCACCTCCTCTGTCTCACTCTTAGCAGTCTCAATTTTATCCTAAAACAGATGCAAGTATTGACAATATTTAGGATGACATGCTTCGCTACTTAATACAACATTCTGCATGAAAGTACTATGCTTCTCAGGTGCTTTAAATACATAAAAACCTATTTGAAACTAGTTAACATGTATAGGAATATATATAGGAATATGGGAATAGTTTGGGATTAGCAGTAACCACAGGTGTAGTTAATCACATTAACTATAAGCATGATCCACTAACATCTGAAATCCTCAAAGTCTCTCTTTTTGTCCTCAATCTATTGCAATGATATTCATGTTTTAAGTGTGGCTTAAATGTCATTTTAGGGCCACTGTATTTCCATAAATGGTGCTTATATTTTGCTGTCTTAGGGTGCATACAGTAATCTGTCCTGTCAGCTGATAATTGCATGACTTTACTGCATTACGGTCTCTGATAAGCTACTGTTTGGCCTACATATGAACAAAAGGGAAAACACAGCCAATGATTGAAGATGTGTATTATACATATTTTGTTGCATAACATGACATAGTAACCTTTTAAAAAGTTCTACTGTTTACTGGAATGTTAGACAAATAGGTTATAGGCTACCTAACTATACACTGAATATTGTTGTTATTATGTTTGCATGCATAAACTCACCATACTGAAGCAATATCGTGCTAGAGCCTGTATTTGTGTGTGATCCCGAAGATGCAGAAAGAGTGAATGAAAACACAGGTGAAGTAAGAGCAAAGTCCGTATATGGCACGTCAAGAAGGTGTGCAGCTCAAGGCCCCTCCTCGCTCCACTTTAGCAGCACCTTCCCCTTTGTTTGCTTTAGTGTTTCCACTTCAACTAATCATTGGTTGATTCACTGAAATAGACTTGCCTTAAATAATAGGGTCATTCTTAGGAAACAGTGCCATTTGCTATTTATTTATTTAGCATTTCATTTGAAAAGGTCCCTGTCGAAATTTCAAGAAGTCAAATGTTCTCACCTCAGGCCCCAACAGATTTTGTCAAGTACATATTTATAGCTACATTAGTCTATTTCAACTTTGACATAGTAGTAGGTTGTATGACCTTTGCTGTAGGGGTGACCGAACTAGTTGTCCCAGGGAAAACTATTTCCTACTCTGAATTAAAAGATCTTTCTTGTCGAAACATGTCTTGTGCCATGATGATTCGGTTATATCATATTCAGATTATTTTGAGGTTGAAGATCAGTGGAAATAATAATCTTGACTTGAAAATACCATTGCACCCCAACACACCATTTACAGAAAATGTTTGTACGTACCAAGAAACAAAATGTAAAAAAAATAAAAAAATAAGTGATTTTCCTTCCATAACCATAATATTTAGTATAAACATAAAACATATTGAAAAGTCTGAGAAAAACTTGCCTCAGGTTAAACAATGTTGACAAAAAGACTTGGATGAAGTCACTGGCCAAAATCTCATCAGAAAGATCAAACTAGTATTTTTGAAAGGGGGAAAATGTCACAGGATAATAGAGTTCCGATAGCGAAGAACAAATATAAATTCAGATTTTTCCTTTCTTTGCTAATTGGGTCAAATGTGAATGCAAAAATAATTTTAACCCCAGAAATGTGAAAAGGGTCCATAATAGGCTAATGTCATGATGTCTTGGAATATTGACATTTATTATATATGACCTTATCAAAAAACATTAAGCACTTAAATTGTTAGAGGACATAACTCTTTACATAAAAAGCTGCAATACAATATTATTTTTAAAGTTGAGTTTCTCCCTAGTGTATACTAACAGCATAAAAACAGTAGCATATTATATGGTTTTCATAACAATTTCAATAAAACGTCTCAGGTTTGCAACTTGACTTGGACTAGTGAACAAGTGACTCAAGACTTGACGTGTTTTTCTTGAGTCTCTGTCATCAGTTCCAAGTCATTTTGGTATGCCATTCTCGATAGTTTGGTATGGTTCTCACATTACCACCCCACATGACAGCATGAAATAACATTTTACTTTTCATTCTTAAATACCCAGATGATGCACTTAATTAACTGAAAAAACAAAGTGTGGAATGTTGGACACTTCATGCACTCAACCGGTCCAGCTTTAATTATCTAGCAGAGGAGGAGGGACTATCAGACTCCAATGTTGAATGACAAAATAACATGTATATGTATATACACCGATAAGGAATAACATAATGACCACTGACAGGTGAAGTGAATAACATTGATTTTCTCTTCATCACGGCACCTGTTAGTGGGTGGGATATATTAGACAGCAAGTGAACATTTTGTCTCAGGAAGCAGGAAAAATGGGCAAGCGTAAGGATTTGAGCGAGTTTGACAAGGGCCAAATTGTGATGGCTAGACGACTGGGTCAGAGCATCTCCAAAACTGCAGCTCTTGCAGGGTGTTCCCGGTCTGCAGTGGTCTGTATCTATCAAAAGTGGTCCAAGGAAGGAACAGTGGTGAACCGGCGACAGGGTCATGGGCGGCCAAGGCTCATTGATGCACGTGGGGAGCAAAGGCTGGCCCGTGTGTTCCGATCAAACAGACGAGCTACTGTAGCTCAAATTGCTCAAGAATTTAATGCTGGTTTTGATAGAAAGGTGTCAGAATACACAGTGCATCGCAGTTTGTTGTGTATGAGGCTGCATAGTCAGGCTGACCCCTGTCCACTGCCAAAAGCGCCAACGTGCCGTGAGCATCAGAACTGGACCACGGAGCAATGGAAGGTGGCCTGGTCTGATGGATCACGTTTTCTTTTACATCACATGGATGGCCGGGTGCATGTGCGTCACTTACCTGGGGAACATATGGCACCAGGATGCACTATGGGAAGAGGAGAGTTTAAGAGGGGACTTAAAGGATCTGCTGCTAACATCTTGGTGCCAGATACCACAGCACACCTTCAGGGGTCTAGTGGAGTCCATGCCTCGGCGGTTCAGGGCTGTTTTGGCAGCAAAAGGGGGACCAACACAAAATTATGTCATAATGTAATGCCTGATTGGTGTATGTACATACAGTTTTATTTATATATATATATATATATATATATATATACTCTCTCTCTCTCTCTCTCTCTCTCTCTCTCTCTCTCTCTCTCTCTCTCTCTCTCTCTCTCTCTCTCTCTCTCTCTCTCTCTCTCTCTCTCTCTCTCTCTCTCTCTCTCTCTCTCTCTCTCTCTCTCTCTCTCTCTCTCTCTCTAAACCCTAAGCGCCAGAATTACTAACTCTCTTTCTCTTGTGGACACATGCAAAGCGCATGAATATACAGCAGAGGGCACCATCTAATCTATAAAAGTATGTTACTTTTACATACACTACACTGCGTGTACAATTATTAGGCACATTGATTTTCTGATCATATTTTTTTTATTTATTTTTTTTCCAGGCACATTTTACCAATTCCAAACCACATTAATCTTAATAACTACTATTAATTTTGTATTTAATCATTTATAAGTGATATATAATTGTTCATGAAGGCTGGAAATTAAAAACACCTTGTATTCAGGTGTGCAGAATTATTAGGCATATTTTCTTTTACAGATAAAATGAGCCAAAAAAGAGATTTAACTCAGACTGAAAAGTCAAAAATTATTAAATGCCAATGAGAAGGATACAATACTGTCCAATGGTCATGCCTTAACTGCAATTTCTAGTATTGCATTAGTATTGTATCCTTCTCATGGGCATTTAATAATTTTTGATTTTTCAGTCTGAGTTAAATCTCTTTTTTGGCTCATTTTATCTGTAAAAGAAAACGTGCCTAATAATTCTGCACACCTGAATACAAGGTGTTTTTCATTTCCAGCCTTCATGAACAATTATATATCACTTATAAATGATTAAATACAAAATTAATAGTAGTTATTAGGATTAAAGTGATTTGGAATTGGTAAAATGTGCCTGGAAAAAAAATATCATCAGAAAATCAACGAGCCTAATAATTCTGCACGCAGTGTATATTGCCAAAAGTATTGGGACACCACTCCAAATCATTGAATTCAGGTGTTCCAATCACCAATGGCCAAAGGTGTATAAAATCAAGCACCCAGGCATGCAGACTGCTTCTACAAACATTTGTGAAAGAATGGGTCGCTCTCAGGAGCTCAGTGAATTCAAGCGTGGTACCGTGATAGGTTGCCACCTGTGCAATAAGTCCATTCGTAAAAATTTCCTCACTATACTAAATATTCCACGGTCAACTGTTAGTGGTATTATAACAAAGTGGAAGCAATTGGGAACAACAGCAACTCAGCCACGAAGTGGTAGGCCACGTAAAAATCACAGAGCGGGGTCAGCGAATGCTGAATGCTAAACAACTTTCTGCAGAGTCAATAGCTACAGACCTCCAAACTTTGTGTGGCCTTCAGATTAGCTCAAGAACAGTGCATAGAGAGCTTCATGGAATGGGTTTCCATGGCCGAGCAGCTGCATCCAAGCCTTACATCACCAAGTGCAATGCAAAGCATCAGATGCAGTGGTGTAAAACACGCTGCCACTGGACTCTAGAGCAGTAGAGACGTGTTCTCTGGAGTGACGAATCACGCTTCTCTGTCTGGCAATTCGATGGACGAGTCTGGGTTTGGCGGTTGCCAGGAGAACGGTACTTGCCTGATTGCATTGTGCCAAGTGTGAAGTCTAGTGGAGGGGGGATTATGGTGTGGGGTTGTTTTTCAGGGGTTGGGCTTGGCCCCTTAGCTCCAGTGAAAGGAACTCTTAATGCTTCAGCATACCAAGACATTTTGGACAATTTCCTGCTCCCAACTTTGTGGGAACAGTTTGGGGATGGCCCCTTCCTGTTCCAACATGACTGCGCACCAGTGCACAAAGCAAGGTCCATAAAGACATGGATGAGCGAGATTGGTGTGGAGGAACTTGACTGGCCTGCACAGAGTCCTGACCTCAACCTGACAGAACACCTTTGGGATGAATTAGAGCAGAGGCTGCGAGCCAGGCAGGCATTCTCGTCCAACACTGTGGCTGACCTCACAAATGCGCTTCTAGAAGAATGGTCAAAAATTCCCATAAACACACTCCTAAACCTTGTGGAAAGCCTTCCCAGAAGAGTTCAAGCTGTTATAGCTGCAAAGGGTGGGCCAACTCCATATTAAACCCTACGGATTAAGAATGGGATGTCATTAAAGTTCATGTGCACATAAAGGCAGACATTCCAAAACTTTCGGCAATATAGTGTATATATACGCATTAAGATGTGGTCTGACAAAACAGCAAGTTTTGTGGGGTGTTTCTGGTATGCAGTGGTTAGTAGTACCTACCAAAAGTGAGGCAAAGAAGGACAACCGGTGAACCAACATCAGGGTCATGGGTGCCTAAAGCTCACTGATGCATGTGGGGAGTGAAGGCTATAGCCCGTCTGATCACACAGAAGAGCTACTGTAGCTGAGATTGCTGAAAAACTTGATTTTGCCCATGATAGAAAGGTGTCAGAACACACAGCGTATTTCAGTTTGCTGCGTAGCCACGATCAGAGTTCTCATGATGTCCCCTGTCTACGGCCAAAAGTACCTACAATGGGCACGTGAGCATCAGAACTGGACTGTGGAGCAATGGAAGAAGATTGCTTGGTCTGATGAATCACGTTTTCTTTTAGATCAGATGGATGGTCGGGTGTGTGTTGGTTACCTAGGGAAGAGATGGCAGCCAGATGCACTATGGGAAGAAGGCAGGCCGGCAGAGGAAGTGCTTGAAAACCTTGTGTCCTGGAATTCATGTGGATGTTACTTTGACACATACTACCTAGCTTAAGACTGTTGCAGACCATGTACACCCCTTCATGGTTGTGGTGCTCCCTGATGGCAGTGGCCTCTTTCAGTAGGATAATGCACCCAGCCACACTGCAAAAGTTATTCAGGAATGGTTTGAGGAACATCTGTCTAGGCCTCCAAATTCCCCAGATCTCAATCCGATTGAGCATATATTGGATGTGCTGGTCTAACAAATGCTTTAATTATCAGTGACAGGTGCTGGAAACGTTCCTCAGATATTTTGGTTCATATTGACATGATAGCATCATGCAGTTGCTGCAGATTTGTCGGCTGCAGATCTATCATGTGAATCTCCCACTCCACCACATCCCAAAGGTGCTCTATTGGATTGAGATGACTTTGGAGGCCATTTGAGTATAATGAACTAATCATCATGTCCAAGAAACCAGTTTGAGATGATTTGAGCTTTGCAAAAGCGTTGTCCTGCTGGAAGTAGCCATCAGAAGATGGTACACTGTGGTCATAAAGAGCTGGATATGGCCAGCAATAATACTCAGGTAGCCTACTACAACAGTACCCTCACATTTCAAGACCAAAGTGTATCTTTGAATGACTATAGGAGGCACTGCAGAATATCACTTTTATGGTGTCTGAAATATAATTTATTTTGCATTGTGGTTTTAATGGTCACCTAAATTATATATTAAGCATGACATAACTGCTGTAAACAGTTTGATACTGGCAGCAAACATTCTTCTCAGTGAACAGTGTCTCTCAAATTAAGGTACATTTTATTTCACAAAACAAAACCCTCGTGAAAGATAAGGAAACGTGCAGAATGGGTCATAATTCAACAGAAAGTTGCAGTTTGAACTAACAAGTCGATAGGTCTATGTCAGTTTCCATTTCACAAGGTTATCAGACAATCTGTCTACTAAACAATTTTTTTTTTTAAAAAAGTCTTTCTGTTTTGATAAATATCAATTTGTGAATTTCCCATTTAAAAAAAAAAGTTATTAAATTATTGTAGCCTAAAATGTGATTAGGGCCTTATTCAAACAGCTGGACTTATGTTCTCATACTCTGCCCGGCCAAAAAAAAACATTTAAAAAAAAGTCGCTGTTTGGATTTAAATAGCAAATGCTTAAAAGTCTATGACTGTATTATTATTACAGTGATTATTATGTTTCTAGCATGTTATATATTTGGCAACCGTTCTTGTAACCCTAATTGATGGAGTGTGTAGCTGTAGTCTAATAACATTTCCATCAAGATGTGCATTCATTTTTGGCAATGTCGAGCACTCTGTAAAGTCTACTCTGGAATATAGCCATGATGTCTCTTTCCTACATGATTGTTTAAGAAATGAAAAGCTACACACTCCATCAATTAGGGTTAGAAGAACTGTTGCCAAACATATAACATGCTAGAAACATAATAATCACTGCAATAATGATCCAATCATAGAACTTTTTCTTTTTCGGCCCATATATATATATATATATATATATATGAATAATCAAAGAGAGGACTCTTATCTTTATAAATATAATTCATTTGACTGAGCTTCATGAGGCATCATGACATCTACAGATGTTTGAATTTGGCCTTTCACACAAAACAGAAACAACATAAATAGTACATTTCTGTAACATATGTCTTAGCAGCTCCTTTAGGAAACTGAACATCTCACCACAGTAGGATTTTCATAGAGGTATTTTGCAAGTACTTGAACAGAAGTTGAATATTGCATTGTTTCATTGTCTGGCATTACAAAGTATAAATTATAAACAAACATATACAACACATAACCAACTATCATTGGTTTTTATAATAATTCTCAATATAACATATTGCTTTCAAATGAGCAATATCTAAAAACTAAAATACTGTGTAGTCAAAATACAGCTTATTAAGGAAGATTTCACATTTCGGGTCTACTAAAAAAAAGAAAGAAAAATACTCAGTGCACTACATCATTTCCAATACATCATGAGAATTTCTTTCGAAGTATTCTATATATTACAAAATGACGTGTAGGAACTGAGGTGTTAATGGTGTGATGCTGATTAGGAAGCTTTCTTCATTTCATAGTTACTGACTAGACCCCAGTCTCAATCGAAGTTCTGATATTCTATGCAATATTATGCTCAGCTAAAGGCATTCACTTACAAGCAGCTCTGCGTAACAAATGCACATCATTCACAAATAGTAATACTTTAAAACAATACACTAAAAAAAAGACTGTGGATAAAGACCTCTGATTCTGTCAAATATCAAGAATATCAAAGTGACAGGAACTAGGCATGTTGGAGAAACAAATATGTCTTCATTATTACACAAAACTGTCTCCAAATCCACCTTAAAAGTAAAAGAATAATATAGTTTGACTTCTGAGAGACGCACACCAGAAGTCAACAGCACCAAAAAAATACCAATAGTTTGATTCACCATCTAAACATTCATCTCAAATGCAGATATAAGAGCTTGACTGCATTTTCAGTAGCAAAAGCATTTCCTGTTTTGAAATAGCTATCTTATTTTTTTTAAATAGATATCTAGTAGGAAAAATTACATTTCAGTGCTTTTGCTAACAAATGCAAAGTTTCTCACACAAAGCATTGGCATTCCCCTTAGAAACTTTGGGTTTGTTTGCAAAAGGTTCGTGTTCTCTTGCAAAATGATTGCGTTTCCCAGATAAACTCTGCGTTTGCTCGCAAAAGCATTTTTTTTTTTTCTCCATCACCAGTTCCAGTTAAGTTTTGCGAGCGAATGCAAAGAGTGTTCACCCAAGAAACTGGTGATGGAGGGAAAAAAAAAAAAAAAAAAAAAAACTTGCTTTTGTGAGCAAATGCATTAATACAAAACTGTTTCCCAAGAAACTTTGAGTTTGCTTGCGGATTGCGTTTTCCTGAGAAACTTTACATTTGCTTGCAAAAGCATTAAAAACGGTTTTTCCTCCATCACCCGTTTTTTTTGAGTGAATGCAAAACTTCTGCAAGAGCACGCAAAAGTTTTGTGAGCGAACGCAAATTTTTTTGTAGGAATGCAATCAGGGTTTCTGCAGGTTTTATAAAGGTAAATTTAAGACCTTTTTAAGACCAATTAAAAGGAAATTTAAGGAATAAATTGAACACGTCAATATGTTCCTAAATGTGAATGTCTAAGCACACAATGAGTTGTATTGGTGACACTTCAAAGTTTGAAAATACAATTTCCAACCGATCTCCATAACTGTTTTATTCATTTTACAAAAAAAATTGCTTAAAGTTTGAGATAAGAAATCTTGTGATCTTGTGAAAGTGATTTTGATTAAAACAAGAACAAATATCTGCCAATGGGTTCATTAAAATCAACAATTCAAATGCAAATAATTTTCATACCCAATGACAGATATTTGGTCTTGTTTTAAGCACAAACTCACTTAATTTTGTTCAATTTCTCAGGAAACAAGACTTAATTTCTTAATTTTGCATGTCAAGTAAATGTATCTTGAAATGATGGGAAATGGGAAAGATTTCTGTCCGTCCATTGACAGTCTAAGCAACTACTACTTTGATGCTTTAAAGTTCATAAAGAGATCGTAAAACTAATCCATACGAATCAAGTGGTTTATTCCAAATTTTCTGAAGAGACTCAATCGCTTTATATGATGAACGAAAGTCTTACGTGTTTGGAACGACATTAGGGTGAGTAAATGATGACAAAATTGTCATTTTTGTGTGAACTATCCCTTCAAGTGTACTGACCTACTTTTGATTTATTTATCCAAAATTTGACAAATTCTGTGACATTCTGCATTATACAGTAAATTCCATTTTTATGAATGGATTCTGCAATTCCGTCCACGTTTTCTGCATCGCAGAAATCATATGGCCCTAATTTATTGCCATGATATTGAATTTAAGACTTTCTGATCCAACAAGGCCTTAAATTGTGGAAGGTCAAATTAAGACTTTTTTAAGACCCGCGGAAACCCTGGCAATGCATTCCCCCCCAAAAATGTTGTGTTCAACTCACAAAGCTTTTGCATTTTCTAGCAAATGTGTTGGTTTCCTCTAAGAAACTTGGCGTTTGCTTGCAAAAGCATTGGAATATAGCATTTTCAAGTAATCATACTGAATAATATTTTTTATAACAGGGATCAAGAGCAAGATGAATCTCTTGGAAAACTGATTAAAATCGCCTTATATTTCTAAAAGTGAAATATAAAAAAAACTGACTGTGCTTAAAACAAAACAGAATACTAAACATGAAATCTTGTTTCATGTGATTCTGAAATATTAAGAATTTTTTCGCAAGATACCTGGGATTGATCAATGCAGGCAGTTTTTGAATCAAGTGATGAAAAAACTTGGCAAAAGCACCAAAACGTTTGAAAGGTTGCACAGAGATGCACTTAAATCTTATTCAATACAGCCACAATGTATCCAAGAGCTATAGGACAGAAGGCCCACAGCACCTGACGTCATACCAATACAGTACCACAGATCAAACTAAGCTGTGAGCACTTGGAATGGACACATAAACTGAAGACTGAAGTTCCTAAACCTCATTGCAACCCAACTACTGGCAGCAATGGCTGGTGACTGGCTGACTTAAGATCTCCACTGCTACAGTGATGGCTTGACCTGTTGTGTAATCACAGCTTCCACAGATTAAACGGGTTATGAAAGGTTGGATGCGTTTAGCCAATTATCTTCTTTGTCTAGACGAGTGTCTTGGTATTGCTGGCAGCTATGTAACAGATTCACACTGACATAGACAAAGTGACCAAAGTCACTGATTTCCAATGAGAGTTGGAGATTTAGGGCGACATGAGCATCCATTGCGACAAATTGCATTAGTTTATGCAAGAGCAGAGATTCAATGCACTGACTACCAATAGTGCTGCAGTGATGGCATATTTTGAAGGACACACCTAGAAGTTAGCATCACCCTGGCTCCCTCAACAAAAACCCAATAGGATTTTTCCATTGGCTTTTTGAGTTTTGCAGAAAATAAACTCTGTGATCAACAAAAGAAATAACTTTTATGAATTTTGAAGCCTAAATAAATACAATCAACAGAAGTAAAAGGCTAAACGTATGCAATAAGCAAACTACATCACAGTGACGACTTAAAAAAGGGGGGGGGGGGGGGGTCGGGTGGTGTACGTATGACGGAGTATTTCTGTGCCAAATACACTCTTTCAGGATTCAAATAAGTTTCGGAAAAATTTTTTCGAGCATGGCCCTGTATGACGTAGGATGAGCGTGTGCGCACATCAACCAGAGCGAGAGCAAGAGCACGTCTGTCAACATGTTTCGTTCGGGTTACGGAAGCCGTCGTCAGCGCTGTCCTTTTGTTTTTAGACCACGAAATCAACAATGTCACTAAAGAACTGTGTTTCTGGTTGTGAGGGAAAGATTACCTTGTTCAGCTTCCCAAATAACCCAGCATTAAGGAAACCGTGGATGCAGTTTGTTTTTCCGGAGCAGCAACAGAGTTCTGCAAGTGTGTTTGTTTGTTCCCGGTCATGAGTCGAAACCTCAGGCAGTGAGTGAAACTGCATCAAATGTCTGTTTTGTTGGCAATCGGCACGTAAGTGCATATAATGTAAACAACACGAACGTATAGTGAATCAAAAGTTATCCAGGGATAATGCCATGATGTATTTTGTGTGTGTGTGTGTGTGTGTGTGCTCGTGTCTCTTTAGCCCCACCCACTGCACGCCTTTACGAGCTCGGTTGTTTTGGACTGTCTGTCTGTCTTTTATCTGTCTTCTCTTCGGAGATATGAAGGATGTAATACTAGTCTAAAGGTACCCAAGATTAACATGAGATTGGCAGAAACTGTGTGTTATGTACCCTTTAATGTCTCCGAAAAACCTCTGTAGTGCCCTTTAGCCACTTGTTAGCAATCGCCTAAAGTAAAAGCTTAAAAAAAAAAAAAAAATTACAAAAAAAAAAATGAAAGTACCTTGAGTTAACCACACACCCTTTTTCAGGCATTTAAGCAAAAACCCAATTGACTTTCGGGACAATGGAAGCGGAAGTGCTAAAATGCTAACTCGTTTCCAAGTTTTTCCAAAAATACATCATCGCTGCAGCACTGTATAAAATTTCCTGATGCAGAAACACTACTAGCAACCAACAGTAAACTTGTTGACCCTGAACAACTGAATCGCTGTCAGTGTGAATGCACCTTTAGAGATGAGTTATTGCAGTTTTAACAGTAAATTGAAACATTTCCATAGGGCATCAAATGTTGAGGCCCCATGAAACATGGGAAGGAATCGTCTGTGCTGGTTACTGGGGCTATACTTGGAGTTATCTTAAACATGAATGCAAAATATCATGCAAAATACCTTAGTTATGACCGACTGGCCATTACTGTTGGATTATAATCAGCAAGTCTGTAGACTTACTGTAATTCTGTATTGCTTGTACCAGTTTTTCACAAATCCGTGAGCCAGACGAAGAGTTCTGAGTCTATACGCTGAGGTCTGAGAGAATACCATAGTGGTTAACCCCTAAAGCATGGCGATGCTTTCTGGTGTACAGTTGAGGTGTGTGGAAGTGCTGCTGCCACCGGGTGACTTCAGACTGCGGGCACCGCATCCCATTGCAACACCCTTCCCGATACCCCCCATGATGACCGCAGACCCCGGATGGTGATGTTCACTGCGTTTCATTAATGCTGCCATTATGGTGTCACTGTTGACAGTGCCAAACTCATAGGTGAAGGTGCCATAGTACACCAGGACCAGCACCGTGAAGACCCATTCACAGATGGCCGCGGCGTGCTGCAATACAAAACTCTCATGGACGAAGAAGATACCACCTTGAATAGGAAGTATGATGTTAAGGAATGGACACACTAACCTTCAGCATTAAAAACATTGTTATAAAACAAAGATCTGACTAGATTTCAAAAAAACGTCAGAGTTCTGATTCCGAGGTGTTGGGAATAGTGTTGGCATGAGATTTAGCTTAAAAGGTTAGTTCACCCAAAAATGAAAATTCTGTCATTAAATACTCACCCTCATGTTGTTCCAAACCCGTAAGACCTTCATTCATCTTCAGAACACAAATGAAGATATTTTTGATGAAATCCGAGAGCTTTTTGACTTCTCCATAGACAGCAATTTAATTAACACTTTCAAGGCCCAGAAAGGTAGTAAAGACATTGTTAAAATAGTCCATGTGACTCCAGTGGTTCAACCTTAATTTTATGAAGCGACGAGTATACTTTTTGTGCGCAAAAAACAAACAAAAATAACGATCAGTTTCTTCACGTCGGTGTCAGTCTCCTACGCTGTTGACGTAGTAAATACAGTGCAGCGCTTCAGAGTTACATCAGAGCTACGTCAGAACGCCGGCTTACCATTGGCCGATGCTGTTCAAGTGAACACCACGACGCATGCGTGTGATGCTGATGCAGGACCCGGCCAACGTAAACTGCGTAGGAGACTGACACAGACAAGAAGAAATTGTTGAATATAGTCATTGTTTTTGTTTGTTTTTTGCGCACAAAAAGTATTCTCAACGCGTCATAAAATTAAGGTTGAACCACTGGAGTCACATGGACTATTTTTACTATTTTCCTTGAAAGTGGTAATTAAATTGCTGTCTATGGAGGGTCAGAGAGCTCTCCGATTACATAAAAAATATCTTAATTTGTGTTCCGAAGAAGAAAGAAGGTCTTACGGGTTTGGAACAACATGAGGGTGAGGAATTAAATGACAAAATTTTCATTTTTGGGTGAACTATCCCTTTAAGGGAATAGACTGCCCTGAAACATGTAAATTGTATAATTGTGATATGACTGTTCATTACAGATTGAAATATAGATTTCAAAAGTGTTTGTGTTTTACTATAAGGCTATGTCAGCTTTGTTAATAGTAATGTAAGTTTTCATCTTTTTGTACTATTAGTGTATTAATAAGAATTGAATGAATTAATTTGTCATTATAACCAATGAAGTGTGAGAAAATTATTTTGCAATACATGATGTTTTCATAGGAATAGGATTGATCTATCTTCAGAAACTGCCTATAAGCTGAAAATTTATCATTAGCCCCTTTCACACACAGTCTTTACTGGTAAATTATAGGTTTACAGATCATGTGTGAACAGGACCTTTTCAAAAATACTAGTAAATCAGTTCTGGCATATTTTCCGGTGCTGTTATGATGCTATGTGTAAACAATAACTACAATTACTATTGCATACTACAGTAAATACTATAGTAACTATTAAGAGCAAAAACACATTTTGTGTAATCATCCCCTTACGCCTGTCACACAGAATAAAAAAAAAAGAAAAGAAGTTTCACTATCTGACCGATCCAGATTGATGAAGAAAACGGTGTGCTGCTGATGATTGACATCACAGAGTTTACAGGTATTTTGGTACTGATGTGTAAACGATATCTTACTAGTAAAAAGACAGAATGCCGTTGCTTGTGTGAAAAGCACATTTGTGTATTTAAATGGTATTTTATGATAATAAATATTAAAATGTAAATTTTATAGTAATTTACCGGGTTAATGTGTGAAAGTCACATGTCATCAACGCATTCCGTAAGGCTATGCAGAGTTGTAGACAGACAGTAATGCAGCACCGGAAACAGCAGCCACCTTTTACAATTCCTACTGAACTAAAACAACAAGCTTATGCTGCGCTCATGTCATGTCGTAACTGTAATTCCGAGATGGCAACCCTTGACGTTTTACCTGGAACTGTTCACTTCCCCAGGCTCGGATTTATATGTTTCTATGTCAACATCGAAGTAGTCAGGAGTCAGCAGTCTGTAAGTTGTCTACGTTAATTTGTAATGTTATGTGCTTTGAGACATGAGGTAATTTACCACGTTTCTCGTCTCATGACGCTTTGCAGACTCTGCTGTGTGCGTTCATGTGTTTTGGTGGTGTGGCTTTAGAGAAGGGAGTGGCTGTGAAAGGAGGGTGGGATCTCATCTCTCTTCGAAATTGCCTATCCTACCTTTAATAGCAGCATGATAACTTTTGGATTTTGTGTACATTTTTCAACGATTACTCAATGTCTACTTCTCTGGATACACGAAACTTGCAAAGCATCGTTTTATTTTTCTTTGTTCTATTGTCTTTTTTTATTCTTTATTTTTATTAGATCTTTATTTTATTGTTGTTTACTTGGAAAAACACTTGAAAAACTTCAAGCACTGTTTACTTTTTTTTTTTGTATTAGTTTTATTTTGTTTCCTTATTTTATGGATTGTTTGCTGAAAAAAAACTTGGAAAAACTTGAAGCGTGTTTATTTTGTTTTTTGTTCTACTGTTTGTTTATTTAATTTCAGACTGTTTACTTGAAAAACACTTAACTATTGTACTAATTTGCACATTAATGGTTTACTTTTTAAATAAAGCATATAAATAATAAAATAAAGTTTTTGCTGTAGTATCGAAACTGGTATTGCAACTCGTGAAATTTCACCAGCATTGGTACAGATTACTGAAATGTTTGTGAAAATATTGTGAAAACTAGACTGCATCTTTTATCATCCACTGAAAAGCAATAAGCCACTGTGTTTTAGGCCGTTTGCTTCATGTTCAAACTCCTGGTAAGGATACTAAGGACAAGCGATACCAGAGCTCCAGCTGAGAGAGCCACACGCACATGAGCCATCCAGTAGTCCAGCGCTGTCTCTGCTATACGGTACGTCAGTACGCACTGCAGACACACAAACAACAAGCCGGCAGGGAAAGCTACACCAGCTCCCACATAATGAAGCGTCTTGGCATGATCAACCTAAAGGGAAGAAAAAAAACAGGTGGAAAAAGGGTGAGAGGAATGCAAGTTTACTTCGATTAGTATGTAACAGACTGAAGTTGTGAGTCTATTATCGTCTGTTCACCTGAAAGTTCCCAACCATGACCAAACCAAGGGCATTAATGCAGCCGGACACCAAAGAACTTGTGTTGGTCCAGCAATGATGGCTGTGTTCAATCACTTGAGCATAACGCAGCATGCACACCATAACCACTGCAGGGACACATCACAAATAATAATAATAATAATAAAAGGTGTATTTCTAAGACAAATAGAAGTAATATTGACAACAACATTTTTTTTTTACTTAAGACTTGAAAGACTTCTATTTCTTAAGTGAAATTATGGTTACTAAACAGATAGGATAGGATTCTGAATTAGAGGTTTCTGTAATACAGGCTCAGATTAGGAAATTGACAAAATTTCAGATTTAAAAATAAGTTTATTTTAGTGCTGTCAAATCGATTAATCGCAATTAATCGCATCCAAAATAAAAGTTTGTGTTTACATAATATTTGTATGTGTACTGTGTATAATTACAGTGGGGAGAACAAGTATTTGATACACTGCCGATTTTGCAGGTTTTCCTACTTACAAAGCATGTAGAGGTCTGTAATTTTTATCATAGGTACACTTCAACTGTGAGTGACGGAATCTAAAACAAAAATCCAGAAAATCACATTGTATGATTTTTAAATAATTAATTTGCATTTTATTGCATGACATAAGTATTTGATCACCTACCAACCAGTAAGAATTCCGGCTCTCACAGACCTGTTAGTTTTTCTTTAAGAAGCCCTCCTGTTCTCCACTCATTACCTGTATTAACTGCACCTGTTTGAACTCGTTACCTGTATAAAAGACACCTATCCACACACTCAATCAAACAGACTCCAACCTCTCCACAATGGCCAAGACCAGAGAGCTGTGTAAGGACATCAGGGATAAAATTGTAGACCTGCACAAGGCTGGGATGGGCTACAGGACAATAGGCAAGCAGCTTGGTGAGAAGGCAACAACTGTTGGCACAATTATTAGAAAATGGAAGAAGTTCAAGATGACGGTCAATCTCCCTCGGTCTGGGGCACCATGCAAGATCTCACCTCGTGGGGCATCAATGATCATGAGGAAGGTGAGGGATCAGCCCAGAACTACACGGCAGGACCTGGTCAATGACCTGAAGAGAGCTGGGACCACAGTCTCAAAGAAAACCATTAGTAACACACTACGCCGTCATGGATTAAAATCCTGCAGCGCACGCAAGGTCCCCCTGCTCAAGCCAGCGCATGTCCAGGCCCGTCTGAAGTTTGCCAATGACCATCTGGATGATCCAGAGGAGGAATGGGAGAAGGTCATGTGGTCTGATTAGACAAAAATAGAGCTTTTTGGTCTAAACTCCACTCGCTGTGTTTGGAGAAAGAAGAAGGATGAGTACAACCCCAAGAACACCATCCCAACCGTGAAGCATGGAGGTGGAAACATCATTCTTTGGGGATGCTTTTCTGCAAAGGGGACAGGACGACTGCACCGTATTGAGGGGAGGATGGATGGGGCCATGTATCGCGAGATCTTGGCCAACAACCTCCTTCCCTCAGTAAGAGTATTGAAGATGGGTCGTGGCTGGGTCTTCCAGCATGACAACGACCTGAAACACACAGCCAGGGCAACTAAGGAGTGGCTCCGTAAGAAGCATCTCAAGATCCTGGAGTGGCCTAGCCAGTCTCCAGACCTGAACCCAATAGAAAATCTTTGGAGGGAGCTGAAAGTCCGTATTGCCCAGCGACAGCTTCACAGTTGAAGAGTACCTATGATAAAAATGACAGACTTCTACATGCTTTGTAAGTGGGCAAACCTGCAAAATCGGCAGTGTATCAAATACTTGTTCTCCCCACTGTACACACACATGCATGTATATATTTAAGAACTTTTTTAAATATTTATATATAAAATAAATTGCATAAATATATATACTGTATATACATGCAAATATTTCTTAAATATATACATGTATGTGTGTGTATTCATATATACATCATAATTATACACAGTACACATTCATATATTATGTAAACACAAACTTTTATTTTGGATGCGATTAATCGATTTGACAGCACTGTTTATTTCTTTATTTTTAAACAGTAATTCTTACCCATAAATGCCCCAACATTGCCTATCAAACTGAAGAGACAGCTCTCTGGTGGATAGCAACCACATTTACTGTCAAAAGAGCAGAAACACAGATATTGGACCACTGTTTCATGAGAAGTTTGTGCAAAACAGTACTACTAAGGAGGCATCTTGAAAATGTGGTCATTTTGTGGTATTCCGGATAAATTCAAAGTAATTTTTACCTAATGAGGGGGATGTCTTGAAGAGTGCAGCAGGCCTTTGGGAAGCCCCTCTTAGCTGTTTCCTCTGTACATGTCAAATTGTATGTCCTGTTATACAAAGAACCAAGCAGGAAAGTTTAAACAACAGTATATGGTGACTTTTGGATGTGGGATTTAACTCTGTAAATCCTGACATACGTAATAATAGTCTGATTTTTTTTTTTTAAATGTAACAGTTTGCTAAATGTTTAAACAAAATCTTCAAAAAAAGGTTTGCATATGTGTTTGTGTGTGGTGTTATTTTATTTATTTATTTTTGAGTTTCATATTTGATACATCAGGCTTAAATGGCTCATATAATATGACAAAGAAGATGGAGCTCATATTCAAGGAGGAAAAAACACCTCAAAATGAGCAAAAGAGACATTTATTTGGCCAAAAAGTAACATGAAATTCTGATAGCTTGTAATGTAAATCAATGAGATCTTTATAACAGTACATCACATAAAATGCATATAAAATACCAGTTGTCATTCTACAGCAGGGGTGTCAAAAACACGGCCCAAAAAGGTGTCCAATCCGGCCCGGGGCATGATTTGAAAAATAATTTTAAAAAAAAAAGAGATATGCATTGACTAGTCCACAGGCACCGGGCATAAATCCGAACGGGTTTTAGTTTTATTTTGGCCGATCTCTATTGCTCTACTGCTCTCTTGCAAACAAATTGCTTTGCAAACATTTTCCAAAATATAATTTGTGTGGAAATATTACAAAGTCTGTAAACAGGGCGTTAACACAGGCAAACACTGAATACGGACGCAAAAATGAGAACACAGATGCGCCAGCAGAAAAAATACTGTAGTCTACCAGGAACAAGCTCACTGAAAAATATAAATATTGAATTGGGGTTTATATGAATGTATCTCTGACGGGAACTGACTGTCTTCAGAAAAGTTTTGATGGCATTTTCTTTTCCTCTTATCTCCGTATAAAGTAGTAGCCTATTAATAAGCGCAGCGCTGCTTTGTGTGCAGTGGTAACCAAGGAAACGCTACATCGCTGCTCTTCCATAAGCGCCACCTAATGGCAGAGAATGAATTTGCATTTAACGTTACATTCAGTCTGTCTGCTATTTTTGTTTTGTGCACGACTATGGGATCAGATTCCCGCCTAATGTATTGCGGTCACGCATCAAAAAATAATAAGCGTGAATCAAAATTTTAAAAACACATTTGAAAATATAACGCACAAAACTGAAAAATCAATGCAAAGTTAACCAGAATCACAAACAACCCAGTCATGATCACGTTCATTTGACTGCTTTAATTGTGAGAAACCCCCCTAAAATGCCTATCATAAAAAGAATAGGTTCCTAAGATTATATTCATAACAATAAAATAATGTATTTCCTTCCAGATACAGTGATAGAGAACGCGTTATACTCGTAATCAACAGCGGCTTGCTGAACTGAGCCGCATGAGTCTCATTGGAGTGATGTCAACTTTCCTCTTCGATTGATTGGCTAGAGGATGAGCTGTCAATCTAGAACTAGTGGACCAATGGTGATGCTAAGACCCGCCCTGATTTACATGAAAATCTAATGGCAACTTTTGGAAACGCAAGCGCGGAATGTGGAAACAAGAGCAAAGGAGAAAAGAGCACAGGCACACAAAAAATGAAAATAAGAGCAGAAAACATGATTTTGTGTGCGATTCAGATAATTTTGAATTCATGATTCAGTTTTGAGCAATATAATTTTAAACTTGTTTAAATGTTTGATTCACGCTTATTATTTTTATTTCCGTGACCGCGTTGTTTGTGATTCTGGTTAACTTCGCATTGATTTTTCTGTTTTGTGCGTTATATTTTCACATGTGTTTTTAAAATTTTGATTCACGCTTATTATTTTTTGATGCGTGACTGCAATACATTAGGCGGGAATTTGATCCCATACACGACAAGTGTCTTATGTAGCATCATTATACAAAGCCAAAGTCAGACCATGCTGATTTTGCTGTAAATCTTGAAATTATATCTAATTTAAATAAACATACATATAAACAACTGCTAATGCTTATGGGTGTAGCATCTTTGTTTGGATTGTGATGGCTACACATATTTTTTGTTTAAAGGCCAGTTTGGCCTGTTATAGAACAAATAAACAATAAATACATTTGCTTAAAGAAAAAAGAAAAAAATAATAATCAACAACCAGTATCAGAATTGGTCAATTTGTTTGTTTTTAAAAAAAAATATATATATATTGGCCATGAAAAATCTAAATCCTTGCATCACTAATAAAAAATATTAAACACTATTTTAAAAATCTAATAAAGTCTTTTCGCTGTACAAACAAATGCAGTTTTCAGTTCTTGCTAATTATTTTGTAGTTTGTATGATTAATATTAGTAATGTAACTGTCAGCGCACTAAGGTTTAAAAAAAAAAAAAATAGTAATTCAAATGCCTGATGTATCGTATTTGATACTCACGTTTTAACATTATTTTTTAAAAAATTATGTATGTATAATTAAGTAAACATATGTTTCGTTACACCAGTAAGTGTTCATATTGAAATATAAATATGATTTCATTTATTTTTATTTATTCTTTTAATCAGGGACAATACACATTAACAATACATAAAAATATGTAAAAATGCGCCAGATTTAGCCAACACTGGCTAATTTTCATCCGTAGTCCCTTGGCAGGTTGATGTTAAGGACAGGGACAAGACAAAACAAAAGAAACGAAAATACTATACCAAAATGTCTATATGTACTATACCAAAATGTCTAAAATATTTCATGTATTCTTATGTTTAAATTTTACGTCAAAATCAGTAAAGATTCACTGAAAAAAAGAGATGTGTACCACAACCTAAAGGGGGACATTTTTACAATTACTTGCTAAAAAAGTATAAACTATCAATCAGATGACAGAAGGGATGTAGTAGTTTGTGCACAACAGGTATTTCAGCAAAGTTTCAAACATGTTGATAATTTACATATAGATAAAGAAGGCTTTATAGGGTTAACTTACCAGTTCTCAACTGGACAGACATGGTGGTTCATTACTGCCATGGCGTAACTAGAAAACAAAATATTTTATGATTATTTGTAATAAGCACATTACTTGTCTGAATGTGTAGTATATTAGTTAAACAAATAAACAGTAGAGAGGTAGATTTAACGTAATTATATATTATATACAATATCTGTCAAAAGTTTGGAAACATTAAGGTTTTTTTAATGTTTTTAAAATTCGTCTCTTAATCTCACCAAGGCTGCATTTATTTGATCAAAAATACAGTAAAAAGAGTAATACTGTAAAATATTATTTGTTGTAATTTATTTGTAATTAATTTATATAAAATGTAATGTATTCCTGTGATGGCAAAGCTGAATTTTCAGCATCATTACTCCAGTCTTCAGTGTCACATGATCCTTCAGAAATCATTCAGAAAAAGATTTCTTATTATCAAAAGTTTGGGGTAAGTAAGATTTAAAAAAAAAAATAATAATAATAATACTTTTATTTAGCAAAGGCACATTAAATTGATAAAAAGGACAGTAAAGACATTTATGATATTAATAAATATTACAAAAAGGTTATATTTATAATAAATGCTGTTCTTTTGAACTTTCTATTTATCAAAGAATCAGTTTCCACAAAAATATTAAAAGCAGCACAACTGTGTTTAACATTAATAATAACAAGAAATGTTTCTTTAGCACCAAATCAGCATACTATAATGATTTCTGAAAGATTATGTGACACTGAAGACTGGAGTAATGATGCTGAAAATTCAGCTTTGCAATCACAGGAATAAATTACATTTTAAAATATATTACAACAGAAACCAGTTCATTTAAATTGTAATAATATTTCACAATATAACTGTTTTTACTGTATTTCTGATCAAATAAATGCAGCCTTGGTGAGATTAAGAGACTACTTTCAAAAACAATAAAAAGCCTACTGTATATACAGTATATACATATTTCTCCTTCACTTAAACACTCACACAATCCATATCCCCGTGATGGAGAAGGCAGACAGGCTGACAGGCAGAACAATCCAGGCAGTCATTGGTCAGTCTGTGAGAGGCCTGAGACCCCAGCATGAGGGTGTGCAGGACGGGGCTTACGGAGACATGGTGTGAGACACCAGGAAGTGAAGCCATGCAGTGTGAGGGTGAGTGGACCAGTGGGGGCGACGTGATGCTCCTTCAACTACATCTGGAGGCTCACCGATTGCCAACAACCAACAATATCTAGTTTAAAAATACGAGACACTGATAAAAGATGTTTGCAAAGATTATACGACACAAAGATGCAATATTACTGAAATACAGTTATCAATGTAGGGACAACTGACTTGAGACACTCTTCATAGGGTCATTCCATGTCAAATCATCCAAATAACGGAAATTTCCCAACTCAAATTTTTAATTTTGTTGAAAACCAAAATATTACAGGCACAATACGTAGTTTTTCGCCGCTAGAGTCCGCCTATTCAAAACTAAGGTGTAGCTTGTAGGGGTGTAACAATAAATCGATATAGATCGATACATCGATCTAATGTGTAACGATACGATGTATCGATGCAACACATTAAAAATCGATACCTGTAGGCTATTTATATATTTAAGAGCCACATTTGTTTTAACACTCTCCACATTTTCACACAATGTTCTTCTTTTACTTAATTTTGTGCTTCAGTAGATAAAGGTCTATGGTTTTGCATAAAAGGAGAATAGAGCGCTAAGAATCGTTCTTCACACACAGTAACTGTTAAAAAACTGTTAAAAAGAAAATGCTCAAACTGCTGCATAGGAGCGCTGTGACTCTGTGTTGCTTCAAGCGCATCAATCTGCACACGGGATGTGCATAGGCCCTAAGTGCTTTGTGCCGCTCTGTATTGGAGCCTTTCATATTATGATACTTTTGCACAATGAATGAATATTTTAATAGCCCATCTTGTTCTGTCCTACCTATAATATGTTGTTGCTTCATTAAAAATCTGCGCTATACATTTAAAAGAAATGTCTATTAATTTATATATATATATATATATATATATGTGACCCTGGACCACAAAACCATAAGTCGCATGGGTATATTTGTGGCAATAGCCAAAAATACATTGTATGGGTCAAAATTATCTATTTTTCTTTTATGCCAAAAATCATTAGGATTTTAAGTAAAGATCATGTTCCATGAAGATATTTTGTTAATTTCCTACCATAAATATATAAAAAATGTATTATTAGTAGTAATATGCATTGCTAAGGACTTCATTTGGACAACTTTAAAGGCGATTTTCTCAATATTTAGACTTTTTTGCACCCTCAGATTCCAGATTTTCAAATAGTTGTATCTCGGCCAAATAACGTATCACTGGCTATGAGAATCAATATAGTATCGAATTGTGATGAACTGTCCGATTTACACCCCTAGTAGCTAGATGATGCCGAGATTGAGCGCGGAATCTTGGGAGTTGTCGACTTCACCTCACAGCCGGTAGAAAAGAATCGGGATGGGACTCGGGCAGAAATCATTTTCATGGATGAGATTATTAATGTTGTATATTGTTATTAGTAGTAGAATTAGTAGTAGTATTATTATCTTATTAATAATTACTATTATCTATTACTATTATCATTTTCTACAGAAACACTGAATGACCAACAATATCTCAAGCACCACCACCAGTCCTAAGTTCAGTTAAAATATCAAATATGCATTCATACATGTGTATGTATGTATGTATGTATGTATGTATGTATATATATATATATATATATATATATATATATATATATATATATACAGGGCTGTCAAACGATTAATCTCGACATATAATATAGATGTAGATCTCGATATAGATGTATAGATGTATATAAATATAAAAAAACATTTCTTAAATATATACATGCATGTGTGCGTATTTATATAAACATAATAATTATACACAGTACACACACATATATTATGTAAACAAACTTTTATTTTGGATGCGGTTAATCACGATTAATCGATTTGACAGCACTAATATAAATAAAATAGTATATCAGTCTGGCGAGTAAACAAAATTTACTAGCCAATGGCGATTCTATTGCCAAGGTGTGCGTAGAGGGTTGAAATGGCATGCAATTAATTTTAAAACATATTGTACTCTGACGGAGAAAATGCTGTATTACTGTACAATAATTAGTTTTGTGTCTATAAATATATCCAAACAGTTGTTCCCTTGTCTAATAAAACATATAATATATTAAAGCATCTTTGGTGTTTCCATGGTTTCTACAAAATAAAACCGGAAATCGAGGGTAAAGTGGGTATGATGGCATTGATAGGCGACGGACGGACACAGCCCATGTCCTGGTTAAAATTGCTTATTTCTCTGGATTTAAACATTCTTGGAAACATTTGGGATAAGTACACAAGTCAACAAAATATATAACACTGTTCTAGTGGATTTTGGATATTTTAATCCAAAAAATATTACATATTGTGCCTTTACTGGGTAATCCACTTTTTGTAGAAAACAAAACAATGAATTACTCAGCAAAATATACATTCACGATATTTAATATTTTGACTTTCTTGTTCATTTATGCATTTCTTTCACCAGAAAAAAAAAATATCCAAATTTTTAACCGGGACCTCTGGTTAAATTTGACACGGATTGACCCAATATGCTACATTACAATCAAGCCACAGTGATGACACTCAGCATGTTGCCAATAATAGTTATGAAATAAAAATGTATGATTTATTAATCCTGAAAATATGTAATACACATTATTTCGCTGAAGGCTGCCATCGACTTATTAATATATCTTAGTAAAAAGGATTTAACTCTCTTGAAACACAATATCAAACCCACATAAACCTTTGCTTTAAATGCATATAGTATAAAGGCAAAAACTTCGCAGTGATATTAACAAATAATAAAACTATATGATATTATCATTGTGGGGTGAGCTCTTGTTTAAGTTACACTGACTTCATATACTGAATTCAATATTGTGAAGCAGTCTTTCTTAGGTTAAATTATGGTACGTCTAAACCGTCAGGTAGATTTGTATCGGTTAATCTGAGAGATGACAGATCCTCTGAAGCACAAATCAGATCAACAACCTGACACAGCCGTACTAATAATGTCCCCTTCAGCCCAGATCAGCCTCAATGTCACATCAGCAAATACAGTACGACAAAACTGACTAGATAAATGTTTACAACTATAACTACGGCATACAGAATAATTGAACGAAATGACAGTAAATAATAACTAAAGCAGTCATTTTTAAAGATAAAACTCAACATCGTGTAGCTTGCAAGCTATCCAGCAGATGCTATTGCAAGTAAACAACTTTATAAAACGGCAAAGATCTCCTTCTCTACGTATTTATGTACCTACACACGCATCATATATGTGTTTCTACAGCATTTCAACTACCGTATATTAGTGTGTCATTATTGAGATATTATGTTTTGATGTGTAAAAGCATGATCCTACCGCAGGCCCCGCAGCTCCTGACCGGACGCTGCTTCTGCATTCTGAGTCTTCATCAACAGAGGGCGCCTTCATCCCCCTTTACGCCTGCAAAATATGGTATTTCTATGGGGTTAAAGGGATAGTTCACCCAAAAATGTTGTCAACACTTACTCACCCTCAAGTTGTTCCAAACCTGTATGAGTTTCTTTCTACTGTTGAACACAAAAGAAGATATTTTAAATAATGTTGGTGATTAAACAGTTGATGGTAGCCATTGACTTCATAGCAGAAAAAAATTGTATGGAAGCCAATTGGGAACCAACTACTGTCTGGTTACCAACATTCTTTAAAATATCTTCATTTATGTTCAACAGAAGAAAGAAACTCATACATGTTTGGAACAACATAATTAAAATAACAATTTAAATTTTTGAGTGAACTTTAAATGTGATACATTGCATATGTTATTGTTGGCAATAATTTACAAAACAATGTTGTTCTTGTCCTTTTTTTAATAAACTAAAATTAGACTTTGAATAAATACACACACACACACACACATATAAATAAAACTAATTTGCGATTAAGATTAATTCAGTAACCACTTTATCATGATTTTTGAGTCACTATTAAAGGAGTAGTTCACTTTAAAATGAAGCGAATGAAGCGAAGCGATGGAGTTTTGTAAGAAAAATATCCATATTTAAAACTTTATAAAATAAAACATCTAGCTTCCACCAGACCACCTTCCGTATTCAATTTACGAAGAAAGTGTAACGCCTTTTGCAGTTCAAACCGCTTATGCTACGTTCTATTGATAAGTCACGCCAGTTACGCTTTCTTCGTAAGTTGAATATGGAAGGCGGTTCGGTGGAAGCTAGATATTTTACTTTATAACGTGTTAAATATGGATATTTTTCTTACAAAACCCAATCGATTCACTTCAGAAGGCCTTTATTAACCCCCCGGAGCCATGTGGAGTACATTTATGATGGATGGATGCACTTTTTTGAGCTTCAAACTCAATGGACCCCGACAATGCCATTATAAAGCTTGGAAGCGTCAGGATATTTATTAATATAACTCTGATTGTGTTCATCAGAAAGAAGAGAGTCATGCACCTAGGATGGCTTGAAGGTGAGTAAATCATGGGGTAATTTTCATTTTAAAGTTAACTACCCCTTTAAGAACCTGCTTGTGAGTCATTTGTTCGAGAATTGTATATTTTTCTAAAAAGAATCGGTCCGTCTTCTTAAAAAGAATCGGTCCATGACTTCAAGTCTTCTTTGCAGGAGAAAGTATTTCAATTTGCCACCACGCTATATATGTTTTGAAACTCGTTGCCAGAAGCTACAAAAATGCATTGTGATAGTGCTGAGATACATACTCAATTTTGTATGTGGGCTATAATTTGCATTTATTTCTCTATTCTTGCCAATATCTATCCTAGTCGTTGTATACTGATATAATACTTCTTAGGCAAAATTTACTTTATTGTCACATCTTTCACATCACAGTAGGCTATGGCAGAAAAGATAGAGGGCTTCGGTAGAATGTTATTAATTTCTTCACTGTGAATATAGGCCCAAACTAATTAGTAAAGTTATAATTGGATTTCGTGGCGTAGGTATTAGTATTTACACAATAGAATTAGACATTTGTATTCGCTTGTAAATGCAATAAACTACATAACCCAAAAGGCCGCATTCAAACCGGAAGTAAACGGTCAGCTGACAAAAGTCACTCGAGGGTGTTGGGTTGTTTTGCTAAAGCACTGGCATTGCTCACAGCCTCGGTCAACCAGAAATTAATTCTCGCATTTTCGATTTCGATTGCTATAATTTTCAATGAAATCGTATCACATCACATAGGTTATACATCGTAGGAAGTCAGACTGAGATATCTTGTAATTTCAGTGTAGTTTCCCCAGCGATTCCCAGCATGACTTCTCGTCGGCCTGACAGCTTTGATGGTTTGGGTTACAGGGGCAGAGAGGATCCATCATTCAGCGGGGGGTATTCGGGCAGGTCATTCAATAATTCATCCAGCTCTGACCTCCAGCACTGGGTCACCACACCTCCAGATATACCTGGCAGCAGAAACCTGCATTTTGGCGATCGCACACCCCAATTTGAGGCGGCACCTGCCCAACCAGGAGCAGCAGACGATGCGCAGTCAGCGGCTCCACCGTCCGGTAACATTGAGTACAGTTTATGACCAGCATGCAAGTGAGATGTTATTAAAGGAATCCACCTTTTTCCTAAAGAGCGTACTGCGTTTTAGATTATGGGTGGCGCTTCCGGTTTGGGGAAGTTCCACTTAAAAAGACAAATCATAGGGTTGCGCTACAAACAAACCTTATCCGTCAGTTTGACTGAATGAACTGTAAAACTGTATGAATTGAATGAACTGTAAAAAGTTCTATTTTAAGAAGTCATGGCAATAACGCAACACTTGGTATTTTAATGTGACATGGTAACAAGAATATCTATGGAAAGAGTTCTTTCCAGTCCTGATTATTTGTATCTCGATGCAACATTATGAAAAAAATATATACTGCGGATTTGTGGTCTGTTCTCCCGATTTAATGTACGATATATTCCATGAATAATTCTGTGGAATGCATTATGTGTGTGTATATATATATCCCGATATTTAAGCATTTTCCTATAATCGGTTATCGGTTTTGTAATATCGGATTCACCGATAAATGGCGATAAATAAATCTTGTGGACGTTCTGAGAATCGCGTAAAAGCCCACCTGAGTCACAGTCAGTCACAGTAATGCATAAATGAGATATGCACAAATAAGCTATGTTATGTAGTTTAAATTTAGAGACGAACTCACAGAGTCACGTAATCCGTCATGTCCCAATAAAGACGTAACTTTACATGAATTAAATAAAATAGCCATGAATGAGTGCATGTTGGAAATAAAAGCGCTGAATTTATTTCTCTCTCTCTCTGTTGTCTATGCTCATCTTGTGAAGTTGCATTCATAGCCCTTCATTCACTGGGTTGATGCTCCAGCATAGTCACCGTATGTAACGTTTAAAACTCCTTAAATTATATTAACGTCTACAATATAACATTTATATAATAAACATCTAAATAATTACAGCTCTGTGAAAATGAATTATCAGGCCTATCTCCGCGTGAGACCTTTTGTGTAAATGCATAATGACATATTTGGTCTTTCATAATCTAGACCGACAAAAACATTATTAATAAATAAATAAAAAAACTTTTAAAACTGTAGTTTAAAACGAACGCTTATATTTATGGGAAGTTGATGGACTCATCTGTCATTTATTTATGTTCTCCATTTGAAAACATTAGACTTTGTAAATTTGTTTTGCCTGTTGTTAACATGCTGTTGTTATAAATAAAAAGATAAACCAGTAATGTTAAAAAGACTTTACTTGCACTGTATTTTTCTTTTTTTTTTTGCACTCTTTCAGACTCTATTTATTGATGTAGAAGTGTGTTTTGTTTTGTATGTAAGAAGGGAGTGAAATTACAAAAATTACAGTGTTTAAAAAGTGTTAAATAAAACAGTTTGTTCAGTTCAGTGCTGTTGCTATAATTGTAAAAAACAGAAATAACAATAAATAAATATTGGTTCTATATATCGGTTATCGGGCACATAAACATGCAAATAATCGGTATCGGTTATAAAAAAAAATCAATATCGGTCGATTCTATATATATATATATATATATATATATATATATATATATATATATATATATATATATATATATATATATATATATATAGAAATCTTATCATCGTCGGCAGTCACTCGAAACGATTATGACTGTCCTTTCCGTTGGGTCTACTTGTGGGTCTTCAGATGGCTGTAGAGGCCGATCCACATACTTTGGCGCAGTGTGGGGAGGGAAGAGTAGTGATCATTGGTGGTGGTTGAGCCTTTTCGTCTTTCTCCTTGCGAAACTGTCGCTTTGTCTCTGCGGCACGGCGAAGTTCTGTTTCATGATGTGCTACACCTACCGGCACTGATTTCTTCCAGGAGCTCCTGTCAAGTGCAATGTGTTCCCAGTTGGTCGATGTGATATGGAATTTCTTTAGAATGTCCTTGATATTGTCCTTGTAACGCTTCTTTTGCCCGCCAATTGCTCGACTACCTTTCTTCAGCTGGGAGTACAGGATCTGCTTGGGGAGACATGTATTAGACATACGGATGACATGACCGGTCCATCGCAGTTGGTACTGCATTATTGTAGTGGTGATGCTGGTCATGTTGGCTTCCTCTAAGATGCTGATGTTAGTGCGTCTGTCCTTCCAGCTGATCCTTAGAATCTTTCGTAAGGATCTTTGATGGTATTGTTCCATGGCTTTCAGGTGCCTGCTGTAGGTGGTCCATGACTCAGCACCATACATCAGGGTGGGGAGGACAACGGCTTTGTAGACCAGGAGTTTTGTTTGGACTGTTAGGTCTCGGACTTCAAAGACTCTCTTTCTGAGTCTGGCGTAGGCTCCACTGGCACAACTCAGACGATGGTTAACCTCAGAGTCTATGTCAGCTTTTGAGGAAAGACGGCTGCCAAGGTAGGGGAAATGGTCCATGTTTTCAAGAGCAGTGTCGTCCACTTTTATGGTTGGCTGGGTAGCTGGCTGGTTGGGTGAAGACTGATATAGGACCTCTGAACGCCTTGGCAAAGGCATTCAGGATCCGTGTACTGAAGCTCTGTGATGGTGGTTTAGTTGACTTTGCTCTTGGCCTTGTACCTGTTAAGGTTGTTAAGAGTCTGCCATCAGTTCTATACATGATTGGAACCCCCTGTGGCAGCTCTTCGCCAATGAGGTGGAGTATGGCTGCAATGAAGAAGGAAAACAAGGTTGGTGTGATGATGCATCCCTGTTTGACCCCCTTTTCCACCATGAAAGGCTCAGACTCTGAGCCGCTGTTGCTGAGCACTGTGACTGACATGCCATCATGTAGAAGCCTCAGTATTCTGATATACTTATCATGACAGCCGTACCTAGGATGCTCCACAGGGCCTGGCGGTCTACCATGTCAAAAGCCTTTGTCAGGTCTATAAAGGCCATGTACAAAGGCTGCCTTTGTTCACTGCATTTTTCCTGCAGTTGCCGGGCTGTGAATATCATGTCTGTTGTACCTCTGGATGGGTGAGATCTGGGTCAGAATCCAGTGGCATGGAGTCCAAGATGACTGGGGGCCCTTTTCTGCTGCAGCCTTCGTCCACCTTCCCAGCCGTTATGATGCTCCTCTAAGACCAGCCATCATCCTCCTCCTGTTCCACCGTTGAAGTCTTGGTTTGATTGCTCTTTGTCAGGGACCTCCCCCTTGCCTACCAGGAGCATAGCTCCAGACGGCATTGCTCTTGGGATCACAGGACCACACAAGCCTCTCCACCACGACAAGGTCGCGTGATTAATCGCATCCAAAATAAAAGTTACTGTGTATAATTATTATGTATATATAAATACACACACATGCATGTACAGTATATATTTAAGAAAAAAATGTTATTTATATATAAAATATTTATATATGATATAAATTATATAAATATATATACAGTGTATATATACATGCAAATATTTCTTAAATGTATACATGTATGTGTGTGTATTCAAATATACATAATAATTATACACAGTACACACACACATTATGTAAACAAAAACTTTTATTTTGGATGCGATTAATCGATTTGACAGCACGATTTGACAGCAACCCGGAAAGTATTCACAGCGCTTCACTTTTTCCACATTTTGTTATTTTACAGCCTTATTCCAAAATGGATTAAATTCTTATTATTTTTTTCCTCAATTCTACAAACAATACCCCATAATGATAACGACAAAGAAGTTTGTTTGAAATATTTGCAAATTTATTAAAAATAAAAAACAAAAAATCACATGTACATAAGTATTCACAGCCTTTGCCATGACACTCAAAATTGAGCTCAGGTGCATCCTGTTTCCACTGATCATCCTTGAGATGTTTCTACAACTTGATTGGAGTCCACCTGTGGTAAATTCAGTTGATTGGACATGATTTGGAAAGGCACACACCTGTCTATATAAGGTCCCACAGTTAACAGTGCATGTCAGAGCCCAAACCAAGCCATGAAGTCCAAGGAATTGTCTGTAGACCGCCGAGACAGGATTGTATCGAGGCACAGATCTGGGGAAGGGTACAGAAAAATTTCTGCAGCATTGAAGGTCCCAATGAGCACAGTGGCCTCCATCATCCGTAAATGGAAGAAATTTGGAACCATCAGGACTCTTCCTAGAGCTGGCAGCCCGGCCAAACTGAGTGATCAGGGGAGAAGGGACTTAGTCAGGGAGGTGACCAAGAACCCGATGATCACTCTGACAGAGCTCCAGTGTTTCTCTGTGGAGAAAGGAGAACCTTCCAGAAGAACAACCATCTCTGCAGCACTCCACCAATCAGGCCTGTATGGCAGAGTGGCCAGACGGAAGCCACTCTTTAGTAAAAGGCTGCCTGGAGTTTGCCAAAATGCACCTGAAGGACTTTCAGACCACGAGAAACAAAATTCTCTGGTCTAATGAAACTCTTTGGCCTGAATGGCAAGCGTCATGTCTGGAGGAAACCAGGCACCGCTCATCACCTGGCCAATACCATCCGTACAGTGAAGCATGGTGGTGGCAGCATCATGCTGTGGGGATATTTTTCAGCGGCTGGAACTGGGAGACTAGTCAGGATCGAGGGAAAGATGAATGCAGCAATGTACAGAGACATCCTTGATGAAAACATGCTCCAGAGCACTCTGGACCTCAGACCACACAGCCAAGATAACAAAGGAGTGGCTACGGGACAACTCTGTGAATGTCCTTGAGTGGCCCAGCCAGAGCCCAGACTTGAACCCAATTGAACATCTCTGGAGAGATCTGAAAATGGCTGTGCACCGACGGTCCCCATCCAACCGGATTGAGCTTGAGAGGTCCTGCAAAGAAGAATGGGAGAAACTGCTCAAAAAGAGGTGTGCCAAGCTTTTAGCATCATACTCAAAAAGACTTGAGGCTGTATTTTTTGCCAAAGGTGCTTCAGCAAAGGCTGTGAATACTTATGTACATGTGATAATTTTTTTTTTTTTTTTTTTTTTTTTCAGTTTTTATTTTGAATAAATTTGCAAAGATTTCAAACAAACTTCTTTCACGTTGTCATTATGGGGTATTGTTTGTAGAATTGAGGAAAAAAATAATGAATTTAATCGATTTTGGAATAAGGCTGTAACATGACACAATGTGGAAAAAGTGAAGCGCTGTGAATACTTTCCGGATGCAGTGTATGTATGTATGTATGTATGTGTATGTGTGTGTGTGTATATATATATATATATATATATATATATATATATATATATATATATATGTATATGTATGTATGTATGTATGTATGTATGTATATAGCTGTGGAAATAATCAAGCTTTTGGGGTTATTCATGGACTGTTATATTTGTTTGTTAATGCTTTTACACTTTTAAATGTCCTTTTAATGTTTGATGGTTGATGAGTGAGTAGAATAATGCCATCTCATTGTACCCATATTATTGCGTTCATAGAGCAAACCTTGCCGATTTTTTACAGTTTAACGGAAGTTACTCCCATAATTTGCGCAAAGTGTCATGCGGCATAGGAAAAAGTTGTATATTATACAAATAACCACAGTAGCAGCATCATCTCACTCTGATCATTTCTGTCATGAGCTTTACTGTATATAAGACACGACCCACCCCTGAAATATGAGTGTTGTCACTCTGCCCATCACTTGCTAATGATGTTATATTCGCCAAAGAATCACTCTTTTGAATCATTTAATACTTCAGTTAAAATGTAGGTGACATATGAAATGAGGAAAAACATCAACATTTTTTTTCTTGAACAGGTTAAACAAAGTTCTCAAGTAGCATGGAATCAAACTGGAATGTCATTACACACCGCCTGATTTATATAATCTAATCAAGCAGTCATAACAGCAGTATTTCACCCAAATATGTATTTAATAACACAAAAAGAAAACTCAACGTTTCAAATGGTAATTCATAATAACTTAAATGAAGGCTAATTGAAGTGATCAAATGAATTATATGTATGAACAAGTTTATTCAAATGTATCGGATTCCCGACCCTTCTGCAAGACTCGTACTGTACAGTTATGAGACAAATTATCTAGAGCTATTCTGTTTATTTTAATATACAAATATCGTTTTGCATATGACAAATTCTGAGTCAACATTATATACAAAGTGTTGTTAAACAGGTCATGAACTTTTCTGATGCAGCTGACACTTAAAAAGTCGTCACTCTTACAAACACTCTCAATCTTATTTACTTGAAGTAGTGTAAGCAAACGCATGACTCATTCAGAAACCTTTAAAATAAAATGTACAAAGGTATATTGGTCAATTAAAAAAAAAAAAAAAATTCTTAAAATGACAACTTAAATCTGTCTTTCAGAGCACATGAACAGATTTGCTGGTTTCGGGATAGGTCTTGCAAGGTAACAAAACACAATAATCACTACTTAAAATAATGTTCTATTGAAAGTACAGTGACATTCAGTTATGTAAAATAATATTAGTAAACTCATAATCATTTTTGTATGTTTTGAATTAGCCTCTTCACAGAAAATGTCTTGGCTCATCCCTGCATTGTGTTTCGGCGTCAATGTCAGGTAGGCTGAACCCAGCGAGAACAACGCTAAGCACACAAATTCTACAATCTCCATGTCTATCATAAAAGCTTTTTAGATGCTTAAAGGGATAGTTCACCCAAAAATGAAAATGATTTACTCACCCTCAAGACATTTTTTAATATAACTCCGATTGTATTCGTCTGAAAGAAGAATGTCATATACATCTAGGATGGCTTGAGGGTAAGTAAATCATGGGGTAATTTTCATTTTTGGGTGAACTATCCCTTTAAATCATTGTTGCTGAAACTCCTTTTGCATTGCATAGTCCTGAAAAATAATGGATCATTTAAAAGTGTGAAACTTTGTTTCAGGTGAATTACCATGCCAGGTGTTACCACTTGTCCCCACTGACTGCCATCAGCGTGATGTACAATGTCACCAAAACTCAGGTAAAATATATATCATACCTTTGTTGGTCGGAAATACCATCTTTTAAAGAATGGTTTGACAGCAGGTCATTTGGGTACCCTTGGAGTACCTCAAGGCTCTTGTATTGTATTCTTTATACATAGTTTATCCTTTAACCAGACAATGTAGAAGTAAATGTAAAATGTAAATGCAAATTCATCCTATTTCATTCCGCAAGCACCTCATAACTTTGGGAAAGGAAACCTCTGAAAGAATCCCGTTAAAAAATATAATGTATAATACCATAATTTATTGTATTTTGTCCATCTCCCCCCCCTCGCTCTCTCGCTCTCTCTCTCTCGCTCATACATACATACGCACACACACACACACACACACACACACAGGGTCCAAAGGCTTTATGGAAAGGAATGGGCAGCACTTTTGTGGTACAAGGGGTCACGCTGGGAACAGAGGGCATCATCAGCGAATGCACCCCATTACCAAGGTATAAAAATAGACAATGTAAGCCATCACTGATAAGTGTACATGAAAACACCTTCTAAAGATTAGTCACTGTTTATTTCATTTTGCAGTCTATGTCCTATATAGGGCTGGGCGATACGGCCAAAAAAGTAATCACAATAAAAATGTTCATATCAGTCAATCTCATAATTATAGCGATAAATGTCAAATCATTATTTGATATTATTAGAAAGTTGTGAAAGAAACCTGACCGTGAATTGTGGTTTTAAACTACTCTTTATTGTCAGAACATGACAAATACAGTTGTCCAGTCATTGTTCCTTAACAAAATAAATATCTTAATAGAAAAAGTTCACTTCAAAATTAAAATTTCCTCATAATTTACTCACCCCCATCTCATCCAAGATGTTCATGTCTTTCTTTCTTCAGTCGAAAAGAAATTAAGTTTTTTGAGGAAAACATTCCAGGATTTTTCTCCACATAATGGTTTTGGTCCAAATGAATTCACTTTCAAAGGGCTTCGAAGGGCTTCAGAGGCTCTGCACGATCCCAGTCGAGGAATAGGGTCTTATCTAGCGAAACCATCAGTCATTTTCTAAAAAAAAAAAAAAAACATTTATATACTTTTTAACCTCAAATGCGCGACTTCGGTGTTCTGCTTTTGCATGACGTATGACGTCATCACGTCGGAAAGGTCACGCACGGGACGTACGTGGAAGTACCAACCCAGTGTTAAAATGAACGTGCAAAGACTAAATCAAACGCCCTTTACAAAAATAAAGGTAAAACAACAATGTCGGACAATTTTAAAGTTGGAGGAGAACATGAGGTGGAGTTTTTTTGGCACTGGGTACTTCCACCTACATCACACATGACCTTTTCCGACGTGATGTCATACGCCGTGAGGAAGAACAACACCGAAGTCGCGCATTTGAGGTTAAGAAGTATATAAATGTTTATTTTTTTTTTTAGAAAATGACTGATGGTTCCACTAGCTAAGACCCTATTCCTCAGCTGGGATCGTGCAGAGCCCTCTGAAGCCCTTTGAAACTGCATTGATTTGGACCTTCAACCCGGTTGCCATTGAAAACCATTATGTGAAGAAAAATCCTGGAATGTTTTCCTCAAAAAACTTAATTTCTTTTCGACTGAAGAAAGAAAGACATGAACATCTTGGATGAGATGGGGGTAAGTAAATTATCAGGACATTTTCACTTCGAAGTGAACTAATCCTTTAATTTCTTAGTTTCTGCATGTTCTAACAGGTGATATTGTTTCAAGTGATGAAACAGGTTTGTGTTGCCTAACTTTGACGTGTATCTTTCTTAATTTTTTTTACAGTCTATGATCTGTAACACAGATAATAATATTAGGCTACATGTTTTGTCTCTAACACCGTGTCTACACTGGACGCGAGCAGCGCGATGCGTCGCGACAAAAGACAATATAACCCATTATAATCTGTGATGTTCTCTACACTGGGTGCGGCGTGGTGCGACGCAACACAACACAACAAATCCCCGATAGTAAACTGATGCCTCGTTCTATTTATGACATACTGACATATTTATGACGTAAGGACAAATGCTTTGCAGCGGTCGCTTTGTAGCGAGAATGGCACATTTGACAGTAGCTTGAGTTAGGATGCAGATATAAATTTGTTCGTTAACAAAAAAAGTAACATCTGTAAAAATTGTAACAACCTCATTTTTTTATGGTAAAATGTAAATGTTCTGACTATTTGAGTAATAAAATTGACCATTGGTCGTCCATAGTAGCATACATTACGCATATAGCACCTCACTACCATGGTAAAATGTAACTGTATGGTTTCTATTATATTTGTAGGAAAAACTTACGATATATCCTTAATATATAGCTTAAAAAAAAAAAAGAGTCATTTGTGTTCTTCCATGAATTTAAGGGCTTCTTACTGGATCTCACAGCGCTGTTTAATGGTCGCGTGACCGAGATCAATCAGCGAGTAAACGCATGTAAGCTTGCGCTGTTTGAACTTTGAGCCGAGCGGATAAATGCGGCGCCGTTCAAATGAGTTTGCGTTCCGCTTTTGCCGCATAAACCTTATCAAACGTTTATCAAACTCTTGATACCGTTTTGAGAAAGTAATTCACAATAATTATCGTTATCGTTTTATCGCCTAGTCCTATAACACAAAGTGGAATAATGACCCTTTATATTTAGATCTGGGTATTTTGATAAATGACAGGATTTGAATTTATTTGATCAGTTCTCATGTTGTTTCCATTGCCATTATTGAGGTAAATCATGGTTCTGTTTAATATTGTCATGTACATTCACAGGGAGTTATCACACAAGTGGAACCTTAAACAAGTTGTGGGACACTTAGTACTCAAAGGGTAAGTAAAGCTAAGTGATTTCATTTGCATTTTTGGTATTGTTTGGAAAATGTTCTAAGCTGCAAGTTGTTTATCTCTTGTTTCTTTTGAGTCATAATTTTACCTCGCTCTTCCATATCTGGGGTCTATTTGAATAAGCTTCTGATTAAGCTTAATATGCAGGTAGTTTTTTATATAAAAACAAAATCCCACAAAGAATACGGAAAGGGAACTCCATAGGCTTGACATTTAAACTATCTATCTTCTCCTTATCTCTTTTTGTGCAGTCCTTTGATCTTGTGAAATCATTTTTTTTCCAGTTTGACATATGTGGTTGCAATGCCGTTTTACTCAGCAAGTCTCATAGAGACTGTACAGGTAAGAGATTTTAATACACTCTTTGTCTTGTATTGTTTTTGTCAAAAACCCTGAATTGCTCTTGCATACAGTAATTAAAATTTTAAAAAATAAATAAATTCTGTGAATTTTTATGCTTAAAACAAAAGTGAAAATAACTGCCAGATATATTCTATCTTGTGCTGGTTTGCTTCTGATGTACAGTCGTGCTCAAAAGTTTACACACCCCTTGCAGAATCTGTAAAATGTTAATTATTTTAACAAAATCATCATACAAAACGCATGTTATTTTTTATTTAGTACTGTCCTGAATAAGATATTTTACATAAAGGAAGTTTACATATGGTCCACAAGACAAAAGCTACATTTATAAAAATTACCCCGTTCAAAAGTTTACATACCCTTGATTCTTAATACTGTGTTTCGTTACCTGGATGATCCACGACTGTTTTTTTTTTTTTTTGTGATGGTTATTATTGAGTCCCTTCTTTGTCCTGATCATAGACTGTTAAAAAAGATGGACAACGCACCTTCACTCTCTTCCATTGTAGTAAGTGAAGCCGCCAGTGTCCAAATATGGTGCTGACACCTTGAGTCTCGAGTCTGCGCAGTAGTGAGCGCGAAGTGGAGCCGCGATATCAAGGTCCCGCCCATAGACTGCTCCCGCCTAATCAATCACACGCCCCTGAACTTTTTGTGAAATAACAGTTATGGAAATGTAGAAATTAAAGTTAAAGGTCCAGTCTCCTCCCGAAGTTCCTGAAAAATGTCCGTTGGTGCCTCAGTGACTACTCGCTCAGAAAAGCTGTCAATCTCAGCTGTCAATCATGAAGCCACACCCCCGTTTTTATAGCATCAAATAACTAACTAAAACCAAACTTATTTAAAAAAAACAAACACTTGAACTAACATCAGCATGATAAAAACTCCCTAAAATGACAGAAGCCCTCTTTGGAAAAAATTAGTTTTAAGTGTAATTTGATTGTTTAGTTTGTCTATGTGCCATTACATTACACGGAGAGGGCGAGGTTTATGAGCTATACTGCATCCAGCCACTTGGGGGCGATCAAAATGCTTTGGCTTCACTTTTCAGGACTCATGTGGCACACTTGGTCCTGAGCAGTTAAACTGCCCAGTGTTCCTCAGAAAAATCCTTCAGGTCCTGCAAATTCTTCAGTTTTCCAGCATCTTTTGCATATTTGATGCATATTTGATGACTGTATGATTTTGAGATCTATCTTTTCACACGGAGGACAATTGAGGTACTCAAACACAACTATTAAAGAATGTTCAAACATTCACTGATGCTCCAGAAGGAAACACGATGCATTAAGAGCCGAATTAAGAAAATTATTGAACAGGATAAAGATGTCCACATTTTTCTTTTGTTTAAATATCAGTGTTTTTCATTTAGTACTGCCCTTCGGAAGCAACAAATAAAGTACAATTTACTTTGATCTTCAAATTCAAAAAGTTTTCACCCACGGCTCTTAATGCATCGTGTTTCCTTCTGGAACATCAGTGAATGTTCCTTTTTTAATAGTCATGTTTACGTCCCTCAGTTGTCCTCAGTGTGAAAAGATGGATCTCAAAATCATACAGTCACTGCTGGAAAGGGTTCAAATATGCAAAAGATGCTGGAAAACTGAAGAATTTGCAGGACCTGAAGGATTTTTCTGAAGAACATTGGGCAGTTGTAAAGTCAGCTATAAAAACATCTTTTCTGTAAAATATCTTATTCAGGACAGTACTAAATTAAAAAAAAACATGCATTTTGTTAAAAATAATTAACATTTTGCAGATTCTGCAAGGGGTATGTAAACTTTTGAGCATGACTATGTGTCTTGTCTGAAAGATGTTTAGATAATTTTATAGAAAAACAAGACTTTAAGAAAATGTTTACTCAATGAAGATACTGAAGTTTTATTACTCGTTTAAATAATGAAATATTACAAATATGTTTTCCAACAGTGAATAAAGTGCTTTCACATTTGAAAAACATCTTATCTAGGCACTAAGATCAGGCTAGATGCTTTAGGAAACACCGTTTGATTTGATCTTGTGGTAAATGAGCAAAGCAATTTTGGGTAACTACCTCTCCAATGCGTCAGTTTTACATCTGATAGTTATTGGAAAATCTGAGTTGCTATTCAGTAACAGCATTTGTTTTGCTTTCATTTTGACTTTAGCTTTTTGGAATTTGCTGTAGGAATTGTGCTGTTGTAAACATTACAAACTATTTGGAGATTGTCAAGTCAAAATTAAGTTAATTTTGGTAGTCGTCTATAAAGACTGATACTGATTAACTGATTAATTCATTTCCATTAATTAAAGTTGTCTGCTTGCATGAATTGATCAAAACTCTTACTCTGTGATTATTTGCGTTATTTTTAAGAAATGTTTGTGGAAGTCGCTGTGTAGCACTTTTCATATATTAAAAAGCTACCATTCAAAAGTTTGGGGTCGGTAAAGTTTATTTTTAATCTTTTTGAAAGAAGTCTCATATGCTCACCAAGTCTGAAATACAGTAATATTGTGAAATATTATTACAATAACTGTTTTCTATTTGAACATAATTTAAAATGTAATTTATTCCTGTGATGGCAAAGCTGAAATTTCAGCATCATTACTCCAGTCTTCAGTGTCACATGATCCTTCAGAAATCATTCTAATATGCTGATTTGGCGTTGAAGAAACATTTCTAATTAACAATGGTAAAAAAAAGTTTTGCTACCAAATATTTTGTGGATACTGTGAACAGCATTTAGTTGAAATAGAAAGGTAAAAATTTTACTGTCATTTTTGATAAATTAAATGCATCCTTGCTGGATAAAAGTATGAATTTATTTAAAACTTACTGACCCCAAACTTTTGAACAATAGTGTAAATAGTTAAATATTTAACAATTTGCTAAAAAAGTACATCTGTGGGGAAGATGCTTTGATTATTTATAACTAGTTTTTAACTATTTTGAATCCACAATGTTTTGTTGTCATGGTGGTTTCTCAGATTGGGGGGGAAAAAATCCATTTTAAAGGGATAGTTAACCCAAAAATGAAAATTCTGCCATCATTTACTCACCCTCAAGTTGTTCCAAACCTGTATGAATTTCTTTCTTCTGCTGAACACAAAGGAAGATATCTGGAAGAATGTTTGTAACCAAGCAGATCTCAGCATCCATTGACTACCATAGTATTTTTTTCTTGAGTGTGAGTAAATGATGACAGGATTTTCATTTTTAGGTGAACTATCCCTTTAAGTGAATACTTACATTTTCTTACATTAGCAAATACATGCATTTTGTCAAAAAGTCTGAAAAATACATTGTTATATCGCCTAGCCCAAATTCATTCAGTGTTTCCTCTTGATGTTCCCTCACCAGAGTGAAATAATCCGAGACAACCCCGGCATCCTGGACTGTGTGAAAGAGGGCCTGGGACGTGTAATGGGTATGGGAGTGCCTCACAGCAAGCGTCTCCTTCCCCTCTGGAACCTGGTGTTCCCCACAGTCCTCCACGGCATCCTCCACTATCTTATCAGCTCCAGCGTGCAGCGGCTGGTTCTTTACCTGTTTCGGCGTCGGAATAACGGCTCACCGAAGCACTCGTCCCCTGACTCGGGAGCAGACACGGTCCAGTCTATGTTGGATGCATACTTCCCTGAGCTCATGGCCAGCTTTGCCGCCAGCCTGTGTGCAGATGTGCTGTTGTTTCCTTTGGAAACGGTGTTGCACAGGCTGCATATCCAGGGAACGCGCACTATCATCGACAACACCGATCTGGGCTTTGAAGTGTTGCCCATAAACACCCAGTATGAAGGAATGAAGGACTGTATTAATGCCATTCGGCGTGAGGAGGGCACCATGGGCTTCTACAAGGGCTTCGGCTCCATCGTGGTGCAGTACTCGCTTCATGCCGCAGTGCTGCAGTTCACCAAGATGATCTACTCCACGCTGCTGCGAAACGCTTGATTCTGAAAGGATTGATTCCTTACTATTAAAAGGTCCTTTTTTGGTTGAGTTGGACATTCCAAAAAATGTGTCCTAGTATGAATGGATAATTGCAGACATGCGAGGTTTTCTTTACCTCTTGCTGTGATTTGTCAGTCTACTTCCGTACGTTGTTTTATCAAGCACTGGTTGTCTCATTGATTGCATGACACATTTATGCAAAGTAGTCAATATGCTCTCATATCAGCACTGGATTTCAGTAATTCTCATGGTGACCCCCAACCCTCCACAATCCTTCGCCACCAGCGTCAAAACATGTATGATATTTATAAAACATTGACCTTTGTGATTATATTTCCATACTGTTTTCTCAATTTCATCAATGGTCACTAGGTTTCTTAATGTGGTTGTTTTTTTGGCAACATTGGTTAAAGCCCTGTGCCAAGTTCTTTGTCATTAAATTATTATTTGCACCTTAGTGAAACTTGTGCCAGTGTTCTAAACAGTGAAAATGTTTCTGTTTGCCAGGTTTAACACGATATAAGAGATTACAAATTCAGTTTATTGAATAGAAGCCATAATGTACACAAGAATGCATATGTAAAACTAATGAACCTCTGGTTCCTGGGTGAGTAAATGAAAAGTTCTAAATTATTGGGCACCATGCTTTAAAATAAATGTCTACAATCTGTTTCATGTGAATCTGTTTTTTTTATTAAACTGCCTTTCATGTTACATATGTTACAATAAAAATATAGCCTATACACTACTGTTCAAAAGTTTGGGGACGGTAGACTAATTAAGGAAGCATTAAATTAATCAAATAATTATATTTTAAATAAATGCTGTTCTTAAACTTTCTCTTATCTAGTATCTTGATAAAATATCAGTTTCCACAAAAACATCTGCACAACTGTTTTTAACATTGATAATAATAAATGTTTCTTGAGCAGTGAATTAGCATATTGGAATGATTTCTGAAGGATCATGTGACACTGAAGACTGGAGTAATAATGCTGAAAATTCAGCTTTGCTATAACAAGAATAAATTATGTTTAACTGTATTTTTGAGCAAATAAATGCAGCCTTGGTAAGCTTAAGAGACTTCTTTCAAAAGCATTAAAAAAATCTTATGGACCCCAACGTTTTGAACGGTGTTGTACAGTGGGGAGAACAAGTATTTGATACACTGCCGATTTTGCAGGTTTTTCTACTTACAAAGCATGTAGAGGTCTGTAATTTTTATCATAGGTACACTTCAACTGTGAGAGACGGAATCTAAAACAAAAATCCAGAAAATCACATTGTATGATTTTTAAAAAATTAATTTGCATTTTATTGCATGACATAAGTATTTGATCACCTACCAACCAGTAAGAATTCCGGCTCTCACAGACCTGTTAGTTTTTCTTTAAGAAGCCCTCCTGTTCTCCACTCATTACCTGTATTAACTGCACCTGTTTGAACTCGTTACCTGTATAAAAGACACCTGTCCACACACTCAATCAAACAGACTCCAACCTCTCCACAATGGCCAAGACCAGAGAGCTGTGTAAGGACATCAGGGATACAATTGTAGACCTGCACAAGGCTGGGATGGGCTACAGGACAATAGGCAAGCAGCTTGGTGAGAAGGCAACTGTTGGCGTAATTATTAGAAAATAGAAGAACTTCAAGATGACAGTCAATCTCCCTCGGTCTGGGGCACCATGCAAGATCTCACCTCGTTGGGCATCAATGATCATGAGGAAGGTGAGGGATCAGCCCAGAACTACACGGCAGGACCTGGTCAATGACCTGAAGAGAGCTGGGACCACAGTCTCAAAGAAAACCATTAGTAACACACTACACCGTCATGGATTAAAATCCTGCAGCGCACGCAAGGTCCCCCTGCTCAAGCCAGCGCATGTCCAGGCCCGTCTGAAGTTTGCCAATGACCATCTGGATGATCCAGAGGAGGAATGGTAGATGGTCATGTCGTCTGATGAGACAAAAATAGAGCTTTTTGGTCTAAACTCCACTTGCCGTGTTTGGAGGAAGAAGAAGGATGAGTACAACCCCAAGAACACCATCCCAACTGTGAAGCATGGAGGTGGAAACATCATTCTTTGGGGATGCTTTTCTGGCCATGTATCGCGAGATCTTGGCCAACAACCTCCTTCCCTCAGTAAGAGCATTGAAGATGGGTCGTGGCTGGGTCTTCCAGCATGACAACAACCCGAAACACACAGCCAGGGCAACTAAGGAGTGGCTCCATAAGAAGCATCTCAAGGTCCTGGAGTGGCCTATCCAGTCTCCAGACCTGAACCCAATAGAAAATCTTGAGGTCTGGAGAAGGTCTGTATGGAGGAGTGGGCCAAAATCCCTGCTGCAGTGTGTGCAAACCTGGTCAAGAACTACAGGAAACGTATGATCTCTGTAATTGCAAACAAAGGTTTCTGTACCAAATATTAAGTTCTGCTTTTCTGATGTATCAAATACTTATGTCATGCAATAAAATGCAAATTAATTACTTAAAAATCATACAATGTGATTTTCTGGATTTTTGTTTTAGATTCCGTCATTCACAGCTGAAGAGTACCTATGATAAAAATTACAGACTTCTACATGCTTTGTAAGTGGGCAAACCTGCAAAATCGGCAGTGTATCAAATACTTGTTCTCCCCACTGTATGTCTTTAGTGTTCAGAAAGATGTACCGATGCTTCTTTTTTTTCATTATTCTTTGATATTATCCAGTAATTTTAAAGCTAATGTGAAAAGGAGACCTATATCCTGTCAATATTTGTTCAATACCATTATTGAGAAAAAAAAGTTGAATTCAAAGCTTTAGCACACGTACATCTCGGAGACGTTCATTTGATGTGCGTTTTCATCTGGAAGACGTATTTTTTAGAGTTTGCTCATCTGCAATACGTCTATAGGACGTTTCCTGTCAGATGTCAAATAGACGTTTAAACAATGTCTTTAAGATGTTTATGATTTAGAATATATGTAAAACTGACATCTTAAAGATGTCTATCAGATGATTGTAAACAGCAGATGCTTTCCAGATGAAGTGATCTTTAGCAGACATCTTGCAGACGTACAGTTGCCAAACGATTAGGGTATGTGTCGATACAGAAATTACCTTTCAAAAATAAACTAACACTCTGAAAACTATTCACTAGAGTTAAGTTTGACGAGTTAAGTTTGACAAAAATAAACTAACACTCTGAAAAATATTCACTGGAGTTAAGTTTGACAACTAGCCCACTAGTGTTAGTTTATTTTTAGTTTGAGTTTTATTTTTATTTTTTAAAGGTAATTTCTGTATCGACACATACCCTAATCGTTTGGCAACATTTTTGAATATTTCCAACAATGTTGTCCAGATCCAGTTGACTGAACACATGTAGTGGGGCATGTTGTCACAGTATATGGGGCAAGTTGTCACAATGGGAACCTGCCATTAAAGTTTTTTTATAGACTCTTCTGCAAAATGTAAACAGTAAAAAATTATGAAGCCGTAAAGTTAAAAGATAACATGCAAAACGATTAAATAAACACGACAACTTTCCCCAATAAAATATTCTTGTAGACATTTTAAACCAACACCCAAGCCATTTATGTAGTGAGTATTTAGATTTTACCTGTGTGGGCCAGAATTTCCTACTATTAAGAAGGGTTGCAAAAATGTGATTTGGATTTTTCTTAAAAAAAGTTTATATGAGATTGTATCAATTCTAATCTTATTTTGTGGGACAGCTATGGTGATCTTTATCAAACCAACACCACAACAAATTGCCCATAGAGTACTGCGTTGCAATATTTGTTGTTGCGTAAATGATTAGAATTGTGAAATGAACTGTATAGAAAAAAAAAAAAAAAAAAAAAAAATCCATACACCTGTTTTGCCTGCCTAGTGTTTGGGTGATTTGGTTACATCTGTGGAGTTCCTACGAAAATGTGTGGGGTGAAGACAAGCTATGAGATTTGAGTCATCGTGTATATACGTAGTCCTTATATGTAGAAGCATTTATCTGTCACAAAGTCATGCTTGAGGTAAGTCTTGTACTCCGTTTGGTCTATAAAAGAGGCGTCTTTTGTGATTTGCAATAGTGCCAAAAGATGAAGGACAGAAAGCTTTGTAGTAAGAGCTATTTCACTTGCATTCGTCTACTGAGCATATGTCATGATGTTTTTTTTTCTTATCTCTTAACATTTGTTTTACAGAGTTGTTGCTTGTAGTTTTCACATTACACTTCATCGGGTCAAATCAAAAAACGGTAAATGAATGCCTCGGGATTATGAAAAATGATTCCCATAATATAATAAAACATCATCTGAGGGTAAGTCTTTATTCTGGTCATTTTAATGTTTAATGTTGATTGTTTATTGACATAAGATAAAATATATCTGCAATTTCTTCCCCGCCAGGCTTATAATGTCTCCTGTCGCAACCAGGTAATTATGTCCTGGTTCACATGCAGCTTTTTTTTTTCTTTTTCTTTTTTCCCTAAATAAATACATTTAATATTGAAAAAAAAAAAAAATACATACATTTTAATATTGCCACCTTAATTTTATTTTTCAGAAGCATAAAAATCTTAAACTACTAATAAATAAATATTGGAAAAAATTGAATAAATTGTTAATATTTTGCCTTATTTTTTTTCCAGACGCATGCGAAAAAAAACATTTCGTGCATCTTAAACTGGACTTTAGCTGGAAACTGTACAGTAGTTCAGGACATACAACAGATGATAAAAGACAGCAGTGTAAGAACAAATGTGTTACATTACATTAGCTAATTTTAACATTCAGAATAAAAGCATTTTATTTATTTTTAATTATTCTGTTCTTTTTTGTAATGTTGTTATTACAATGTAGAACTGTAATGGTCAAGTCTTTACATACATGCAGTTTATTATTATTAATACATTTTTTTTTTTCAGGAGCAGTGTGACAAAAATACAATCAGAAGCTCACCGAAGATTTGCTCTTTTAAGTCCTTCCTGAAATGCTGGTGTGGTTTTATGTTTTTCCCAATCAAGTGAGGTTGATCTGTTCTAGAATCCCCACAGCCCTAGAAAATAGATTGATAGATGGATGATTGTATTTGTTCTGCACAATGTGTACAGCATGAATGTTTTATTTTCAAATATTTGCTAAACAGTTAAATATTAAATATGTTTTGTCTTGTGGTAAATGCTCTGTCAGACTTTTATTTTGTCATCATTTTTTTAATGTTTATATTAACAGACTCTGCTAATATAGCTATATGCCATGTATATATGTAGACAACAAAGTTCATGACCATAAAGAATTATGCCTTTATATTCATTAAGTAAAGCCGTGTGTTCTCTTTTTTTAACAAATGAAAAAAGTAATGTAGGGTAAAAATGTTTGAAAATGTGATGATTAATGGTGTGAGTAGGAACCCAATGCAGAGAGTTTTTTCTAGACGAACCGTGTTTAGTGTAACACTATTTGACAACATCGGGTGCCGATACAGAAATGTGGGGGAAACGGTGTTAAACATTTACTGGGATTCCGTGCGCAGTCACTGAAGTTTGAGTTTCTGCGGGTGAAAATACATGATCGATATGTCTGCGGGAAAGAAAGGAAGCGTGATCTTCTCTGGATTCAGGGCGCTGGGGCTTTACTCTAATCATCTGGCCCACGTGCTTCGCTTCCATAAGAAACACGGAGAGTTCTATGTGGTCACTGCAGTCGGACAGTGTTTCCACACATATAATGTAAGTGCGAATTCAATAAATGGTATTCAGTCAAAACAACCTCTTATAAAATATTTCATGCTACGTTTTTAGTGTCTGACCTGTTTTGAACCTCTTCAGTGGTAATACCGTTATTTGAAGTACTTGGGAGAAGCATTTAAAATCCATGGTAACGTTACATAACTTAACCTACCATGCATGTAGGACCCGTGTCATATGTAAATACCTTGGTACATGAATTTCTGGGGTCTGGTTTATATCAAAGCGCGAATGGTACAGTGATTGTAATACTATGGTATGGAGATTAATGTAACACGATATGTCCGCACCACCATTGTAAATGTCCAAAATGTATAATTACACTGTAACAATGACACCTTAAAATAAAGTGTAACCGTAATACCAAATGGCAAACTCTACCATAGTAATAGTAATGTACCATAGTACTGACATCACTGTACCACCACAGGTACTCCAAGGTACGTCTAAGAATACCATGTAACTACCGTGGTACTACAGTACTTTTTGGACACTTTTTGGTAGCACAGTACCCGTAGTTTAGGCACTAATTAAACCGGTTTAGATATGCATTTGACTGTTTTTGTGTTGTCTCAAAGTGACAGATTATTTTTGTGAATACTTTGGCAACACATTATTTTTTATTGTCTTAGTTGCACCATGTTACATGTATTTATGTTATGTACGTTGTTCAATATTAATTGGTGCTGGGGAAAAATTAATCGTGATTAATTGCATCCAAAATAAAAGTTTTTGTTTACATAATATATGTGTGTGTACTGTGTATAATTATTATGTATATATAAATACACACACATGCATGTATATATTTAAGAAAAATTTTATATTTTTATAATAAAAATTTTTTTTATATATAAGATTTAATAAATATTTGCATATATACATGCATGTGTGTGTATTTATATATACATAATAATTATACACAGTACACACACATATATTATGTAAACAAAAACTTTTATTTTGGATGCGATTAATCACGATTAATTTTTCCCTAGCACTAATATTAATATTACTCAGTATTTATTTGCATAGCCACACTTTTTTAGATACAGTAACAAAATATGGTGTTAAAATTAGAGTAGTAATAAGTTGTGTAATAATAATTATAAGTTGTAATAAGTGTAATAACTTGTGATGAATAAATAATAAGTAATATAATATTGCTTTTTATTAATTAATTTATGGTAATGCTTTCGGTGCAATATAAAATGAACACATCTTTTTTGTGGCAGGTAAAGAAACTTGGAATCGTTGCCGTCAGTAAGTAGGATTCAGTACATTTATTCCCTGATTACAGCACATTTTCTGCACCTACATGGTCAGAATATTATAGTTTCCCATATGCATTTGATTGAAACAGTTGTGATAACCACCTGTACAGGTAATGCCCTCCCAGAAGACATTTCATTCCTGGCGGCAGATCGTATGCTTGTCTATGCTGCATATGGAAAACTTATCTCAGCTTTTGCAAAAAGCAAAGAGGTAAAGTATAAAAGTCAACAGTTTGCGATGTACTGTGCTCTTAAATGTGAAATATGTAAGATTTTTTTTATATATAAATAAATTCTCTTAACCCACAGTTTATTGACTACTATTAGTATGCCATTCATGGGTTTTCTCCTACAAAAGTGTGAATATTGAGTCTCCCAGGCACCACCGAAACATTGAGAGCGGTCCGCTCAGATCTGTCAGTCTCTTTCCAGCTCAACCTATAGTGAGAGTTTGGGGTGTGGCTACTGTAGCAGACAGAGCCAGAGAGTATTTAAAGGGATAGATTCTGTCATTAATTACTCACCTTCATGTGGTCCAAACCAGTAAGACTTTGGTTCATCTTCGAAACACAAATGAAGATCTTTTTGATTAAATCTGAGAGATTTCTGTCCCTCCGTTGACAACTACACAACTTTGACACTTCAAAAATTTCGTAGAGATTGTAAAACGAATTCATATGAATCGAGCTGTTAAGTCCAGATTTTTTGAAGAGAGACAGTCGCTTTATATGATGAACATATTGTATTTAATCTTTTATTCATTAATTTATTATTTTTATTCATTGATCAGCGAACAAACAGAAGCACATCAATCGAATATGCTTGAGCTTCCGTTTACCACAACTGATGTTGAGTTGATGAATGTTTATATGTGAATAAAAGCATAAATTCAGTCTGTTCATCATATAAAGCGATCATGTCTCTTCAGAAAATTTTTGACTAAACTGCTCAATTCATATGGACTTTTACGCTCTCTTTATGAACTTTTTGAAGCACCGAAGTGTTAGTTGTATAGCTGTCAATGGAGGGACAGAAAGCGCTCAGATTTCATCAAAAAGATCTTCAATTGTGTTTTGAAGATGAACGAAAGTCTTACGGTTTTGAATGACATGAGGGTGAGTAATTAATGAAATAATTTTCATTTTTGGGTGAACTATCCCTTTAACCAATGTGGGACCATGACTGATGCGTTACATGGGAAAAGACATTCAGCTTCGGCTACAGAAGTGCATGCCAAAATTCACTTAGATCTTCAAAGATGTAAAGGTCATGAACATGTCAAAGCAAACAAGGAGCTCTAGTCAAGAGTATTAGCCTACACATTTGCTTACTTATGACGCATAGCAACACAGCTAAAAGTTTTCCTAATATTTTGGACCTTTTATTGAAAGTAGCCTGCTTTTACCTGTTGAGACATGCCTTCACAAGCACTCATAACTAAGAGCTGTTTGTGATGTTTGAGTTGGGGAGGTGCGAATCACGAAAGGGACGCTTTCTTGTAATTCTGCTAGGTTCCACTAGTGTCGCAGAAACTACATACTTCACCTTTAAAGATGCATAAAACTAAAGAGACCTAGTCAGAAGTAACATTTTTACTCTTGCATCCAGGTTGTTCACACATACACAGGCCATCAAGCTGATGTGCACTTACTGTTGCCTTTTGGAGATCATCTCATTTCTGTTGACAAGGACAATATTGTCATCATTTGGGATGTCGAGTCTGGAGGTTGGTTTGTTATTTTTGCTATGTTTAAATTTCTTTCTTTCAGCAGAATCAAGGATATCTTCACAGTGTATTGTAATATGTTCTGTCAATCTTACTGCAGACACGTACCTGCAGATTTCATATGACAAAGCATCATTTGAGGTCTCTGCCATGATGCACCCGAGCACCTACCTGAACAAAGTCCTGTTTGGAAGCAGTCAAGGGATTCTTCAGTTATGGAACATCAGATCAAAGTATGCACTTCTAATGAACCAAAACAAGTCATATTCCACTCCGAACAGTTTTTAGGAGAAAGGAGAAATTCTGTCACAATGCAAATATTTTTTAATTTTGCTTGTAATTCTCATTATTCTCAATGATGATTGTTTTAAATAATAAAACAAATCTTCCTCTCTTAATCCAGCAAACTCCTGTGCACATTTCCTGGATGGGCGTCTGCTGTAACTGTTCTTCAACAGGTTGGTCTCGTTACTTTCTTTATTATTATTCTTTACCCTGTGTACATTTAAAACGACACATATTCATAATTGACATTCAAAAACAGCACCTAAAAATAGCACAAACTGAATCCATGTCGAGTAACTGACAGATATCCAAACAAATAAATGCACTGAATATCTATAACCTTTTCACAACACTATAAAAGATGATAAAATCCTCTAAAGATATTGTGTCCCATTTACAGGGATTTCATTGCTGCTGAAAATATAAAAGTTAAAACCAAATCGGTTATTTGACGATCCATCAGCCATCCCTACTTTAATAGATCAATGACAGGGCTACAGACTTCGCCTAAAACGGTCACAAATATTTAGCGAGAGTGAGTTATTTTCGGTTTCCAGTGAAGGATCCGGTAGGTAGTAACTAAAAGAATCATAAATGCAGAGAGAACGTGGCGACAGAAAATCTGAAAAAAACTCCATATTTGTAGTCAACATTTTAAACTGGATGACTACGAACTAGTGCTGTCAGCGTTAAGGCATGCGATTTAATTTAAAGTCCTTAACGCGTTAAAATCATTTAACGCAATTAACACAAATAAATTACAGAAGTACGTGAAGCTGCGTCATTAACGTAATTTTCGTCACGCAGTTAGATGATGTTAGAAATCGGGAGTTTATCACAATCACTGAGCATCTACAAGCACCTGTAAGCTGGTAGGAGGAATTTTCCATTCTAACTCTTTAACCCAATTCTGCTCTGTTTGTGATCAGGCCATTTCAAGCCGTTAAACTCTGGGAACGTTTTCAGTGATCCAGTAATCGAATTCATTCAAACAGTCCAAAAGAGCGCTAATGTAAAGAAGGCCAGGCTGACTACATCAGACATATCAGAGAGAATAGAGACTCACATTGCGTTTTTAGTGAATTATTCATTCCAGTGTGTGCTTTGATTTAAAAAACGAGCTCTGTCGTATTCTGCGATTGTTTCTGAAGAGGGCAATTTTGGTGACGTACAGTAAGCGTGTGAGAGTATGTTATATTATTGATGCACAAAGAACAAACCATGTGTGTGCGCGCTCTAGATCACGGATCGCACGCTGCATTCATGTACAGACACATTTCAGTACATTCGCGTTGTTTCCACACACACTCAGGAAGGATAATGTTTGATTTGTCGTGTACGTTGTTGTGTTTAGTAATCGTAGGTTTATGCAGTCAAGTCAAAGCGGTTGATTTAGGAGTTTTTTTGGCGTCTCCTGTTCGGTATCACAGCTTGACTCGTCTAAAATGAAAACAATCTCGTTGTTGTTACACTGAATTCTTTAAAGTTTTTTTCTGTAATGTTTTTTTTTTTTTTTTCATGGGCAGTGTGTACATTTATAATAGAAGTATATGGACTCCTTATATTTGGTTATTTTGAGTCTCCAATGATCCTTGAAGCTTGCAGAAAATACAGTTTTGTGAGAATCACCCTTCAATCTAATTGTTTACTTTGCTGGATATAGCAAATGATGACAAAAATTAATGTGTTTAATGAGATAAATGGCGTATGCTTAATTTCACGATAAGTGTGCGATTAATCACACAACAAAGGTGCGATTAATCGCGATTAAAACATTTAATCGATTGACAGTCCTACTACGAACACAGTGTTTTTATGACAAACGGAGGGGAAAAACTGGAAGAAACTGCAATTCTGTCAGTTCTGCCCAACCCCCAAAGTAAAACACTGTCACGTACATGTAAGAAAGCTGTTGCCATAGTGTTCCACTTTTACCATTATGCTGTTTAAAGAGTAAACAGTACGATACAATTTTCAGTGATAGCCCCTTACAATAACTTTTGTTAAAAACCCTCTGTCGATCCGACTGTCTGTGGGCGGCGATACAAAAATGTGAAAGTATAATCTGTAGTTTTCACAAATGCCCTGGAGCTGTCACAAGTCTGCCAAATTATGCGTTTTGTTCATTTACATACTACCGACTATATGATACCGACTATACTATATGATTACATGTGAAGAGCTGCCTTTCAAATTTACCTCTCAGATATTACTAATGAAGAAAAATGGGCTGGATGTGTGCAAGACATAAGAATACATTTATAGGATGCATTGAGAAGGAGGCCAGACTACACTCAATAGCCAAGTGATACTGACATAATTATGGTCTGTGACACTGGCTCAGATTCTGTGTAAAGAACAATTCTTTGTTACTGTAAAGTTCTCAAGTTAGAAAAGATGTTCAGTTCCCACTTTAAGTGAACCCTAGTTCCCAGGACATCCACAAGATGGATGAAAATGCTGATGCTGTAAAATGAGGACAGATGTAAACATGACAGGATGGCTGAAATTAAGTGTTTAAAAATGTAAAATATGTTTATTTTTATGTGGCACATAAAAAATAATTAGGCGCCTATTTTTTTTTCTTATAGGAGCCAATAGTTCCTTAACTTTTTTTTTTTGTCTGGAGCCCTGAATGACAACTATGTGTTCTGTCGAAATTAATCTCTTTAGAGTCCAGCTGTGGATGTTGTGGGTGTGGGCTTAGCATCTGGCCAGATCATAATTCACAATATCAGATTTGATGAAACACTGATGAAGTTCCAGCAAGACTGGGGTCCAGTCACAGCTTTATCCTTCAGGACAGGTAATGTTGTTACCTAGGCTTCACAAAGTGTATACTTTACTTTTCCCATTATATTTCACTTACTTTGTCTTTGCCTTGCAGATGGGCATCCAATAATGGCATCTGGCAGTCCTATTGGACACATAGGGCTGTGGGATTTAGAGGAGAAGAAACTAAACAGTCAAATGCGAGATGCTCATACAACAGCCATCGCTGGCCTCTCATTTCTTCAAAATGAACCCCTCCTGATCACCAACGGAGCAGACAATGCCATACGGGTTTGTGTTGTTTGCTCGGGCTTAGTTTTCATAATGTAACTTATTCAGATGTGACAGTAGAATTCGAATGTGTATTATGCTAGTAAACAATGGTGTGTGTGACGTAGGTGTGGATTTTTGACGTTTCCGGAGGCGACGGCCGTCTTCTAAGACATCGGATTGGTCACAGCGCCCCACCAACAAAGATTCGGCACTATGACCAGAACGGCTTGCACATTCTTAGCGCAGGTACTGTCATAACCAGTACATTATGAATATACAAGCCATATAAGTACAGATAATTGTATTTAAGCATAATGATCTTAATATTTTTACTTCTCATAATAGGTCAAGATGGTACTTTGCAGTCATTTTCAACCGTTCATGAAAGGTTAAACAAGAGTTTGGGGCACGGTAATAACTACTTGCCATTTTCTTGTTAGTGAATGTAAAGGTAAAGTGTGTAATGCCTTTATAACTAGTATCACCAAACAGAATTGCACCAAAAAGAATTAGATATTTACATTTTCTGAAGTGTTTTTTGATGCTTTGCTAGGGTGTTCTTGAAGTATTTTTATACTTTTGAGTTTAATACAAACCCGATTCCAAAAAAGTTGGGACACTGTACAAATTGTGAATAAAAACAGAATGCAATTATGTGGACGTTTCAAATTTCAATATTTTATTCAGAATACAACATAGATGACATATCAAATGTTTAAACTGAGAAAATGTATCATTTTAAGGGAAAAAATAAGTTGATTTTAAATTTAATGGCATCAACACATCTCAAAAAAGTTGGGACAAGGCCATGTTTACCACTGTGTGGCATCCCCTCTTCTTTTTATAACAGTCTGCAAACGTCTGGGGACTGAGGAGACAAGTTGCTCAAGTTTAGGAATAGGAATGTTGTCCCATTCTTGTCTAATACAGGCTTCTAGTTGCTCAACTGTCTTAGGTCTTCTTTGTCGCATCTTCCTCTTTATGATGCGCCAAATGTTTTCTATGGGTGAAAGATCTGGACTGCAGGCTGGCCATTTCAGTACCCGGATCCTTCTTCTACGCAGCCATGATGTTGTAATTGATGCAGTATGTGGTCTGGCATTGTCATGTTGGAAAATGCAAGGTCTTCCCTGAAAGAGATGACGTCTGGATGGGAGCATATGTTGTTCTAGAACTTGGATATACCTTTCAGCATTGATGGTGCCTTTCCAGATGTGTAAGCTGCCCATGCCACACACACTCATGCAACCCCATGCCATCAGAGATGCAGGCTTCTGAACTGAGCGCTGATAACAACTTGGGTTGTCCTTGTCCTCTTTAGTCCGGATGACATGGCGTACCAGTTTTCCAAAAAGAACTTCAAATTTTGATTCGTCTGACCACAGAACAGTTTTCCACTTTGCCACAGTCCATTTTAAATGAGCCTTGGCCCAGAGAAAACACCTGCGCTTCTGGATCATGTTTAGATATGGCTTCTTTTTTGACCTATAGAGTTTTAGCCGGCAACGGCGAATGGCACGGTGGATTGTATTCACCGACAATGTTTTCTGGAAGTATTCCTGAGCCCATGTTGTGATTTCCATTATAGTAGCATTCCTGTATGTGATGCAGTGCCGTCTAAGGGCCCGAAGATCGCGGGCATCCAGTATGGTTTTCCGGCCTTGACCCTTACACACAGAGATTGTTCCAGATTCTCTGAATCTTTGGATGATATTATGCACTGTAGATGATGATAACTTCAAACTCTTTGCAATTTTTCTCTGAGAAACTCCTTTCTGATATTGCTCCAGTATTTTTCGCCACAGCATTGGGGGAATTGGTGATCCTGTGCCCATCTTGACTTCTGAGAGACACTGCCACTCTGAGAGGCTCTTTTTATACCCAATCATGTTGCCAATTGACCTAATAAGTTGCAAATTGGTCCTCCAGCTGTTTCTTATATGTACATTTAACTTTTCCGGCCTCTTATTGCTACCTGTCCCAACTTTTTTGGAATGTGTAGCTCTCGTGAAATCCAAAATGAGCCAATATTTGGCATGACGTTTCAAAATGTCTCACTTTCAACATTTGATATGTTATCTATATTCTATTGTGAATAAAATATAAGTTTATGAGATTTGTAAATTATTGCATTCCTTTTTTATTCACAATTTGTACAGTGTCCCAACTTTTTTGGAATCAGGTTTGTAATTTTGAGTTTGTTCAGATTATTAGTATTAGCGATGCTTACCTCTAAACAAGTTTTCCAAACACTCTTAAAAACCCTTCAGCTTTAGTTTTCCATCATTCAAACTACCCAGTCAATTATTTGCTAAATACTTATTACTGATAGTCCCGCCCCCAAATTCACACCATTGGTTGTCGAATGCTGCTATATCTGTCAGTTAAACAAACAGCACTCTGTTTTAAAAACTGTCTTCACACTCTTCACAAAGTCAGCCTACAATTGGCTTTCTTGTCTTTGCCCATTAAATTTGGAAAAAGTGTTTTAATAGTTTAAAATTGCACACTTCACCTTTTAAGCACTTAATTATGGGCATTTTCACATTGTAAAGACAATTAATGTCATTTTGTTTTGCCCCAAGTAGTATCTTCATTGGTCTTTTTTTTTTTTTTTTTTTTTTTTAACCAACAGGCACCCTCAACAAAACAAAAGCTAAAAAAAAAGGTGTGAGGCACGACATGGAAAAACTTCCAGCCATCACAACTTTTGCCTCAGGTGTGATAAATGATTTCATTTTTAAATTAATAATGTATGTTTTTAAAATGATTAGATGAAAATTCTGTCATCAGTTACTCTCATGTCATTTGTTCATCTTTGGAACACACTTGAAGATATTTTTAATATTCTCTCATTATTTTTGTCCATTCATTTGAAAGTCCACACAACCAAAATGTTCAAGCTTCTAAAAGTACATAAAGACGTTATAAAAGTAATCTAGATGAATCAAGTGATTTGGTCCAAATCTCGCTTTATATGATGAAAAGATTTAATTTAGGCTTTAATTCGCATATAAATTTGATCAACACACATCAAATATGGTAAATGGAAGCTCAATCATGCATGCTTGACGTGAGAACAAACCTCATAGTTTCCCATGAGTCATTCATGCACGTTTGGAAAATATGAAACTTCTTAAAATATCTTCATTTGTTTTTCGAAGACAAACCAAAGTCTTTTAGATGACAGAATTTTAATTTCTTTAATTTAGTTTTAAACTCTGATCATCTCTTTATGTCCAAGACAGTGTTAGAATTACCTTAGAAATAACTCAGTACAACTCAGATATTGAAAGTCATGACTGTGTGTAATGCTGCTGATATGCATTTAAGCCTACTGATGTTATTTTGTATAGAAACGGCTCGTCAGAGTGACTGGGATGGCATTATTGCATGCCACCGTGGTTTCCTTATGACTACGACATGGAACTATCAGAAAGGTTCAATGGGTGCTCACAGGTTGGAGCCTGAACACTTTAACAGGAACCCTATCATCAATGTCCATGCAACCGTAAGTGTGTAGATGTGATATATGTGTTTACATGATCATTAAGCTAAATAACGGATGACTTGCAATCAGATTTGGTCATATGTTCTCCAGGCTGTGGATATCACCTCGTGTGGGAACTTTGCAGTGATTGCACAGTCTTCAGGACACATTGATGTGTACAACATGCAGTCTGGTTTTCATCGAGGAAAATATGGAGAGGACAAGGGTAAGTTAACAAACCTGAACATATGGGGCGAAATATGTGTCAATTCCAGATCTTAATAGCATTTTGTGTGTGTATGCAGCGCATGAAGGGCCTGTGCGTGGGGTCGCTGTGGATGCGCTGAACCAATTGACTGTTAGTGTGGGAGCAGATCACCTTCTGAAAATCTGGAAGTTTAAATCCAAGGAGCAAATACATAACCACAGCCTGCCAGCCTCCCCAGCGTCATCTCAGCTTCACAGGGACAGGTATTAGAGGCATTAAAGGTGCAGTAAGTGATTTCTGAGAAACACTGTTGATATTTGAAATCACCACAACAAACTCTTCCCTACCTAAAGGGATCACAGTCCTATCTTGATAGCTCCGCCCCAAAATTCACAAACACTATGCAACACAGGTACCTCTGCCATCATAAGTGTATACACCCCTTACTGCTGATTGGCTACAAGTTTGTTTTGGTGCTCAGTCCAATCCACTTTCAACAGCGTTTTTTAGAAATTTCTTACTGCAACCCCATTTTTAATTTAAAAGGCAGAATGAATAAATAACGTTTTAAAAACATGTTTTTATGGTACAGAAGATTTGACCCTCTAGCAGTTGAGGCATGAATCTGTAAGTGGAGCATTATTTTGGTAATTATGTGAGATGGGCTTCAGATGGGCTCGTACCCGTTCTTATGGGCGATATTTTTATTCGAGAAAATGTCACTAACAATTGTTTTTAAAGGGGTCCTATAAAGGCCCATTTTTACAAGATGTAAAATAAGTCTCTGATGTCCCCAGAGTGTGTATGTGAAGTTTTAGCTCAAAATACCCCACAGATAATTTTTTATAGGATGTTAAAATTGTTGAGGGTGCTGTTTTTGTGTGTCTCTTTTAAATGCAAATGAGCTGCTGCTTCCTGCCCCCTTTCAAGAAGAGAGCGGAGCTTCCAGAGCTGGTGTGTTGCTCAGCTCCGGTTTACAGGAATTTATGTAGCTGATGTGGAGTTAACTATCTTCAAGTCATTGATTAGCATATTCTGTCATGATAATCTATAAATCGCTCGTGTGGGAACTGTAGTAAAATGTTTACAGAGCCAGAGAATATATGCTGCATGAAGATAGAGCAGGTATAGTTTAGTTTAATTACAGTTATAACTTAAGTTGTCATCTTGCTTGTATGACATGCTATTGCATTTGTGTTATGTACTGTACTGCAGTAAATGTGAAAAGGCGGATGCGACAGCTTGAGCAGACTCCCAAATGTGCTCTACTACAACAACTCTTTCTCTAATCTAAAGCAGCCCAACATGGCCTCACCCCCTTTGTTGCATGTTCCCGGGGGCAGGGTTTATGTACATTTTAGGGTTAGTGATGTCACTAACCTGTGAATAAGCTTGTTGTAGTCAACCACTCCTTTAAATAAACAATGTTACAAAAGTTAGGCAATGAACACTGACATTAGATAATGAATATCTTACCTGTCGAGCAAGAAAAAGTAAAATACTCTTTGTCAGTTTTAAATCATTTCAACTTGTGGAGTTGTTGCCATCTCTGACAAGCCCGTCTGATGTTGATAAAAGTTTAATTGTGGGCTTTTTTCCCCCCTTTTCTCTGAATGAGTTTTCTGTGTTTTAAACACGGATTCATCAGGGTAAAGCAAGGAGATACAATTTTGAACACTGAATGTTTTAATGTTATTTTTGTAAATTTTTACCCTAAAAATCTTCTGCACTGGAGCTTTAAAGTTTCCTGTACTGCAGCCCTCCTGTTTTATCACTGGAATAGGGGAGCCAACAACCAATTAAACACAGACAAGCAACATATTCATCATACAGAAAAATGATTAAAATATGAGCGGAGAAAAAAATTGGGGGCACCTTGACGTATTTTAAAAATATAAATCTATGACAACAAACTCCACAAGAATCTTATTAGAGACTACAACAACTATCATGAACAAATCAAATACATTTTGATAAATTATTCTTAGAAAAATATTATTATTATAAATTTGACTAGTACCACCTACCTAAACATTGTTGCAGACCAGGTACACCCCTTCATGACACTGATGTTCCCTGGTGGAAGTAGCCTCTTTCAGAAGGATAATGCACCTTGCCACACTGCACACATTGTTCAGGAATGGTTTGAGGAACATGATGAAGAGTTTAAAGTGTTGCCCTGGCCTCCAAATTTCCCAGATCTCAATCCAATTGAGCGTCTGTGGGATGTGCAGGATCAAAAAGTTCCACCTTGCAACCTACAGGATTTGAAGGATCTGATGCTAATGTCTTTGTGCCAGATACCACAGGACACCTTAAGGGGTCTTGTAGAGGCCATGCCTCGGTGGTTCGGCACTGTTTTGGCAGCACGCGAAGGACCAGCAGCATATTAGGTTTATGTTTTGGCTAATCGGTGTATATTTCATTTGAAGAAGGCATGTTGATGTGCGCATACACGGTGCTGGTGCACTAGAGTATATGAAATATGTCCATAAATTCTTGAAACACACTTGCTCCGGTGCATATATGAACAGAGATTTGCGTTGCGAGTGTTAAACTCATTGCGGCGATCCGTGCAGAAACATGCGCACGTGTTGTAACATATTATTAATAAAGAGTTACATTTAGGGCCCTCGACTAAAGATTTTTCTAGTCGACTAGTAGTCGTTCATATAAGCGATTAGTTGACTAATCGCGTTTATATTAATAAGCCATAAGTCATAATAACGAGCCTTTAATTGCTTACATATAATACATAGCCTAATCAGCGTTCAAACGCATGCATCATAAAGTTTGCCACAGTGCACTGGCAAAAGTAATGATTATGAGTGTGTCGTAAAAAAACAGAAGGAGACTGTTTAAACATTTTAATAATTTATTGATGATTGCAGAGATTAAGTCAACTGCTGACAAATGCTGACTCATCTCCGCAGTAGTGGACGCACCTATATGCATATTTCATACGGATTACATAATATGAGTATTTGTTTTCCACTTGAATTGGTTCTTTTAAAAGTAGACATTTCAAGCTATATATGTATTTCTCATGTCTGTGAGGCAAGTATACATTCTGAGTTTCGGTTCATTTTTGTGACGCTCAAGTTCACTGAGACCAAGACGGCAGAAAGCGCATCCTATTTTTCATTATTTTACAAAAGCACAACTTTTTGTTGTTATTGTGAGTTTACAGAAATAAAAGTAGACCCTTTACAGTTTGCATTACTTTTATCTGTACGACCAAAAATGACGGCGTATTTTAAGTTAAATGCAAGTGATCGCTCCGGCACCTGTGTGTCATGCAGTAAGCGCGCTCTCCACACAAACGCAGATATGCGCCTAAATAATAGTGCACATTTATCTAGATTAACATTAGTGTGAGCTGACTTGTGAAATTGCTACTACTTACATGTTTCAAGTGATAAGCCATATTTGAGGTCGATGAATGATAGGCGAATGTTTGGATTTCCTGCCATTAACGATCTGTCCATCACAGCCTGCGTGATTTTTTTTTTAACTGGCTAACTGACTAATAAAATTTTGTTCGACCGAGCCACTTCTAGTCGGCTAATGGTTAGTCAACTGTTAGGGGGCAGCCCTAGTTACAATTAAATGTTTCATGTGTTGGTAGTAAAGCTCTGACCGCATCGTGGGGAAAATGCAAACAACAACATGATGCATATGTCTGAAGGACAACAACATAAAGCTGAACAGGCAGAGATTAACAAACAGCGCTGAAAAATTCTCATGCATAATACAACGCTGTGATTGGATAAAAAGAGTTCGTTGTCATGAATAATGCAGTGAAAAATCGATGACGTAGACGCATACTCTCCAGCCACGGCAGCCAATCACTACTCCAGATTAATGCATGTACCTCACTTTTCGTGACTTTGGTTCAGCTTTGCTTTTTTAAACCGGAAGAACGAAATGGCTCTGAAAAATGAAAAAAAAAAAAAACACTTTTCCCTTAAAGGGGACATATTATGCCCCTTTTTACAAGATGTAAAATAAGTCTCTAATGTCCCCAGAGTGTGTAGGTGAAGTTTTAGCTCAAAATACACCACAGATCATGTTTTATAGCCTGTTGAAATTGCCACTTTTTTGGGGTGAGCAAAAACACACCGTTTTTGTGTATGTCCCTTTAAATGCAAATGAGCTGGTGCTCCCTGCCTGTTCTTTCAAGAAGAGGGCAGAGCTTCAATAGCTTGCGCAACAACAAAAGAGCATGTCAGAAACTAACGGTGTTCAGTTCGAACCGGAGTCGGACAATAATGCCTACAGAGCCAGAGAATAAATGCTGCATGGAGATAGAACAGGTATAGTTTAGTTTAATTCCGGTTTTAACTTATGTTGCCATCTTGCTTTTATCCACTATTAGTACAAGCATGTTGTAGCAGACCCTGTCCGAATGATGGCCAAAACTTTACTGATGAGTTTTATGAAGTTTATTGTTCATCACACAAATGATGAAGCGTCTGTTTTCACTCCATAAAATCACTGTAAGAGCTGAATAAAACACAGTACAAGAAGTGCGCATTAAAGTCTTATCTATAAACTCTCTCTCCCTTGCATTATCATCAGCATACACAGCGAATTACACAATAAACTCAATACAACTAATAGTAAACAAATATATATACAGACCTTACACCTTTTCAGGGGATGCTTAATAAACTGATAAACTTTATATCCTTAAAACAACTCAGATGAACTGTAATAAAGTGCGCGCTCTCCCTTTCATTACTGCCGTGACCAGTATCGCTCCGGAGACTATAAGCTGGATCACGAAAAGTTGGTACTGATCCATCCTTGAGCTTTAACTTTTTAGCAAAACCTGCCTTGAATTGTCCCTCATTCAGGCAATGCACCTGCATTGCTTACAAGACATTGTTGTCGCTGCTCAAGCGCGGAGAAAATGGCGGACAGTGTACAACTGGCTGAGGGCGGAAACTATGCTAATACGGAACAGTCTGTCAGCACCGTGGGCGGAAACGTGCAGATTAAGGGGCGGTAATATTATAATAGATCCCCTTCCTACGTCAGAAAGGGGGAGAAATCTGAGCGGCTCGTTTTTTCACATGCTTGCAGAAAAAGGCTTACCAAAACAAAGTTACTGGGTTGTCCTTTTTCACGTTTTCTGGGTTGGTAGGTGCACCGGGACCCGATTATAGCACTTAAACACGGGAAAAGTCAGATTTTCATGATATGTCCCCTTTAAAGGTACACTATGTAACTTTTTTTTTTCAATACAACATCAATCCTTCTTCCAAAACGTGTTTTTGTCTTACCTTGATTCACTATGGTAAGCCTATTATAAGTGTTTATATTTTAGACCTGTCGCAATGTTTTTTTTGCTAAAAATTACATGTACACGTCGCTTGCCCTTGCGTGTTTCGTCATATCCGTAAATAGAGAAAAGTTGCTCTGGCTACTTTGACGCGTCTATGGTGTGGGAGTGGCATAGGTTAGTAAGAAAGGTTGACATGGAGCAGCTAAATCACAAAATCACAAACCTCCTGGGAATCACCCATTTAAAAAAAAAAACACTGAACAGAGGAGAGTCTGCTGGCAAAAAGAAAATGCGACAGAGCTCGTAATAAAATGAGAATCAACATTGGCTTAGCTTTTCGTAGATGCGAGAACTGAGGGATTCGAAATGTTATAAAAGCGATGTGGAGATGCCGTTTTTATTACTCAACAGGTGAGTAAGGTATTTTAATTTAACAGATAAATTGCCATATGTGGCTCTTATGAGTTAATTGGAAAGCATTATCTATTGTGAAGGGTCGTTTCTTTATGGTTGTTGAAGCGCTGTGCTGAAATTTATTTTCAAGGAAGCACCGTGTCTATTAATGGGTATAGCTACAGTAACGTCTTCAGCTAGTCAGCTTGAGATCCTTTCCATCTAAACTGGTTTTTATCTCTTAAACCTCGTAGTGAATGTTTTATGAGCAATAGCATAACCATATTCATCCACACGGTCATGCAGAGCCGAAGCACAACCAAACCAATGTTCTTCCGCAAAATGCTTGCAGTTTTGTTTTCTGCTAGAGGGCCACACGTTACATAGTGTACCTTTTAATAATAAACATGAGTGATGTTGTTTTCATGAGCTATGTTTCCATCCACCTGTTTGTCTGCACATTTTGGGATACTGCATAAAAAAAGGCTACATGGAAACGGCAAGATGAGCATAAATTTAGGTGAATTCCGATAAGAAGACATGCGCATAAACTGTGATGGAAGCACATTTACAGAATAAATCCCTCAGTGCAAGACAAAAAAAACTCTTGTGACCTTGCCCCAACGTTTTTTATAACTCATGTCATAGAGCTCTATTTAGGATGACAGTGATGTTGATTTATGCTTGATCTCTCCAAACAGCGGGATGCTCGCTATCGCTCTGGATGATTTTTCCGTTCACATTTTGGATATGGAGACTAGGAGGATTGTTCGCAGGTTCTCTGGACATCGTGGGCAGATCAGCGACATGGTGAGCTTCAGCTTCAACTACATGATTCAAATAGTCTTTGGCTATTCTCAACTATTCATTTTACTTGGAATGACTCTTAGACTACTGTTGTGGTTATTTTTTGTCATTGTTAAAGCTTTGACCGGTCCTGCTTACCATTAGTTTTCGTAATGTGGACAAAATACTTTCTTTCTTTCTTTCTTTCTTATATGGAACACAATAGGGAAAGTCGTATGGGTTTTGCATGAGTAAATGATGACTTCATTTTTGGGTTATATTTTTGGGTGACGTACGTACGTGCTTATGAAGTGTGCTTTATGCTTTTTGTTCAGACATTTAGTCCAGATGGACGTTGGCTGATTACAGCATCTATGGACTGCACCATCAGAACTTGGGACCTTCCATCTGGCAGGTACAAAGTTTAAAGTATAAACCAAGGCTTTTCAGCTGGCAGCCAGAGGGCTCTACAATTAATGGATAAAATCGCTGTACTATTGAGATTATAAATATTTGCTAAGGAAAAACACATTGTGGCAGATGAGTAAAGACATAATAAAAAGTGGCATTACAAGTAATTATACTTGAAACCATGAAAATGGTGCTTCACGTTAAAACTGTTCAGATGGTAGGAAAATTTACATATGAATTGGACATGATAAATTTAATCTTTTTTATTAATTGTTCCCCATAAATTACAATAACATGTTAAATTGGCAGCCCTAATCAGTATGCAAATAACTTCTCTGATGAAAAATCTTCAGAATTAAAATGTCTTGAGCTACAGCAGTTGATACGTGTGCACGATGACATGGTGTCTAAAAGTGTGACCGTCAAAAAAATTGGACACTGAAATATAAGTCTTGTTTTATCATCTGAAATGCACTGCAATTTTTATTCCAAAGCAATTTATGTAATGGAGTTTCTTAAGTACCTGAGCCTACCTTTATCTATATAGCACATTTCTCACACGCTGTTTTTTTTTTTTTTTGTCTATGTTAACATGGTACTTTACAATGGAAGTGCTAAGATCTAATGAAAATTCCCTCTCGATTTTTCTTTTGGATAATCTGGCCCTGAAAGTAAGTAATTGTAGAGCCCAGGGATGAACCTACATTTTTTTGTGTCTTGTAACATGTATGTCTTGTAATACTTAGAGTGGTGAGTGAGATTGCATCACTGTCGTTCTACTACAAACCACAAAAGTAGCCTTTTGAGAGAGGGAAAGACCAGGCCAGTCCAGTAACAACTTTTTCCACTTAATTAATTATCTGGTTAGATATTTGTGATGACCTTTTCTGTTTAGTCAGTCACTGATACTTTTCAAAGTAACCAGTGAAACCAAATTCAGAGATAATTATTATCTTGCATAGATGCGGCCATAGTGACATTTAGTATGTCGGATATTTTTCGTTTGTCTAACGGGGATTCCTCTAGCCGATGAAGTCCCCTTTGGTCCAATTGAATGATTGAATGATTTCCTCTCACACTTTCACACCTTTTCACTTTCTCTGGCTGTCTTTCATAGCTTGGTTGACTGTTTCCTGGTAGACACGGCAGCCGTCAGTCTCAGTATGTCCCCTACCGGGAACTTCCTGGCCTCGTCGCATGTTGACGGCCTAGGTGTTTATTTATGGTAAGAGATTGCCTTGCAGATACTGTGTCTGTCAACTCTTGTTTTTACTTTTCCAATTAGTTATTTCACACACATAAGGTTAAGATGAGAGCGGTTGAATTTTGTTAAACAAATAGCACATTTATCTTATCATTTTATCATGACTGAACAGTGAAAAGGTAATGAGTTCATGACGTTGCAAATTAAATCTGCTGATGTATAAATGGCTTTATATTTGAAGAATTAAACATTTTACTTTACATGCTTCTTTTTGTTGTGAAATATTTATAAAGTAAATGTAAGAATAGCATTTATTAATAATATTTTTAAGATGAATAATTACTGTACTGAAGCAACTTGGGTTTACTTGATTATCCATACATAACAATCATGTTAAAATGTGCATATCAAATATGATACATCAGACTTCAGAGAAATGTTTATTTGTACATCTCTCAATCGTCATTGTATTGCATTGCATATATATTGCATATAAAAATTACAGAGCTTTGGTCATAGTAAGATGATAAATACTTTGTTCTAAGACATTAGTCAGAGATATTGAGTGACAACTGATTTTTAATATAAATAGTCAGCTATAATTTTTCTCATTGATGTCTTACTAATATACTTTTCAAGCTGTCAGAATTTGATCTTACTTTTTGGCCATATAAATATCAGCAACTGCACCAAGGAAGGTGTTTTTTTTCCCCTCAAATATGAGCTCCATATTTTTCTATATTATACTATATGAGCCATAAAAGCCTGGTGTGTCCAATATTATACTCAACAAAAAAAGCATATGCAGGATTTATGTTTTATATTTATACAGATGTGGACAAATTTGTTGGTACCCTTGGTAAATATGAACAAAAAAGCCTGTGAAAATAAATGCATCGTTAAGCATTTAGATCTTTTATTTAAAAAAATCCACAACAATCTAACATTTGTCTAACTTTCATTGAAGTATAAGAATTTAAAATGGGGGAAAATCTCATTATGAAATAAATGTTTTTCCTCTAATACACGTTGGACACAATTAATGGTACCCTTTTATTCAATACTTTTTGCAACCTCCTTTTGCAAAGATAACAGCTCTGAGTTTTCTCCTATAATGCCCAATGAGAACACCTGACAAGAGATCAGAGACCATTCCTCCATACAGAATCTCTCCAGATCCTTCAGATTCCCAGATCCATGTTGGTGCTTCTTCTCTTCGGTTTACCCCACTCATTTTCTATAGGGTTCAGGTCAGGGAACTGGGATGGTCATGGCAGAAGCTTCATTTTGTGTTCAGTGACACATTTTTGTGTTGATATTGATGTTGGATCGTTGTCCTGATGGAAGATCCAACCACGACCCATTATAAGATTTCTAGCAGAAGCGGTCAGGTTTTGATTTTTTTTTTTTTTTTTTTTTATCTATTGGTATTTGCTAGAATCTAGGGCTGCAGCTATCGATTATTTTAGTAATCGAGTATTCTACCGATTATTCCAAATTTTAAGTTTTATTGCTGAAATTGCATACGTTAATATCTGTGAAAACTAAACCAATTTAGTGCATTCAATTCCCATACTATATATAAAAATCAATTTCAAATTACTTTAAAAAGGTAAATATAGTACAACCTAAAACTAAACCTACAACCTATAAATCAAAATAATAGTAATATAAATAATAATAATGCCTAAACATTGCATTTATGTTGTGCAACTTAACTTTCAAGTTTCAGCTTCAGCTCAGGCATGACATAAGCCTTTACTGTCTTCTTGGAAGGCTTTGTGGCTTTTGTAAGAAGCAAAAAATATTGGACAGGAAGGAGTTAGAACAAGAGTAGAGATGGGCATACTAGAGATGCGCAGATAAGCTCTAATGTCACCGAATCTGCTGTTAAAAGCAAACCATCCACCCGCACATGATTTTCTCTGATTTAGATATCCGCACCCGATCGTCACCATTACAATTATTCAAATTCTCAGTGTTAAGCGCGATGCTATCGTAACATATTAGCTAGACTGAAGTAGGTTGCTTTAAAGAATCTTCTTTGGAGAAATTACATTTCTTAAATAACCTAAACCAGGGTCGACAACCTATACAGCACATGGAGGAGTAATTGCTGGAACGTAAGCAAAAGCGAGAGGTGTGTTTGTATTTAATTCAGATAAAGTACATCGCACATACAGATCTACATTTTGAGCTAATCATTCATCATAGTAACACAGCTTGTTTTATTAAGTTAGGAGCTATAAATATGATTAAAGTGTGAGATTTAAATTACGCAAATCAATGAAAGCAGGAGCGATGCGCATCACACGCACACAACAATTACAGCTTGTTCTGCTATTTGTTACGCTTAGCTTTGAAAACATTTTAATGGTGTATTTCGGAGATATCAAGTATATATAAAGTCCCATTAAACATTTCACATACACATCACAATGACGGTGATGCATGTGCAAACTCCATTCATGCTGGTAGCTTCATGTGTTTCGAGTAGCTAGTTTCTCTTCAGCTGACGTGCGAACTGCCGCAAATGAAACTTAAATGTTCAGCATCGCATCCTGAAGCTCAACACACAGTTGTCTTCATTTAAAAATAGCGAGAGGAAATTATATTACCAGTGCTGATGCCGCTCTCTCTCATTGTGGTCTTTGATCTTGAAATTAGCTGAAACGAAAGTTAAAGAATGACACACGTTAATTGCGTTTTACCGTGAAATGAGAGTTCCGTGTCTTTATTAAAATCAACACATTAATGATTTATCTCTCATCCACCCACAATTTTTGGAATGTTATTACTTTACCCACCTGACCCGCGGACATACTCCGAGTCCTTACACAAAAATTGTCTTTCTGCAACATGACCGTGTGTAGTTAAATGGACTAAACGAAGCTTTTTTTGAATTCGAGTTACTCGAGGAATCGTTTCAGCCCTACTAGAATCCATGATACCATGTATCTGAACAAGATGTCCAGGACCTCCAGCAAAAAAATAGGCCCACAACATTAAAGATCCAGCGGTATTTTTAACCGTGGGCATGGGGTACTTTTTATCCGTTTGCACCGTCTGGTTGTTACATGTTTGTCTGGCTTCAGTTGTGTTTTTGCATGTCACATGTTCCTTTGTTAGTTTTCCCGCCAGTCCTTTGTTACCATAGTTACCCTCGTTAGTTATGTTCGTTTCAGCTGTGTTAAGTTCATTATCTCATTTCAGTTTGCTACTTAAGTTCCTCCCTGTTCCTCACTTTGTCTGGTCACCGTTATGTTATGTGGTATTGTTGCCTGTCTGCCTGCCTGCCTTGCGTTTATTTCTGTTAAAACACGTTTGGATTAGATCTCCTGAGTCTTCTGCCTGTTCCTGTACACACAACCGTAACACTGGTGGGTTTGCTGCCAAAAAGCTGTTTTTTTTTTTTTTTAAGTTTCATCTGACCATAGAAACAGGTCTCTTTTGAAGTTCCAGTCGTGTCTGATGACTGAATATGCTGGAGTTTGTTTTTGGGTGAGTGAGGAGGATTTTCCTTGAAACCCTTTCAAACAACATGTGGTGATGTAGGGGTTGTTTGTTTGTTTTTGTTTTTTTTTAAGTTGAGTCTTGGAGTCAGAAAGCCTAATCTCTGCAATTCTCCATCTGTGATCCTTGGAGAGTCTTTATCCACTCAAACTCTCCTCCTCATCGTGCATTAGGACGATATAGACACACGTCCTCTTTCAGGCAGATTCGTAACATCTTTAGTTGATTGGAAATTCTTAATTATTGCCCTGATGGTGGAAATGGGAATTTTCAATTTACATCTATCTAGTCATGGCTAGATAATTTCATGTTCCTAGTCACCCTGGTGTGCTAAAAATGTAAATATGGATGGGAATATACTCCAGAGATATTTTACTCATAAGAATTTCTAGAGGTAACATTAATTGTGACCATATAGTGTATTAGAGAAAAATATTTTATAATGTGATTTTCCCCCACTTTTTTTTTTTTTTTTTTACATTTTTGAATGAAAGATCAAAAGGATTAACAATTTATTACAGATTATTTATTATTTATAACAGATTTATTTTCACAGCCTTTTTTGATATTTACCAAGGGGTACCAACAACCAACAATTCTGTCCACGTCTGTATATATATTAATTGCATATTACTAGAATATTGGCTGTTTATTAGTAAGCACATGTTAATGCCTTATTCTGCATGACCTTATTCTACATCCTTTAATCCTACCCATACCTAAATTTAACCACAACAGCTACATTACTATTACTAAGCTGTAAATTAGGAGTTTATTGATGCAGAAGTCGTAGTTAATAGTGAATATGTGTTCCCCAAACTAAAGTGTCACCATATTTTTTTTCTGACATATGTTAACATATTTCATATGTTTTATAGAATTATTGGTATGGTAGTGTGCTGTTCCAAACATAGCCTGTCATGACCCAAGTATTATGATTCAAAGAAGTTGCTCTATGAAATATTGTACATTCCCTAAGGAATATTGTTTTGTTCTTTTCTAGGTCCAATAACACACTGTGCAGTATGGTGTCATTGCGCCCTCTACCTGCAGACTATGAGCCGACTGTGATCATGCTGCCAGGCACTTGCCCAAGCAGAGGTGCAACCACAGTATCATATTGATTGTAATTTTAAAATCATTTAGCTTGATAATAAATCCCTTTAATTTTGTGCTTGTGAACAGAAACAGAAGAAGAAGTTTTAGATGTCGACAGCTCTGAGATGGCTGAGTACATTTCACCAGCACAGCTGGATGAACATCTGGTCACACTCTCGCTGCTTCCTGACTCGCGCTGGAAGAACCTGCTGCACCTGGACATCATCAAGGTATTTTGCTTGTAAAAACAGCAAAAAACCAAAAGTGGTCTGTGCGAAGTGTGATATGTTTGATATGCCACTACAAAGCCTTAAAATGTTTAAAAATCTTTATCTACAGAAAAAGAACAAACCCAAAGAGCCTCCAAAATTACCCAAAGCAGCACCCTTCTTCATTCCCACCATTCCAGGGCTGGTGCCCCAGTTTGCTCTGCCCGGCACACCCTCAGAGGACCAGGTAAACTCTCTTTTGATGGTGTGTCTCTTGAGTTTTTGGTATAGTATTTATTGTTGTTGAAAAAAAATCAATTTGAAGATTATACAAATCAGGAGTTTTCAAATTTTTGATGCCTAAGAAAAATAACACTATGGCCTGGTTTCACAGACAGAGCTTAGATTAAGCCATGATTAGGCCTTAGTTAAATTTAGAACATTTGAGTAGCTTTTATAAACATGCCATAGAAAAAACATTACTTGTGTGCATCTTGAGACAAAACAATGGCACTAACATATGACAGTGCAAATTGCGTTCAGTTAAAACCGCTCAATCATGCATTTTAGTCTGGGACTAGGCTTAAGCCTTGTCTGTGAAACCTGGGGTTTAAGGTTTTTTTTTTTTTACTATTTATAATATAAACTATACATTATAATGTGAGTGATGTGAATAATGTTTATTTATATAAAATGCATATATAACATTTTAAATGTCTGGTTTTTTTTTTTCTTAGTCTAAAGTTGTCAACTTGGGAGTGTTGGCACAGAAGTCCACCTTCTACCTTCAGCTTGAGATGGCTTTAGACAGCAACTCATGTAAGTCCCTTATGTTGTTATTTGAAATGATACTGTACTGTTGAATTTGCAATTTGCATCACATTCACTGTGTTAATCATCTGTTTTCTCATGATAGATGAGGAGCCAGTGAAGCTGTTGAGAGAGTTGGGCCCCTCTGCCATTGAAACAGAACTTCGGGCCTTGTCTCCAGATATGGGTGGAGATGTCAGAGTTATGCAGAGCTTCCTCAAGATGATCAGCAGCATTCTTCAGTCCAAAAGAGATTTTGACCTGGCTCAAGCCTACCTTGCATTGTTCCTCAAGGTACGATATAAGCAATCTGCTGATGTTTTTTCCTCAGATTTCAATAAGTTTACACATACTATTTTTAATATAAACTTCTTAACACATTAGCTTTGGGTTTAAGTTCCAATACAAAGCTATAAGACTTTTTGTAGGACCTGCTAGTTTCTGGCCAAACTAGCCATGACTGCTGGTTGCTTAGTTTCTGTTTCTTTCTAATCACGCTGAGAATCACCTGTCCACAGTCAGTAAGTGATCTAAAATCCTGTTCCACATAGCTGTATATTAATCTTGTATCCGGCTACATTCTGGGATTCTGGCTCACTTCCACTAGATGGTTTTCCTTGAAAATATTTATATTATAGTATTATATTCAGGGCTCAACTTGAAGGGGGATGGTATTCCCCCTTGTTGAAGAAAATGACCACCATCCCCCCTTACCATCCTCATTAGATTAACAGGGCTGTATATTATGTAAAATTTATCATGTAAATGAAATTTAAGAACTCTCTATGTCAGTGGTTCCCAACCTTTTTTACTCGAAGGCCCCCCTCCTCTCCGTATCAATACTGCAAGGATCACACACGTTTTATACATACATATATATATATATATATTACACGTTTTTTTGGGGCATCAATATTAACGTACTCGCGCGTGCCTATAATGTATGACTCCTGCATGTCACTGTAATCGTCTTTACCTTCATTACAATCGTCATCCAAACAAAACTTTATTCAGTGAACCGAGAGCGCACATACACGGTTTGTTTGCGCATCAGTAATAACGGACACGCTCGTGCCTATAATGTATGACTCCTGCATGTCACTGCAATCGTCTTTACCTTCATTACAACCGTCATCCATCAAAACTTTTTTAGCGACACTGGTTTTCTTTATCCAACTAAAATGTGTAGTTTGCGTATACTGTGTTCATGAAGCGGTTGGGTGTTTCGAGCCGCCATTCAGTCGGTATTTCACACAGCGCGATTAGAAACGCATTGGGTTGCTCCGAATCCAAAACAATCACAGAATACATACCAGAGAGATGGTTCTTTGTTGTAATTTATCTTTTATTATTTAACGTATCAATAATAAAATTAATGAATTAACCTACAATTAATTTTAATATATTATCTCGCGGCCCACCCGGAGGATCACTGAGGCCCCCTAGTGGGCCGCGGCCCACAGGTTGGGAACCACTGCTCTATATGATAATTAATAGCTAATAAATAACAGCGATTGACCAATCAGACTCGCTATTGTAATGCGCTGCACACATTCAAGCAAGGTTTCGTCATTTTTCGTGCTTGTTCAAAATGGCCAGGACAACGGTTCATCTTTTGACGTTCTATAAAAAGAAGAGAACAGAATGTATAATATTTCTTTGATTACTGTTTAAGGACATTTCCCTGACACGTTTGAAAGAATAACAAACAGCTCAAGTGTGTTGATTCCATAAGGGATCGTTGTCAAAGTTGCAGTGAATTATTGAAAGTGAATGTAATCACTGAGGTGATAATGTAACTAAATGTACGCATGTTTGTTTGTTTGTTTGTTTGTTTGTTTATTTAATTAATTTAAAAAAAAAAAAAAAAAGCTATGAGCTATGTTTATACACCACTGTTTAAATTTGCGGAAACCATCCATTCAAGCCACAGCTAACAAAGACTTACTGCTAATTATTCGACATAAGCACTCAAGCCGCCAGCAGTGGCACTTTTGATGGAGTTTCTGGCTGTTTCTATCCAGTTATACAGAGTAGAAAGAATGCATGCTATAGCCTACGTGTGACTGTGAGGGATGAGAGAGAGAGAGAGACTGGTGCTCAGTCTGATTGGTCTGCGGCTACGCAGCCCCATACGCAGCAGTGTGCGTTGCACTGCACTGTGTTGTGCCTCAGTAGAACTTCTGTTGGCTTGGACCAGATGGGATAGCCTTTGTTGCCCTTGTGCATCGACACCAACACCCTGTCTCCATTTTGTGATTTGTCCCTCCTGTTGGTACATTCTCACCACTGTCACACTATCAGCCACTATTTCAGAGATACTCTGACATGGGCCAAGAGTCGCTCAGATTTTTATTCCTGCCCATTTCTCCTGCATCCAACATGTTGATTATAAGAACTGATTGTTTGCTTACCATCTAATATAGCCAAAGCTTAATATGTGGCCTTGTTAGGAGATATTCGCTGGTCATAATGCTTTGGCTCATCAGTGTGTATATTATTGTAGTATCAATAAACGTGTTAATAAAAATAAACATGATCTTTAATGTATTTTGTGTATATATACACCGATCAGGCATAATATTATGACCACCTTCCTAATATTGTGTTGGTCCCGCTTTTGCTGCCAAAACAGCCCTGACCCGTCGAGGCATGGACTCCACTAGATCCCTGAAGGTGTGCTGTGGTATCTATTTGTGGCAGGGTGCATTATCCTGCTGAAAGAGGCCACAGTCACCAGGGAATACTGTTTCAATGAAAGGGTGTACATGGTCTGCAACAATGCTTAGGTAGGTGGTACGTGTCAAAGTAACATCCACATGGATGGTAGGACCCAAGGTTTCCCAACAGAAAATTGCCCAAAGCATCAAACTGCCTCCGCCGGCTTGCCTTCTTCCCATAGTGCATCCTGGTGCCGTGTGTTCCCCAGTTAAGCGACGCAGACGCACCTGGTCATCCATGTGATGTAACAGAAAACGTGATTCATCAGACCAGGCCACCTTCTTCCATTGCTCCGTGGTCCAGTTCTGATGCTCACGTGCCCACTGTTGGCGCTTTCGGCGGTGGACAGGGTTCAGCATGGACACCCTGACTGGTCTGCGGCTATGCAGCCCCATACGCAACAAACTGCGATGCACTGTGTATCCTGACACCTTTCTATCAGAACCAGCATTAACTTCTTGAGCAATTTGAGCTACAGTAGCTCATCTGTTTGATCGGACCACACGGGCCAGCCTTTGCTCCCCACGTGCATCAATGAGCCTTGGCCACCCATGACCCTGTCGCCGGTTCACCACTGTTCCTTCCTTGGACCACTTTTGATAGATACTGACCACTGCAGACCGGGAACACCCCACAAGAGCTGCAGTTTTGGAGATGCTCTGACCTAGTCGTCTAGCCATCACAATTTGGCCCTTGTCAAATTCGCTCAAATCCTTACGCTTGGCCATTTTTCCTGCTTCTAAAACATCAACTTTGAGGACAAAATGTTCACTTGCTGCATAATATATCCCACCCACTAACAGGTGCCGTGATGAAGAGATAATCAGTGTTATTCACTTCACCTGTCATAATGTTATGCCTGATCGGTGTATATAATATAAACTTAAAATAATGTAAATATTAAATGAAGTGTAATAATGCAATTAGTTTTAAAACATTACAAATTCTGATCTCTTCCATTTATAAAAGGGCTCCAACAAATATCAGATATCACTAATTCTTGAGATAAGGGACAAAACATGAGTCTATTTACATATACTGTATATTTGTCCCCAGCTCGACCTTTGTCAACACCGTCAGTATTTGTCAACTCCATCAGTATTTTACACCGTCAGGTGAAGGTTTTTAGTTAATTTTGAAAGAAATGTCTTATTCTTTTTTCAATTTATTGTGTAAAAATGTTAAAACATAAATGGAACTACATGATATTATGTCTTAATTACCTAAGAACATTGGTGATATATGTTTAATATTAAAAGGAGGGAGGAGAATTAAGGAATTTAGGAACTGGGTTGTTAATAGTGTGAAAACAAAAAACAAACAGAGAATGTATTTTATGACTTAGCTCCTTTACTGAACACCAATATTACATAACTGAAGACTTTACACTGTTTTTGGATAGATTAAATTAAATTAGCATGCTTTTTAGTGTGTCTGACGGAGTTGACACAAATTAAGTTAAGGAGTGAATAAATATTAATTTTTAGAAAAAAAATATTTAGAAATAAGCCTGTTCCCTTACATGGTTCATTATCTGAGACCTTTGTCTACAAAAATGCCCATTTTTAATAATGTAGTGTTAGTTTTTATTTTTTAACATCTAAAACATGTTTTGTCCCTTATCTCAAGAATCAGTGATATGTTCTAATTGGTTATTCTGTCAGTGTTTTTACATTGTTGTAAAAGTTGTAATGTTGCTGGATAGGACACACTGGATTTGTTTGGTTTTTAAACAGCAGATGGCAGCAAATGTGTATGAAAATATTTCCCATTATGGTTTATAGTTCAGCACCTTGCGCAGACCGTCTCCCTTATTTCTGCACTATAAATACTGCTAAAAGTAGTCACTATATACAGTCATTTTAATTTTAAAATGATCTAAACATCTAGTAATTCATGCATTTTTTTTATTTCTCACAATGCTGTTTTTCCTGTCAGCTCCATCTTCGGTTCATCGCAGACCAGCCCGAACTGATGAAGGAGGCAGAGAGCGTGTCGGCGAGCCTGGAGGAGATGTGGATGTCCATGCAGGCGCTCTTAAACCAGAACATTTGTCTGTTGTCTTATATCAAGAGTGCACTATTATAAAGCACCTTTTATTCAATGTTGATCTTTTGCATTTCTGAGAATCTTGACTTTTTGTATCAGACTAAAAGGTCTTGCCCTGTTTTGTTAATACACATTAAAAGTATTCCAAATCTATATGATTTTTTTCTTTTTTTCTTCTGCTAATAGTTTAAACATCATTTGCACTCATATATGTTGCATAGTTGGGCTTGAATGGATGAGAAAATATCAAACCAAGCCTTAAACTTGATATTTTGTGATCTAAAGCAGTTATATTCATACATTTAAGTGTCCGAATACTACTGTACATAATATATCTGCTATACATATGCACACACCTACATCCAAAAGGATCCTCCATCATCTTCCAGTTCTTCTCATTTTGTGTGACTGAGCAGCAAGGAAGTGAATGTGTGAGATGAGAGTGATGCTGGATTGTGGTTGTTTTTGTTGAGCAGATACTGAACAGATGGGTCTCTGTGTGTGGGAGCCCAGAACACTCCTGCACTGCTTGAGCTTTAAAGAATGACCAGTCATGCAGGCCAGTACAGATTTGGAGTCCGTGTGGGTGATTTCTTCCTCATAGCACATTTAAATCATCACTGAAAGTGGCATATTTGAAAAATTTAAGAAAAAGATCCTCAATAATGCACATTAAGTCAAAGTCGGTAAGGGGTTGCTGTCATTCAAACGAAAGAAGACTGAAGTAAATGTACGTACTTCAGAGGTCTGGGGTAATAAATGCTTTAATAAAACATGGTTTTTCAGAATAACTTTTAAACAGCACTTCCAAAAAAAAGTACTTTGGATCTGATCGTAATGCCATGGTGCTTCAATAAGGATAGGCAAAAGTATTGGGGTGGTTGAAGATTGCCATATATGAAAACTGGTAATAACATAATACAGTAATGTAAATCGTTCTGCCAGACACCATTTAAAAAACAAACATATAAATTAACTGCAACAACAAATCTTACTATAATGTACATTTTGTCCTAAATTAAATAATTATTAATGTTATTATTATTTACAGTAATGAGATTTTGTTTAATAACTATGAAAAAAGTTTAGTGCATCAAATCTTATTGGACTTAATTTGACCATGCAATATAATATAATTTCTTAATTTGGCAGTGTATGCATTTTATTGAATTTTGTCAGTAAAGGCTTGTATTTTGTATTATTAATTCATGTGATAATAATAATTTCTATCAATCTATGTAAACAATCTATAAAAAAAGTAATAAATAATGACTGCAATTTATCGATATACATTCTATACTAATCCATAGGTAAGGTCCCTGACAAGACTCTGCCATCTGCCATCACTTAGTGGTGGTCAACTAGTTTGGGATTGTTTACCTTATATTACAAACTCGATTCCAAAAAAGTTGGGACACTGTACAAATTGTGAATAAAAAAGGAATGCAATAAATTACAAATTTCATAAACATATTTTATTCACAATAGAATATAGATAACATATCAAATGTTGAAAGTGAGACATTTTGAAATGTCATGCCAAATATTGGCTCATTTTGGATTTCATGAGAGCTACACATTCCAAAAAAGTTGGGACAGGTAGCAATAAGAGGCCGGAAAAGTTAAATGTACATATAAGGAACAGCTGGAGGACCAATTTGCAACTTATTAGGTCAATTGGCAACATGATTGGGTATAAAAAGAGCCTCTCAGAGTGGCAGTGTCTCTCAGAAGTCAAGATGGGCAGAAGATCACCAATTCCCCCAATGCTGCGGCGAAAAATAGTGGAGCAATATCAGAAAGGAGTTTCTCAGAGAAAAATTGCAAAGAGTTTGAAGTTATCATCTACAGTGCATAATATCATCCAAAGATTCAGAGAATCTGGAACAATCTCTGTGCGTAAGGGTCAAGGCCGGAAAACCATACTGGATGCCCGTGATCTTTGGGCCCTTAGACGGCACTGCATCACATACAGGAATGCTACTGTAATGGAAATCACAACATGGGCTCAGGAATACTTCCAGAAAACATTGTCGGTGAACACAATCCACCGTGCCATTCGCCGTTGCCGGCTAAAACTCTATAGGTCAAAAAAGAAGCCATATCTAAACATGATCCAGAAGCGCAGGCGTTTTCTCTGGGCCAAGGCTCATTTAAAATGGACTGTGGAAAACTGTTCTGTGGTCAGACGAATCAAAATTTGAAGTTCTTTTTGGAAAACTGGGACGCCATGTCATCCGGACTAAAGAGGACGAGGACAATCCAAGTTGTTATCAGCGCTCCGTTCAGAAGCCTGCATCTCTGATGGTATGGGGTTGCATGAGTGTGTGTGGCATGGCAGCTTACACATCTGGAAAGGCACCATCAATACTGAAAGGTATATCCAAGTTCTAGAACAACATATGCTCCCATCCAGATGTCGTCTCTTTCAGGGAAGACCTTGCATTTTCCAGCATGACAGACCACATACTGCATCAATTACAACATCATGGCTGCGTAGAAGAAGGATCCGGGTACTGAAATGGCCAGCCTGCAGTCCAGATCTTTCACCCATAGAAAACATTTGGCGCATCATAAAGAGGAAGATGCGACAAAGAAGACCTAAGACAGTTGAGCAACTAGAAGCCTGTATTAGACAAGAATGGGACAACATTCCTATTCCTAAACTTGAGCAACTTGTCTCCTCAGTCCCCAGACGTTTGCAGACTGTTATAAAAAGAAGAGGGGATGCCACACAGTGGTAAACATGGCCTTGTCCCAACTTTTTTGAGATGTGTTGATGCCATGAAATTTAAAATCAACTTATTTTTCCCTTAAAATGATACATTTTCTCAGTTTAAACATTTGATATGTCATCTATGTTGTATTCTGAATAAAATATTGAAATTTGAAACTTCCACATCATTGCATTCTGTTTTTATTCACAATTTGCACAGTGTCCCAACTTTTTTTGGAATCGGGTTTGTAAATAAAATAAAAGATTAGTTTGCTTATCCTTTTATTAAAAAAAAAAAAATTCGTAACAGTATTGAGAAGGACCAATGTAGTGAACTAACCCCCAGTTTCACAGACAAGGTTTAAAACCCAGACTAAAATGCATATTTGTTTTAACTGAAAGCAATTTGCACTGGCATATCTTAAAATATTAGTTAGTGCCATTGTTTTGTCTCAAGATGCACACCAGTAATACTTTATTACTAAGGCACGTTTATATGAAGCCACCTAATTGAACTATAAAGCCTAATCCTGGCTTAATCTAAGCCCCAGCTGTGAAACTGAGCCTAATAGTAGTTTATATTAAAAAAATGAAATTACTGCTTTAAAAAAACACCAATATGGGACAATGGGATACAAATTTGAACATTTTTCATGGGAAGTGCCAGGATATAATATAATTTGGCAAAAATATAATTTTTTTAAATTATTATTATTGTTGTTATAGTACTATATAAGATTTTACGCTTTATCGATATACAGTCCCTACTAATCCGTAGGCAAGGCGCCTGTGCGGTGCATTGTTGCTATGGTTACCTCAGCAATCTGTTTGCGAGTGTATATTTAGCGCCCTCTTTTCATGGTTTTAGTTTATGAAAACATTGTTTCAAAATCGCAGTTGAAAATTAATGTTAAAAAAAACTTTTGGTGGGATTAAAACCTTAACTAGAGAGGTCAATCCATAATTCGAAGCCTGATTTGGGGTGAAATATAACTTCGACATTTCGCGACAGACTTCGTTGGATTCATCCAGCTAGTTACTTAAATAGTTAAATTTATTATAAACTGTGATTCTGCAAGCGACAAATCTCCAACAGTAAATTGATGCCACGTTCTATTTATACTGACACGAAGGACAAATGCTTTGCAACGGGCGCTTTGTATTGACGCGAGCAACAACGTCGCGTCCGGTGTAGACACGGGTTACTATGGAAGCCCGTTTCCGCCACTAAATAAAAAAATAAAGAGTAATTGCGACTTTTTATCTCAGAATTCTGACTTTTTTTCTCACAATTGCGAGTTATAAAGTCAGAATTCTGAGATATAAACTCGCAATTGCGTTGTATAAAGTCACAATTCTGAGATATAAACTCGCAATTGCGTGATAGAAAGTCACAATTCTGACTTTTTTCTCACAATTGCGAGTTATAAAGTCAGAATTCTGAGATAAAAAGTCGCAATTACTCTTTTTATTTTTTTATTTAGTGGCGGAAATGGGCTTCCATAGGTTACAACCATAGACTGTAAAAAAAAAAATATGGACGTAGTGTCCGTGACGTCACCCGTATGTTTCTGAAGAGCATTTTTGAAACCTAAAGCCGGCCGCCGCCATCTTGGCAGCATCACGCTTCACTCCCCCCCAGATAACTGAAAATGGGCAAAGAGGCGGGACGTGAGTAGAGCTGAGGTGCCTGATTGCTGAGACCGTATATATATATATACCGTATATATCTATGGCTGAAACTCCGCCTAGCTCGACCACAATCCACCTGTCACTCAAGTGGCCACGCCCTTAATTATGCAGAACTTTATATAATTAACTTAATATAATTTAAATGGAGTTATAAAAATGTTTGGTCTAATGCAGTTATATTGCCCCCCATTCTATATTTTCTGGCTACGGCCCTGGGTTACAATCTACCTATTATTAATTTATATAGACAGAAATGTGTTCTTTGTTAATAAAGGACATAGATGAAATATATAGCCTACCTTTAAATATAACTATCATTTGCCATAATGATATCTAACAGTGTAATGCATCTTCCAAAAGTATACCGGAGCAGGCCTATAGTGTTATGTAATATGTGACGTCCATTGAATCCAGGTAAATTACAAGCACACACACACATCCTCAGCGCCCTACATAGGCGACAGTAAGACCCAGTGGAAGCCGCGCGCCCCGTTCAGAGAGTGACATGACAACCACGATCAACTGACGCTACACACATTCACGGCCACTCAGCGCACCTCACCAACATACATTACAGGTAATGTGAAACTCTTTCGAAAATCATGTATATCATTCGTCTCTCTAGATTGTGTGTCCGCTTTTTCCATGCCATTCCTTGCTGTTGTTGTTTCTGCCCAGATCGGCGCTCCGCTGATAGTGAACTGAAGCGCTGGAGATGCTGAAAGTGACAATGCCCGCCTCTAGAGCCGCTCCTGAATACTGGATCGATGGATCCAAGAAAGAGACCCTGGCGGACTTCTATGAGCTGGAGTCTGAATTGGGACGGTAAGTGGAATTGCAGCAGTAGCTAATGTGCAGATGAGTTTTGGGGCTGGATGTGGTGTAGGCAATGCATCTCTGAAAATAAGCAGCTTTTCAAACGCTTATCAAAGACAATATTCATTGCTTGGAACCTAATAAAATATAGGCTATACCAGAATATGAAACAGATTTAGCCTAAATTAAGCTATCACTATGTTGTGGCTGGCTGGTGACCAGATGTTGGTTTATAGTTATTAGTAACAAACTAATATTTCTAATAAGTTATTTGACAAAATATTATTTTGATCATTTTTATAGTAGTTTTAGTAACAATGTTGAATAGTTGAGCTTGTCAAACACAGTTAACACTAAAATGTGTGTAAAATTTCTTGTTGCAATTAATAAGACTAGTATCTAATCTAGCCTATCTAATAGTTGTCACTCCAAAGATTGTGGCATTTATGTATTTATTGTACATATTCATAGAAATAGAATTTAACCAAAAATTTAGCTGGCATGTTGAAATATAGGCATTGATACACTATAATGTTAGTTTATAGGTATTGATACACTTCCTCTTAAGTAAAATATGAATATTTGCTTTCTGGCAGTAATTTTGTTAACAGGGTTGAGCTTGACAGTTACAGTCAACAATACAACATTTTGTTTTTGTCTTTTTTTAACCAGGGATTTAACCAAAATGTTGCTGTTTGCTGTCACTTAGTAGTGGTCATCTAGTTTGGAAATGTTGGTTTATATGTATTTGATACATTACATTTGATACATATTTATTTTGACCTTATATTGAATTAAAAAAAAAAGATTTGTTTGCTTATCGTTTTATAAAATAATTTTGGTAACATCACTGCGCCAGACCAATGTAGTAAACACTAAAAGTTTTATTTAAAAAATGACTTTACTGCTTAAAAAAACATCACCAATTTGGGACAATGGAACACAAATTTGTCTTTTTCATTGAAAGTGCTATATTAAAAATTAGAAATACAAAATCCTGACACCACTTGAATCTGAATCTAATTCCACAGGAATACCATATGTTTTATTGTCAGGCTTTTGCTCTTCTCTGTATCTGTGTAGAGATCTGAATATTTAGGATAGTTGGATTTAACACAAATTCTCTTCTTTCTCAGGCAGGGCATTTATTGGTCATCGTCATGAATTCATATATATGAGGCAGGCATTTGCAGTCTGTTGAAATATTTCAATGAGACTCATGGGAAAAGTGACATCATTAGAAAAAACGACTCATTAGTCTAGGACAGGAGTCATTAGTCTAAACCTGAGTGGTGTTTATATTGCCACCTATTCATTTGTCACCAGGCAATAAATATAATAGGATAGGACAGCCTCAAAGTACAAAGTGTTTCCAGGACACTGTGTCTGAAACATTTGGTAGTATCGTTAAATCAGCAGAACTTCATAGTGTAGTTTGTTTAGCAGGCAATCTAGGACAAGATGCTTCCTTAACAACTATTGAAACCACTTACTTCCTTAACAACTTTTTTTATTAAAAGGGATAGTTCACCCAAAAATGAAAATTGTGTCATCATTTACTCACCCTCATGTCATTCCAAACCTGTAAGACTTTCATTCATCTTCGAAACACAAATTAAGATATTTTAATGAAATCTGAGCCATTTCTGTCCCCCCATAGACAGTCCACACAACTACCACTTTGACTCTTCAAAAATTTCATAAAAAGATCGTAAAACTAATCAATATAAATTGAGCGATTTAGTTCAAATTTTCTGAAGAAACACAATTGCTTTAGATACACTGAACAGTTTTAATTTAGGCTTTTATTCACATATAAACATTCATCAACTCACACATCATTTGCGGTAAACGGAAGCTCAAGCCTGTTCGTTTGACGTGCGAGAACCAATGAGGTTCATTCTCGTGTTACACAACACGTTTGAGCTTCCTCAAGAACCAGTGAGGTTCATTCTCGTGTTACACAGCACGTTTGCGCTTCCACAAGAATCAATGAGTTTCATTCTCCTGTGTTACACAGCACGTTTGAGCATCCGCAACAACCAATGAGATTCATTCTCCTGTGTTACACAGCACATTTGCGCTTCTGCAAAAACAAATGAGGTTTGTTCTCAAGCAGGTTCGGTTTAGCTTCTGTTTATGTTCACTGATCAATGTTTAAATTAATTCTGTTCATCATATAAAGTGATCGTGTCTCTTCAGAAAATTTGAACTAAACCGCTCAATTTATATGGATTAGATTTAGCCTGTTCGTTTGACGTGCGAGAACCAATGAGGTTCATTCTCGTGTTACGCAGCACGTTTGAGCTTCCTCAAGAACCAATGAGGTTCATTCTCGTGTTACACAGCACATTTGCGCTTCCACAAGAACCAATGAGTTTCATTCTCGTGTTACGCTGCACATTTGAACTTACGCAACAACCAATGAGGTTCATTCTCGTGTTACACAGGACATTTGAGCTTCTGCAACAACCAATGAGATTCATTCTCCTGTGTTACACAGCACGTTTGAGCATCCGCAACAACCAATGAGATTCATTCTCCTGTGTTACACAGCACATTTGCGCTTCTGCAAAAACAAATGAGGTTTGTTCTCAAGCAGGTTCGGTTTAGCTTCTGTTTATGTTCACTGATCAATGTTTAAATTCATTCTGTTCATCATATAAAGTGATCGTGTCTCTTCAGAAAATTTGAACTAAATCGCTCAATTCATATGGATTAGATTTACGATCTCTATTAACTTTTTGAAGCGCCTGTCAATGGAGGGACAGAAATCACTCAGATTTCATTAAAAATATCTTGATTTGTGTTTCGAAGATGAACGAAAGTCTTACTGGTTTGGGGAAACTTGAGGGTGAGTAACTGATGACAGAATTTTTATTTTTGGGTGAACTATCCCTTTAAATAAATAAATTCATTCAAGATATAAGGCAGTTGATTTTTTTTATATTTGAGTATTATTTATTTATGTTTATTTATGTATTTTGTAAAAACAATTGGAAAAGTGTTACTCTTGTTACTTCCATATTCATGTACCATGGTATTTACATGATACTCCACAATACACTTCTAAGAAAACAATAATATTAGCATGGTGTCAAAAAATCATGGTAAAATCATGCATGGTACTTTTTTGCGAACAGGTTTAAATGGCAGTATCATTATGGATACCATGGTATTTAGAATTTTTCAATTTTTTAAATATCGGAAATATAACATTATGTGTTTGTGCTGAACCCAAATTGTCTTGGATAATCAGATTGTGGTGTTTCAGCCTCTCTGGACTGGGCACAGCACAGTACGCAGGAGGGGGAACATTCATCGATCTGTGACGGGTGGGCCATGAATTGTTGCTGAATGCCCATAAATTGTTTGTCTCTCTGTAACAATGGCTGCCCCACACACAACACTACTATATCAGCCAAGATGAGAGTTACAGTCTGTACTTTTTAGACAATTGGAAAGACCTGGGCCACAGTCCAACAGCAAATGGACACTTATTTCCCTTAAGGGAGCATGAATATATAAATGCCTTACTGGACATATCGTATAGTAAACCAGTAATCTTCCACTGAATGAAAATATGTATCCTACAAAAACATTGTTTAGCTTTTGTTTTGTTTTCCATAACATAAAAAATGACATTTGGTGAAAATGAATAAGGCCTAATTATAAAGCTGTTGTGAGGTTTTATGGCAGATGCTGAACAATCGCAATCAAGGTGTCTAATTTGAGGAATGGAAACCCATCGCATGAACGTATTACAGCACAACACCCGCATATGGAGCTGGAACAGCCTGCGGAAGCAAGACAAATGAATTTTGCCATCTGCTGAGAGTGATGCTTATCTCCAGGCACTTAAAGATAAATTCAGTTAATGCAATTAATCTTGGAATAAAAGAATCACATGCATCTGTGCTGACGGGGGTAATATATCTGTTGATGTAATTACTTACCGGACAGCACTGAGGCACAACATTACGAATGAACCCAGATTTTTACATTTTCTGGGAAAATGCGAGTGGTTCTTGCCTGTGCAAAAATCTCTGCCAAGATGCTAGTGGTTTCCAGGGGATTGTTAGTAACATGGTAGTACATGGTACTCCAAGGTACTTCTGAAAATACCATAGCACCATGGTACTTTTTGGAACTTTTTGTGTGTGTGTGCTATTGCTAAGGTATTATGTGTGTTTTTAGCTATTTCTGTGCGGTTGTTAGGGTGTTCTGGATGGTTGTTAAGAGCGCTGCTAGCATATTATAGTTGGTTACTTATTGGTCAAAGGGCCCACTCCAAATCTTTGTGATGTTCTGGTCCCTACATAGGTCCCCGGTCCCTCCATCCATGTAATTGATTGTTTGTGATAGGATAGGATAGATCAGCCAAAAATGAAAATTTGGACCATGAAAAAAATTTTTTTAAACCAAATATTTATTCATTTTAAATTAGTTTTTAAGTTTTAGTAATTTTTATGTGCTTTATCATTTTTATTAGTTATTTGTTTTTAAAATATTTCTATATTGTATTACTTTTTATTCACTTATAGTTTTAAAAATGTAAGTTTCTTCAATTTATTTATGTTTTTTAAGCTTAATGGTCAGATTTACTAAACAGGGCAAATTAGCGTAAGAGCGCAATTCCATAAAAGCGCCGATGGGAGTGGACAGTTCTGTGCGTGATCTACTGACGAGTATTTCCATAATGACCAGCGCAATTTACCCGTTAGCGCCTGGTTTAAGACGCGCTTTTTTGTGCGGTAAATAATGGCGCAAACACCAGTACATTGACGAGCGAAAACCTTAGTAAATCACCTCGCATGATTCATTTAAATACTCTCCTCCCATAAATTTTGCGCCTGAAAGGGAAACTCCTACAAATGCATATGCAATAAGGTCAGCCACAAAAATAACCCTGTCCACGCCTTTTCAGCACTAATTTATCACTGCGTGTCTTTAGTAAATCCTGACAGCAGTTTTTTAACGCCAAAAGAGGGTTTGAGCTGGTGCAAGCTGTTAGTAAATCTGGCCCTAAGTATTTTATTTTATTTCAATTGCCAAAAACTATTTTTAATAGTTTAAGTTTTAGTTTAACAACACTGCATTGCAATGGTGAACATGAGTACAACATGATCCTGGATCAACATCTTTATTAATTCTGCACTGTATGAAATTTTTTTTTTCATTTTTAAGTACAGTCAACTTAGATGTTTAAGTAATTTCAACTTAAATTACATTAAACTCACTAAAAAAATTATCTTGATAATTTAATTTAAGTTGATAATTGATGAATTATTTTGATGAGTTAAAGCAATGTAAAAACATATGTTGTCATAACTTATTGATCATATAATTATTTTTTTACAGTGGAACAACATTCCAATCAGCCAGTCAGATTTGAAGGACAAGTTTACAGTTTATGTCAAATTTAGGCTTACAACAATACAATAATTTCCCTCTGATTTTAGGGAAAAGTTTTGGGTAAGGGGGTAGGGATAGGGTTAGGGCTAAATTTTTTAGACAGGAATGTTTCCTGTCAAAATCACAGCGACTGCATTGCAACCCACTTGACTTGCATTCATTTTATGGACAAAAAAACACTGATATAAATATCTTATTTTGTGTGCGACAGGATAAAGAAATACAGCATACGTTTGGAATAACGTGAGGGTGAGTAAATTATGATAGATATTTCTGGGTGAACTATTCCTTTAGTAATATTTGTGCTTTGGATCTAGATCTAAGAGGGATCTCAAACAAAGAATGCCATGAATAGAGGTTTAAAGAAGTTCATACATTAGCATTATCAGCTCACAGTTGGCCATGTGCATAGATGCTGGACTCTTGTAAATGGGGCCAGATGCAAACCGCACAGGTCCTAAAGAAGGCAGAGCGAGCTGAATAATGAAGCCTACCACACTCCCCGGAGAGCTACTCTTCCTCCCTCTCACACTCACACTCACTCTCTCTCTCAGTCTCTGCTGTGATTATATAATGCTTGGAAAGTAGAAAACAGAAACAGGAGCAGCTTGTGTAACATACACTTCCACACTGACTGAGTGCACAGGAAAGCTACTGTTAAGAATCCACGTGATGGATGTGGTTACAGTAAGAGAGCCACATTCATCCAAAACATTATTTACAGTTATATGCTATGAGCACTAACGTTAGATCAAGATTACATTAATCCACACAATATATTTTATGATTGCAAACCTTTTGCATGGACTTGAAATTCAACTGTAGACCAAAATTTTTAAATTTATAAAATGTATAGAATAAAATTGAAACAGTCTTATTTAAGCAATAAGGTTTCAGTGGTTTTGCTATATTATAATATAGCCCTGGCTATGTGTTGTATTTTAGACTGACTGGAATGATGTATTGAACAATCAGCATTCAGGATTGGAACTATTTATAATTAAAAAATGGTCATCACATGCCTTTTTTTTTAATCAAATGTATTTTATTGTTTAAATTTAAATATATTTAATATTAATGAAATATATTTTTTATTATGGATTATTTCATATGTTTTTATTAATACTGTATATTTTAACTTTTTAATATGTTTCTTGAGGTTCACGTTGTTAGTGAAGTGGGGGTCATGTATTTGCAAAACTTGATTATTTTCCACCCTCATTTGAGTTTTGGTACTGTGCCTCTTAAAAGGAATAGTTCATCCAAAAATGAATATTATTCTTTCTGTATATGACTTTCTTCTTTCAGCCGAACACATAATCAGAGTTATATTAAATAATATTCTGGCTCTGCCTGGCTTTGTAATGGCATTGAATAGTGTCTGAGTTTTTGAAGCCCAAAAAAGTGCATCCATCATCCATTATAAAAGTAATGCATACGACTCCAGTGGGTTAATAAATGCCTTCTGAAACGAAGCGATAGGTTTTTGTAAGAAAAATATCCATATTCAAAACTTTATAAATTATAATCACTGGCTTCCAGCAATGGCCGTACGCACATTCACGAGAGAGTCAAGCTCCGGCAGAAGGGTGTTTGGTTTTTTTGTCTCTGCAAATATTGATATGTGATTAATTGCACTTAATTAGATTATTTAGTCAGCATAGCATGTTCTTAATTTGATTTAAAAATAAATTGATTGACAGCCACAATTGTTACTCAATATAACATTTGTTTACTTTAGCATTTGTTTACTTTTAACCCAAGACCAATAAGGGACACCAGAAAATGTATTTATTGCTATTTTCCATGTTATTAGGATGGAAATATAAAGCCTCACGTGGGAAAACTACTGCCTGACACTGTCCCTTCCTTCTGCCATAGAAAGTGTTGACAGAAATTGTCTGAAAAAAAAAAATCCATGTATTGTTGACATAAAACTGAATTCAATGTAGCTGACTAAATGATTGAATATAAACTTTCATTTAAGAGTATTAAGTATTGAATTGCGTTTTGAACTGATTTGAACTGATTGAACTGATTATTGAACTGAACAGGCCACAAAGTATAAAGTCTATAGACCACAAAGTCTATTTTTATACCCCTAAAAGGGCAACGTATCCCCTGATATACAAACATTTACAGACAGATTAAGAAAAATTTAAAAATCAAATTTCAACATTAACATAATAAGCTAACGCTTAACAACAACTTTTTTTAGTTTTGGCCCTCTGATTTGAATTCGAAAGACAGGGGCATTACTTGTGAAACGAGAACTGTCTTGGGTAAAATGGGACGTCTGGTCACCCTACTTCTGGAAAGTGTCATAGAGCTAGTTTTTCTCAGTCATAGCATGACTAGTTGCGCATACATGTCCGAATCCCATGTGCGAATCAGCACGTATGATTACATTTTGTAAATGATCTAAAAATGACAATCATGTCAGACACATCGACACACATGCTGTAGTGTGCTAGTCTGTGGTTCAAGTAGCCATGAGAGTAATCAGGCTGTATCATTACCTCATATGTGTTTCATAATGATCTGCCTGGTGGATGCAGTTGTTCTGCCCTGTGTGTATCTTCCATTCACAATGTGATATTATTAACGTAATGAATATTGGTTGAGTTTGAGCCGTTAATAGTGATGGAGGTTTATGACGGGAAGGACTCCCATCTGCCGGCCTGTTATAGCTTTCAAAAGGAGTGCACTAGAGTTCATTCTTTCAAAAGGCCATTTCATCTCCTTTTTCCCGGAACAGAAGTGGAAGTTAAGGCTTGGTGAATTCTGAACTAGTCTCAGCCCTTGACTCGCCTATGGACAGTTTATAGACCATACTCTACACAAAAATAGCAAGAACTTTCTTAAAACAGCAAGCTCATGTCTGATTGGCTGGCTTTTTGCAACTTCTAGAAGTCTGAGTGCGCAAGGATGCCTGTCTTTACATGCACATGAACTTTAATGACATCCCATAGGGTTTAATATGGAATTGGCCCACCCTTTGCAGCTATAACAGCTTCAGTTCTTCTGGGAAGGCTTTCCACAAGGTTTAGGAGTGTGTTTATGGAAATTTTTGACCATTCTTCTAGAAGCGTATTTGTGAGGTCAGGCACTGATGTTGGACAAGAAGGCTTGGCTCGCAGTCTCCGCTCTAATTCATCCCAAAGGTGTTCTGTCGGGTTGAGGTCAGGACTGTGCAGGCCAGTCAAGTTCCTCCACAACAAACGCTCATCAATGTCTTTATGGACCTTACTTTGTGCACTGGTGCGCAGTCATGTTGGAACAGGAAGGGGCCATCCCCAAACTGTTCCCACAAAGTTGGGAGCATGAAATTGTCCAAAATGTCTTGGTATGCTGAACCATTAAGAGTTCCTTTCACTGGAACTAAGGGGCCAAGCCCAACCCCTGAAAAAAAACCCACACCATAATCCTCCCTTTCACCAAACTTTACACTTGGCACAATGCAGTCAGGCAAGTACCGTTCTCCTGACAACCACCAAACCCAGACTCATCCATCGGATGGCCAGACAGAGAAGCGTGATTCGTCACTCCAGAGAACACATCTCCACTGCTCTAGAGTCCAGTGACGGCGTGCTTTACACCACTGCATCTGACACTTTGCATTGCACTTGGTGATGTATAGCTTGGATGCAGCTGCTCGGCCATGGAATTCCATGAAGTTCTCTACGCACTGTTCTTGAGCTAATCTGAAGGCCACATGAAGTTTGGAGGTCTATAGCTATTGACTCTGCAGAAAGTTGGCGACTTCGGCGCACTGTGCACCTCAGCATGCGCTGACCCCGCTCTGTGATTTTACATGGCCTACCACTTCGTGGCTGAGTTGCTGTTGTTCCCAATTGCTTCCACTTTGTTATAATACCACTTACAGTTGACCGTGGAATATTTAGGAGTGAGGAAATTTCACAAATGGACTTATTGCACAGGTGGCAACCTATCACGGTACCACGCTTGAATTCACTGAGCTCCTGAGAGCGACCCATTCTTTCACAAATGTTTGTAGAAGCAGTCTGCATGCCTAGGTGCTTGATTTTATACACCTTTGTCCATGGATGTGATTGGAACACCTGAATTCAATGATTTGGAGAATATACTTATATTTGGCCAAATACTTTTGGCAATATAGTGCTTTTCACCACAGGGGTCTTTAAAGGTACACTATGTAAGTTTTGGCCCACTTACAAAGCATGTAGAAGTCTGTAATTTGTATCATAGGTACTCTTCAACTGTGAGTGACGGAATCTCAAACAAAAATCCAGAAAATCACATTGTATGATTTTTAAGTAATTAATTTGCATTTTATTGCATGACATAAGTATTTGATACATCAGAAAAGCAGAACTTAATATTTGGTACAGAAACCTTTGTTTGCAATTACAGAGATCATACATTTCCTGTAGTTCTTGGCCAGGTTTGCACACACTGCAGCAGAGATTTTGGCCCACTCCTCCATACAGACCTTCTCCAGATCCTTCAGGTTTCGGGGCTGTCGCTGCGCAATACGGACTTTCAGCTCCCTCCAAAGATTTTCTATTGGGTTCAGGTCTGGAGACTGGCTAGGCCACTCCAGGACCTTGAGATGCTTCTTACAGAGCCACTCCTTAGTTGCCCTGGCTGTGTGTTTCGGGTCGTTGTCGTGCTGGAAGACCCAGCCATGACCCATCTTCAATGCTCTTACTGAGGGAAGGAGGTTGTTGGCCAAGATCTCGCGATACATGGCCCCATCCATCCTCCCCTCAATACGGGGCAGTCGTCCTGTCCCCATTGCAGAAAAGCATCCCAAAGAATGATGTTTCCACCTCCATGCTTCACGGTTGGGATGGTGTTCTTGGGGTTATACTCATCCTTCTTCTTCCTCCAAACACGGCGAGTGGAGTTTAGACCAAAAAGCTCTATTTTTGTCTCATCAGACCACATGACCTTCTCCCATTCCTCCTCTGGATCATCCAGATGGTCATTGGCAAGCTTCAGACGGGCCTGGACATGCTCTGGCTTGAGCAGGGGGACCTTGCATGCGCTGCAGGATTTTAATCCATGACGGCATAGTGTGTTACTAATGGTTTTCTTTGAGACTGTGGTCCCTGCTCTCTTCAGGTCATTGACCAGGTCCTGCCGTGTAGTTCTGGGCTGATCCCTCACCTTCCTCATGATCATTGATGCCCCACGAGGTGAGATCTTGCATGGTGCCCCAGACCGAGGGAGATTGACCGTCATCTTGAACTTCTTCCATTTTCTAATAATTGCGCCAACAGTTGTTGCCTTCTCACCAAGCTGCTTGCCTATTGTCCTGTAGCCCATCCCAGCCTTGTGCAGGTCTACAATTTTATCCCTGATGTCCTTACACAGCTCTCTGGTCTTGGCCATTGTGGAGAGGTTGGAGTCTGTTTGATTGAGTGTGTGGACAGGTGTCTTTTATACAGGTAACGAGTTCAAACAGGTGCAGTTAATACAGGTAATGAGTGGAGAACAGGAGGGCTTCTTAAAGAAAAACTAACAGGTCTGTGAGAGCCGGAATTCTTACTGGTTGGTAGGTGATCAAATACTTACGTCATGCAATAAAATGCAAATCAATTACTTAAAAATCATACAATGTGATTTTCTGGATTTTTGTTTTAGATTTCGTCACTCAAAGTTGAAGAGTACCTATGATAAAAATTACAGACTTCTACATGCTTTGTAAGTAGGCAAACCTGCAAAATCGGCAGTGTATCAAATACTTGTTCTCCCCACTGTACATTTTGTAAATACTGAACAAAAAAGGTTACCCAGCAAGCAATTTTGCATTTAAAAAAACATAGCCCTGACGTCTAGGCTAAAACAAGGCAAAATTTGGGCTGTCAGTGAAAATTGAATAGACGTCTAACCATAGCCCAAGAATAAACTAGTCATCTAGAACATGAACATGTCAAAGAAATTAAACCAAACACCTTGTAATCACTGTTTACTTTGCTTACATGATGGAATATCATATATCTCGCAAGTTATTTTGGCAAAAATGACATGTAACCAAATTCAGGGTTATTTTGGCTAGAAGTGGGTTACTCATAGCCGGACTATATCGGGTCTATAGTTAACCGAGACGGTGAAATGATGGCTATTGCTTGCTGGGTACACAGTGTAACTTTAAATATATTTGTAATTATACATTTGTAATGTAATTTAGCACATTTAAAATATATTAACTTTAAATTTAAATATATTAAACACTACAGTTAAAATTATAATCAAGTACTTTACATGTGCTTTAGTATGTTAGTCAGCACATCAAAATATGTGTACTTAAACATGACAAAAGATTATTAAAACAATGATTTAAATGTAAAGTAAAACTTTTAATGTAAAATGATACACATTTACAAGTGTACATAAGTGTGTTAAGAAACAGTCATGGAAGTTTATTCTCTTTAATTATAAGTAATAAGTAATTACTTAAGTGGCCTTTTATTTCATTAATATTATATAATCTGCAAATACAGTCTTTTTATATGCTTTAAAGGTTTGAAGGACACTATAAGTGCATATTTAGAACAATTAAGCACACTTCTTTTTCACAAGGGGAGAATAGCACAAAACAAACTTCACTGGTGATAATGCTATAGGCAGTTGTCAGGCGTGTATGTTCTTCTAGGTTTTGTGCTAGTAGTGACCGCCACAAAATAACCTTTTTTTATTTAGTTGTAAACTGCATTTTCTAAATTAGCTCTTGCTCCTGGAAAACTCCATCTAATCACCATACAATGCAATGCCTCTAATCCCGTGCAAGTGCTTAATCAAACAATGCTAAATAGTCCAGTTGGGAGTTAATGAGATGGAAATCCCTGTAGCATTTCATTCCAAGGATTGAATGCTACAATAGAATGAGGTTGACTTCATTAATAGAGACGGAGTGACTTGTCAGTGGAGGATTTGTTAAAATCTCAACTAATCGTTTATTCTGTCATAAAGATAAGATGATTTTGCATGGAGTTGAAACTAAATGTGCTCTCAAAACCTCTTCTCTAAAACAGTTTTTCACACTTGAGATTTTTAACCTGGGATTAACATAATCCTGGATTATCTTGTTCTAATAAAAGTCAACATAATGAAATTGGACCCTATTCAACTTTATATATATATATATATATATATATATATATTTTTTTTTTTTTTTTTTTTTTAAATATTCAAAAAATTATTAATCTTTCACCAAAATGTAACCCTGTTTTATTTCTGAAGAAACTTTCTTTTACTGCAGGAAATAATGTTAACTAACAGGTAAATAACTCTAATATAATGGAATGAGGCAACTGTTGCAATGCAATTCAAGTATAAAGTCAACTGGTCACCAGAGATATTCTCAGGTACACAAACCTGTTGTCCTACTTTATCTGCATACATATTTGTGTTAGGGTTATGTGTGTTGTGTTAATGTGTTTTGAATGAGTCCATGACAGACACTTAGGATCTGGAAGGGAAGTGGGCAATCCATTTCCTGTCATCAACCTGCAAGCCAAGGACCCTCATTAATATAGATCCTTCTGCCATGTCCTTTTATTAACTTTTAATGATTAAATGAACTAAAGCATTATGACTCCCAATTACAGACTAAAGATCAGAGGCTTGAAAGTATTGATACTGTGTCATCTAGTCTGTTTTTATTAATTGTAGACAAAAAATTACTTATGGTCATAAAAAAGAACCCATATTTAATTATTTAAGTACTTTAAACTAAAAATAAACATTTGTAAACACATTTCAATCTACAATATTCTACCTGTAAATCAACTTCAATCAAGTTTACCCAAAAATGATAATTCTGTCATCATTTAAACACCCTCATGTTGTTCCAAACCCATAAGACTGTTGTTCATCTTTGAAACACAAATAAAGATATTTTTAATGAGATTAAGATTTCTAAGATTTCTGTCCCTCCATTGAAAGCCCATTATATCAAAACTTCAATATATATATATATATATATATATATACACTCACCTAAAGGATTATTAGGAACACCATACTAATACTGTGTTTGACCCCCTTTCGCCTTCAGAACTGCCTTAATTCTACGTGGCATTGATTCAACAAGGTTCATTCTTTAGAAATTGATAGGATAGCATCTTGCAGTTGATGGAGATTTGTGGGATGCACATCCAGGGCACGAAGCTCCCGTTCCACCACACCAAAGATGCTCTATTGGGTTGAGATCTGGTGACTGTGGGGGCCATTTTAGTACAGTGAACTCATTGTCATGTTCAAGAAACCAATTTGAAATGATTCGAGCTTTGTGACATGGTGCATTATCCTGCTGGAAGTAGCCATCAGAGGATGGATACATGGTGGTCATAAAGGGATGGACATGGTCAGAAACAATGCTCAGGTAGGCCGTGGCATTTAAACGATGCCCAATTGGCACTAAGGGGCCTAAAGTGTGCCAAGAAAACATCCCCCACACCATTACACCACCACCACCAGCCTGCACAGTGGTAACAAGGCATGATGGATCCATGTTCTCATTCTGTTTACGCCAAATTCTGACTCTACCATCTGAATGTCTCAACAGAAATCGAGACTCATCAGACCAGGCAACATTTTTCCAGTCTTCAACTGTCCAATTTTGGTGAGCTCGTGCAAATTGTAGCCTCTTTTTCCTATTTGTAGTGGAGACGAGTGGTACCCGGTGGGGTCTTCTGCTGTTGTAGCCCATCCGTCTCAAGGTTGTGCGTGTTGTGGTTTCACAAATGCTTTGCTGCATACCTCGGTTGTAACGAGTGGTTATTTCAGTCAAAGTTGCTCTTCTATCAGCTTGAATCAGTCGGCCCATTCTCCTCTGACCTCTAGCATCAACAAGGCATTTTCGCCCACAGGACTGCCGCATACTGGATGTTTTTCCCTTTTCACACCATTCTTTGTAAACTCTAGAAATGGTTGTGCGTGAAAATCCCAGTAACTGAGCAGATTGTGAAATACTCAGACCGGCCCGTCTGGCACCAACAACCATGCCACGCTCAAAATTGCTTAAATCACCTTTCTTTCCCATTCTGACATTCAGTTTGGAGTTCAGGAGATTGTCTTGACCAGGACCACACCCCTAAATGGATTGAAGCAACTGCCATGTGATTGGTTGATTAGATAATTGCATTAATGAGAAATTGAACAGGTGTTCCTAATAATCCTTTAGGTGAGTGTATATATATATATATATATATATATATAAAGTTCAAAGAGATCATAAAATAAATCCATATGATTTGAAACTAATACATGGATTAGTTTACAATAAATCCAAGTTATTTTACATTTTTTTCCCCTTATCTTTATTACTTAAATCTATTTTAAATTATTTAATTTCAATTATTATGTAAATATTTATTTAAATTATTTAACTCTTTATTTAATTTCAATTATTGAAATAATTGAAATAAAAAATTTAATTATTTCAATAATAATTGAAAACTGATAAAAGATTTTTAATTTTGGGGTGAACTATGCCTTTAATGGAAATTTTCTGACTATGTAAGTCTTTAGGACTGTTAAATATTAAAGTGAATTATAAACTAATATTAAACTGTTACCTGTAACCTGAAATTGTTACATTTTAAAATAATTAGTTGATTATTTACTTTAAGCCCCTGCTAAGGATCCAGAGTGTGTCTAAACAGGGTTTTTTATGCACCGAGGTAATTGCCAGCTGATGTTGGTATGGATTCTTTCAAATGTGGTTATATAACCAACTGAAATCAATATTTTTGGGACCTGGGGATTATGTGGAGCAGATTGGAGCCGTAAACCGGTTGCTAAACTCGCCTGATGTCTATTCACATGTACAGTCAGTGGGAGGGCACAGTCAGCATAGATAGAGAGAGAGAGAGAGAGAGAGAGAGAGAGAGAGAGAGAGAGAGAGAGAGAGAGAGAGAGAGAGAGAGAGAGAGAGAGAGAGAGAGAGAGAGAGAGAGAGAGAGAGAGAGAGAGAGAGAGGGAGGAGGGGCTCTATAGCTGTGTGGATCTGGCACCGGTCACCTAATGAGTACCCAGATGTTAGTTCTCGGACACTGAGGTGGCCTCTGCACTTTAATTGCATTAGCCAAGCTGTCCACCCAAATTTCATTTATTTGTACACTGGACACTTTCCAGCTGAGATGCTTGTTTGTAACTGCTGGCTGATTCTTGCTTCCAACATATTGTGCTGGTCCTGTGCCAGCAAAATACCGTAGTAAGAGATATGATTATGAAGAAGATATTAAGAGATTGAAAGCTCACAAAGCTAAACAACAACTAGATGTTTATGTCTATTTTTTGTGCATTGCTATGAGGACGCTACGGTGTTGTGGGTGCTTGCCAGGGCATCACTGCACATTTTCTAGGATGTTCTAGGTGTGTTTCTGAGTGATTGTTAAGCGATTGTATCCTGGCATAGGTTAAAAGAACCCACTTCCTCTAACAAGATTAAACGGTACTTGCCTGACTGCATTGTGCCAAGTGTAAAGTTTGGTGGAGGGGGGATTATGGTGTGGGGTTGTTTTTCAGGGGTTGTCTTGGCCCCTTAGTTCCAGTGAAAGGAACTCTTAATGCTTCAGCATACCAAGACATTTTGGACAATTTCCTGCTCCCAACTTTGTGGGAACAGTTTGGGGATGGCCCCTTCCTATTCCAACATGACTGCGCACCAGTGCACAAAGTAAGGTCCATAAAGACATGGATGAGCGAGTTTGGTGTGGAGGAACTTGACTTGACAGCACAGAGTCCTGACCTCAACCCGATAGAACACCTTTGGGATGAATTAGAGCAGAGACTGCGAGCCAGGCCTTCTCGTCCAACATCAGTGTCTGACCTTACAAATGCGCTTCTTGAAGAATGGTCAAAAATTCCCATAAACACACTCCTAAACCTTGTGGAAAGCCTTCCCAGAAGAGTTGAAGCTGTTATAGCTGCAAAGGGTGGGCCAACTCCATATTAAACCCTATGGATTAAGAATGGGATGTCATTAAAGTTCATGTGTATGTAAAGGCAGGCGTCTCAAAACTTTTGGCAATATAGTGTATTTTAAACCTGAAAGATTTGTTTATTTTTCAGTTTATGTGTATCTTAATATACACTAGTTCAAAAGTTAGGAGTCAGTAAGATTTTATTATTTTTTAACATTTAACATATTTTATTATCTTTTAATACTTTTATGCAACAAGAATGCATTAATGCATTAAGACTTTTACACTGATATAAAATTTTTGACCTTTTATAATTATTTTTTGGGTCATCTTTTTTTTTTTTTTTAAATGATTCATTAAAGAATCCTGAAATGTATCATGGTTTAAAAAAAAAATAGTGTTTTTATCAGCGATAACAATAATGGGGTAAATGTTTCTTGAGCACCAAATCAGCATATTTGAATAATTTCTGAAAATTGGAGTAATGACTGCTGAAAATTCAGCTTTGCCATCACAGACATAAATTGCATTTTAATAATATTTAATATTATTACTGTTTACTTTTGCTGTTTAAATGCAGCTTTGGTGAGTATAAGAGACTTTATTCAAAAACATTTTAAAATCCTACTGACCCCAAACTTTTGAATGGTAGTTTATGGGGGTAAATATTAATGTATGGGATACAGCAACATTTTATGTAAATGAGTCATTTGCTATTTTTCTCTCTTGCAGGGGAGCCACATCAGTGGTGTTCCGATGCCATCAGAAAGGCACCCAGAAGCACTATGCTGTGAAAATGCTGAAAAAAACAGTAAGTGCACTGACAGATTTCTCTCCACATGTTACCATGCTTTGTTTTCTTGCCTTTGTTCTGCCTCGTATAGTCAAGGAGTTTCTGGTCAGGACTTCCTTCCAGCAGCTAAGATCTTAAAGACCTCACAACTGTTATCTTCCATTTCTCTACATCACTCTGATGCATGATGGGTAATAATTGCTGTCAGCCAGTGTTGTTGTCAGAGCAGTACTCCACATACCTTACCATTTGTAACATACCATCATTTGTGCTTTCTTGCGCCTGTGTAGGGAATACTAAGGATATCTTAAGCCTCTCTAATGCATATGTAATTATATTATGATGCTATATATAAGGTGTTATGGCATTGCATTGTTAGGGTGCTGCATATAAATGTAGCGTCAAATACAGCAAGAACTAGGCCTACTAAACATGGTTGAAATGGAAAGAACAGAACAAGAATAAGAATATGAAAAGAAAGGATTTCTTTAAAATACAAGTTTTGATTGACATTACGATGAGTAAATGATGACAGAATATTACCTTTAAATGTGGAAAATTGTTTGATTTACTCTTACTCTTTTGAAGTTTTTCTCTCTGCACTTGGCTGATGTTGCTATTGCACTTTACCTGATTGTAATGGCTTCATAATTGTGCACCTTGTTCACTTTGTACTCAGGCAATAACTTGGTTGTTTTTGCAGGTTGACAAGAAGATTGTACGAACAGAGATAGGTGTATTATTGCGCCTCTCTCATCCAAATATAGTAAGTCAAAAGTGAAAAAAAGTCCACGGCCTTGTCTACTTGTGTCCTATGGCAGTTACACAGCCTAAAATATGCATAAATCTACAAAAACACTCGCTTAGATGTTCATCCTGTCTCTGCAGTACTGTCTGTGTTTGATTTAGTAAGGTCTGATTATGCAAATGTTAGTCAGACAGTATAGCTACCATAGACTACATCAGTAATTAATCATATGATGTTTTTGAATTCCTCCAGTGAAACGCTCTCTTTTTTTCATGCCATTTTCTGTCAGATCAAACTGAAGGAGATCTTTGAGACCCCTGCGGAGATCAGTCTCGTGTTAGAACTTGTTACCGGCGGAGAATTATTTGACAGGTCAGTTCACCATGGGGGTAAAGTGCTACAAGCTAATAATGGCTGATTAAGCTGTGAACTGCATGCTGTTCATCGACACTTTTTCCGAGGACTATAATTAATGGTGTTTGCTAAGGCAAGCATCACTATTTCTGTTGCTCATACTTAGAGTTAGGGCTTTTTTGTAAGCACTAACTTGTTTGTGCTGCAGATATTATACCTTGTTGAGGAGAGGTCTGTTAATTATTATATGTACACCGATCAGGCATAACATTATGACCACTGACAGGTGAAGTGAATAACACTGATTATCTCTTCATCACGGCACTTGTTAGTTGGTGGGATATATTATGCAGCAAGTGAACATTTTGTCCTCAAAGTTGATGTGTTAGAAGCAGGAAAAATGGGCAAGCGTAAGGATTTGAGTGAGTTTGACACAGGCCAAATTGTGATGGCTAGACGACTGGGTCAGAGCATCTCCAAAACTGCAGCTCTTGTGGGGTGTTCCCGGTCTGCAGTGATCAGTATCTATCAAAAGTGATCCAAGAAAGGAACAGTGGTAAACCGGCGACAGGGTCAAGGCTCACTGATGCACGTGGGGAGCGAAGGCTGGCCCGTGTGGTCTGATCAAACAGACGAGCTACTGTAGCTCAAATTGCTTAAGAAGTTAATGCTGGTTCTGATGGAAAGATGTCACTGAATACACAGTGCATCACAGTTTGTTGCGTATGGGGCTGCATAGGCGCAGACCAGTCAGGGTGCCCATGCTGACCCGTCCACCGCCGAAAGCGTCAACAGTGGGCACGTGAGCATCAGGACTTAAAGGATCTGCTGCTAACATCTTGGTGCCAGATACCACAGCACATCTTCAGGGGTCTAGTGGAGTCCATGCCTTGATGGGTCAGGGCTGTTTTGGCAGCAAAAGGGGGACCAACACAATATTAGGAAGGTGATCATAATGTTATGCCTGATCGGTGTATATATCTATATCTATATCTCTATATATCTATATCTATATCTATGTATATATATATATATATATATATATATATATTTATAAAATGATATATACAAAAATAAAAAAAAATATATAAAATTTAATTTTATCATAGATAAAATGATATACATTTTAATTTAAGTGATTTTTAAATCATATATTTAATCATATATCACTATTGAATTTTTGGGGGGCGGGGGGTTTGCATTACAGTAAAGGTATGTATGTTCCATTAAAAAAAAAAATAGTGTCATAAAAATAATACTTAAATGCAAACAATGTAATACTCTTCAAAAAATAGAATTATTTATTTTTATAACAATTTTTTTTGTAAAAAAAAATAGGTAACACTTTATTTTGATGGTCCCTTTTGAACATTCTGTTGACTATAAGTAACTTTGCTACTACATGTCAACTAACTCTCATTAGAATATTAGTAGACTGTCTGCTTAATATCTGCTAACTCTTTATTGTGATGTCCTTCAACAGACGTTCTACTGACTATAAGTAACTTTGCAAGTACATGTCGACTTATTCTAACCCTACCTGTCTACTAATACTCTACTAATACTCTAATGAGAGTTAGTAAACATGTAAGTGCAACGTTACTTATAGTCAACAGAATGTTCAAAAGGGACCATCAAAATAAAGTGAAACCAAAAAATAATAAAAGTATATAAAAGCATAAAAAGTATATTAAAAGTAAAATAGGGCTAGTGGGACCTGCGTAGCAACATGCGAAAAAAACACTCACACTGAAAAAGTGGTAACCTTGTTAATATTTAAATGAATGGGTTTTTTCAAGTAAAAAATATTGTTTAACATCACTGAAACAACCTAAATTATTTTATACCAACAAAACTAGGGGGTTAAATCAGGTAGAAATATTACCACTTTTTACAGTGCAGAAAACTTTAGCAGTGGCACATAAGCTGTAGCACTATAGCAATGCCCTGGCAATCAGATGTTCTACAGAAAATGTCAAAATCTAGTTGGTCTAGTGAAAGGCTTCTAGTAAAAACTGTAAGACCTGAATTTACCTTCATCATCTGTTGCAAAATAACAGGTGCATGTCTGCAGTCATGAACTAATAACATAGCCGAATAACTATTTAATAGAGGAACACCTTTGACTGTGAAACCCACTGATTTTACTGTTATTCAATCCATTTTATCCTCATTCAGGATTATCTTATTTCCCGTTTCCATACAGCTGTCAACATGAGTCATTTAAAAGAAAAGCCTCTACTTAAGAACAATCGATAGAAACGTCTCCATTCATTTTGTGTGCTGAGGTGTGGTTGACTCACACTAAGGCTGGAAAATAATGAAGTGAAAATTGGGAAAAAAGAGTCAGTCAGCTTTTTTATGCTCAATATGGAGTTACACTGGAGACCAAATGGTGCCTTCCGTTTTTCAGGGTGGTGGAGAAGGGCTACTACAGCGAACGAGACGCTGCTGATGCAGTTAAACAAGTGCTCGAGGCAGTCGCGGTGAGTGTCTTTCATTTCCTGTCTGAAAGTGATTTTCTTCTACTGGTTTTTTTCTTTCCTGTACTACTGAATCCGTTACACCAGTTGTTCTCAATTGGCTTTGCTTCAGGACTTTAGGATTTTACATTAGACATTGTGTGGCAACCCAACAAAGTACCAAAATTGTTTGACATTAATATTGCTCTGAAGCATATACTGTAGGCCCAACAGTGCTGAAAATTATTAAAAAGACATGGCTGAATAAGAGCAGCAGCAGAGGTGTGATTTATCAGCCTAACACAGGAAACAAACAATGGGCCAAATATTGTATTATAGCCTGCTGAACATGAGAAATGCGCAGCCACTAAATTCATATCAAGAAGATTTCAGTAAGAGATTTCAGATTTCAGTAAACTGTGAAAACTGTTTATTCTTGTTACAGCCCATATTTTTATAATTTTGTGTGTGTGTGTGTGTGTGTGTAGTTTTTCCACGGTTTTTGAGAATCGGAGCATGCGATGCAACCTGTCCGTGTTGGCATCTACCTAATTTGGCTAGCATGTACTAAATGACAGATGATACTGTAGGATAGTTTGGATGACCTCACCAAGAAAAAGTATGGTAAACGTTTTCTCCCTTTTACAGCCAATTTCTTTAACCATCTTGCAAGGATACCAGAAAGAACCATGACTCCATACCATCCACAAAATTTATTTTTTATTATTGTTAACTCAAACTAAGGGCCAGATTTACTAACAGCTTGCGCCTGCGCAAACCCTCTTTTGACGTTAAAAAACTACTGTCAGGATTTACTAAAGACACGCAGTGATAAATTAGTGTTGAAAAGGCATGGACAGAGTTATTTTTGTGGCTGACCTTATTGCATATGCATTTGTAGGAGTTTCCCTTTCAGGCGCAAAATTTATGGGAGGAGAGTATTTAAATGAATCATGCGAGGTGATTTACAAAGGGTTGTGCTCGTCAATTTACTGGTGTTTGCGCATTATTTACCGCCCAAAAAAAACGTGTCTTAAACCAGACGCTAACAGGTAGAATGCGCTGGTCATTATGGAAATGATCCGGCTGTGTCTGTGTTCTTTAATTTGCGCGTCGTCCGTAGATCATGCTCAGAACTGTCCACTCCCATCGGCGCATTTATGGAATTGCGCTCTCACGCTAATTTGCCCTGTTTAGTAAATCTGGCCCTAAAACTATTAAAACATTTTTGTTAATTTAAATAAAGCTGACATAAAATAAAATAAAATAAAAGATGAAAAATCTTGCTAAATGAAATTTAGAAATATTGCCTTGGCAACTATAACTAAATTACAAACTGGAAATAAATAAAAACTACAACTGCAGCAATATTTAACACCACTTACTAACCTAAAAATATAACACAATACATAAATATAAATGCTATTTACATTTTTTAACTAAAATGTTTATCATGAACATTAATGAATGACTTACTTCTTTACATTATAATTTCTTTCCTGGTGCACATGGCAAATAGTAAATAATTTTGAAGAATTTTTACACAGCTCTTTTACATATAGAGCAATAGTTTAATATCACTAAAGTTCAATACATCAATCCATATAACACAATGCTTTGGTATGGTTTAGAAGACTTAGAATGTAGTGCAGAATGTGAACTGTTTTTATGGAGCATTTCTGGTTATAGTATTTGTCCCTTCAGGAGCTTGAGTTATTTTTGTGGCTGACCTTATTGCATATGCATTTGTAGGAGTTTCCCTTTCAGGCGCAAAATTTATGGGAGGAGAGTATTTAAATGAATCATGCGAGGTGATTTACAAAGGTTTGTGCTCGTCAATTTACTGGTGTTTGCGCCATTATTTACCGCCCAAAAAAAGCGCGTCTTAAACCAGATGCTAACAGGTAGAATGCTCTGGTCATTATGGAAATGATCCGGCTGTGTCTGTGTTCTTTAATTTGCGCGTTGTCAGTAGATCATTTGTTTGTTATTATTCATAATAATGTAAAAATTCTTATGATGATGAAAAATGCAGTAAAAACAGTAATATTGTGAACTATTATTATAATTTTAAATATTTTTTTATATATTGTAAAATGTATTCCTGTGATCAAAGCTGAATTTTCAGCATCATTACTCCAGTCTTCAGTGTCACATGATTTGCTGCTCAAGAAACATTTCTGATTATCAATGTTAAAAACATACACAGTTTCCACAACAATATTAATATGCAAAAACAGTTTTCAGCATTCATAATAATAAGAACAATTATTAATAATTGAGCACAAATAATAACTGATAATATTTAAGCATCAAATCAGCATATTAGAATAATTTCTGAAGGATCATGTCACACTAAAGACTGGAGTAATTATGCTGAAAATTCAGCTTTGATCACAGAAATAAATATATTTTTTTTAAATATATCAAAATGCAAGACAGTCATTTTAAAGTGTAATATTTCAGAATATTGGTGTTTTTACTGTATTTTTGATCAAATAAATTCAGCCGCCTTCTTTCCAAAACCTTAAAAAAAGTCTTAATTATTTCAAACTTTTGAGCGGCAGTGTATACTGTATAGCTATATATAAAATAATGCATGTGAAATAATTTGCAAATTATTTTTTGTTTTAATATATGACACTTTCCTAATCACAGGACTTGAAAGTGAAAGTCGTCAGATTTACCATGTTCTAGTGTAAGTTTGAGAATGATATTTTGAGTTTTATGAATTTCCTTCTACAAGTGAAATTACTGAAGAAAGCCTGGAAACAGATATACAAACATTCACTCTTATCTATTTTCTGATATACTGAAAACTGGTACATTAATTTTTCTTTATTGTGTGAAGAATAACGTAAATGGCATTAAAATCCGAGAAATTCAAAAAGTAGTTTGCATCCCTGGAAATTAATGTCGGTCGTTTAACATGTTTTTATCGTAAACAGTTGGCAAATATTGCTGTATTGTCTCGCCATGTTCACGAGCACCCACACTCGCCTTCTGACTGTCTCCAGCTAGAGCCAGCTACAGGGCCAGAAGTGGGGGTTGAACGCTCCGTGGCAACCATTGCAGCAAGAGAGCGGCCGATGGCACAAGCCGCATGTGTCTGGAGACACCCCCTCTCTTAGATCCGAGTTCTTCAGTAAGTCGGCCTGATACGCTTACAACACCGCCGTGATGCCGTGATGTAAACCGGCATGGCTTAGAGATCAGGACTGGAGTCTTCAGTGAGGATGCCATGCCAAGGGAGAGATAACTCGCAAGAGTCTCTTCAACCTGGGGCAATCCCACATACCCATGCTCAGCCAACCCCTTAAAATTTACATAGCTCGAATGAAGAAAGGCAAACAAATGTGCTGAGTATGGTTTCCTCCAGGATATCGACACTTCCTCATGGAGATCTGGAAGAAATGGAAGGCTCACGTGAGGAAAATGATTATGACCCTCGAGGAAACATTCGTCTAGTCTGCCTGGAGCAGATTCCTCTTTATTCACCAAAAAAGTCTCTTGTCTTCTGCTGTCTCCTGGTCGCAGTGACTTCCCTGAGATCCCATTTTGGCTTCCTGCAAGGTAGCCGTTTCAACTCCTCAGAGAAGGGGCACGGGCAGCCACGCTTGCCTTCTGACCATGTCTGCAACAAGGGCCAGCTACAGGGCCAGAAGATGGGGTTGAAATGATCACAGTGAACACAACCAGCTCCCTCGAGAACTGCCCGTGCATGCTCCACTTCTAAACATCACCCGTAATAAAATGGGGACATGGCATTTCAAATCTCCTAAACACACTTTCTCTATCCATATCCTTTTCTTTGAAATATACAGACAGATTAGCAGTTCAGAATTCCACATGCACATCAAACAAATGGCTAAAATGTTCTCAAAAAACAAATAGAGACAGCAACCTGTGTCTGAAGGTGCTCTTCTGCCTGGAGATAGTACTATGCAGTGGGTGATAGATGTTGTCCAAGATGGACAAAAGCGTGCTGAGGGTCCTCCTCTCTGTCACAGATGTTAAAGAGTCAAGTTCTACACCCACTACGGTCTACGCTAGCGATGATCGTCTGGTAAAACATCTGCAGTAGATTCTGACAGATATTAAATGACTCCAGCCTTCTCAGGAAGTAGAGTCGACTCTGTCCCTTCCTGTAGAGGACATCTGTGTTCTTAGACCAGTCCAGTCTGTCGTCCAGCTGCAGACCTAGATATTTGTAGGTCTGGACCACCTCCACACAGACACCTTCAATGAACACAGGCAGCAGGTGGGGCCTGGGCCTCCGGAAGTCGACCACCATCTCCTTGGTTTTTGTAGTGTTGAGATGTAGGTGGTTAAAGTTACACCACTTCACAAAGTCTTCAGTTAGACTCTGATACTCCCCCTCATCTCCATTCTTAATGCACCACACAATGGCAGTGTCATCAGAAAATTTCCGCATGTGACACAAGTCAGAGTTGTACTTAAAATCTAAGGTGTACAGGGTAAACAAGACCGGGGAGATCTCTGTCCCCTGTGGTGCCCCTGTGCTGCTGACTACGGTCTCAGAAGTGCAGTCCCTCAGTTGGACGTACTGAGATCTCTCAATAAGATAGTCTGTAACCCACTTTATGAGGTATGAGTCCACACCCATCTACGTCAGTTTGTCTTTCAGTAGAAGGGGCTGGATGGTATGGAATGCGCTGGAGAAATCAAAAAACATGATTCTCACAGCGCTACTGCCCCTATCCAGGTATGAGAGAGACCGGTGGAGCAGGTAGAGGATGGCGTCCACCCTCTCCTGGTATGCAAACTGCAGAGGGTCGAGTGTGTGGCGGACCTGTGGTCTGAGGTGGTTTAACAGCAGCCGTTCCATGGTCTTCATGATGTGTGAGGTCAGGCCAACTGGCCTGAAACAATTCAGCTCCTTGGGGTGTGGCTTCTTCGGAACAGGCACGTACAAGACGTCTTCCACAGCACAGGAACCCTCCCTAAACACAGGCTCAGGTAGAATATATTTTGTAGAAGATTAGCAAGCTCCAGAGCACAGGCTTTGAGTAGTCTTGGACATACTCCGTCTAGGCCGGCCGCTTTACTGGGGCGGAGCCTCCTCAACTCCCAACTCACTTGAACTGCTGTGATGATGGGTGACGAAAGGGGGGTATTTCTCTCCCCAGATAAAACCAGGGAGAGTTGAGTGTCAGTGGCAGATGGAGGTGTGGATAATAGTGTGGGAGGAGGTAAGAGGATAATCACCTCACATCCAGTGGTGTTGGTGTTATTGGGGGGAGGCACGGGAATGGCAGCAGAACAGTCCCCATCAGCAGCAGGGGGGGCAGGGCAGTCAAACCTATTGAAGAAGTTGGCTCTCCCCACATCCCTCTCCACAAGGTTCCCACGCTTTAAGCTGACCTAGTGGGAACAACAATGTCCATACAGGAGTTCATGTAGTCAGTTATACAACTAGTGATACCCTCAATGTCCTCCCCATAAGACTCCTGCAGCATTCCCCAGTCAGTACACTGGAAACAGTCCCACAGGGCCTCCTCCGCCCCAGGAGACCACTTCCTGAAGGAACGTGTGGTGATGGGTTGCCTCACAACTTTGGGCTTGTAGTGAGGCTGGAGCAGAACCAGATTGTGGTCAGATCTCCCCAGTGGCGGCAGAGAAAGTCCTGTTTCCTCTGGTGGAACAGTCAACATACTGGCAGAAAGCAGACAGTGAGGAGTCCGGTGTGACGTGGTTAAAATCCTCAGAGATAAACATGACGGCTTCTGGGTGCTGCGTCTGCAGTCTCGCAAAGACCGAGTGGATGACGTCACGCGCGGCTTCCGTTTGTGCTCGCGGGGGGATGTAAACACAAACCGCGATGGTGTGTGAAAACTCTCTAGGCATGTAATAAGGGCGGAGACTTACAGCCAACAGCTCAATGTCCCTACTGCAGGTTGTCATCTTTACAGTAACATGCCCAGGATTACACCATCTGTTGTTAATAAACATTGCAAGCCCCCCACCTTTACGCTTCCCACATGCCTTCGTGTCTCTGTCTGCTCTGACTGTAGTGAAGCCGGGTAAAGCCATGTTAGCATCCGGGATGCTAGGGGTTAACCATGTCTCGGTGAAACACAGCAAACTGCACTCCCTGTAGATCCTCACATTCTTCACCAATGCAGTCATTTCATCGGTTTTGTTGGCCAGTGAGTTGACATTCCCTATAACCACTGACAGAACAAAGGGCTTGAATCTCCACCACTTCTCCCTGCGCCTAGCCTTTAGCTTAGCGCCTGCTCGGCATCCCCGGTACAGCTGTCTCACCTCTTGAGGTAGATGGGGAACAACAACAGCCGGTCCGGTTCACATCAATTAATTAATTAAACATTCAGTGTTTAATTTTTTAGTTTTTGATTGAGAGTCTAGGATTAAGAAAAAAATTGTCAAATTCAATTAGTATTACTTGATCTATTCCACCACTACCTCAATTACAATTACGTACAATTAATTGTATTCAGTTGTGTTGTAGGCACTAAAACAGTCCAGTACTTTATAGTCAAATACATTTTTTATGTTTGAATAATGAACATTTCTGTGCCACCTCAGACTGGTTGCTGGCCCTGCTTAAATGTATTTTCTTGGTTTGAAATATATGGAGGGCAAAAAAAAAAAAAAAAAAAAAAAAAAAAAAAAAAAATAATAATAATAATAATAATAATAATGTTTAAAATATATGTTTGAATTTTTTTTTTTTTTTTGGTGTATGGGCTAATCCTAACCTTATGCAACAGCGATGCATAGGTACTTCTAATAAAGAGTACTTTTTCCACCTGATTTGTGGCCAGAAAAAAATATATTTTTTGCAGTATTGGAGATTTTAATGTTCAGTGGTTTTCTGAGTCATCAAATGTACAATTATCTTCTGGCCGATGATAAAACAGAGTCTAGGAGAATCTAGTAATATCTAGAGACCAGAATCATGAAGACTTGTTAAGTAACCACCCAGAACGCATTATCAGACTTTTCAAATACCCTAGCAACCACTCCGAAAAACCTAGCAACTGGTGATACTGTGTTGTAACTCATGCATATATGTATCAGGCTTTGAGATTTTCGTCCATCAACCGTACAGTATATGCACACATTAGATCATCAGTGAAACCATTATTAGTGGAAAGAGAATCCTATTTCCAATATGAAGTCACCATAAGTGGATTTAGATTGCATTTGAGGACCACAGGAGACCATTTATCATTTTTCTTCTGGAATGGGCAAGCCATTCTACTATATTTCTCTCTCTCTCTCTCTCTCTCTCTCTCTCTCTCTCTCTCTCTCTTCCTTGTGTTTTGTTTGTTAGTTCACATATAATGAGTCTTGTCATATATACTATAATCTACCTTGTCATCTATACTGTATATCTTGTGCATACACTCTCTGTTTATATCAGTCATGGATCCATGTGCCTTATTGAGATAGGTGCCTGAATTAGAAAGTAGGCCTGTTCTTCATCTGTGTGAATGTATTTTAAAAGCATTTCCGTTTAAAGTGTGTTCTCCACCACTGGCTCTCACTTTATCAAAGATGGCGGTTGCCAAGGAGATAGTAAGAAAGTGGGCAAATTTCTCATGGGCTGGATTCAGTTGGTGGGCTGCAATAAGAGAACGCCAACTCTCTAGCTCCCACTGGGGCATAAAACGGAGCAGAGAAAAGAAAACGTGAACGCTGCAAGTCCCTTTTGAAGTGACCCGCCTTTCCAGGAAGCATTTTTTAACGTGTTATTGTGTGAAGAGTTTCACAGTGCCCCTCACAACAGCAGAATCTGTGTGTCTGTCACATCAAAGCCAGCTGGCTGTGTGGCATCCCTCTGGATCTGTGTTTTGTAGATTTCTGCCAGTCTGATTGGCTGGGATGTCCTCAGTGGCTTGGGACTTTGCAATATCATTGCAGTTTTCCTTTTGAAGTCTGGAGCTCTCGAAAAAGATGTATTTTTTACTGCTGGAATTGAGAATCTTTCTTGCTCAGAAGGTTTGAAACTAGTTGATGCCACCAAGTTACCTATCTTGTCATGTGGCAGCAATGTAGCATAATACTTGAAATGGTTGTTGTGGAATAATGCACATTCTTTCACTTACTATTTAATAAATACTGTAGGCAGCATCCACTGTATACTACTTTTGGTAACACTTTAGTTTAGGGTCCAATTTTCACTATTAACTAGTTGCTTATTAGCATGCATATTACTAGGATATTGGCTGTTTATTAGTACTTATAAAGCACATGTTAAGCACATATTAAACATCCCTTAATCCTACCAAAAACTTAACTACCTTACTTATTAATAAGCAGTAATTAGGAGTTTATTGAGGCAAAAGTTGTAGTAATTAGTTAGTTAATAGTGAGAATTGAGAAGTGTGAACAGATTTTTTTTTTTAGAATTTATAACAAAATTGTGAGATGTAAACCGAATTTTAAGAAAAAAAAGGAAGAATTGCGAGATGTAAACCGAATTCTACGAAAATAAGTAAATTGCAAGAAAAAAAAAAGTCTGAATTGCGAGATATAGACTTGCAATTCTGCAAAAAAAATGACCAGATATTAACTAAAAATTGCAAGATATAAACTAAGATATAAAAAGTCTCATTTCCAGGAAACAGACTTCTGGTATTCTAAGCAGTATACGTAACTTATGTTTAATTCAAACACAGCCATTATATTTGCTATTCAATTCGATGCCTCAAAGGGATAGATCACCACTAAATGCAAGTAGTGCCATCATTTACTCACACTCCAAATGATGTCCATGTGACTTTATTTCCTGTTACACAAAATAAGTATGGAGTGTCTATTTACACTAAGTGCAAATAGCCTGCCTTATTGGCAGAGGCTTTTTACACTAACTCCGCCCACTGAACACTAGGGGTGTAACAATATATCGTGTCACAATATATCGCAATACAAAAACGCAACAATATGTATCGTGGATAATGACAATCTGTATTGTGTATAGTTCACCCAAAATGAAAATTACTGTGTGAGAAAAAATTCAAGTTTACAGAGTTTTAGTGTCAGTACTACAATAAACTACTATATATAAATGTTGAATATAATGTATAATAATGCAGTGGGGGAATATTTGTGGGTCCTGATAATGCCAAATGTCTTATGTTACCAGTAAAAAGTGGCCTACAAAATATAGTGCAAACATATTCGTCTAAAAAAGTTTTTTTTTTAGCTTCAGAATCATGAATATTTTTATTCTGGTGTCACCATTGTCCTGCGCATTAGGCTAGCCTATTCATTTCCACCCCCAATGTAATACCAAATTTAGAATTTTAATCAGTACATAATACATTTTTTGTTAACCTTTTACTATATGTCTTGGAGTATCACAATAATATCGTATCGTGAGTTCAGTATAGTGATATGTATCGAATCGTGACATGAGGGTCTCGTTACACCCCTAGTAAACACTGTAGTGCAATCCAACATTATAGTATTTAAGCATCCCGACTTTTGCTAGATTCACACAGAGATGAAATAATCACCTTGGGTAAAACTGTTATTTGAAAAGAGTCGAGGCTAATTCACACTGCATCGACAGATTTCGACCAGCGGCGACAATTACCAGATTACATTATGTCACTTCTCACACATTCCGCGACCCAACAAATGCAGATTGAACATGTTTAGTTGGCGAAAACAAGTGCTGACCAATGCTAACAGATGGATCCAACAAAACCAGATATCTGTTGCTGTTGGTCGACATCTGTCGGTGAAGTGTAAATTAGCCATTACAAAGACAGTAACTTAAAGGTTCAGTGTGTAGTATTTATGAGGATCTATTGACAGAAATGCAATATAATATACATAACTATGTTTTCAGTGGTGTATAAAGACCTTACATAATGAACCGTTATGTTTTTATTACCTTAGATTGAGCCATTTCTATCTCCATACACCGTGGGTCACCTTACAGTGAAATGTTTTCTGTACACTGTCATGTTTCTACAGTAGCCCTAAACGGACAAACTTCTCTACAGAGCGCTAGTCACTCTCTGCTCTCTCCAACGACGACATTTTTGTCCTGTGTCGGTCCCCGTAGCTTCTCTATGTGCTTCGAAAGGGAGGGTTGAGCGTTGGACAGTTGCAATTCACAAGCTCACCGCTAGATGCCGCTAAATTTCACACACTGCACCTTTAAAAAGTTTGAAAACAGTCATTATTTTGCAGTTCCATTTGGAGCCACTAGTGGCACTGAAATAACACACTTCACCTTTAACTGTGTAGACCTACATAACAAGGCTAGTTACTAAAATAATCTTGGTGTGGGGACACAGATGGCAGCAGTGGCAAGCTAGAGACCTCCTGCTCTTGTCAGATGAGAGGAGGAAGAGAAGGCGAGAGATGATGTACTTTATGTGTGTCAGCTCCACTGAGTTTTAAACAGGATGGTAGTATTCCCCTCGGACCCCACTAAAAGATAACACTCCTTCATGTCACCATAATAATTGGTGTTGGGAAGCTGGCACACTGCACTGCTCCTCCACTGAGGAATCATTCTGCGGCTCGACTGCAAACAAACCAGTTGGAATGCTTTTACACTGGGGACTGTGGTGACTCTGCCTTTATATGGGCAGTCGTGCATACTAGTTTGACAGTTAAGAGAAGGCTTGATTTCCCCATGTGAATTATGTATGGGAGAGCACTTAAACCTGACAATCCATGTTTAGAGGTGACAGATATGTTGTGGGTCTATAATGGACCTTTTGGGAACTTTAGAACTTTAGTTTAGCATTGTTTACTTGCAAACCAAAGTAAATAATCCAAATAATGCATTGTGATTTGTTGCCAGGGTGTTGCTACGCTGTTGCTAAGATGTTCTAAGTTCCTAATAGAGTGCAACAGTCCCTGTCCACTTTTTCAGCAGCCTTGTTTTCGGAATAATTTTTCCCATATGGATTTAAAAAAAAGTCTTTGTGAAATAGTTATAAGCTATGAACCAAACCAAGCTATGAGGTGAATCACAAAATTACAAACTTTGATTTGAAACAAAAAGGTATTTGAAAATCAGACAAAAAGGCAAAGGTACAAGACTGTGTACTTAACGGCTTTAATGAGGAAAAGAACTACATGAAGCACTACAAATGACATAATCGAAACAAAAACGATGGATAAAAACTATTGATTTAAATGTGGATTATATATATGTTATAAGCAGTTTTAAGCAGCTATTCGTTATTCAGTTCAATGTTGATTCAATTCAGATCAATAATAGTGTCGATGTTGCAAAGTTCATAAATTATAAAACAGAGGACATAGGGCCCTATTTTAACGATCTAAGCGCATTGTCTGAAGCGCATGGCACAGGTGCACTTAGGGTGTGTCCGAATCCACTTTTGCTAGTTTAACGACGGAAAAAACAGTCGGTGCGCCAGGCGCATGGTCTAAAAGGGATGCACCTATTCTCTTAATGAGTCATAGGTGTGTTTTGGGCATAACGTACAATAAACCAATCAGAGTGTCATCTCCCATTCCCTTTAAAAGTCAGTTGCACTTGCACCATGGCGGATTCGCTATTTACATTTGCGAGCGGAAAGGCTGAACGCTTCTCCAGAGAGGAATCCTTTTATTTTTAATATTTAAAAATGTTTGTGTGCTGCTGCGTCCCTGTGTGCAGAGTGTACACGTTATGCACCTGCCTATAGGCGCACATTACTAATGCGCCCTATAAATAACACAAAAAATACTGCGCTATTGACTTTAGACCAGGTTTTTGTTGGTCAATGGTGCAGTCGTTTTCAGTTGCCTCAAAATAGCAACGTGCCAACAATGCGCCTGAACACACCTCGTTTTCAGACCAGCACGCCCATGGGTGAACAGATGGGCGCGAGAGCGTTTGCTATTTAAACAACGTGGCGTTGGACGTGAAAATGATAACTGCGTCGGGCTAAAACTAGCAAAAAAACACTTGCATCACGCCTGGCGTCGCATTGCGCCGGGTGTATGATAGGCCCCATAGTGTCATCCAGTCATTCATCCAATTAAGTCACACCCAATAATGTCAGTGCAGTCAAACTGATAATATTACTGAATATTAAATGTTTTGTAAACACCAACTGAGCAAGCTAAAGGCGACATTGGCAAGGAGCCAAAACTCCATCAGGTGACAGGAGTGGAGGGGTAAATAAACCCTTTTGGTGTGATTTGCTTGTTTGGATTCTTTAATTGGTGGAGATTTGTGGAGAGTCCTGGGTAATGTAGTTTTTCATCTGGAATTCTACTGTTTAACATGATTATTTAAAAAAAAATAAGTTGAAATAATGTGGGCTGATGGCTGTAACAACAGCATATAGTATAACAACATCATAGCTCACAGTAGGTCTGTCTTTGATGATTTATATTTCCCTAAAATGAATGGAACTTTGATTCCTGGAACCTAACTGTTGCACTTTATTGCACACTCTTAGAAGAAAAGGTTCTATATAGAACCTTAAAGGGTCATGTCAGGCACTTCATATATAGAACCTTTTAGGGGTTCCATTATGGGATCATTTTATGAATTTAGCTAGCTAATAAATCATTTTTGTTGTTGTTGTTTCTGGTATTAATACCTTTCACACATCTTCTTCAGGTTGGGCATCTCTATCGTGTTCATCAGTTCCCTCGGTAGCACGTTAGATGGTTACCACGTGTTGTTTCTCTGTAACCAGGCAGACTTATGGCCCATGCTACTCTGTTTAATGAGTTTCCGTGGTAACACTCACCAAGGCACTGGCAAGTGCATCGGGCTGATTATAAACACAGATCTGTTGTAAGCGATGGACGTTGGTCTAATTAGTGGTGTTTGCTAAGGCAAGCGTCACTTTTAGCATTACTCATTCTGAGGAATAGTGATTTGAACCACGTCCTAACACGAAGTATTTAACTTTGGTTAGAGGCTATATATAGGGGCCTCTAACTTTGGTTGTCTATGAACTTCCTAGACTGTCCCCCGACTTCCCAGGTTGTCTATGAAAGCCTGTAGACTGAAAATCCAAAGGATGTGATGGTTACACGCGCTCCCATGAGCCTCTCTTCCATTCTATGACACATGAAATTAATGCTTATACAATGTTCGGGATAATGCCAAAAGAGCTATTCTGTACTGTAATGTCAATGTGTCATGCAAAGAAAAGGAATTAATTCAAACTATAGTCTCACATAGCCAAATCTATATAGTCTATAGTCTCAAACATACATTATATTCAAACTATCATAAAAGTGTAATTTTAATTACCTATTCTGATGACATAGGGATGTAACGATTCACTCAACTCACAATGCGATACGATTCACGATACTAATTTCACGATACGATTTTCTTACGATTTTTTTTAACAAAATGAGATTTAAGACAAATTATAAAATAAAAGTGTCATTTTATTTCTCAGACAAATTTCTTTCACAGATTTCTCCTTTAGTCTGTGGAACACATCCTTGCGCTGGTCTTTCTCTTGAGGAAGAGCCTGGAATCCATTTACTACAGCAAAAAACAGCCTTGTATCTTTCGCTGTGAAAACACTGATGCACCTTGTGATCGCCATGGCAATTGCCCTCGACGCCGCAAGGGGGGCTGCAAATCCGCCGGTCAGTGTGGTTTGGCCAATTATATTTTTACATGCAGACGGAGGTGACTGGAGCCTCTCACTGTGGTGATTAGTCTTTGGAAAGTCAAAATGCCGCCACACCTCCGATTTGAATGAGTCAACGTAAACTACGCCTTGCCGTCGCCATGCTTCTGTTTGACGGCGCGTGCACACGGGTGCGCTCGCGCCCAACTTCCATATGAATGAACTGAAAACATTCACTGATTTCACTCTTCTTCGCACCAGTGTGCACGCACAGTCCGTAACGCTAGCTACAACTTGCTCGTTGCTATCGTGACTGTAAAGTGAGGCTGTTTAAAAAGTGTATCGCGATTCGTTTAACATCTCAACCGACTTGAATCGTCACACATTTGTATCGATTTTCAACCGGCTCCAAGTGAATCGTTACATCCCTATGATGACATGATGCCGGTGAATTGCAGAGCTTGTGCAAACATATCCACATTGCTATGATCAGATGCTTTCTTAACTGCTGTTTTCTCACTGCTGTCATTTTTGTTGTGTGTTTATCTTGTTATTGAGAAATAAGATAAACACAAGGGTTAATAACAAGGGTTTCTAAATTCTACATATAGCCCCTTTAACTGGTCAATTTGTTATACAGACATAACCCTAGCAAATTAATAGTGCTAAAAACACTCCAAATACTTTAGCAACCGCATAGCAACACTGACTGTAGGCAACCAAATGTCAAAACTCTAAATATGGACCTCCTATACCTAAAATACATATTTTACAGTCACTGTTAAGCATTATACACAATTTCAACTTGAAAACCACTATATAGTAGTAATCATACACATAGTCAGTTTTCATAAAGGAGCTCACAGGCACTCAAAAGCTCCTTACCAGTGTTCCTCCCTAACAAAACTCATCTAGCAAAGTTTTGTCATTGATAGAATATAAAGTGGGTAAAATATTTCAATCCAAGCTTTTCAGTCAATTACAATGCATGTCAAACATTTGCACGGAAACAAAATCAACGGCAACAGTTTAAAAGTAGCCCAAATCCCACGAATTTAGCAACCCTGATGGGCATCATCACTGTTGAGTAATTAATGATAGTTTGAAGATAAATCACTTTTAAAAAGCAACCAATTTATATTTCCCCCTTTAAAAACACAAATGTGAAATCAAACTGTGATTTCTTGTAACACTACTGCAAAATTATAGTAAAGTAAAAGAAGTTCCAAGTGCCCAACCAAAGGGAACACTAATCACCATAATGGTGACAAAACCTTTTAAGGAATCAACATCAGTTTATGAAGTCAATTTCTGTGATCTGTGTACACTCAAAGTTGTTAAATTGTCAGTTGTATTGACAATTTAACAACATTCAAGATGACTTTGGAAAATGAATGAATGCAAATTAAGAGTAATTGCAGAAGTTAGGGAAATGATGGAAAAATTCTGTTAAGATTGCCCTGCCTCAAAAAAACTTGAACATATAAGAATGGCTTCTTTTTTCAGTATGTGGTTGACAACTTGCATCTAAAGTTCACAAAAACAAACACCTGTGGCCTGTTGCATGAAGCCGGTTTCAGTTAGGTAAGTTTGAGATTTGTTTGAGTAAACTCTGGTTTTTCGAGATGAAGAAGGTGGATTGGTTTTTAGCGGCTTTCCTCTCCATGGTAACTTATGCTAGACGGCAGTAAAGTGACATGTATCTGATGCAATAAAGCCACTCCCCCTATATCTCTCTTGCGGCATGTGTCACTTTCAGGTGCATGCACAAACTCTGGATTAAACCTGAGTTGACAGAGAATGTTTATACCGAGTGTTGTGAGCCCGTTGAACCCGATCTAAACCAGGGGCCTGTACCATGATGGTAGCTGAACAAACTCAGGGTTACAGGATTAGTTTCGAGTTGACAAAAGCAAACCAATCCAATCCGGCTTTGTTGGTATACCATGATGCTGATCATCAGCTTTCTCTGTCAACTCAGGCATTGATCCTGAGTTTGTGGAGTGCGTGCACGTGAAAGTGTGACATCAGTAGTGAACAGCCAATCACATGCCTTTCAACACAGAGAAAGTGTGATTCACTTCTAGCGAGAATCAATGAGATTCAAAACTCTTTTGCCGAAGATTAAGAGATTGAAGAATATAATTTAAATGCATTTACGCAGAAGACAGTACTTTTCCATGAAAGAGGATAAATATAGAAAATACACATATATATATATATATATATATATATACACACACACACACACACTGAACAAAATTATAAACGCAACACTTTTGTTTTTGCCCCCATTTTCCATGAGCTGAACTCAAAGATCTAAGACTTTTTCTATGTACACAAAAGGCCTATTTCTTTCAAATATTGTTCACAAATCTGTCTAAATCTGTTAGTGAGCACTTCTCCTTTGCCGAGATAATCCATCCACCTCACAGGTGTGGCATATGAAGATGCTGATTAGACAGCATGATTATTGCACAGGTGTGCCTAAGGCTGGCCACAATAAAAGGCCACTCTAAAATGTGCAGTTTTACTGTATTGGGGGGGTACGGGCCAGGGGGGTCCTGGGGGGGTCCAAAAATAAAAAAAAAGTCAATATCTGGTGTGACCACCATTTGCCTCACGCAGTGCAACACCTCTCCTTCGCATAGAGTTGATCAGGTTGTTGATTGTGGCCTGTGGAATGTTGGTCCACTCCTCTTCAATGGCTGTGCGAAGTTGCTGGATATTGGCAGGAACTGGAACACGCTGTCGTATACACCGATCCAGAGCATCCCAAACATGCTCAATGGATGACATGTCCGGTGAGTATGCTGGCCGCATACTGTGCTCCCTTGCAAATTTGGTGCTCCCTTGCAAATTCCAAACGGGCAAGTTTGTGGCGCGGGAGGAGACGTGGCCTTTGAAGACGTTTTTTGCTCTTTAAGCCCTTCTCTCGCAGATGCCGTCTTATGGTAATTGGGCTGCAGTCAGCATCAGTAAGGGCCTTAATTTGGGTCGAGGATCGGCCTGGGTCTTCACGGACAACCCGTCGGATCCTCCGGCTCAGTGCAAGTGAAATTTTTTTGGGTCAACCACTTGACTTTGTCCCATAACTCCCAGGATCGTTTAAGAAATGTAAAATGACTGTCTTACTGCGTCCAACCTCGGCAGCGAAGGGACCTTGCGAGAAGCCTTGCTTGTGCAGCTCAACAATCCTGCCACGTTCAAAGAGAGAAAGCCTTTTTGCCTTTGCCATCAGGAGATCATGACAGTGTGACTGCCTGAAGGACAATGACATGAAAGCCATATTTTTGCGCAGATTTTAACTTTTTAAGGCTATGGTCTTAAACTTTTGATCAGCTGATGAACAGCCTGTTTGAGTTTAAATGCAGTTTTCAATAAATCTTCTTCTTTTGGCATTTTGAATCAGTACTTACAACCTGGTTACGATCCACCAGCGCAAAATGCGAATACTTGTAATGTTTCCCCCTCGGTCTTAAGATTTTGTTCAGGAGTATAATATATATAGGCTAGAGACTCAAAGGTCACATTTTTAAAGCTTTATTTATTCTACAGCTTATTTCATATTATCTGTATATATTAATATTCATTCAAACTAAATGCTTAATCATTGTTGCTTGTGTGTTATGGTTTATGGGTATATTAATTATATAAATCAATCATAAATATAAATCAAGTATAAATCATATCAAATTATTATATTAAGTAATTATCATTAAAGCCAGACAATGTTTTTTTTTTATCATATAGTGATCTTTAAAGGTGTCATGAACTGGCTCTTTTTATTTTTTTATACTGTTGTCTGAGGTCAACTTATGACGTTTGCGTGGTTTTTACATTCAAAAACATCATAATGAATAATAGGCTATTTTCTACCCTGGTTTTGAGCCTCTCTCATGGAACGCTTGGTTTTTATGAGCGTGCCGCACTGAAGACTTGGAAGTAAACGCCCACTGCTATGATTGGATATGCTTTGCATATTACAGTGAGCTTCGGCTCCCCCGTGGGTACACGTGAGGAATTGTTTTGAAAGCGTGTGGGAAAAAAAAACGGCAACCGGAATGATTCGCCAACAGGGCTTGCAAAATGTCTTTATCAAACAAACACAATGATTTATCCCTCATCCACCCGCAATTAATTGGAATGTTATTTTTTATTACTTGGCCTGCCCGATCGGTGGATATAACCGCGAACCGTGCATCACTAACACACACACGCACACACAAGCCTCACTGCAGAGTCAGACAAATCAGCATGATCAAAAATTCCGTGATTGTATTTTTCCTTCAAATATCAAGTCAAGAGAATGAACAACGCACATCAAGAAAGGAATGTTATTTCACTATTTAAGATAGCCCGTCGGGCAGGCCGGTGATACGTTTTGGTAGCCCGTCTGAAAAACACATACAGTGGGGAGAACAAGTATTTGATACACTGCTGTTTTTCCAGGTTTGCCCACTTACAAAGCATGTAGAGGTCTGTAATTTTTTATCATAGGTACACTTCAACTGTGAGAGATGGAATCTAAAACAAAAATCCAGAAAATCACATTGTATGATTTTTAAATAATTAATTTGCATTTTATTGCATGACATAAGTATTTGATCACCTATGAAAAGTATTTGAATTCCGGCTCTCACAGACCTGTTAGTTTTTTCTTTAAGAAGCCCTCCTGTTTTCCACTCATTATCTGTATTAACTGCACCTGTTTGAACTCGTTACCTGTATAAAAGACACCTGTCCACACACTCAATCAAACAGACTCCAACCTCTCCACAATGGCCAAGACCAGAGAGCTGTGTAAGGACATCAGGGATAAAATTGTAGCCCTGCACAAGGCTGGGTGGGCTACAGGACAATAGGCAAGCAGCTTGGTGAGAAGGCAACAACTGTTGGCGCAATTATTAAAAAAATGGAAGAAGTTCAAGATGACGGTCAATCTCCCTCGGTCTGGGGCACCATGCAAGATCTCACCTCGTGGGGCATCAATGATCATGAGGAAGGTGAGGGATCAGCCCAGAACTACACGGCAGGACCTGGTCAATGACCTGAAGAGAGCTGGGACCACAGTCTCAAAGAAAACCATTAGTAACACACTACGCCGTCATGGATTAAAATCCTGCAGCGCACGCAAGGTCCCCCTGCTCAAGCCAGCGCATGTCCAGGCCCATCTGAAGTTTGCCAATGACCATCTGGATGATCCAGAGGAGGAATGGGAGAAGGTCATGTGGTCTGATGAGACAAAAATAGAGCTTTTTGGTCTAAACTCCACTCGCCGTGTTTGGAGGAAGAAGAAGGATGAGTACAACCCCAAGAACACCATCCCAACCGTGAAGCATGGAGGTGGAAACATCATTCTTTGGGGATGCTTTTCTGCAAAGGGGCCAGGACGACTGCACCGTATTGAGGGGAGGATGGATGGGGCCATGTATCGCGAGATCTTGGCCAACAATCTCCTTCCCTCAGTAAGAGCATTGAAGATGGGTCGTGGCTGGGTCTTCCAGCATGACAACGACCCGAAACACACAGCCAGGGCAACTAAGGAGTGGCTCCGTAAGAAGCATCTCAAGGTCCTGGAGTGGCCTAGCCAGTCTCCAGACCTGAACCCAATAGAAAATCTTTGGAGGGAGCTGAAAGTCCGTATTGCCCAGCGACAGCCTCGAAACCTGAAGGATCTGAAGAAGGTCTGTATGGAGGAGTGGGCCAAAATCTCTGCTGCAGTGTGTGCAAACCTGGTCAAGAACTACAGGAAACGTATGATCTCTGTAATTGCAAACAAAGGTTTCTGTACCAAATATTAAATTCTGCTTTTCTGATGTATCAAATATTTATGTCATGCAATAAAATGCAAATTAATTACTTAAAAATCATACAATGTGATTTTCTGGATTTTTGTTTGAGATTCCGTCACTCACAGTTGAAGTGTACCTATGATAAAAATTACAGACTTCTACATGCTTTGTAAGTGGGCAAAGTTGCAAAATCGGCAGTGTATCAAATACTTGTTCTCCCCACTGTAGCCCCGGGACATTGGGCTTTGTGAGCCCTGGCCCATAACGTTACATGTCCGAGTCTGATCACGAATCGCAGGACAATGAACCAACAACACCTCAAATAAAGGATTCTCCAGCCTGTGACAGCATGCTAAGTTATGTTCAGTTAGACACGTACACATAATCAATAGATATCAAACGATCTGTAACAATGCAATACTATCACATATAAAAAACATTTTTTACTCACATAAGTGTGTTGCTTCATTCATTCATGTAATCTCATCCTGTCTGCAAATCCAGTCTCTTGTTTACAAACGAATCCGTGGTGAAATGAAGGAACAAACGCGCAATGTCTTACCCACGTGAGCTGGATATTCACTAAAAATAAAGTTCATCCATGCATTCATAATATTGGAATCCGATTGAAGCTTATGCAGCATGTTTATTGCTTGGAAGTTCGATCCGGTTTAGCTCCACGAAGGCCTATGTTATTTATCTATAACATGCCATGCACAAATCGGTGGGCGGGGCTACAGAATCAGGCGTTCGTCTTCTTCGCTTAAGGCGGTGTTGCACCATACTCTGACGTCACAGCTTGGCACATTCTAAGATTGAGCGTTTGCTGGGCCTGGTGTTAATAAAAGCTTTTCTTTGACTAACAAGGAAGTTTTCAGCTCCGAAATTTACAGGATATTCTTATATCACGATTAACTTTTATATATCAAAGGCTGAATGAAAAGCTGATTTCTCAGTTCATGACCCCTTTAATTTGGAGCAAGAGAAACTGGGGGAGTGACTTTACTGCATCAGACATGTCACTTTGCTCACAGCTGATTGGTCCAATTTCAGTTTGAGCTCTCTAACCCAGAACATAACCTACTCCGAAGCAGGTTAGCTGTGGAGCTTAAGTTACTATGATGATGAACACAGCTAAACGCCAAGCCACTTTCATGTTACCAAAATCCCAGGATTGGTGCAATCTAAACTGAAACTTACCTGGCTAGCCAGCGAAACTGGCTTCATGGTACAGGCCCCAGGTTGGATTTATCAATTCTAAACCTACTCTGAAACTCAGAGTTTTTTCAACTAGCTTCATGCAACAGGCCTCTGAATAACAGACATAAGTGTCACATGCATTTTCTGTTTTGCTTGAGTTCTAGTCCCTGTGTTTTGGTTCAACCAGGGGGTATTCCAGAAAGCAAGGTTAACTTACTGTCACATATACCCTGAACTCTCGGATGATTAACCCAAACCTTGCTTACTCGAGGTATGCTGGTTCCTAACTCGTCTGTGAGTAAGTTCAGACAACTCAGAGTATGTTCCCGGTTAACACACAAGACATTCTCAACAGAGCAACGAATCACCATGGAAACAGACGCTAAGAAAAGGCGTGTTATTCTACTTCCTCCTTCTGTTTAATGGCCATTTACGCAACCTACTTAGTGCACATCGCCACCTATTTGGTGGTTGTGCAATCATTTTTTCAATCTTTTCATTTAATAAGTAATCTTTATTCACTGAGAATAAGGATTATATATTTTTTTATGCTAATTAATTGAATGCAGATCCATGTGTGAGATAACAATAAAATCATTAATAAATATATTTGAATTTAATTAACATTTAAACATTACCTTGTTATAATAGTGCTTTATAATTAATATATAATATTGTATATTATATAACTGACTATATAACAAATTTAGTTATATTAATATAAGTATACTAATTATATAACACGCATCTGAATACCTCTTGAGCAAACTAACCTTGGAACATGAGCTGTTCTGGAGCAGGTTATGTTCAGAGAGTGAGTTGCCATGGCTACCTACATACCCTGAAAGTTACCTCTGCTTTTGGAACTGAAAGTTGAGGTTATCCCTTAAACATACCCAGGTATGTCACATAACCTGCTTTCTGAAATACCCCCCAGGGGCCCGTACCATGATGGTAGTTGAACAAACTCAGGGTTACAGGATTAGTTTCGAGTTGACAAAACCAAACCAATCCAATCAGGCTTTGTTGGTGCCATGTTGCTGATCATCAACTTTCTCTGTCAACTCAGGCTTTGATCCTGAGTTTAGGAGTTTAGGTGTGACATTAGTAGTGAACAGCCAATCACATGCTGTGGAACAGTGAAACTGAGATTCACTTCTCGTGAGAGAAGCAGTGCGATTCACTTCTCTCTTCTGCAGAATATTACGAGATTGAAAAACATTAAGAATTTAATCAAATTTACACAAGAAGAAAAGAGCTGTCAATGTCTAACTAAAAGAAAAAATCTTGCTATATCAGTGCAAGTAAAAGTTGTGAAGTTAGTTTATATAGTTGATATAGAGAGATTTGAACAATAAAGCTCATATGTAGTCATTTTTATAGCATTATCTACTGATTCTAAAGCATATTTATAGTACCTTTATTTATATTAATTTAAGGGCTTAATAATTGATAAACTAAAACTGTACATGTGTAATGGGTATAATAATTACATAAATAATGTCTAAATCATACAAAATTATTATTATAATTAGGCTTTGCTAAAAGCCAGACAATATTGTCTTTAAAAATCATTTGCTATGTAGTGACCTTTAAGTTGGAGCAGAAACTCGGGGAGTGACTTTACTTCGTCAGAGGTGTGTCACTTTGCTCACATCTGATTGGTCCAATTTCAGTTTGAGATCTCTTATCCAGAACATAACCTGCCCCGGAGCAGGTTAGCCATGGAGCGTAAATTACTGTGGCGAAAAATCCAAACCAAACCACTTTCATGGTCCCTAAAACCCAGGGTTGGCACAAACTAAACTGAAACATACCTGATTCTTCGTACCTTGCTTAATACATCTGTGATGATTTGACAGATCCCAGATCTTCTAATCGTGATAACTGATCTCTGGCTAATTTGGTTCTTCAAACGAATTTGCGGATTGGATTAAAATATCCGGATTAAATTGTCTGAGATTACTGCGCGTTCCTGTGTTCCCTGAAGAGGGCAGATGCATCGATACGCGAAACCAGGATCAGCAGTGCAACGATTGGCTGGCGGCAAGATAGCAACGTAATGACATCATATAATTAAAAAGACACCTGGCAAAAAAACGTGACGAATTAAAAAAAAACCCCAAAAAAAACACGAATTTCTGGACCTTTATAAGGAAACAGCCAAACGACCAAACCAACATTAAATAGATCAATTAAATGTGCACTGTTTTTTTTTTTAAACATGATTCCCAATTATTTATATTCACGATTTTATAGTATTTGTACACCCGTTACATTTTTATTTCAGTGTTGTAATTAGCAATTCATTTAATTTTTAATTCAATTTGAAGCAGATTTGTTACGTGACAGTATTAATTCAAGTTTCTTAAGGGTCAAGATCAAGTTCTCTACATCTCCTGCGCTGCATCAAGCCACTCCCATAATATCTGTCATCACTCAAATTAATGCACGGCTCAGATTAACTGTACAGCATGTGTGTAAGACTCCAATAAAATTATAAAGTAATTATTCCATCACAAATAAATCTCTCAATCAAGTGGCTGTGTCTATAGTAGCAACATTATAATATTATTTTCAAATACATTTTTATATTATTATTATTATTATTTAAAATTATTATTGCCCCTGGTTCAGTAAGGAACTCTTAGAATAAAGTAGCAGTGGCTGGGACAGATTTTAAGTATCACCTCAAGATGCAATCTAATCCTGTTTACATGAAATAAGCCTGCTCCCGAGCAGGTTTGATCTTACAGACCTGTTGCTATGACAGCAAGTCCAGGATGAGCTTCGAAGAACCAAACAATCCAAGATCATGCCAAATCGTCAACAATCAAATCCAGCTAACTGAGTTAGCGACGTACGAAGAATGGACCCCTGGCTAGCCACCTAAACCAGCTTCATGGTATAGGCCCCAGGTTTTCTTTGTTATGTGTTTTCCCGCCACTTGTTTGTTACTATGGTTCCTGATTAGTCCTCACCTGTTCGTTGTTCTGTTGATTGCCATCCCTGTGTATTTAAGCCCTCAGTTTCTTCAGTCCTTTGTTGATATTGTTATGCTAGTGTGTTACTCTGGTCATTAAAACTCCTTTTGCTTTCATTTCTTGTCTTTTTTTGGATTATATACACAGCAAGTGTGACACTAAAACTATAATGATCTACAAAACAGTCTCCAGATAAAGAAACATAAAATGATTGAGGAATATCAATACAGTGCTTCCTTGCACACAGTGTAAAACTTAAATGGCCTCTGAGCAGAGGAAAGATCTCTTGATGCACTAAATTCTGTCAGTTATGAAACACGTTTAATCAGTACAGCTTGGTCATTACTTTGAATTTGCTCATTATCAGGCCCAGATTAATCTGTTTACCAACCATAGAGGAGATTCCCATATGAATTTGAAAACTATAAATATTATCACTCAAATAATGGTGAAGGCAATACATGTTAATTAGTGTCACTATATTGTACAGTCACATGTGACACCACAGATTAATAAGAGACAGTCCCCTGTGTCTACATGTCTGTTTGCAGTACCTGCATGAGAATGGTGTAGTGCACAGAGACCTGAAACCTGAGAACCTGCTGTACGCCACATCAGCGCCAGATGCTCCGCTCAAAATAGGTAAGGCTCTCCATTCGCCTGATGGGGGGAACTGCAGTTTGACTAAACATCTCTTGTTGGTGAATCAGCTTGCAAACATGATCCTGTTGTGCATTAGAGGAACGTTCACTGTAAGATTTAAAGAAGAATAATCACTGAAAATATGTCACATTCAAATGTAGCTTTCATTGTTCATTTGTAATGATTTCCTCAGTATTTTATGTTCATTCATAGTTTGGGTTAAGGATTTGAACAAACTCATAAGCTGAAGTATTGTGCAAAGCAAGTGACTTAATGTCATGAAAACATGTCCATGTCACGTTTAATCCCAAAAGCAAATTTAATGGAATGCAGAAACAAATATTAAGCACCAGTATTTGTATATACTAAGCACTATAGGCACAAGTATATATTTATTTATTTATGAAAGAGTGAACCATTCTAATAAGGTAATTTGGTGCTTAGGAAAATTTTCTTTTTTGAATTCTTTGATGAATAGAAAGTTCAAAAGAACAGAATTTATTTGAATATTTTTTTCATAACAATATGAAAGTCTTCATTGTCACTTTATTGTTGATACATTCTTGCTAAATAAAACTGTTAATTTCTTCAAAAATCATTGTCCTGATGGAAGATCCAACCACGGCCCGTTATAAGATTTCTAGCAGAGGCCGTCAGGTTTGGATTTTTTATCTGTTGGTATTTGCTAGAATCCATTATACCATGTATCTGAACAAGATGTCCAGGACCTCCAGCAAAAAAATAGGCCCACAACATTAAAGATCCAGCGGTATTTTTAACCGTGGGCATGGGGTACTTTTTATCCCTGTTTGCACCAAACCCATCTGGTGGGTTTGCTGCCAAAAAAGCTCTTTTTTTAGTTTCATCTGACCATAGAACCAGGTCCCTTTTGAATTTCCAGTCGTGTCTGACAACTGAATATGCTGGAGTTTGTTTTTGGATGAGCAAGAAGGATTTTTCTTGAATCCCTCCCAAACAACCTGTGGTGATGTAGGGGTTGTTTGATATTTTTTTTGTAGGCTTTCTGACTCCAAGACTCAACTAATCTCTGCAATTCTCCATCTGTGATCCTTGGAGAGTCTTTGTCCATTCAAACTCTCCTCCTCACCATGCATTAGGACGATATAGACACACGTCCTCTTTCAGGCAGATTCATAACATCTTTAGTTGATTGAAACTTCTTAATTATTGCCCTGTTGGTCGAAATGGGGGTTTTCAATGCTTTAGCTATTTTCCTACAGCCACTTTCTATTTTGTGAAGCTCAAAAATCTTTTGCTGCACATCAGAACTATATTTATTGGTTTTACTTAATGTGATGAATGACTAAGGGAATTTGGCCTTTGTGTTTCCTCATATTTATACTCCTGTGGAACAGGAAGTCATGGCTGGACAATTTCATGCACCTAGTCAATTTTTTTAAAATATGAATGGGTATATACTTCAGAGATATTTTACTCATAAGAATGTCTAGGGGTGCCAATAATTGTGGCCAACCTGCATTGGAGAAAAACATTTATTTCATAATGTGAGTTTCCTCCCACTTTCATTTGTTTTACTTCAATGAAAGTTTAGATTTTTGTGAATTTTTTGAATGAAAGATCAAAAGGATAAACAATGCAGATTTATTTTCACAGCTGCCTTTGTTCATATTTACCAAGGGTGCCAATATTAGTGGAGGGCACCATATATATATATATATATATATATATACACTCACCTAAAGGATTATTAGGAACACCTGTTCAATTTCTCATTAATGCAATTATCTAATCAACCAATCACATGGCAGTTGCTTCAATGCATTTAGTGGTGTGGTCCTGGTCAAGACAATCTCCTGAACTCCAAACTGAATGTCAGAATGGGAAAGAAAGGCGATTTAAGCAATTTTGAGCGTGGCATGGTTGTTGGTGCCAGACGGGCCGGTCTGAGTATTTCACAATCTGCTCAGTTACTGGGATTTTCACGCACAACCATTTCTAGAGTTTACAAAGAATGGTGTGAAAAAGGAAAAACATCCAGTATGCGGCAGTCCTGTGGGCGAAAATGCCTTGTTGATGCTAGAGGTCAGAGGAGAATGGGCCGACTGATTCAAGCTGATAGAAGAGCAACTTTGACTGAAATAACCACTCGTTACAACCGAGGTATGCAGCAAAGCATTTGTGAAGCCACAACACGCACAACCTTGAGGCGGATGGGCTACAACAGCAGAAGACCCCACCGGGTACCACTCATCTCCACTACAAATAGGAAAAAGAGGCTACAATTTGCACGAGCTCACCAAAATTGGACAGTTGAAGACTGGAAAAATGTTGCCTGGTCTGATGAGTCTCGATTTCTGTTGAGACATTCAGATGGTAGAGTCAGAATTTGGCATAAACAGAATGAGAACATGGATCCATCATGCCTTGTTACCACTGTGCAGGCTGGTGGTGGTGGTATAATGGTGTGGGGGATGTTTTCTTGGCACACTTTAGGCCCCTTAGTGCCAATTGGGCATCGTTTAAATGCCACGGCCTACCTGAGCATTGTTTCTGACCATGTCCATCCCTTTATGACCACCATGTACCCATCCTCTGATGGCTACTTCCAGCAGGATAATGCACCATGTCACAAAGCTCGAATCATTTCAAATTGGTTTCTTGAACATGACAATGAGTTCACTGTACTAAAATGGCCCCCACAGTCACCAGATCTCAACCCAATAGAGCATCTTTGGGATGTGGTGGAACGGGAGCTTCGTGCCCTGGATGTGCATCCCACAAATCTCCATCAACTGCAAGATGCTATCCTATCAATATGGGCCAACATTTCTAAAGAATGCTTTCAGCACCTTGTTGAATCAATGCCACTTAGAATTAAGGCAGTTCTGAAGGCGAAAGGGGATCAAACACAGTATTAGTATGGTGTTCCTAATAATCCTTTAGGTGAGTGTATATATGCGCTACCATTAAAAAGTTTGTGGCCACTTTTTTTAAAGAAATTAACAATTTTATTTAGCAACAATGTATCAACCATTTTAATTTCAATGCACAAAAGTCTTGATGGTTCATTTTGGCTAGACAAAATATTTATCTTTTTTGCGGTAAAATATGAACTAGATATGCTCTCGACACATATCATGAGATTCACCCCCATAGACTTATAGAACATATAACAACCACCCCAAATACCCTATCAGCTGCTTAGTGATGCTCTACTACACCTTAGCATCTTGGCAAGTTTTGTATTAACAAGCACCTTGTCATAAAGAAAATGTAAAAACTTTTTTTTATTTGGTGTGATTTATCTTTACAGCGGACTTTGGTTTGTCGAAAATTGTAGACGATCAGGTAACAATGAAGACTGTGTGTGGGACTCCAGGCTATTGTGGTGAGTTCATTAAAGAGTTTTTTAACAGAGCACCATCTGTAGCTTATTTCCACAAAGAGAATTACAGAACAAATGTAGTCTTTATACAGCATCAGTACAGTAGAGCATCACCTCCCCCCTTCATTCTTTTCTTCTGATGTTCTTTCTTTCTCTCCCTCAGCTCCTGAGATTTTACGGGGATGTGCCTATGGCCCTGAGGTTGACATGTGGTCTGTGGGTGTTATCACGTACATTTTGTGAGTGACACGACATACTTGTCTAAAGTTATTCTTTCACAAGAATGCTGTGCTTAGTCATTCAATCTCTCTGTCATATCAATTGCGAGAGGCTGGTTTTGTCTCACATCAGATTCACTGGTGAAAAGTGTGAAGCACGTTTTTGTGTGTAATTCCAGGAATTGGATATAAATTCTTTTAGAAAAACAAAAAGTCTAAGAAAGTTTGAAAAAAAAAAAAACCCTAAACAAACCCTCTTAGTTTTTAGTCTTTGTCGGTTTTAAAAATATGTCATGATTTAGCCTACATATGCTATAACCTATTTGTAAGGAACCAGCTTGTTACTGAAAAAGCCATAGCTCTTAATTCTGAAAACTCATTTATCTCAACATGTATTATAATGAAAATCAAGTGAAATAGACATTAATGTTTTTATGCACTTTCAAACCACAAATGATAATATTTAGTGTATCTAAATACACTAACAGTGTATTTAAAGGGTTAGTTCACCCAAAAATTGTGTCATTAATTACTCACCATCATGTCCTTCCAAACCCGTAAGACTTTCATTCATCCTCGGAACACAAATGAAGATCTTTTTGATTAATCTAAGAGCTTTCTATCCCTCCATTGACAGCTACGCAACTGACACTTTGATGCTTCAAAAAGTTCATAAAGAGTTCATAAATCAAAAAACGAATCCATATGAATTAAGCCATTTAGTCCAAAATTTTCTGAAGAGACACAATCGCTTTATATGATGAACAGATTTAATTTGGTCTTTTATTCACATATAAACATTCTTCAACTTACACATCAGTTGCGGTAAACAGAAGCTCAAGCATGTAGAACCAATGAGGTTCATTCTCGTGTTACACAGCACGTTTGAGCTTCCGCAAGAACCAATGAGGTTCATTCTCGTGTTACGCAGCACGTTTGAGCTTCCCCAAGAACCAATGAGGTTCATTCTCGTGTGTTACACAGCACGTTTGAGCTTCCGCAAGAACAAATGAGGTTCATTCTCGTGTGTTAGGCAGCACATTTGAGCTTCCGCAAGAACCAATGAGGTTCATTCTCGTGTTACACAGCACGTTTAAGCTTCCGCAAGAACCAATGAGGTTCATTCTTGTGTTATGCAGCACGTTTGAGCTTCCGCAAGAACCAATGAGGTTCATTCTTGTGTGTTATGCAGCACGTTTGAGCTTCTGCAATAACCAATGAGGTTCATTCTCGTGTTACACAGCACGTTTGAGCTTCCACAAGAACCAATGAGGTTCATTCTCGTGTTACACAGCACGTTTGAGCTTCCGCAAGAACCAATGAGGTTCATTCTCGTGTGTTAGGCAGCACATTTGAGCTTCCGCAAGAACCAATGAGGTTCATTCTCGTGTTACACAGCACGTTTAAGCTTCCGCAAGAACCAATGAGGTTCATTCTTGTGTGTTATGCAGCACGTTTGAGCTTCCGCAAGAACCAATGAGGTTCATTCTTGTGTGTTATGCAGCACGTTTGAGCTTCTGCAATAACCAATGAGGTTCATTCTCGTGTTACACAGCATGTTTGAGCTTCCACAAGAACCAATGAGGTTCATTCTCGTGTTACACAGCACGTTTGAGCTTCCACAAGAACCAATGAGGTTCATTCTCGTGTTACACAGCACGTTTGAGCTTCCACAAGAACCAATGAGGTTCATTCTCGTGTTGCACAGCACGTTTGAGCTTCCGCAAAAACCAATGAGGTTCATTCTCGTGTTACATAGCACGTTTGAGCTTCTGCAACAACCAATGAGGTTCATTCTCATGTTACGCAGCACGTTTGAGCTTCCGCAAGAACCAATGAGGTTCATTCTCGTGTTACATAGCACGTTTGAGCTTCCGCAACAACCAATGAGGTTCATTCTCGTGTTACGCAGCACGTTTGAGCTTCTGCAAGAACCAATGAGGTTCATTCTCGTGTTACTCAGCACGTTACGCATGTGTCAGTTGCGTAGCTGTCAATGGAGGGACAGAAATTGCTCAGATTTCATCAAAAAGATTTGTGTTCCGAAGATGAACGAAAGTCTTGCGTGTTTGGAATGATTTGAGGGTGAGTAATTAATGACAGAATTTTTTTTATTATTGGGTGAACTATCCGTTTAAACCCTGTGTTTTGTTCAGTACGTTTACCTGGTTGTTCCGTTTCTCGTGTTATGCCTAGTCTGAGTTCTTTGTTTTTGAGTTTATGTCTAATAAAAGACAACACTGCTGCAAATAGATCCAGCTCCTTTTATTTCATCGTCTTTGTTGCAACCTGGCTGTGACAGCAGTAAATCTAAAGTCATTTTCTATTCTGTATTTATAATATAAATAAAATTATATATAATCTAATATTTAGTATTTTGCTGCATGTATTACATACAAATAATAATTAATATATATCTATTCAATATTTATAATATTAATATTATTATATTAATAATATGTAGTATTTTTCTGCATACATTAAAATACTAAGTAGTATTACACTACCAATAAAAAGTTTGGAATAATTATGATTTTCTGATTTTCTTTTTTAAAGAATTATCTTATGCTCACCAAGGCTGCATTTATTTGCTTACAAATACATTAAAAACAGTAAAATCGTAAAATATTATTACAATGTAATTTATTCCTGTGATGCAAAGCTGCATTTTCACCATCATTACTCCAGTCTTCAGTGTCACAAGATCATTTCTGAAATCATTCTAATATGCTGATTTGGTTCTCAAGAAACATTTCTTATTATTATCAATGTTGAAAACATTGGGGTAAGATTTTTTTATAAAGAAATATACTTTTATTCAGCAAGAATATATCAAATTGATCAAAAGTAACAGTATAGAAATTAATAATTTTAGGAAAGATTTCTATTTCAAATAAATGTTCATTGAACTTTCATGGTTTATTTTATTAAGTAATATAAATGTAAATTATTTATGATTGAACACCAAATCAGCATTGATTTCTGGAGGATCATGTGACACTAAAGACTTAAGTAATGGCTACTGAAAATTCAGCTCTGCCAGCACAGAAATAAATGACATTTCAAAATACATTAAACTGTTAAGTTATTTTAAATTGTACTAACATTTCACAATATTACTGAATTTGATGTTGTTTTATATTATTTTTGATGAGGTTGCTGTTAAATCTAGTATTGTTTTTGTTTCTGTTCTATCTATAGGTTATGTGGTTTTGAACCCTTTTTTGATGACAGAGGAGACCAGTACATGTTTAAACGCATCCTGAACTGTGAATATGAATTTGTCTCCCCCTGGTGGGACAATGTGTCTCTCAATGCCAAGGACCTTGTGAGTACATCTCAATATATACAAAATCCTCATAAACTCCTAAAAAAATCCCATAAACTCCTAAAAAGGTATAAAACCGGCACACACAGAGGAACATTGTTGTCTTTTAAGTATTTTTTTTTTAATATTTTAAAATAGTTCTAATGAATGAATGATCTGTTTTTGCCCCTGAAATAAACAAGTCGTCACCTTCATTTATATAGCGCTTTTTACAACACAGATTGCTTCAAAGCAGCTTTACAGTTATAATAGGAAATTCATTTTTGTTTTAGAAGAAAGGCTAAAGTAAGTTTTTGTTTGATTAATTTCTGTTGTAAAAACTGATTAGTTATTTAATTTGGCGCCACTTAACACCATCCTCAACTAAAGCAGAAAACACAAAATGTTGTTTTAAACACACACCTGTGAGTGCACATCACTTCAATTCTATTTCAGTACACCAAGTTGCTACGTTGCTTGGCAACAGTAAACAGCCTACATTTATCCTAATGAACTATATCATTTTGTGGAGGAGTTATTTATTGAGGTTATTATTGTTAAAGGGGGGGTATAATGCTATTTCATGCATTCTGCCTTATTTACACTGTTAAAGAGTTGGATTCTCATGCTAAACATGGCCAAAATTTTAAAAAATTAGTTGGACGTATGACGGAGAATTTCTGTGCCAAATACACTCCTTCCTTGAAAGTTTTTTCAGAGTATGGGCCTATGTGAGGTCATAATAGGCTTGTATGGGCACTTCTCCCGGATGAGCGCGTGCGGAACGTGCACATCAAAGAGCTTCGTTCGGGTAAACAACACGAACGTATATTGAATAGAAAGTTATCCAGGGAGGGATAATGCCAAGAATGTATTGTGCATGTGTGTGTGCGAGCTCTCTTTAGCTCCGCCCACTGCACACCTCCACGAGTTCGGCTGTTTTTGGAAAAAAATCGGTACAGCGTATCTGTCTTTTATAAATATGATAAAACTAAAGACTCTTCAGAGATATGAAGGATGCAATACTACAAACCCGATTCCAAAAAAGTTGGGACACTGTACAAATTGTGAATAAAAACAGAATGCAATGATGTGGAAGTTTCAAATTTCAATATTTTATTCAGAATACAACATAGATGACATATCAAATGTTTAAACTGAGAAAATGTATCATTTTAAGGGAAAAATAAGTTGATTTTAAATTTCATGGCATCAACACATCTCAAAAAAGTTGGGACAAGGCCATGTTTACCACTGTGTGGCATCCCCTCTTCTTTTTATAGCAGTCTGCAAACGTCTGGGGACTGAGGAGACAAGTTGCTCAAGTTTAGGAATAGGAATGTTGTCCCATTCTTGTCTAATACAGGCTTCTAGTTGCTCAACTGTCTTAGGTCTTCTTTGTCGCATCTTCCTCTTTATGATGCGCCAAATGTTTTCTATGGGTGAAAGATCTGGACTGCAGGCTGGCCATTTCAGTACCCGGATCCTTCTTCTACGCAGCCATGATGTTGTAATTGATGCAGTATGTGGTCTGGCATTGTCATGTTGGAAAATGCAAGGTCTTCCCTGAAAGAGACGACGTCTGGATGGGAGCATATGTTGTTCTAGAACTTGGATATACCTTTCAGCATTGATGGTGCCTTTCCAGATGTGTAAGCTGCCCATGCCACACACACTCATGCAACCCCATACCATCAGAGATGCAGGCTTCTGAACTGAGCGCTGATAACAACTTGGGTTGTCCTTGTCCTCTTTAGTCCGGATGACATGGCGTCCCAGTTTTCCAAAAAGAACTTCAAATTTTGATTCGTCTGACCACAGAACAGTTTTCCACTTTGCCACAGTCCATTTTAAATGAGCCTTGGCCCAGAGAAAACGCCTGCGCTTCTGGATCATGTTTAGATATGGCTTCTTTTTTGACCTATAGAGTTTTAGCCGGCAACGGCGACTGGCACGGTGGATTGTGTTCACCGACAAGGAAGTATTCCTGAGCCCATGTTGTGATTTCCATTACAGTAGCATTCCTGTATGTGATGCAGTGCCGTCTAAGGGCCCGAAGATCACGGGCATCCAGTATGGTTTTCCGGCCTTGACCCTTACACACAGAAATTGTTCCAGATTCTCTGAATCTTTGGATGATATTATGCACTGTAGATGATGATAACTTCAAACTCTTTGCAATTTTTCTCTGAGAAACTCCTTTCTGATATTGCTCCACTATTTTTCGCCGCAGCATTGGGGGAATTGGTGATCCTCTGCCCATCTTGACTTCTGAGAGACACTGCCACTGTGAGAGGCTTTATTTATACCCAATCATGTTGCCAATTGACCTAATAAGTTGCAAATTGGTCCTCCAGCTGTTCCTTATATGTACATTTAACTTTTCCGGCCTCTTATTGCTACCTGTCCCAACCTTTTTGGAATGTGTAGCTCTTATGAAATCCAAAATGAGCCAATATTTGGCATGACATTTCAAAATGTCTCACTTTCAACATTTGATATGTTATCTGAGATATGAGATTTGTAAATTATTGCATTCCTTTTTTATTCACAATTTGTACAGTGTCCCAACTTTTTTGGAATCGGGTTTGTACTCTATAGGTACTCAAGAATAACATAAGATTGGCTGAAACTGTGTGTGTTACCCCCCCCCCCCCCCTTTAATAAAAGGATTTTTAAGTGACGTTTTATTGTTTTGCTGTTACTGCCAGTTTATAAAATCTGCTACATGTTGTGCCTAACAACACCCTTTAATCACTATAATGCACACACAAAATATTGCTATAATATACTTTTATGTTGCAAAACAATTATTTTCACATATTCAAATACTGCATTCCTTCATTTAGTACAGTGTGCATATTTTAAATCTGAAAAGTAATAACTTTCTTTATAAACAACTTTTATGAACACCTTTTATGTTTTCTTGGTTACACTTTATTTTAAGGTGCCCTTGTTACAGTAACATTAATTAACTACGGCCCGGTTTCACAGATAAGGCTTAAGTTAGTCCCAGACTAAAATGTATGTTTGAGCTGTTTTAACTGAAAGCATTTTGCACTGACATATCTTAAAATATGTCAGTGCCATTGTTTTGTCTCAAGATGTACAACAGTAGTTAGCTAACTCCAGGGATGGATTACGGACCGGGCCTATGGGGCCAGTGCCCAAGGGCCCTTGACTACCAGAAGCCCGGGGGGGCCCTGGGGTTTGAGGCTGCATGATTCAGTTTTGTTCAGAAAACCCATTAACAATGAAAACAAATGGTTATTTATGCTGGAATATATGTGTCCCATGGCCTATGGCCTCTTAAATAATGCTCTTGGACTATGAGGGCTCCATGGAACTTCTGTTACTGTTGGGCCCTGTGTGAATCTGAAGGCCCCAAATCCTCTTATAGAACTATTGTCCCATCCTGTTTCAAATTATATTTATTTGACTCTTTGAGCTTCTTTCTTTGTGTGAAAGGTATTGGAAAGATAACTATTTATTACAATATAACTGCCCATTTCCCTAAATTGAATTGAGACAAAATTTTAAAACATTGCCTAAATGTTTTTTTTTTGCCTAAATTCTAAATGATTTTAAAAAAATGGGCCTAGAGAGAGCAATAGAGTATTTTTTTTGTAATTATTATTTAAAATTTTAACTGTAAAAACTCACACCTTTCACTCTGCAGTTGTTTAAATGACTGTAAAAGATCCACCTTCAAATAAAAAAGCCAATTAAGCAGAGTGTACTGTATATATTGTAAAATAAATGCACTGTACAATAAATGCCATATTGCGATTTTTAGTTCGCTTGACAGATACTTTTCTAAAGCAATGGCGCAAAACACAACATTAAAGACCTCTTATGTTATGAAATATTTTCCAATATATGGTGGGATTGAGGCCTCAGAGTGAGAATAGTTTGAATATTCATGATCATCATAACTTCTAGAGCAGCACGATTTTGGGAAAACATTGAATAGTTTTTTCTGGTTAAAATGTAACCACAATTTAAAAGATATGCAAAATCAAAATGGAGTCCATGTCTTGAAATGAAATGAGCCTCATGCATCCATTGTGAAAAAAAACAACAACTCCTGTACACTTGAGAAAAACATATGGATTATCATACTTCAAATTTTCAAACTATTATTTTTCCTATTTTTACCCAAAATAGGATGGAGTGAGCAGGATTGAGCATTACTGAGCGCAAAAAAACCAAACACCATATGTCTGTTTCATTCGAAGCCGGAAGGCGCCCTCTTGCAGAAACTCCAAATATGCCTCACATAAGTAATATAACTTATGACTTTCCAGGAAATCCCTAATATGGACAAATGCATCAAGCTTTGACTGATTAAACATGAAGACAATAAACACACGATTCCGAAAATATATAGTTTATCTGAGTTCTTCAAGCCTTCTCGGGTATTTTCACAAAAATGAAGTATATTTATAATGCAATGCTAATCGACATAACCTGTAGGCTATCACTGTAGAATATAAAATATATTGTCTGCCTTATTCTATGATAAGAAGCCACACCAGCTCACAAAAGGAGCACCAAGGGGGCAATTTGCGGGGGTTCTATATATTCTATTATCAGTGTTCTATCAGCTTTTACATAGTACTTAAATCTGCATATTTGTTATATATACCTCAGGGCATTATATACCTTCAAAAAATATTTTTTTTACCTTATTAAATATATGCATCATCTTTCATGTCAAATTCTTATATTTGATCAATAAATTCTGTTATAATAATAAGAAACTGGCTGTTACCAATCAAATTAAATAATTTACACTGCAAAATTACAACTGCAATAAATAATCTTACGAGATTAATGTTTTAAATAAATATTTGAAAATACAAGACAAATGCAGACACTTTTAAACATACAGGTGAAATTCGAAAAATTAGAATATCGTGCAAAAGTTCATTTATTTCAGTAATTCAACTTAAAGGTGAAACTAATATATTATATAGACTCATTACATGCAAAGTGAGAGATTTCAAGCCTTTATTTGTTATAATTTTGATGATTATGGCTTACAGTTTATGAAAACCCCAAATTCAAAATCTCAGAAAATTAGAATATTACATGAAAACAATAAAAAAAAAAAGGATTTTAAATACAAAAAATGTTAGCCCTCTGAAAAGTATAATCATGCATATGTACTCAGTACTTGGTTTGGGCCCCTTTTGCATGAATTACTGCCTCAATGCGGTGTGGCATGGATGCTATCAGCCTGTGGCACTGCTGAGGTGTTATGGAAGAACAGGATGCTTCAATAGCGGCCTTCAGCTCTTCTGCATTGTTCGGTCTCATGTCTCATCTTTCTCTTGGCAATGCCCAATAGATTCTCTATGGGGTTCAGGTCAGGCGAGTTTGCTGGCCAATTAAGCACAGTAATCCCATGGTCACTGAACCAGGTTTTGGTACTTTTGGCAGTGTGGGCAGGTGCCAAGTCCTGCTGGAAAATGAAGTCAGCATCTCCATAAAGCTTGTCTGCTGAAGGAAGCATGAAGTGCTCTAAAATGTCCTGGTAGACGGCTGCGTTGATTCTGGACTTAATAAAGCACACTGGACCAACACCAGCCGATGACATGTCTCCCCAAACCAACACAGACTGTGGAAACTTCACACTGGACTTCAAGCATCTTGGATTGTGTGCCTCTCCATTCTTCCTCCAGACTCTGGGACCTTGGTTTCCAAATGAGATGCAAAATTTGCTCTCATCAGAAAAGAGGACTTTGGACCACTGAGCAACAGACCAGTTCTTTTTTTCTTTAGCCCAGGTAAGACGCTTCTGACATTGTTTGTTGTTCAGGAGCGGCTTGACAAGAGGAATACGACATTTGAAGCCCATGTCCAGGATCCGTCTGTGTGTGGTGGCTCTTGATGCAGTAACTCCAGCCTCAGTCCACTCCTTGTAAAGCTCCCCCACACATTTGAATGGCCTTTTCCTGACAATCCTCTCCAGGCTGCGGTCATCCCTGCTTCTTGTGCACCTTTTTCTTCCACACTTTTCCCTTCCACTTCCACTTTTCCCTTCCACTTTCTATTAATGTGCTTTGATACAGCACTTTTGAGGCTTTCCCTCCTTATGGAGGGTGTCTTAATGATGGTTTTCTGCATAACTGTCAGGTCAGCAGTCTTCCCCATGATTGTGAATTCTACTGAACCAGACTGAGAGACCATTTAAAGGCTCAGTAACCCTCTGCAGGTGTTTTGGATTAATTAGCTGATTAGAGTGTGACACTTTGAGCCTACACTGAACCTTTTCACAATATCCTAATTTTCTGAGATTTTGAATTTGGGGTTTTCATAAACTGTAAGCCATAATCATCAAAATTATAACAAATAAAGGCTTGAAGTACCTCACTTTGCATGTAATGAGTCTATATAATATATTGGTTTCACCTTTTAAGTCGAATTAGTGAAATAAATGAACTTTTGCACGATATTCAAATTTTTCGAATTTTACCTGTATGTTTAAACATATGAAACTATATCGCCAGTAGGTGGCGGCGAATGACCGTCTTAATAAGTGAGTCATTCATTCAAACGATTCGTTCAAAACGCTGAATCATTCAGCAACAAAACGCCGCGCTGAGTGTTGCTTTCCTTTGGAAATATTTTCGTCGGTGAAATAGAACAAAAACAGTCAATATTGTGTATAAAATGTAAGTAACTTGATATTAAATACTTGTTTATTGAACTATATCAAAGCAATGTAACATTTGCAGTCGTGATAATATTCAGCAAAACAGATTTATTTTATGTTAGGCTACTTAACGATATAACCTGTTATAAATAAATAAAAAATTAATAATAATAAAAAATAAAAAAAAACATTTAGATTTTTTACCTCAGTATGTTTGTTCTGTGAGTTTCTTGTGTGTGCTGTTATGCTCATTTATTTCGATTTCTCCACAAAAGTCTCTCACAAAGAGACAGGCAGTGCGAGCCTCAAAACTTGTTACCAGAAATAGACATTATCAATCGCTGTTTACACTTAACTGCTCTGTGGAAAACCGGTTTATAAACGCTTTGCATTACAAGTTTTGTTTGAAGCGTGTTGCTTCAAATGCATGTTATGAGTGACTCAAACTTAAACGTGTTGCTTTGAGAGATGGGGCAGCTTTTATTACCGATCAGTGCAGCTCTTCACTAACACGCTGTGCATATAGGCTATATTTATTTAATAAAAATCGAAAAATTCGCAGCCCTGCTAGATTTTATAATCGCACTAAGTGGGTGTGGGGTGGCTTTGGAGATAATTGGCCACAGGGCCTTTGCAAGTCATAATCCATCCCTGGCTAACTCATACATTTTGATAGCAATTAACATAAAAGATTTAGTTAATTAACTTTTTTATTTTCAGTTCTTGCAAATCAAATGAGTTATTTCACTGTACACGCAAATAAGTTGTCAGAACTCAAAAAATTTGAATGAGATTTTTTTTTAAGAAGTTTAAGTAAGATTTTTTATTTTGTACTATTTTGTACATTATTATTGTTCTTAACTTGAAATATTTGAGTACACTAATTTATACATTTAACTTAAAATGATCAGGTTATCTCAACATACATAACTCTCCAAAAACCCACATTAACAGAAACTCTTCTAAATTAGCATAACAAAACATTAATAATCACTACTAAATCTCCCTTACCATTAATCTTGCATAAAAAAAACATTATATAACACTTAATTTTAGCATTTACTCTCCCTTTAGAGTACCATGCGAAAAGCATGCTGGGAAATAAAAAATCCCAGCCCAGTTTCAGTTAAACTTAAGTTAGTCTAAATTAAAGGAAATGAGTTAATACTACTCAAAACAATGAAACAGTTCAGTTGAAATATGTCAGTGCTGTAAACTCAAAAGAAAAATAAAGTTCTAAATACTCGTAACAGTTAATTTAACTGAACTAAATAGTTTAAGTTTGTCCTACTCAAACCAATAAAGTATTTTGAGCGTTAGGGTTTACAGTGTAGGGATAGGGTTTGGTTTAGGGTTAGTTGCATGTAATTATCAGAGGTGGACAAAGTACAGAACTCCATTACTTGAGTAAAATTAAAAGTACTACTGGTCAAATTTTACTCCATTACAAGTGAAAGTCCCTATTACCTGACCGATATCACTGAAATATGTACGTGTCTTGAAATATCTCTGTGACAGATCTATGCTCTTAACAATAAAGGCAGTAATGCCATAGAAGAATTTTGGGTTTCACAAAGAACCCTACTGAACAGCTCTTAGTGTGAAGAACATTTTAATAATTTAAAGACCATTTTCCGTTATAAATACCCTTTTATGCAATTAAAAGGTTTCCTTGGATGTTAAAGGTTTTTCGTGGAACCATAGATGCAAATAAAGAAATTTTAAGTCGATAAACAGGAACAACAACAACAAAGAATTAGGGGAGTGAGCACACAAAATGATTACAAAAAAAAAAGAAAACATTTTGTGGTGACCACTTGTCTTTGGATCACCAAAAACGCATCTTTGTAGAACAATAAAAAACAAAAGGAAATGTGGCTTTTTTTTAAAAGCTAATAATAACATTTAGCCAATCAGAAGCATCTCTGCCTGTCAACCATTTTGAACATTCAGGGTTGCTGATGTCTACATTTGAAACCTGAAATTGTTACTGAAAGTGTAACTTGTCTTTCTTGGCTCCATAGGTGAAGAAACTGATTGTCCAGGATCCAAAGAAACGGCTGACGACGCAGCAGGCGCTGCAGCACCCCTGGGTGACTGGAAAGGCTGTTAACTTCACCCATATGGACACCGCTCAGAAGAAACTCCTGGAGTTCAATGCTCGAAGAAAACTCAAGGTTTGAGGCTTTTTGGCTCAATGACACATTTTTATGAAGGTTTTAACCCTATAAAGCCTAATGTATCATATTTGATGTGCAAAATTCTAAGGCCTCTAAATTATTAAAATGATCAAAAATGTGCCGAAAAATCTGTACACAATCTAATACATGCCTTCTGATCGATTTTAATTTATATTTGATTGATAATTATTTTTCATTTTTTGCAAGTAAAAGGCGATTTAGTATAATTGTGAAAATGTCCACCTTTAGGTTGTGGTACTAATAAATCTTTACTGATTTTTAGTAAACATAAGAATAACTTTTATATTGTTACTAGACTGAAGCAACTTAGGTTTATATGTGTAATGGAGGCAAGCTAGTAAGGCCTAGTCCACACTAATATTTTTTCGTTTGAAAACTTATATTTTTCTCTCCGTTTCGGCCTTTCGTCCACACTGAGACAGCGTTTTTGTCCTGCGAAAACTGAGCTTTTTGAAAACGCTTTCCCAAGTGGAAAATTTGAAAACGCTGTTTAGGCGTTGTAGTGTGGACTGTGAAACAGAGGTATTTGAAAACATGCTTAGTCATGTGATGAATATTGAACTGATAGATCTGTATGTTTCTACTGCACTTGTGCCTGTTATGTGCTATTCACTTTCACACTGTTGCTAAAGATATGTTACTTTGTACACTCTTCATATCGCAGTCCTGCAAAGGTGACAGAAAATTTACTCGCAGTTGCTGTCCTGCGGCAAAACATGAGAGCAGTTGCGTTTTTAACCAAACATATAAAAAAGTAAATGGTGAGATATATTTTTTTTGCTAAATAAAATGATCCTGCCAGAAAAAGAGCATGAGAACTTTATTATGTCTGTATCATCTTTTATGAGGTTTTACGTATGCGCAGTAAGCGGTTTCCTACGTTTCAGTGTGGATGGGAAACTTTTGGAAAACAGTTGAAAATGCTTGCTTGAAAACACCGTTTTCAAATGTATCCAGATTAATGTAGATGTAGCCTAAGATGGATGACAGGCCACGGTGGAGCTGATGGGTTGACAGGGCGAGGTGGAATCCGGGGCTCGGAGGCTTGAGGTGGTGCCACGGGATTGCCACACCTTGGCAGAGTTGGCGAATTAGAAGCCGAGTTGTTAGATAAAGTCAACGAAGGAGAAGCCGAAGGGCTGAAGGGAGCCAGTGGGGACAGGGCCGAATGTATACAAACGCAGACCAATGAAAGGAAACGAGAAACAGGTGTTGCAAATTAATCAAACAATAAATCACCATAGAAACTAATGCAAACACAGGTAACAGAACAGGAAACAGTGCAAAACCAACCCAGAATACAACTCAAACAAGGCCTAGTCCACCTGTACACGTTTTTCCTCCTCTGTTTAAAAAAAATTGCATCCACATGAAAACGCAAAAACACGCTATGAAGCACTGTCAAGAACATGCCAAACCAACAGGTGGCAATATAACCCTAACCGTAAAGCCATGTTGGCCAATCAGAAACCTGGAAAAAAGGTCCAGATTCAGTGTACAGATACTGCGTTTGCGTGTGGATGAACGGCCAAACCGCAAAGAAAAAGCTGCGGTTTTGAAAATACCCGTGTTCATGTGGACAGGGCCTCAGACAAAACATTACAACTGCATGATTAATCTATGTGACGAGCAGGGCGAGCAAGAGCCGTGAGAGAGCGACGCCCTGCTCGTCACAATCGTATTTTAATCACAATCATGATTGCTGCTTCTCTCTGAAGCATAATCAGATGGTTATTTAGTCTGAAACATTTTTATTTAATTTCTGATCTCCATTGCAGTATTCTGCTCAAATGAAAGTGCTAAACAGCCAGTTTGTGATCCTTCATGAGGCTGCTTGTGCTATTTCCTGCAACTAAATCTAAGAGCAAATCTTCTCAGTGATGAACTGTAATAAATCCAAACATGAATCTTGACTTTCTTGCTAGCGATTTTGGTTTAAATGAAATTTGAATAAATGCACTTACGCAATCTCTGTGCTACAATAAAAAAAGTTTCTTTGTTGTCCTAATAAAAATAAACATGACCACAGTTCGGATTTATTGAAGTTAATATTACAATGTTTAATTTAAGTTTACCCTACTCAAATTAATTCATTATTTTGAGAATTAAGGTTTACAAAGTAGTTGTCACGAGTGGTTGCAGTACTGAAGTGCACGACGAAGGAGATATATTCAAGGAGGCTTTTAATATAATAATCCAAACTATAAACAGAAGTATCAATGAGGAGAAAACATACCACAAGCACACTGATGTAAAACTAAGCTAGACAAAGAACAGACACAAACTGAGGGCTTAAATATGTGAGGGCAAACAGAGGAGCTGATGAGATAATTAATGAAACACACCTGAACTGAACTAACACAATCAATTAGAAACCATAGGAACAAACAGGGAGAGAACTGAACTAATTACCAGACTAGAGGATGAACAAAGAACTCAAACGTGAACAGAACAGAGAAACAGATCAAAAAACAAACTCAAAACGTGACAGTAGTTCAATCAACTTAACTTTTATGAGTATTTAGAACTTAGAGTTCACAAAACTGACACATTTTAAGTAATCTGAATTATTTCATTGTTTTGAGTTTTGCAAATGTGTTTAATTTAGACCAACTTAAATTTAACTGAAACTGGGCTGGGATTTCGATTTCCCAGCATACTTTGCTATATAATGTTTTTTTGTGCAAGATTAATGTAAAGTGGGAGATTGAGTAGTGTTTGTTTTGCTATGCTAATTTAGAAGAGTTTCTGTTATGTTGGGGGGGCGATGGGGGGGTTACCATCATGGTGATAAGTGGAGAATGAGCTTGGTTTGAAAACAGATATATTTGAAATGTTCTATATTGACATAGTCATTCAGTTATTTCTATGCTGTGCTAATGCAATTGTGTTGCAAATCAACACAATCGTACACAATCGTATCAATTGTGTTGCAAATCAATAATCGTATCAATTGTGTTGCAAATTAGCAAGTTAGCATTTACCTGATTTAGCTAGTTAAACCTAGCCATGTTTCCACTACTAAAATATTTAAGTTGAGATTACATGATAATAAAGTTAAATGTATGAATTGGCTTACTCAAATATTTCAAGTTAAGAGTAATTAAAATGTATGAGTACAAAATACAAATCTGGCAGTTCTGCATACTTAAACTTTGAATTTCTTAACTTAAAAATTTTGATGTAACTGATTACCTTAATTTTTTTTAGTTTTGCCAACTTATTTGGGTTTAGGAATTTCACTGTTTTAGCTTTTGAGAGAAGCTTCTTAAAGGGATAGTTCACCCAAAAATGAAAATGATCCCATAATTTACTCACCCTCAAGCCATTCTAGGTGTATATGACATTCTTCTTTCAGACGAATACAATCTGAGTTATATTATACATTAAAATATGTCTTTATAATGGCAGTGAATGGCAGCCCAAAATTTGAAGACCATAAAAGTGCATCCATCCATTATAAAAGTAATCCACACGGCTCCGGGGGGTTAATAAAGGCCTTCTGAAGTAAATCGATGGGTTTGTGTAAGAAAAATATCCATATTTAAAACTTTATAAAGTAAAATATCTAGCTTCCGCCAGACCGCCTTCCATATTCAACTTACGCAGAAAGTGTAATGCCTCTCTCAGTTCAAAACACTTACACTACGTCCAAGTCATACGTCGCGCCAGTTACGCTTTTTCCGTAAGTTGAATACGGAAGACGGTCCACTACTTGTATTCGTCTGAAAGAAGAATGTCATATACATCTAGGATGGCTTGAGGGTGAGTAAATCATGGGGTCATTTTCATTGTTGGGTGAACTATCCCTTAAGTGTTTTCCGAGGGTTTTCTGAGAGTGATAAATATATTAAATCAAGAAACTGAGGTAAAATGAGGTAAAATAAACCCTGCGTATGAGTTGACCTTCTCTTGATTTTTGCTTACATGAAAGTGCAATAATTCTGATGAAATGTACAAAGAAAATTTGAGAACAGTTGTGATTAATAATCGTAATTAAGTCATGATTATAATTTTTGAGCAAAATAATTGTCATTTTTATCAGTTTAATCATTATTGTGCAGCACTAAGTACAGCAAAATGTGCTTAAATATAAAAGTGATCAAATTCTAAACACAACGCACACCTCTATGTTTATGTTTCCTCAGGCAGCGGTCAAAGCGGTGGTAGCTTCATCTCGATTGGGCAGCGCAGGAAGCCACGGCAACCCAGACGGCAACAAAACCAACTGCAGCCCCTCCTCTGTCAAAGAGAAGACAGCAGAGGATCAGCCAGACACTGAACAGCCTCAGATTCAGAATGAAGTCTCTTAGATCTCCACTGAGCCTCACTGGAACTCAAACTTCTTCCCTTCATGAAAGGAACGTCGCTTTTTGCAGTGGGCCTCTTAAAGGACAGAAACGATGGGCTTTGTTTGGTTCGTCTGCATGCGGACTGTTTGTCTATAGAAATGTCCCACATTGTGACTCAGCCAGTTGCCATATCATGCCAACATTTGATAAGTCCGTCAATTCGAATTTTGTACAGTAAATGAGCATCATTGGATGGTAATGAGAAGAACCAAATCATTACATCTACTGTACGTCAGTTAATATTTGTCATCATGCTTTTGCTGAGATAATTGCCAAATTATCATAGTACTTTCAAGGGCATATGTTGCTTTTTAGGTGTATAAATCACATTTGTGCTGCATTGAAGTTTTTTTTTTTTTTTTTTTTTTTTACATAATATTGGTCACTGGTAGAGAAAGATGTGGACATTGAACTGAACTTTTACATATGCTTCAACTGAATGCCTTATACCAAGTTTTTATATTTCATAAGTCAAAGTTATTTAATATTTTAGTAATACTACTAAACAATTTGTGTTAAACTTAGACAACAAGCACATTGTGCTTTGTTTAAATAAAGGGATGGTGATTTTTTTTTTCTTTACTTATGTCTCTATCTTTGTTGAGATATGGGCATATCTAACGCAAACATTGCAATGAAAAAACTCCCTTGTGCCAAAATGTTCTTTATTTGAAGTACACTTTCACCATCTCATTTAAAGTCCTGCTTATTTAGGAATGTCCCTTTAAGATAAATCAAAACTATCAGGGTTTTATCTAAATGACTTACTGGCAATAGACTTCCTCTCAGAATTCAGTGCTTCAAGATATCTGTGATTTAAAACACACAGAAGAACATGGAAGAGTTTTGATCCTATTCAATATTCTTTAACGCATGCTTGTAATGTATGGTATGAGGGAATGCTGTTTGATAATCTGATAATCACATGTAAGGAATGTAATGTTGATATACAGGGGTTCATGTTTTGCATGTAGGAATGTTTATCTTAACTGCTGCAATTGTCTTTTTAAATGCACTGTATTTTACAGATAAAACTCGCTGTCTAATTAACAGAATGATATTAAGGCCATTTGACGGTCACTTTGTACACGACACTAGTGTGTCAACTTTGTTTATCTGCCTGTTTCTATGTCTAAGGACTCAAAAATGCCAATAAGATAGCACTGTATATTACTTGCAGAAATAAAGAATGCAAAACAATCTAGTTTGAATCCCTTTTTAAGTTCTGAATGGGTGTGATTTTATTATTTATGTATGCAGCTTGTTGATCTAATACTCTATACCCAGGGTTTTTAACTAGGGCACTCCAGTAGCTCTTACCAGTGTTGGGGGTAACGCATTACAAGTAATGTGAGTTACGTAATCAGATTACTTTTTTTTTAAGAAACTAGTAAAGTAATGCATTATTTTTCCCATTTATTGACTGACACCTTTCCTGTCCCCATGTTGAGAGAAATCAGGTGTACGGTGCAGAGGCGTTGTGAGCGCTGTGTAAACATGATCCATTTACTCATCTCACTTGCACAAAAAAAGATCATTTAATTTTAAATAATACAAACATATTTTGTTTATTTAATCTCACTTTATGAGCCAATGTCTTTGCTGCTGACCTTTGATGATCTGATTCAAAAATTACTTTAGATAAACATCATATTTGTGTATTTCTTCTCCTGCTTTCTATTTTTCTGCGATCCAGAATGGCAGCACAGCTGAAAGGTTTGTTTGAACTGTGCCCTCTACTGTACAGAAGTGAATTTGCATTTCCTTCAGCCTGAGGCTCATTCATTTCACTTTTAGGGCCCTATTTTAACGATCTGAGCGCATGGTCTGAAGCGCATGCCGCAGGTGCACTTAGGACGTGTCCGAATCCACTTTTGCTAGTTTAATGACGGAAAAACGGTCGGCGTGGGTCCAAAAGGGTTGTACCTAGTCTCTTAATGAGTCATGGGTGTTTTTTAAGCGTAACTTGCAATAAACCAATCAGAGTCTCATCTCCCATTCCCTTTAAAAGCCAGTTGCGCTTGCACCATGGCGGATTCACTATTTACATGGCGGAATTTGCGAGTGGAAAGACTGAACGCTTCTCCAGAGAGGAATCCTTTTATTTTTAATATTTAATGTTTAATGTTTGTGTGCTGCTGCGCGTCCCTGTGTGTGTAATAAGCATATGTGTACGCGTGTTGTGCACCCGCCTATAGGCACTATTACTAACGCACTCTTTAAATAACATAAAAAATACTGCTGACTTTAGACCAGGTTTTTGTTGGTCAATGGTGCAGTCGTTTTCAGTTGCCTCAAAATAGCAACGCGCCAACAATGCGTCTGAACACACCTCGTTTTCAGACCAGCATGCCCATGGGTGAACAGATGGGCACAAGTGCATTTGCTATTTAAACAATGTGGCGCTGGATGTGAAAATGATAACTGCGTCGGGCTGAAACTAGCAAAAAAACACTTGCGTTGCATTGTGCCGGGAGTATGATAGGGACCATTGTGTGAAAGGGCCTTTACATTTGCCAAAAATATAATTTTTTTTTGTTAAAGCCCAGTCCAGGTGATTAAAAAGTAACAGAAAATAATGCTATGCATTACTTTCCATAAAAAGCAACTAAGGGGGTCACTCAATAAAAAAAAGCAACTTTCCCCAACACTGGCTCTTACTGTATATTTTCATGACATAATTAGTTTCTAACTTTCTAGCTATTAAGCATTATGTAATGTAGTGAAGTCAGTTGTTGTTCATAAATTAATAATCATATAATAATGATGTTCATAAGTGACGTGACGCCATGTATGGTGTCTCATACTCGGAATTTGTGCTCTGCATTTCACCCATCCAAGCACATACACAGCAGTGAGTATTGAACACACACACACCTGGAGCAGTAGGCAGCCATTTTCTTTTTCTTTCTTTCTTTTTTTTGCTGTGGCGCCCGGGGAGCGATTGGGGGTTAGTTGTCTTCCTCTCTCGAACCCGCAACCTTCGGGTTACAAGTCCAACTCTCTAACATTTATAATAAGGTGTTACTGAGAAAAGTGGACAGAGAGCCTGAGTGCGGAGTCTTTGGGTCTGTAAAGGTTAAAGTCCTCTGCTCTATACCAACAAACTGCACTGAAGAGCACCATGGTACAATGGCAGCTCAATTGTATCATGTACCATTGTAGTAACTTAAAGTAACATGTCATCATGATATAGGAATGTGTTCTCATGGCACATATCAACGTATTATGGTATATGATATCTGATACCATCACTGTACCATGGGCAGGTAAAAACTACCATTACCAAAAAAAAAAAAAAAACATTTTATTGCCATTCCTAAACTGGTGTTTTTTTTGTTTTGTTTTTTTTCCATATGCATGTTTAAATGTAAGCATATTCATAACAAAAAATAAAAGTGTTTTTAGAAGGTTTTGTATTTTTTGTTTGTATTTATTAGTCTCTTATTGTTTGTTATTTTATTTATTGTTAAATTAACAATTATTTAAACACAATTAATAGATTTTCTTTTTTATTAATTCATTAATCGTGAGGATTATTTTTCTGTATTATACAGTGGCGCCAAAAATCGAAGCACATAAACCACACTTGCAGTATACATGTCTAAGAATCATATTTTTAAAAAAAAATTAAAATAAAAAAATCTATATAAAACATACTTTCTAAATACTAAATGTTTTTGAAGTAAACATGCAAATGTGCCATTAAATTATTGAAATATATACTTCAAATCTCAGGGGGTTCTTCAAGTAAATTATTTTGGTCAAAGGGGTTCGGCCGACAAAAAAGTTTGAAAACCCCTGCCGTAACCCACGCAGCTATTATTTTTTTCGTAATATAATCTTCCTATTTTTCATTTGTATATAATACATTTGCTCAGTTCACACCATATTTAGCCTTTCTGCCAACCCAGCACACTCAAATGCCCCTTTATATAGGCTACAAATGTAAAATTTCATTCTACAGGCCCCAAAAATGAAGCAAACAAGCCACACTCAAATGTCTGAGTCACTGCATTTGATAACAAAATGTCAAACCATCAGTAAGCAAATGATGCTAGACTTTTTTTTTAGAACTAACTTCACTTTTCAAAGATATTTTTGCAATGACTTTTAATCAGCTGTTTGTTTTGTATTGGCTGCATGAAGTTCTCATCAAGTTCATAAGGTTTGACAACCACAACGTGACAACTAAAGCTTTTTGACTTTTTTGAACAAATCTATTTTTCATACTATTTTTTAACCTAACCAATTTTGTTGAGAAACGCGGTCTAAATAAATAGCACTTGCTTTGATAATAATCTAGTGTGATTAAATTCACACGTTTATGAATTAATAAGTCCTAATATTTTTGGGTCCACTATATTTCTACGTTTTGAATAATAATAAAAAAAATCTTTAGCTACAGTAGATGGCGATGTCAACACTACCAGAAAACCCATTCTTGCATTGAAGAGCTACACGAGTTTGCCGCCCTTCAAACACCACAGAAGAAGAAGTAGATGAGTCCTGCGCCCCCTGCCGGCAGACCTCGTCCGCACCCGGTCCATCTCTCTCACACACAGTCGCTTGATGACAGACGGGGAGGGGGAAGCGGAGAGAAGTAAGCCCCGGATCCATCTTCAAGAGAGAAAATAGGAAAGAAAGACCGCGTCCCACTTTTATTTCGTTTTTAGCGGCACCTTTCCGACTCATAGACGTTAGGGAGCCCGAGGAGGGGCTGTGTCACTGTCTGTAGGATGTCCCGACATGAAGGTAGGTGCGAAAAAACCGCCGATCGCTGCGTCGTTGGCTTGAATTGTAGGCCAGTGCTGACCCGCGGGTTGCCATGTTTTCAATTCAAATTCACTGGGAAAGACTCATCATGGCGGCCGCCGTGAATTTTGCAACCTTTTATGTACTTACGCCGCATCGGTAGCGCACAGGGCGTTTCTTTGGAGCCGCTTGGTGTGATATTGAGCTGGGCCTGTGTGTTAGGCCGGGCCTTCTGCGGCTTGCTCGTCCGCGGGAGTGAGTGCGAGTGAGTTCCCGCAGGTAGCCCGTGGAGAGGTCAGGGCTTCGGTTGGGCCTGTTTGAAGACACTTAATTTTAAAGCTTTCTGCTTTAAGTTACCCAGCACTGCTAGAATGACGGCCGAAGGCCAAAACTCAGGTGGGTAAGCGGTTATAGAGCTCAGTCTGACTGCTCTGGAGCTCATGTTAGGGTGTATGTGTGTGTGAGAGCCGTCTTGAGTCATGTCATGTTTCAGGCCAGCACAAGTGAATGACTTGCACGTCTGGATTTAGCATTAGCTGGTGTCAGTGAAGCCATAGCTGTGATTGCTTACGAATCTTTCTCTATTATTTCTGGAAACACGTTTATATTTTTAGTTCCCTTTGTGAAGACGTTCAGTACTTCGTCAAACCAGTATGTTTGGATACAAGGAAGAGATTCAGCATTAAAGTTATGGCTTGATCATGTGGCTTCAGACACATTTGTCCTGTTAAAAGTCATTTTGAGTGCACTTAAAAGTCGGCAGGACCTCAGTGACGACTGTCAGTTTTGAACTTATAAGCTAGTGTAGCGATACTTCAAAAATGAATAACATGCAAATATGACTTTACATTGAAATATCGTTTTGCGTCTGACACAATTTATGCTGTAAGCATAGGTCATTACCACTGTATTACCATAATCTTTTGGACATGGTGGTGCCATAGTAATATCATGTGTTTGGACATTCTACAATTGTATTTGCATGTTTTTGGACATGTACCATGGCACTTCTACAGTGTTTTTTTTTGTAATGGGAATGTTAAAGAAGAAAACGTGTGGTGTTGTGTGCTTCTCTTTTTATTTTTACCTATATTAAAACTCCTGGGTGGTAACATGGTACAGTGATATATGCTATTACCATCTAATATTTGATATACCATTGTATTACTATTAATGGTACTTTAAAGAATTTTTTTATAGTTTGTATCCAAAAACACCATAGTATGTCCTACATATCTGATTATAGAACATTTTATTATTCTTATTTTTTATGTATGAATCAAACCGAAATCTTAGTAATTTGTTATTTGAAGTATAATCTGTTCAGACATTTGTTAAGTGCTTGCTTTTTATTCCTGTCTCAACCTAGTGAGCTGCCTACCTAGACAGCATGTCTGTACATCATCATATATGCCTTTGATTCCCAAATATGCTGTCTGGGTTGTTCGCTAGAGCTCACTCGATTTCAAGACAGCGGATGTCACCTGCCTGTGAATAAAGACTGCTTACACATGCGTCTAGTTTCTCTGCAAACAGCACATGGTGCTTGAGAGTAGCTTCCAATGGGATGATCCTAGTGATATGTGACACCTCAGATGATAATAATAATAATAATAATAATAATAATAATAATTATTATTATTATTATAATATCTGCATTGGTAATAGTTTGGCAGCTGCACTTTGATTCAAGCACAGTGGCAGATTCGCTCTGACGTATGAACGCAGGATCTGGATTCTGTAATTAATGCTTAGCATTTGATCATAGAATTCATATGATAAATTAAATACAGTAGACATTTCAGATATGACTGGACAAGTCCAAACTTAAGGAGTACCCTTGGGATGTTGCTAAGACATTTTCAGGTTTCCTTCTTTGTAGCCATTATTTTACAAATACTTCATTTTTTTTTTTTTAGGCTACATTCAGTTTAAACATGCGGTGTATTCAGTTGTATCTATATTTGTATCTATATTTCATATCAACAAAGTTGTATTTATATTTCATATTAACAAAATCTATATTTCATATCATCTATATCACATAGAAACAAAGCCATTCTGTTAAAAGCAGAAATATAACGATTAATTCTCGTTTTGTATATAGGTCATTGGAACAAAACTAAACAACAAAATTATGTGTCATAACATAAACTTATTCTGATTTTGTATGACACAGAGTTCAGGGCTCGACAATAAGGACTGCCAGATGGCCCCGGGGCCAGTGAGAAAGACGCTCTGATACATTTTACAGAATTGAATGGAATTGACAGTTGATGCTTGAACGGACAAAGACACACAATATTATGTCAAAATATCCGCCTTGGCGAGTATCCTGGTACATACAGTCGGTTAAGACTTAAGTTAACGTATACATTTAAGAAAGAAATCGTATGTGTATCATTATATTGGATCCGTGCATTAGCTCTTAAAGTGACAGCTGCCTAATATACCTGCTGCTGTTTTTGTTGTTAATAGTAATTAAACAACAAAAGACAAAGCTAAAGTCACTGCTGTTGACTGAATAACTTTTTGTAGCTTTAACAAAATTGATTATTATTTTACATTTGATAATTGAGTTTCTGTACCTGAATGCTATTGTTAGACCTACCTAAAAAAAACTTAAAGCACTGTATATTTAATTTGTGTCTTTGTTCTGTTGTTGATTTATGCTATGTCTTGCCATTTTTTTGTTTTGTTTTATTATTGTATTACTGACTGTTCATTTGTTGTTAATAAAGTTTGGACTTTTATGTTAGTTGACCTGGAAGCTGGTAGAATTGTGAAATTTCACTATGTAAACTTTTGGTGTCATAATAAGCATATTTATTAGACAGGGTTTTTCTTGCATTCAAAATATTTTGGCGGCTTGCCCGCGGCCAAAATGAATCTTTGTCCTGCCAAAGATTTATTTGAGCATTTAATGTGGTGATATCTGCATTACCAGTACCCTGTTTTGAAATGCTCCCGTGAGTGTTTAAGCGCTCTGTGAAGAGCGTCAAAGGTTTCTCTTTACAATGTGTATTTGCAGCGTTGAACAATGTAGCCAATCGCAGACATATCTGTTGATCAGTCAGATGTGTTAAAGCTAGTCAGAATATGCTCAATACAGCAGAGGTTTTGTTCAGAGTGAGTTCTGCAAGCTCATGCATGAATCCTTTCATTAACAAACAACACAATGACAAGTGATTCATTGCCCATCATGTATGTGTATGTGTGTGTGTGTGTGTGTGTGTGTGTATATATAAAATATATATATATATTTTTTTTTTTTTTTCATGCTGCTACCTACACATTGCAAACTTTTTGGATTGACAACCTTATTTAAATGCGCAATTGAATCTTATTGGCAGTTATAGTAATAGACGGAACAAACAATCTGGGACTGTGACTTTTACATTTTTAAATATGAAATAGTTCAGTTTCTTAACAGAAACTAGAAGTGTTCGTTAACTTAATATTGATTTAAATGTGCACTGTGTAAATTTTAGCGGCATCTAGTGGTGAGGTTGCGAAATTGCAACTGTCCACCGCTCACCCCTCCCTTTTGAAGCACATAGAGAAGCTACGGTGGCCGACACAGGACAAAGATGTCGTCGTCTGAGACAGCAGAGAGTAGCTAGCGCTCTGTAGAGCAGTTTGTCCATTCAGGGCTACTGTAGAACCATGGCGGTGCAAAATGGTGACTTCACTGTAAAGGGAGCTGCGGTGTATGTAGATAGAAATGCCTCATTCTAAGGTAGTAAAAATATAACGGTTCATTATGTAAGGTCTTTATACACCACTGAAAACATTTTTATGTATATTATATTGCATTTCTGTCAATAGATCCTCCTAAATATTACACAGTGCACCTTTAAGGTTTATGGTTTCAAGCTTTATTCTTCAATAAAAACTGTTTTAGTATTGAGGAGGGAAATTAAATATGATTTCAGCTTGTAACTTGTTTTTTTAGCATTTTAATTTAGATTAGAGTAAATATTGTTATATAATATACAATTATTTGAATATATTAATAATGCTTTTTAATATAAATACTTTAAAGTTAACCCCTTTGGTTGTTTGCAGAGGGCCCCTAATGGCCCCTGGTTGAGAACCGCTGCCCTAGATCCCATCTGGGGTCATATTTGGCCTTGTTTAGTACGTTGTTACTTTTATAATGGCAGCAACAGCAATGTGATAAGATACACATTTATTATGTTTATGTTACACAAAATTATAATGAATAATTATGAGAATACATTTTTTTTTTTTCCCACCAGGTTATATTACACTAGTTAGTGTAGAGTCTCAGCCACAGACGTCACGCCCACGGACCATAGGCTGAGCATCTGATGCATAAAGGGCCTTTCAGACAGAACGCGACAATGGCACCGCTGCGCTATGAAACCCATTATTTCAATGGTTTGCACTGCGAGAGGACAGTTTGTTGCTGCGTCAACCAAAGCGCATGCGCAGTGGAACAACAATCGTGACTGAAAGGTGGAACAGCAATCAAATGACTAGACATATAGAACTCCGCTAAAAGTTTTGAAAACTCCGCCTACTTTGCTCTGGCCAGCGTAGCACAAATCGCTTTGTATCTGAAGGGCTACGCTGAACCCAGCGGCCAGCGCAGAGCAGCGCATTCCACATCATGTCTGAAAGGCCCTTTAGGCACACATAATGGCAAAACCGTTTGGGGGTTTCACAGTCGTCATCTGATTGGTTAAATTCTAGGAAGATGTGTGTGTCGCGTTCTGTCTCATGACACCAAACCCCCTCATGGAAGAAGAAAGCCGTTGTGTTTACAACTGTGACAATGAGCACTTATCAGGATATTTTCTAAAGTATGTGAAGTTTGCAGCGCCATTGCAGTAAACTTGCACAGAGTTCTTGAATGAGTCATTTATTAGATGCACGCCTGTCTGTTATCGTAGGGACATTAACTTTACATGTTCATGCCGCTAAACATGACGCAGAACAAAACAAACTGTGCTTGGTTGCTTTACATGTCAGTCAAACGGCCTCTGAGCGATTCTTGGCCAACGAAGCTGCGAGTCCAGACCTTCTGCCGTCAGTCTGAAGGTCTGGCTACACGAGACGAGTGTAGAATGTCTATGGAAACCACGACACCAGTTACATTTATACATTTGTCAGATGCTTTTTTTCAATGCTTTGAATCCCTGAACTTTTTTTGGTTTTTGCATTCTCTGGGAATTGAACCTTGGCAACTCTGCTCTACAGGAACGCCGGGAGCTTTAGAAATGTAGCAACTTGGCACATTAATGCAGAATTTAATTTGATCAGACAGAATTTAAAGTTGGAGTTGTCTATTTTATAAATGCGTTTTGATCATTGAATGTCTAAAGAGATGATGTCACGTCATGTCTTATGTCTAATATCGACCTCACATTTGCATAAAGCAAAATTTGGATTTTTTTGTATGGGAGCAGGAGATAGTAGTAGATGAATCAAGCGGGTTGAACTGTGCAGTGCAAAGTAAATGATAAACTAGTTAGGATCCATCACCCTGTTCCCATGTTCATCACAGTGCCTCATCTTGGTCATCGCACCAGTGTTACAGGTTGCATTTTGCTCTGAGTGATAAGAAATAAGCAAGTGAATGAAGAAAGGCCCTCAAATTCACAGCCATGGTGCTGTTTTGAGTCTCTCAGACAACGCGTCCTGTACAGTGCAGAAAGGTTCTTGACATTATTTTTGCATTGTTACCCTTGGTTAGTTGACAGGTTAGTTAGGTTTTGTGGTGCTTGATAGGGCAAGTTGCTGTGGTGCATTTAAGGTGAATTAATGACATCTAAATCAAATGTGATCTGGCAATTGACGCAAAAAGGTGAGAGCACAGCCTCTGCCAACGTGCCACACAACTCTGGCATTATAACTAGAGGTCGACCGATTGATCGGTTTTGCCAGCAATCGGTTATCAGCAAAAAATCCATATGATAGTTTTTCTGGGTTGTCCATCGCTGAAGGGTCTGCTGTCATTATACAGTTCGAGAGCGGCCTCAAGAGGCGAAATTAAAACTATCACTGACGCGTCGAGTTTTTGACACGTGAGGCTGCGTGCTGCACAGAGCGGAACACTTTAGATGCTGATTTGAAACAGTATGTATTAGGGGTGTAGTGGTTCTCTATAAAAATCTCAAATCTGACGACGCATCTATAATAGGGTTTGTTGAAAGTGACAACGCATAAAACAGACAGACAGAGTTAGGCTAATGTATGTTTCTGTCGATGGATACACATTCTGGCTTCCCAATACATTACAACTATGATAATCAAAAAGCGTGGACAAAACAGTCACTTTTGTATGCGAGTGCCTTATACACACAATTCATTTGACTAGATGCTGCATTTAGGGCTCGACAGTGCGACCATTTCACTCGCATTTGTGACCAAAAATAGATGTGTGCGAACTGCAAAATGTATTTTGGAGCACGTGTGCGAATAAAAAATGTCAGATCATAACAAGCGTCTTAATGATCATTTAAGGCATCTTATATTTTGGGGATGAGAAAACATAAATCGCAATACTGCCTACTGTGATTATTAATCTTCAAAAGTCTATGATTTCATTAAATAAATGCGCGAGCCAGAAGATCGCACAACAGTGCCACGTTCGGGATTTGAAGCGCTGTTGTGCATTCTACAGGCTCGCGCTTCAGACAGCTTGAGATCAGTTCGCAATCAATGAATAGCGCACATTTATGCCAAGCGATTGCTTATGAACTAATGCTGATCAATTATGACAATGTTTACTTTACGGTGTTTATATTGTAATATGTTGTATACGGTTGTAAGAACGCATATTTTATCTCCCTCATCTGAATTTGAATGAGCAGCTGCATTAATAAAGTCACGGTGTATTTCGGGCCTGTTTATTAAATAAAAGTCACGCAGTGTGTCCAATTTTCACCCTGGTTATTATTTAATTACACAAACTGTATGTAATTTTATTTAATTTCCATTTAATTTAAACTATTGTAGCTTCTGTCTGGGATGCCCTGTCACAGGAAGGATAGACTAAGAACATTATTTGATGCATATTATTAAATATATAGATTTTACTAGTATCAGTGTTATTATAGCTAACAAAAACTAAAACCATAAAAAAAATCTCTTTACTTGAAATAAATAAATGTTAACTGACATAAAATAAAATATAAAAAAAACTTTTAATTTAGTTGAAATTAACCTGATGTACCAAACTAAAACTGAAATAAAAATGAATTAATAACTGTACAGACATTAAAAAATTAAAAAAATTGACAAAACAGCAGAATTACTCAAACTTTTAACTAAAATTAAAATGAAGGCAGAATTAAATTGAATTCAAAATATTAACAAAAACTGTATAGTATCTCAGTGACACTAAAATAATTCTAGTGTGGCAAAATTATGTAACAGTGTTTTTTATATATATATATATGTATGCAGAAATAATTAGTTGCGTCCCTAAAGTTTCTAAATGCGCTCCTAAATTTTTCACCTTAGGAGCACAGGAGCTCCTTGGGAAAAAAAGTAAGCGTCAAGCCCTGTGCATTAGTGGAGATAGAACAGCAGTATGTTTGCCAACCAGGCTGAGAGGATGCTAACGTTAGTACCTCGAGCAGTTAAAACAATGTGACAAACACACACAAGTCCACTCCAAATGTTTAAATGTCATGATTGTTACCATCTATTTGTAGATCGTCGTACCATTAGTTTATTTCTAGCTGGTCACTTTTATGCAAGTGGACGACGTTAAAATACAGGTTTAAATTGGGTCTAAAATGTTTTGAGCTTGTCCATTTTCGACCAATTCCAGAGGTAGTTGAAAACACATTTGACCGGATTGCTTTCGTAGTGTAAACACACATGTGGTCAAATGCATTCAGACAGCCGCAAAAGAACACCTACTATCCGCTTGCTGACCTAATGTGTGGGAAACGTGCTAGCCAGACGGGATTTAAACTTTGTCAGCTGGAGACCCAAGTTTGGTTTGAACATGAAAAACGTACCAAGCACAATGTTCTCTCACCATTCTTGATTTCTAACACTCAGTCACAGTGTTCGCCGTGGTCTTGTGGCTCAGAGCAGAAACGAAAGCTTCTGTATATGTTTTTCCGTCGTCTCCAGGCACATTCATACATTGTGCGAGCATTAGATCGAAAGATCTGAAAAACCCATACATTTACCTGCCCAAAGACTCTCCCCTTGAAGAAATCAGGACAGAAGTGGTTGAAAGTGGAAAAAAAAAGAGATGGATTAAAACACCAGGTGTAAACGGGAATGTGTCTCCCTCGTCTACTTGTGATCCGATCGACCAAAACGCATCTTAATACCAGGTGTAAACAGGGCCACAGATACATGTGCCATTTAATGGATTTGAGATGTAGTGCTTTCCTCAGTGCATAACTTACATTTCACAGGTATATTCTCCATCTGTAAATGCTTAAAAAGAGTGGGAACTAGGGGTGTCAATTCACACAAATTCCCATGATCGATCGTCGTTTAAATTAATGATCAATTAATCGATTAATCGTTAGCCTTAATACTGTAATATGCGTCTACAGCAGTGGCTTATAGTGCAAATGCTGTTAAAAACGCCATGTTCCTCACCAAATGAATGAAAAGGGTTTTTAATCTAAATAAAGGGCTAATAGGATTGTAAAATGAGTCGATGTGATTGATCATTTAATTAAATTACTTATTTAATAATCAAATATTACCTCTAATACAACGTGTCACCAACGCCGCCTCAGATCTGTTATTCAGAATGTGTGCACGCGCTCTTCAAGGAACAACACGCTGAACACGGCAACTAAACCCAATGAATTCACAACCATTTATTACAAAAGTGTTCTCATTAATGTTATGTAATATGACAGTCCCAATCATAGTTATTATTAATTGTGCATTGCTGTTTGAGCTGCGCGCGCTGAAGCACTGAATGAGCACGGTACACTGAAGCTCTTTGCTAGCGCGTTATTTAACTTAAAGGAACGCATGAGATTGATCAGATATATACAAAATAAACGCACAAAATGACGCGAATGCACAATGAACTTGAACTAAGTGCTCTTCAGAATGCGTGCCTTCAGAATGAAACACAGCAACTAAACCCAAATAATTCACAGTTTTATTACAATATTGCACTAATGTTATGTAATATGACAGTCCCAATCATCATAGTCATTATTAGTTGTGCATTACTTTTTGAGCTGCACCGGTTTTACTCAAGATGCCTTCAAAGGAGCTACTAGAGATGAGCAGAACCGATGTCCATTGCATAAGCAGATTGATATCTAAAAGTTTTTTTTTATTCTTCTCACTAACATTTAGGTATTTAATTTAGGGATGCACCGATATGAACATTTTGGCCGATGCCGATAATTCTTTATATTTGAAAGCCGATAACTGATATATGGGGCTATAAATCTAAATAAAAATTTTTATTTATACTTTCAGAGTATATGTGATTACAAAAAACAAAAGGCTCACCATTAAAAGCCATGACCCAAACAATTCAACATAAATCAAACATATACAATACAACAGCCTAGTTTGAACCAGTGTAAGATTCCTTGCCTTTTAAAATTTATTTTACACTCCTATGGCCAACATTTTTTTTTGTTAGCATTAGTTAACATGAACCAACTAAGGATGAACAATACTTCTACAGGATTTATTAATCTTAGTTCATGTTACTCTCAACATTTTCAGTTCCAACGTTGCATCTGTTAACATTAGGTAATGCACTGTGAACTAACATGAACACAATTTTATTACTAACATAACCAAAGGTTATTGCTCTGTTTGTTCATGTTAGTTAATGCATTAAAAAATGAGACCTCATTGTAAAGTGTTACCAAAAATTCTATTGCCTAACAAAAAATTAAAATAAAATACCCAAATAATGCAAACAAGTCATTGGACAACATTACTTAGGCTGCATATAAAGAATCAAAATGCATGTGCCATGCATGAAATAGCCTCCGCATGGACAATAAGGAAATTATTTTAATCAAATATTGTTGATGAAAATAATACGAGAACAATACAAGTGCTAGTTAATAATAACGCTTCAACAAAAAATGAAATGTTTAATATTACAGTAATAGTAAACATCTTTAATATTAGGCTATTGTTTCAAATAACGTTGCTGTTTGAGCTGCATGCCCTGAAGCTGAAGAGAATGAACACCGGTAAACTGAAGCGCTTAATTAACTCAACGAAACGCATCATATATGAGAATAATCAGATATTTATACAAAATAAATATAATACAACTTACATTTGCACAAAATCATGCACAGATGAACTTGAACTAAGTTATGTAGTCAGAAGGCCTATAACTCCTCTGTTTGAGAGCGCGCGCTGAAACTAAAGATGATTACTGGTACAATGAAGTGCTGCAGATTATTAACTCAACGAAACACATCCTATATGAGATTAATCAGATGTTTATACTACATAAACTTAATATTACGCATATTGCGACATAAACGAAAATGATGTGAATGCACAAGTGAACTTGACTGTGCTGGTTATGGTGTAACTCCAGTTTTGGACGCGAACTTCCCTATAACAGCGTGCTGAAGCACAACTAAACCCAGAGAACTCACAACGTTTTATTACAAAAGTTTTTTCATTACAGTGTTATGTATATGACAGTCCCAGTAGTTATTAATGATGTGCATTGCTGTTTGAACTGCGTGCGCTGAAGCTAAAGACCGGTACAATGTAGTGCTTTACTGCATCGTTAATTAACCAAACGCATCCTATATGAGATTAATCTCATTAATATTAATTCATTTTTATATATATTATATATACATACACACACACACACACACAAAAAATTAAAATAATATTACAACTTACAATGGCACAAAAGGCTGTGAATGCACAAGCGAATTTGATTGTGCTGGTCACGGAGGTGTAACACACTCTTTCCGCAACAAACGCGCTGAAACAACATTTCTTTTACAATCGTGTTCTCATTATAATTTTATGTAGCCTATACCACAGATTTGTGCTGCCCATGTTGCACTTTACTGTATTTTCCTTTTCAAAGTGATTCCAAACATATTTCCAGCAATTCAAAACCATTATGGCGGCACGTGCACGTCTGAAGTGTCTCAGCTGAAGGAAATGATACATTATCTATCGGCTTGAATATATCGGCCAAATTTTCTTATCGTTAACATTAAAATAGAGCGTTTATCGATACCGATAATTGGCCGATATATTGTGCTTCCATAATTTAAATCGAATAAAACGGTAACAATAAAAAGAACTAGCTAGGCTAGCTGATTACCTTAACAGCCCATATAGCAGCGTCAGTTCACTTTCTCCGACAAGCGGATACAATGATACCTGTTGTCCTGTTTGTTCATGTTACGTATGGCATAAAGCCTAATTGATTTTACAGAAACTTGTGTCGGGCTTTTGAATTAGAGCCCGACTGTTTTTTTTTTATCGGCCGATATGAGCCTGTCGCAGATATATCAGCATCGGCGTATATGCTGCAGATATGCCACCGATATGAACGTGCGCCCAAGCATGTCCATGTGTCTCGAATATTCACACAAAATTAAGTCAAAATGCCGGTCTTGTCGAGTGTCATCGTAAACATAGTCCGTTATGTCTTAAGTGAACGTAAACGTGAAATTTGCCAGTCACCGCCAGCGTTTGTTTCATGGCCCACAGAACATCTTGTTGTATGAATATCTGAACATGCAATATATCAAAAGAAAGAACAGAGCCTCTGTTTTATTCTAGCTTCATGCATTCTTTTTTATCAACACTTGAATGTGGGTACATTTCATGAAAAAAAAAAAAAAACATTTTGAGGAAAAAGCTGAGAAAATCGCGTTTTTTAACAAAGACTAACTTACATACAGATGGGATTCAGATTGGTGATCAAAACACAGATGGAGTAACAGATTCCATCAACACCTCAAAGCTTCACAGTCCTGGGTCGACATTTCATTCAATAACTTAGCCGTTTTGATTTGATATGCTGTTTAATGTTGATGATCGCGTTATTTTACATTTGCATCTTATATGAGATCGCGCATTTCTGCTTCTTCTTCGCTTGTGTTTTGATCAGGAGATTCTGCACTCATTCAGGAGATGTGTAATAGCGCCCCCTGCCGTATAACAGTGAAAACATGGAAATCATCAATGGATAACAAAAATCACTCACTGCTCTTGACTGAATAACTTTAATAAGGGTTAATCTATATTTATACAGTGAAGAATATGAAGTGATATTTTACATTTGATTACTGTTTCTGTACCTGAAAATCTAGTTTAGGCCTATGGAAAAAACTGAAAAGAAACCTGTTTTTCATTTGTATGTTTGTTCTGTTGTATTTATGTACAATGTATGTATATTATGTACATACTGTATTTTTTTATATATATATATATATATATATATTACACATATACAGTACCAGTCAAAAGTTTGCACACCAATGGGAAAGTATGTCCAAACTTTTGGCTGGTACTGTACTATAATATACACATAAAGAATATCGGCCGATATATCGGAATTTTTTTACTCCCTAATATCGGCATCTGCCCCCAAAAACCCATATCGGTTGGGCTCTACTTTGAATATTGTTGAACAATGGGGAACCTTGGAGTTGAAAACGTTGAGAACCACTCATTGTTTGTTACTTTGTTGTTGTAAACCATAAAAAGATATAGAAATGCAAACTGAAGCCCAAATCCTTAAAGGCTAGTTGGTAAATGTAATAACACATCCAGTCCACTTTTTTCAGTTGGAGCAAATGGAGAGCTTCCTTTTATTTTTCAGTTTGAATAGTTTTGGTTTGTTTGCAGGACTCTGCTGTGAATAAACCGCAGAGGTCATTTGGCAGGTCATAAAGTAAAATGCTAGTTATAACTCACCAAACCTCATTTTAACCCAAAGATATGTGAGACCACAATATGAGACACAAAATGTGATCAGTACTGAACATTGAAAATCTGTTAGGCTACATATTTCCTTTCAGAAGCTAAGAGGCTATCTGATTTAATTTTACAAGCAAACATTTCATTATTTTAATCTGGAATTAGTTTGCTGTGCTAATTCCTCCCAGCGGTACAGTACCACAGCACAGTAGATTATTGCCAGAAGCTTTTTGTCTGCTTTGTGTTTGTCTCCTCCTTCTTGTGGATTCACAAAGACTTGAGGCTGCATCCTAATTCACATACTATAATTGACTAACCAGTCTTAAGGAAGCCTTGTATAATGTGGAGTAGAGCTGAAATTTTTTTATTTCAAATAGAGATGACGATTCTCGCACAACTCTTAACAGACAACTAAACAAGATAACGTGATTTAATAGAGTCTGACAAAATATTCCATTGCTGCAGTCTATTTAAAAATGTTTAATTCATTTGATTGAATTTTTTTTTTTTTTTTAATCTGTTTGAATGAATGATTTAATCACTTCACTTGCTTCATTACTGGATGAATCAACGTTTTTTTAAATGAATCTCTTAAATAAATGATTTAATGACAAATATATTCTTTAGCCGTCACTTGTCACTGCCTAGTGGCGTAACAATGCAATCGATACAATTGTTATTTGAGCACCAAATTACTTTCTAAAGGTGATTTACTGTGTTTTGATACCGTAGACGTCAGTATTTATCCAAACTATAAACTTTTTTTTTTTCTTAGTACTTCTGTAATAATTTTAATATTTGTAACAGAAATAATGATACTATGTTGAAAAGAAGCTGTTTGTAAAGCTCTCACATGGTTTCTGTGTTTTTTTTTTTTGTCAAAGGATTAATAGACACAGGCGAATCATTTTCATTTAGAAAGAAGATCGCATTGGTGTTTGAATCGAGCTCGTGATCACCACCGCTTAAACAGATCAGAAGCATTTCTTATGCTACATTCACAGTGTCAGTCCAAATCTGGTTATTTGTGTATATGATTGGAATTTGATAATCATATTTGGACAGACAGTGTGAATTGGACGTAGCGTAAGTGTTTTTGAACTGCGAGAGGCGTTACACTTTCTTCGCAAGTTGAATATGGAAGGCGGTCTGGCGGAAGCTAGATATTTTACTTTATAAAGTTTTAAATATGGATATTTTTCTTTATTAACCCCCCGGAGCCGTGTGAAGTACGTTTATGATGGATCAATGTATGGGAAACACTGCTCTGATTATGTAATTCGTATGAAAAGTGCATTTCTCTCTAAAGTAGGGCCCTATGATTTCCATGATGCAGAAAACGCGGACGGAATCCAGTCATAAAAACGGAATTTACTGTATAACGTGGAATTTCACGGAATTTGTCAAATTTTTGATGAATAAATAAAAAGCAGGTCAGTACACTTCAATCAAATCGTGATGTAGACTAGTGTCTGTGAATATTAAACCGCAAAAGACTATTTAAACACGAATCCTGCATACTCTGCGTGTCTCTGTGTGAGTGAATGGCGCAGACGCGCAGTTTCACACACACACATAAACATACAGAAGCACGCATGACGATCGCTGTTTTCAGCCTCTGTAGCCTTACTATATGAGGACATGAATGCACAAACATCATCTCCAGAGCCGCTCTGAGAGTCACTTCATGAGCATTTTACCGTTTCATTTGAGGAAAAAAATTACCGTCGTCACATAAACACACAGAGACGATGGTCTTCCCGGCAACCCGTCAAAATAAAAGTTCGGTTTAACTTGACAGAAATATATTACTGTTGTTCGGTAGAATTTTGCTACGTCTCAATGTAATAATAATACTAACACTAATAATAATACATTATTATCAAAACTTTATTTTTTAAGGAATAATCACAATTTTTCTTCCAGGTTTTAATTTTAACAGTAAAGCTCATTGTGCAGCACGTTGTTTGACAAAAAGGTTCGTTTAATTTAATATGATTAAAAGATAAATTAATTTAATGTTTTATGTCTTCATTTGATTACCAGAAAATACACAACACATAATTAGTGGGGGGGGGAAACATTTTATAGAAATGAAATATAAAAAAAAATACAGCATATATAAATTTTGTAAAAATAAATTCATAGGGCCCCAAACATGTCGTTTTTGTTAAACTTAAATTGTATATGTTTCATTATTTTAATTAATTAGACATGCTTTTTGATTACTAAAAATTTAATTTAACCATTAAAATGGAGTCCAAAAAAGTAAAACCAGAAAAAATCCAGAAAATCCAAAATCTAGAAAAATAAAAACAGGAATCAGGAAAAAAATAAAACGGAATTTTGGAATTTTACTAAAGGTGCGTCCACTATAGGCTACACTAGTTTATTAATACATAATTAAAATGTCTCCTTGCTATTTTTTTTCGGACACATTCATAATCATGATTTTTGCCGGTGCTTTGCTGCAAGCTTTGTGTATGCTTGAGCGTAGGACAGCCCCCCCCCCCCCCAGTATATATTTAAGTAATTAAATTAATATAAACATGCGATTAGTCGACTAATAGTCGACTAGAAAAATCTTTAGTCAGGGGCAGTCCTAATATCCGATAATCCAGCACATTAACCCCATAGATGCTAAAGCAAAGGAAAGAACAGCAAATCACAACTATTCCGTCTGACTGTGGCGCTGTTTTTCCACAACGTGGCACTTCAAAACGTAATCTTTAGAGGCATCTGTATCGTTGCTGGAGTAATCCTGTGTTTGTGTCTATCTTGTATTTACTACTACGTGACATGACCGAATCGGTGGGCGGGGCTAAAGAGGCAATGATGTGGAAGTAGGTGTTGATCTTCTGCAGAGGTTGATGTAGTAATGTGACACAATCCCAAACAAGTCGTTTTCTGAGATGTTTTCAATAAAAGCTATTTTTGGACTAACAAGGAAGTTTTGAGTTCTGAAACTTGCAGGATATTTTCCTCGCCAAACGATCAAAGAAAATTGTATTTCTCAATTCATGACCCCTTTAAGATAACAAGGAAAGCTGATGTTTTATTTTTATGCAAAAGGAAGCAAACAAATTCCTGAATCATTGAACCAATTAATTGTAAGGAACAGTTTGAAGGAACAAATCAAACTTCCCAACTCTTACATTGATGTTTAAATCTACTAAGATATGTTAAATATTAATGTCACTATTCATAATGTCATGATTTTCACAATGTTGGTTAACAAAATATGTGTTAATATCTGATTTATTGCACAGCCCTAGTGTGGATTATTGCTCCCTAAAAGAGAGACAGTTTGAATGTGCCATGTCCTTAACCATTTGTTTTAACTCTTTTAGCCCATAGTGGTCAGTGCTGTGATATCATTTCCTCCTGCTTTGCAAAAGACAAAACACACACGTCATCCATAACAAGGCAGCGCTGCTTTGAATAAGTTTTCTGCGAGTCATATGAAGTGCTGAGGGTGTATTTCTTTTTTTATAATGGATAGAAACTAACCAGGTGAATCCTGCCCTTGATGAATGCGATCGGGGTCTTCAGAGGGGCTTCTGCTGTTGTTCTGAGTTAAATGCCTCTGTGTTCTCCCGCAGGTGTGAGCTGTGATGCGTGTTTAAAAGGGAACTTCAGAGGGCGCCGATACAAGTGTTTAATTTGCTACGACTACGACCTTTGCGCATCTTGCTACGAAAGTGGTGCCACAACAACTAGACACACCACGGAGCACCCAATGCAGTGCATACTAACCAGGGTAGACTTTGGTAAGCAGTAATGTCAAATAATACCATGTTTTTTTTTATACTCTATCACATAATAATGATGTTATCTTGTTCAAATAATGTTTAAAACATTAACAGAGTGTGAACAGACCATCCTGACTAAGTCTTGGTAATGATGGTGATGCTAATTTTTTTGACCTTTATCTGACCTCTCCACAGACTTGTATTATGGGGGGGAGGCATTCTCAGTAGAGCAGCCTCAGTCGTTTACTTGTCCTTACTGTGGTAAAATGGGCTACACGGAAACATCTCTACAGGAGCACGTGACCTCAGAGCACGCAGAGACCTCTACAGAGGTGGTGAGTACACATGCTGTCTTTGTTGAAATCTTTAAGTCATGCGACACCGTGTCCTAACTAAACGCGATGCGACAAGCAAATTGTCTGTCCACACTAGACGCAACAAGGCTAAAAGATGCCACAGAATCGATCACAGTCACAGCCAATCAATGGAGCGTGTGGGCAGGCTCTCTCTGCAAGCGGAGTATGTGTCTTGTTGCCAGCTGTGACTTTGCAAAAAAAAGAAAAAAGGGATTTCCTATATGCCATGTATTGCTGTTGCGGCTGGTTAGGGTGAAAACTTGATAAAGATCATGATAAAGATACCAGTTATCACGTATAGCCGTCTGGTTTGGACATGGTGTGAAGCTGCTGTTTTTGTCCCCTGATGACTGTTATACAGCATTTTCAGGCTTTCTCAAGACCTTTATTATCCATGTTTGATGTACTGTTTACTGTAAAGTCTATTCACAGCAAACACAAATAACCTGCAGGAATTCACACCAAAACTAACAGAACATGATGTGAATTTTCATCAACCATTGAGAGAAAAGTTCACATTCCTGAACTAATCTTTCATGTGCTTTTAATGCAAAATGCAGCCAATTTGACAGATACATTTGCTTTAAAATGTTAAATATGTTCTTGCTCTTCTGGAATGGATGGATAATATGATAGAGATATAGGGATATATTACAGAAAAATAATGATAATAGTAACCTTCTGATAGTAATAATAATCTGCAATTGCTTTTTGTAGCACCTCTTTTGAGAGAATGCTCTGTGTGAACAGGTCTTTTAGGTCCTGTTTTACACCTGGTATTAAGATGCGAGGTAGTCAAACGCATTCGACCGGATTGCTTTTCTAATGTAAATGCTCCTGTGATTGAATGTGTTTGAACAACCACAAAAGACCGCCCACTCTCCGCTTACTGACCTAACACGTAAACATTATGGGAGGCGCACTAGCTAGACGGGATTTAAACTTTGTCGGCTGAAGACTCAAGTTTAGTTTGAAGACCAAAAAACATACCAAGCGTCTAACATGCACTCAGCGTGTTCGCTGTGGTTGCAGCTATCAGAGCAGAAACGAAAGCTGATGCTCACCATGTGTTTTTCAATCATCTCCGGTCGTGTTCATATGTAAATTGCATGAGTTTATTTTGTTCATTTTTAGATCGAAAGATCTGGAAAAAAAACTAGAGATGCACCGATCGACCAACCAGGAATTGGAATCGAACGATTTTCCACATGATTGGCCCGGATCGGTGACCGGCCGGTCAGCCTCGCGTCTTACAGATTCTGAGCCAGTCTGTTTTGTTCTCAGCAGCACAGGCAATAACGTCAGCTGCGCGTTCTCACTCTTCTCTTCGACGCCGGAGTGAGACACACACTCCTCCTTTCACTCACTCGTCTCATTCGCTTCCGTTAAACACTGCTTGTATTGCCCATAATTTTATTCATTCCCACAGGTTTCGAGCTCTGTTACTGTATAACGCGAATGTCACGGAATTTGTCAAATTTTGGATGAATAAATCAAAAGTAGGTCAGTACACTTAAATCACATCGCAATATGGACTAGTGTCTGTGAATATTAAACTGCAAGAAGAATATTTGAATAGGAATCTTACATGTTCTGTGTGTTTGTGTGAATGGCACAGAAGCACCGTTTCATTTCCCCCACACACACACACTGAAGCACGCATGACGCTCACGGTGTTACTACATGACAACATGAACTTCATCTCCAGAGCTGCTCTGAGAGTCACTTTATGAGCATTTTACCATTTAATCTTAGAAGAATTTCTGTGTGTATATGATATGACAGTTTAAGATCTTCACGGCAACTCTTAATCAAAAAAAAAAAGTTTGGTTTAACTTGTGACAGAAATATATTAATATTGTAAAGTACTATTGTGTTACTATTGTACAGTATAATGTATGTCTTGATGTAATACTACTACTACTAATAATAATACAATAATTATTAAAAGTTTATTTTTAAAGGAATAATCACACAATTTTCTTTCATGTTTTAATTTTAACAGTAATCCTCTGTTGCGCAGCACTTTGTTTGCCAAAAATGAAAGGGTTTATTTGAATTTCATTTGATTAATAATAAATTAATGTTTTATGCCTTCATTGGATTACCAGAAGAACTAAAATACACAACACAGAGTTTCTGGGAAAAAAATATTTCATATATTCTTTAGCTTTTATGCTTCGATGCAGAATCACATCAGCATTGTAAAAACGAATATATTCCACAGCTCTAATTTGTAAGGATTTTCTCTCTCTGTTTCAGATTTGCCCAATCTGTGCAGCTTTGCCTGGTGGCGACCCCAATCATGTGACAGATGACTTTGCTGCTCATCTCACACTTGAACACAGAGCACCTAGAGATTTAATATCCTTTTTATCTGAGCCTAATATGTATATACATCATGGTCCTCATTCTTAAAACACTGTTTCTGTGTAAATCATTGTAAAATCCTTCAATTCAATGTTCAGTTGTTATTTTTTTACATAATGATTTACACACTTATTTGTTCAGCTCATGTATAATGACTGAGGCCTGTGTGTCTATATGTTTAAGTCACTTCAGAGGTAACCTTATGGCTATGCCACAAAGGTTTATCGACACAATGTGGTTTCTTTGCATCTTTGAGGAATGTAAAGGTTTTCACAAAACCTAAAATTCTGAATTATTTACTCACCCTCATGTTTTTCCAAACCTATATGACTTTACTTTTGTGGATCACAAAAGAAGATATTTCAAAGAATTGTACTGGAGTGTGTTTTCCATTCAATGACAATGAATGGGGGAGTCTTTTAAGCTTCAAAACAAATGTCAATGTCTGATTCATAAATGAAACGTTCTCATGAATTGGATCTTTTCAGTGAAACATTTGACCCAATTTATTTATATATTTAAAAAAAAAAAAAAGCAGACTGAATGATTTGTTCACAGACTGGACTGATCCGCTAATCGAGTTCAATTCACTCGACTTGATCTGGTCGCAGCATAGATCTCACTGGCAGTGAAGATTATCAGGGAGTAGTGAATTGAATTTCACTGTGAACTAAATCTAAATTGAATTTCAGATTACTATTATAATACTTTAATGGTGCTTTTGTGTCACATTTGAATCTTGAAAATTCAGTCAGCATTCGTCATAATTGCATGAAAAATAGCAGCCAGTACTCTTTAGTGTTCCACGAAAGAAAATACATACAGGTTTGAATTGACATGAGGGTAAGTAAATGACAGAAATGTAATTTATCTAATTTATGAAGTATTATAATCCTCTCATCATTTAAAGAATAAGTTGGCAAATTTTCAAGTCTGCAAAATATCGTGTTTTTAGCTCCAGTCCTATTATGCTTTTTATATTTTTTTTATTTAACCTTTCCTTAAGTGTGTAATATAGCTGTTTGTGCATGTAAACGATTGCCTTGTAGTTCTGACATCATTTCCGTGACTTAGCTATTTCACCATGTTACCATGGCCGTAGCCAGCTATGAGGTCACCGAGGTCCGGACCTCTGTATTTTTCTGAGGTGTATATAATGAAGGTTGTGAAACAATTGCCTATTATAGTATTCTTAACTCTACTTTAGTGCTGCAAGGATATTGAACATCTTCTCATCTGAGCTCCGTATGCAGTCTGTCACCACTCGTCAATGTCAAAATATTTGAGATGACCAATCAAATCAAAGTAGGCGGGCTTTATGTTCACTGAAGCTGCTGAGCGCAAATTTCATCTTAGCGCAACGCTTCCGTTAACGGCTATAAATTGCGAGATAAGATGCAAGTAGTTAATCTTAAAATTTTATATTTGACAGCTGTTTTAGGATAGAAAAGTTAAACGACCAACAAAAATAATCTGGCAAACTAATAAACTTTCGTCTAATTTAGCCATTTTGACGTGATTCATGTAATGTAATGTAATAATTAGAAACTGTCAATGTGAAGGGACAAGAAACATTAACAAAACGTTTTCATCCTATTCGCATAAGATTAATAATGAATGTGTTCATATTGTGAATGAATTTAATAAATTTAGTTAGCCTTCAGTAAATTAACGTGTCTTAGAAAATGACTCATAAAACATATAAATATCAGTTGACCCAATGTTTACTTTCTTCACTGACAGACGAAAATAAAAAGACTATAAGTCAAAGTTCAGCTTTAGGAGGGGAAGAGACATGGCAAGATAAAGAGACTCAGAGAAAAAGAAAGAGTGATGTAGAGAGCAGGTATTGACACATAATCCACTGCCCACTGACATGGTTTTAAAGCTATTTCTTATCCATTTTTTAGGCCTTCAAATGTCTTTAAATATGCACATATGTAGATCAGAGAAATCACAATTTTCTTGGGGGGAAAATACCCCAAATTTGGGACCTTGCTGATTATAAAACCCTACCTACAGACCTGCATGTTACACATTTCTGCCTATGATTTTGAAAAAACTATGATTTTGCTATGTCAAGGAGACACTGTTTTTTTTTTTTTTCTCTGCGTGGGCAAAAAAACATTATATCGACTTCCAATACCGACGCCATAGTTACTATGGATGTAATACTGTTTATAGCTCCTCAGGAGCTGAAACCTGATTATGGTAGGAGGTGTTAACATTTCTGACGCACACCCTAAGCTGACACCATCTTGACAGACTGGCCCAGGTGACCAGTCAGTGTAGATTGGGCATTTCGGAAGGGTAGCTTTAAAGAGAAAGGAGCTAAAACAGTGTTTCAGGCACATGCTAAAATGAGGTGCTGCAGCAATGTAAACTTTAAACCATGTAAATGTATTCTAGCAGACCCCAAAAATAAAGTTATGACGTTTTAAATTAGCATAATATTGATTCTTTAAAGCTACAGATTAAACTGCTTCATTTTTGTATTCCCGCCCACAGACTTTCCGATCAACAGATGAGTGGCACCAAAATCAAAAGTAAAGTTTTTGTCAAAAGGGAATGCAACAGTTTTCTTTTTTCACGTTTCTGCTGCTTAGACAGCCAAGTTTTATTAAAAGGCCATCTTGCCAGCAGCGAATTAAGCATGTTTATGCTTGGAGGTTTGAAAATTAGTGTTTGATTTATTATTTTTTTTAGGCTTTTGCCTCTTTACTACTCTGTGTAGTGGCAGGAAATTATTGGGTGGCAAAAAGAGTACTACAATCCAGACACATCATTAATCGGACTCGAACCGGCATTAAACACCACAGCTCTGTGTCTGTGTCTATGCATTATGACAATATTGATTGAATCAACGTGATAATGTGATATGTCTTCTGCATTGGGTGTGTGGTGACGCATTCTCAACGAGTTGCTCCTTAACCAGCATGTGCACGATGAGAGCAGCGGCGTGCGGCACGTCCGTCGGATGTTCCACCCTGGGCGGGGACTGGGCGGTCCGCGGGCACGCAGGACTAACATGCACTTTACCAGCAGCTCCACTGGTGGGCTCTCCTCTTCACAAAGCTCCTCCTACTCTCCAAGCAATAGGGAAGCCATGGACCCCATAGCAGGTGTGTAATGTGTAAGGACAGGAAGTAGGGAGAATGTACACAGGACTTTCTTATCTGGTCTTAGTTTTTTTTTTTTTTTTTTTGATGGTTGTGTAGTCTTTCCTGAATTGTCTGTTTTGATGATCTTCTCACACAATCTTTTTTTTTTTTTTTTTTGCTGTCTTTTCTCTTTCTCCCTGTGTCTACATCACCAGAGTTGCTCTCTCAGCTGTCGGGTGTGCGCCGCTCCGCGGGAGGGCAGCTCAACTCTTCTGGCCCTTCGGCCTCGCAGCTGCAGCAGTTGCAAATGCAGCTTCAGTTGGAGCGCCAGCAGGCGCAGGCGGCGCGCCAGCAGCTGGAGACGGCTCGCAACGCTACACGCCAACGCAGCAACCCTAGCAACATCAGCGCCAGCATCCCGCCGCCCAGCACCGCCACAAACACAGCCATGACTGAGAGCAACCCGCTGGCCTCCCACAGCTCCCAGTTCCTTCTCACACGGTATGGCTCAGACCTCACCATAGGCTCAGAATGTTTTTTTCCCAAAATGAGTTCAGCAGAATGTCCAGGCTGCTCTTTTTTTATACAAGAGATCAGAAGATATGGAAGTTGCAGCTTTTAAGCTCATAATAGCTATATAAAAGTAGTCAATTGGTCAATGACATGAACAGGGTTCCTAGTTTGAAAAATAATGTTTTTATATATATATATATATATTTATTTATTTATTTATTTTATTTATTTAATTTCCCGGTCTGCATAAGTATGGAAAAATATTTGTGTTTCCAGACTATGCCCCTATTCAGTTTTCTAAAATTAAGAATTTCTAAAAAATACTTTTCTCGTACAAGCAGAGTGTTGTCATGGCAAAACTTTAGTGATTGTCAAACGCGACTGAATGAATTCAAGGCACACGTTTTCATTACGCAAAACCGATTGTCTTTGCCATAAGCGAGTCTCTTTTAAACGTCACTAAAAGAATGTTTACTCGAATGCCACTCAAACCAGCAACAGATAAAGGCAAACGATCATCTAAATCAGACCGTACTTTGCTGTTTGGTGATTGCGCAACATCAAACCACGATTACAGTACCGATGTGTCAGAGGTGAATATGTGTAGATTATAAAGGGTTTTAGGCTTCTCATCATGAGAAAACCAATGAAAAAAAAAACAGAAAATAAAATATTTACAAATTACTGTACTATATACCAAATATAATACTGAAAATAATGCTGCATGAACCATTTATGTTAAATATATTCGAGAGAGAATCTATAGAGAGGTTTGGAAATTTGAGTCTGGAAAAGTATGGAATTTTGAAATGAAAAATGTGTAGGAACCCTGCATGAAGCTTTTTTCTCATTAATTAAAAAAAATAAATACACCTATGATCAGAATGTTTTAATTTCTGAGAATTCATGCTTCAAAAAATGAGTATTTTTTATATACATATATACACATAGACAGCTCTGGAAAAAATTGAGACCGATCAGGCATAACATTACGGCCACCTTCCTAATATTGTTTTGGCCCCCCTTTTGCTGCCAAGACAGCCCTGACTCATCGAGGCATGGACTCCACTAGACCCCTGAAGGTGTGCTGTGGTATCTGGCACCAAGATGTTAGCAGCAGATCCTTTAAGTTGTGAGGTGGGGCCTCCATGGATCGGACTTGTTTGTTCAGCACATCCCACAGATGCTCGATTGGATTGAGATCTGGGGAATTTGGAGGCCAAGTCAACACCTCAAACTTGTTGTGCTCCTCAAACCATTCCTGAACCATTTTTGCTTTGTGGCAGGGCGCATTATCCTGCTGAAAGAGGCCACAGCCACCAGGGAATACTGTTTCCATGAAAGGGTGTACATGGTCTGCAACAATGCTTAGGTAGGTGGTACGTGTCAAAATAACATCCACATGGATGGCAGGACCCAAGGTTTCCCAGCAGAACATTGGCCAAAGCATCACACTGCCTCTGCCGGCTTGCTTTTTTCCCATAGTGCATCCTTGTACCATGTGTTCCCCAGGTAAGCGACGCACACGCACCCGGCCATCCATGTGATGTAAAAGAAAACGTGATTCATCAGACCAGGCCACCTTCCATTGCTCCGTGGTCCAGTTCTGATGCTCACATGCCCACTGTTGGCGCTTTCGGCAATGGACAGGGGTCAGCATAGACACCCTGACTGGCCTGCGGCTATGCAGCCCCATACGCAACAAACTGTGATGCACTGTGTATTCTGACACCTTTCTATCAGAACGAGCATTAACTTCTTGAGCAATTTGAGCTACAGTAGCTCGTCTGTTTGATCGGAGCACACGGGCCAGCCTTTGCTCCCCACGTGCATCAATGAGCCTTGACCGCCCATGACCCTGTCGCCGGTTCACCACTGTTCCTTCCTTGGATCACTTTTGATAGATACTGACCACTGCAGACCAGGAACACCCCACAAGAGCTGCAGTTTTGGAGATGCTCTGACCCAGTCGTCTAGCCATCACAATTTGGCCCTTATCAAACTCGCTCAAATCCTTACGCTTGGCCATTTTTCCTGCTTCTAACACATCAACTTTGGGGACAAAATGTTCACTTGCTGCCTAATATATCCCACCCACTAACAGGTGCCGTGATGAAGAGATAATCAGTGTTATTCACTTCACCTGTCATAATGTTATGCCTGATCTGTGTATGTTATATTGGTTTTCCAATAGCCAGACAATTTTCAGTCCCTCCCCTCCAGGAACAATCACAGCAATTAGCTTATGACAATGATCCAACGATCCAATCAGCTTCTGATGGAAAAAAGTCCCACCCTAATATTTTTTTCTCATTCAAGATACCATTTTATTCAGATATTCAGGGGTTGATCAATGAAACTGAAACATTGGCCAATGTAGTTAGTGTTCACTTATTGCACATTCCATCATTAAAAGCAGAGTGTGAAGGTTGAATTAGCAGAGCATTTAGCACAGTTGTGCTTAAAATATAGCAATCCACACAAAATAATGGGAGAAATATCAGAGTTCAAAAGAGGACAAATTGTTGGTGCACGTCTCGCTGGCTTGTCTGTGACCAGGACAGCAAGTCTTTGTGGTCTGTGGATGGCTGTGGTATCCATGGCCTAAACAGTCATCAGATCTAAATATTTTTGAGCCACTTTGGGGTATTTTGGAGGAGCAAGTCAGAAAATGTTTTCCTCCACCAGCATCACATAGTGACCTGGCCACTGTTCTAGAAGAGGAGTGGCTCAAAATCCCTCTGGCCACTGTTTAGGACTTGTATCTGTCATTCCCAAGACGAACTGATGCTGTATTGGCTGCAAAAGGAGGCCCTACATGATACCAATAAATTATTGTAGTGTAAAACCAGGTGTTTCAGTTTCATTGTCCTACCCCTGTACGTCACAATAAGGGGAAATATTGGCATTATTTTTTCTTATTTCTGAGGGGAAAAAAAGTTTTGTTAATGTTTTGACTTTTTTTTTTTGTCCACTAAATCATGTGGTGCAGGACTATTATATAAAATAAGTGTCTTAAAATGATAATTTTACCTTTTTATGATAAGGCTAGGTAGGGGTAGGTGATTTAACCAAAATCTTGTATCACGATACAAGTTATTTTATTTCACTATAGTGATATATATCACAATATAGTTATTTTTTTCTTTAAATAAAGTTTTTATATCCTAATTTGATACCATTGCATTTTCATATATATATGAAATATATAGAATATAAAAATTCAAGCTCATTTGAAGACAAGTAAACAGTAATTAATTTCCAGTAATACTACACGTAATGTTTATGAGGATACTTGCAAAGATGGGTATTTTGACAAAAAAGAACTTTCAGTTCTCGCACACTCTTTGAGCAGCAGCTTTATGTACACGCGTTTCAGGTGTGTGCGCTTTAGAAATGGTCTCAGCGCATATACTGAAATTAGTTCTTTCACTGCTTATTGCGCTTGAACGGTTTAAAATCACTTGTTTTTAAAACCGCAAGGCTTAAAAACGCATTCAAATGAGACTCTTTCGTGGCGATGCAGACCGGCATGACCGCGACAGAGATGATAGTCCAAAATCTCCACCGGTTGATACATTTTCACTGGTTAATCGTGTCTACCAGTACATCGCCCACCCCTAAGTCTAGGTTAGTTCAGGTTGTAAAAAACGTACACTCATTTGGTCCCTATGATTTCTGCAATGCAGGAAAAACACAGATGGAATTTTAAAAAATGTAATGGAATTTGGCAAAGTATTAAACAGCTCTGTTTTAGATTTGAGTTTAGTACTTGTAATTCAGTAGTCACCCTCTGTCCATCCAATCCCACCAGGTTGAACGAGCCGAAAATGTCGGAGGCAGAACGGCAGGCGCTGGAGAGCGAGCGCGCGGACCGCAGCCTGTTCGTGCAGGAGCTGCTGCTGTCCACACTAATGCGAGAAGAGAGCTCGTCTTCCGACGAGGACGAAAGGCGAGACTTTGCTGACTTCGGCGCCATGGGCTGCGTGGACATCATGCCTTTAGACGTGGCTCTGGAGAGCCTCAACCTGAAGGAGAGCTCCACAGGCAAGGAGCCTCCACCACCTCCTCTTTGATGATATCCCACCACAACGCAGACAATGTCCTCTGTGCTGTAACTGCCAATGACGGTGGGCAAAAAACACAGCTCTCTCTAAAAAATTTTCTTTTTTTTTCTTTTCTTTTTTTTTTGGTGATTGTAATTTCAGGTCTGTCACCTTTGTTACATTGTATAAATCCATTAAAGGAGAGCGAGAGGGAAAAAAATCAAAATACATCAGAACAGGCGTGTGAGAGAGTGAGCGAAACCGAGAGACAGATAAACGGCGCGAGAGAGAAAATAAGAAATATAAATATATAAATATATATAAGTTGATAATCAATTCCACATAACTAATTTTTTTCCTTTAGCAGGTGAGCGTAGGTATCTGTGGCAGACCTCTGCTTCCTGTGTCTTGCAAAAGGCTCTCCTTATAAATACTCCACATTCAAAAACTGAAGAGGAAACAAGAGACCTTCTCTAATGAAGCTGCTGTGTGTATTTATGAATATTAATGAATAAAAGTGCTTGGATGGTTTACCATAACTACTGCATGAGGTTATTTGCAGCGTGCATGATTTTTAATGACCTTGTCATTAAAAAGGCAAAATATCCCAAAGCTTTCTTTAACTTTATTTTTTCCCAGGGTTACTTGAACACAGCCCAGTTGAAATGGGTGAAATATCAAAAAAAAAAGTAGGATTTTCTTTTTTTGTTTAATATGGAAATCGGCAGCGAAATTGGAACCTGCATTAGCTTCGCGAGGAAAAACTGTGCTTTTGTCACTCGGCTCCAATCTGCCTCTCCTCGTCTGTGACACTATAGAGCGCAACAGTGACCGCACGCTTTGTCAGCGACCTGGGTTTCACAAGGGTTTTCCCGTTCATTTTCTTCATAAGGTTAAAAAATATCCTTTTTTTTTTTTTTTTTATAGCCATTAACAAAACCGACCAACTCCGAGATGAATCGCAGCATTGCAAACTTTAATTTGCATTTAAACTAAAGGTACAAGGCTGTATATTTAGATTCAGTGATGGATTGAGCTCCTCAACCGATCGAAGCATTGTGAATGAAATAATCAAATGAAAATTAAGGGGCAATGTATTGCAAAATAATTTAACAAATATAGAAGTAATTTAAGGAGTGAAAATGCAAATTTACTTTGGCTCTGGGCGGCATTCTTATTGGTGGTTGGCCGGTTTTCTTTGCAGTGGGATGGAAAAGAGATTAGAACACCCCTCCGTAAAAAAAAAAAAAAAAAAAAAAGATATCGCATTGACGGCATGCAAATGTTGGTGTCTGAACAGACGCTTTAAGAGCCATTGATTCAAATTAAAGTCTTAGTGTGAACGGGCCTTTACTTGATTATATCTTTCATAGTGCTTTATGGGAACTCTTGCTTCAAATGCTTTTTTGTTTTAGTTTTTTTTCTCCATCATAGCACTGACGTCTTTGATTGGTGGAGCTCTATTCAGAATTATGGGTATTGTAGTTCCTCACTGTAAATTGTAGATCTGTTTACATGTTCTTGTTAAAAATCAACTTTTACTTTCTTTGGAGTAAGTAAATGGGATTCATACTTCCGAAACCCCACTGTTGCGCTCTGTTGGACGTTAAAATGGTCTGCCCTGATTGGCCGTGGCAAATTAACACCTTAAAAATGTCTTGCCTACGAGAAAAAGAATATACAGGTATCGCCAAAAGATAACCTGCTTTTTACCATTTTAACTAGACGTCGATGTCTTAGTGTCTGTGTAACCACCAGTTGTACTCTCTAACTTATGCACCTGTACAGACAAGTTAGGCTCTCCATTTGTCATTTCGCTCTACTCCTCACGTATCTGCTTTTAGTACGCTTGGAACCCATCTCTCTTCTTCAGTAAAGGAGGGCGCGAGATTTTCCACGCTACAGGCTTTATGTTGAACTTCTCAAAAGAGTTACATGCTTACATACTCTCTGCTAATAGACAGCACCTTCTATTTATTCTGGGTTTTTTTTTTTTTATCTGATTTTTTTTTTTTAAGCTTTGTGATTGGTCATGCCACCTCCATGCCTATACTCTTATCCTCTATGTAAAATACAATGAGATGTATATGGAATTTGTGCGTTAACTTTCATAATGGATCTAGGACATGGGCAGACTTTCTTTTTTAATGTAAATTTAGAATACTACAATAAAAACGGCGCACAGCTTTTGATGAAAACCAAACCCCATCCTCTTACTCTCTGTGGCTGTGGTCTGAATACTAGTCACATGAACCTATTTAAAACTTATCATACTCTCTATTCAGCCTAGTAAACACCACTGATTGTTTTTGAATGGATTTCTCATATCGTCTCGTGCTCCATAGTTGTATCCCAAATGACGTACTACGCACTATGTACTAGTATGAATTTTAGATGGGTTGTTTGTCATCCAGCATCGGCACCCTTTCTGCTACGAAAAAAAAGCTGAGCGTTTTTTCAGTTAAATAAGGGCAACATATGGGTAAGGTAAGTGCGCTGCTTGTTGGAATTTTCACATTACTCACACTTTATACTACAAAATAGCATACGTATGCAAATTGGGATGCACGTTCTGTCTTTCTTGTTTGTTCAAATGGGTAGTCCCGCCTCAAACGCACACCATTGTTTGGGCCCGAAGTTGACATGGGACTGAATAGTATAAAGTATTTTAATGTAAAACAAAATTCACACTTAATCTCTAAGCTTTATTAAGAAAAGTAACACATTCAAGCCCATAAATATTAAAGTTGCTGCTTTAAAAAAAAACAAGTGCTTGACTTGTCAGCTGTTTGTCCACTACAGGCAATATCACGAACACCTCTTCAGCCCTCAAGCCTCAGGATTCCTGATGCCATTTTACCATGGGCACTTCGCCACACGAAGTTTTGTGCAAACTACAGTTGATTGTCTCTGTGAATCGTGCCTCGGTTTGGAACAACTGTCCCTGTCACTTCACCGGCTATTGTTAGACCAAAATATTACCCTTGGGATGCCTCTCATGCCTTACAGTGGCCTTTCTACCAAAATAACCCTTTGTGAACAACTACATAATACAAATCATCCAAAACCATTGAAGAGAAATGAGTTTAGCTTAAGTTCTTAGAAGTAGTAAATAATGTCTTATTTTACTGGCCAATGAATGACATGGAGAATATATATATATATATATATATATATATATATATATATATACATATATACATATACATATACATACACATATACATATACATACACATATACATACACATATACATATACATATATATATATATATACATATATATATATATATACATATATATATATATATATATATACACACACACACAGTGGGGAGAACAAGTATTTGATACACTGCCGATTTTGCAGGTTTTCCTACTTACAAAGCATGTAGAGGTCTGTAATTTTTATCATAGGTACTCTTCAACTGTGAAAGACGGAATCTAAAACAAAAATCCAGAAAATCACATTGTATGATTTTTAAAAAATTAATTTGCATTTTATTGCATGACATAAGTATTTGATCACCTGCCAACCAGTAAGAATTCCGGATCTCACAGACCTGTTAGTTTTTCTTTAAGAAGCCCTCCTGTTCTCCACTCATTACCTGTATTAACTGCACCTGTTTGAACTCGTTACCTGTATAAAAGACACCTGTCCACACACTCAATCAAACAGACTCCAACCTCTCCACAATGGCCAAGACCAGAGATCTGTGTAAGGACATCAGGGATAAAATTGTAGACTTGCACAAGGCTGGGATGGGCTACAGGACAATAGGCAAGCAGCTTGGTGAGAAGGCAACAACTTGGCGCAATTATTAGAAAATGGAAGAAGTTCAAGATGACGGTCAATCTCCCTCAGTCTGGGGCACCATGCAAGATCTCACCTCGTGGGGCATCAATGATCATGAGGAAGGTGAGGGATCAGCCCAGAACTACACGGCAGGACCTGGTCAATGACCTGAAGAGAGCTGGCACCACAGTCTCAAAGAAAACCATTAGTAACACACTACGCCGTCATGGATTAAAATCCTGCAGCGCATGCAAGGTCCCCCTGCTCAAGCCAGCGCATGTCCAGGCCCGTCTGAAGTTTGCCAATGACCATCTGGATGATCCAGAGGAGGAATGGGAGAAGGTCATGTGGTCTGATGAGACAAAAATAGAGCTTTTTGGTCTAAACTCCACTTGCCGTGTTTGGAGGAAGAAGGATGAGTACAACCCCAAGAACACCATCCCAACCGTGAAGCATGGAGGTGGAAACATCATTCTTTGGGGATGCTTTTCTGCAAAGGGGACAGGACGACTGCACCGTATTGAGGGGAGGATGGATGGGGCCATGTATTGCGAGATCTTTGCCAACAACCTCCTTCCCTTAGTAAGAACATTGAAGATGGGTCGTGGCTGGGTCTTCCAGCATGACAACGACCCGAAACACACAGCCAGGGCAACTAAGGAGTGGCTCTGTAAGAAGCATCTCAAGGTCCTGGAGTGGCCTAGCCAGTCTCCAGACCTGAACCCAATAGAAAATCTTTGGAGAGAGCTGAAAGTCCGTATTGCGCAGCGACAGCCCCGAAACCTGAAGGATCTGAAGAAGGTCTGTATGGAGGAGTGGGCCAAAATCCCTGCTACAGTGTGCGCAAACCTGGTCAAGAACTACAGGAAACGTATGATCTCTGTAATTGCAAACAAAGGTTTCTGTACCAAATATTAAGTTCTGCTTTTCTGATGTATCAAATACTTATGTCATGCAATAAAATGCAAATTAATTACTTAAAAATCATACAATGTGATTTTCTGGATTTTTGTTTTAGATTCCTTCACTCACAGTTGAAGAACACCTATGATAAAAATTACAGACTTCTACATACTTTGTAAGTGGGCAAACCTGTAAAATCGCAGTGTATCAAATACTTGTTCTCCCCACTGTGTGTGTGTGTGTGTGTGTATATATATATATATATTTCTTTTAAATATACCAAAGAAAAACAAAAAAACAGATGCATTAAACACACAAAGATGCATTAAATCGGTGGTAATGGGTAAATCGGTTTCAAACAAATGCTATTTCTTTGAACGTTCTGTTCACCAAAGAATCCTGGAGAGAATTACGGAGCATAACTGTTTTCAACATTGTTTCTTGAGGAGCAAATCAGCATATTAGAATGATTTCTGAAATATCATGTGACACTGAAGACTGCAGTAATGATGCTGAAATTTTAGCTTTGCCATCACAAGAATAAATTCCTTTTTTTTTTTTTTTTTTTGATTAAAATAGAAAACCGTTAATTTCACAATATTCGTTCGGTAGTGTGTATAGATGGATATTTTTAATAGCTGGTTGATCCTGACTGTGTTCTTTGGATATTAATACTAAATTTACACCTGTATGCAAAATAAAATATTTTATTAGGCAACTGATATGACTGGTTTAGATTAAGCCATGATTAGGCCGTAGTTCAATTATGACATTTAAGTCGTTTTTAAAAACGTTCCTTAGATAAAAACATTACTGGTGTGCATCTTGAGACAAAACAATGGCACTGACATTTTAAGATAGTTACTTTCAGTTAAAACCGCTCAAACATACATTTTAGTCTGGGACTATTTTAAGCTTTGTCTGTGAAACCGGGGGTATAGGTGTGAATATAATTTGCAACATATAAACAATGTTGTAAGACATACCACTTTTATTAAATGCACAGTATTACAAGGAACATTTCCACTGACTGCAGAGAAGCTTCTCACAGGATGCACGAGCATAGAGTACTGACACCTAAAGCCATGAGAGATTGAGTCTGCCGGGAGCACGCACTCACACACACACACACACACATTCACTCACAACCAGTGATCCATCTAAACCAATCAAAGAAAAGGGGAACATAAATGTCTAATTCCAGTTGCCTAAACAAGTGCATTTCATGAGGAAATGTCCAGATTTTATTCCATCCCAAAATCAAAAAAAGTCACAATGCACAAAACAAAACAAAAAAAAATATTCATTTTGGGGTGACCAGGACATTTCCCGACAGTTTTAGTGGGATTCACCCAACGGAGCACAAAAAGTAAAAAAAAAAAAAAAAAAAAAAAAATGCATAAACAGTGTTCCAGTGCTCACAGTTCTTCTTTCATATACAATATTAAGAGCTTTTCAGAAATCAAATAAGTATAGGGGTTCTCTTGGCTCTTTCCCCCTGGATGTGAATCAACTCTCAGTTTAACAAAAGAGATCGCACGAAGCGTTGTCAACGTCAAATTGTTTACTACACAGGGGAAAAGGCTAGTCGATCAATTACAGATATTAAAAAAATCGTATTTTCAATATGAACAACCACAGGAAAAAGAAATAATACACTGTCACGAAAAATAAACTGTACACTTACATATTGCCAGAGGCCCATTAGATGTGTTTTTCTTCTCTTTATAATGTCACACATTTGACATGATGCCTGTTTAAAACAGAATATATAGAGAGAACATACTATTTATATAGACATCTATTAGAACTGTACAGAATGGATTATAAAGTACAGGCTGGCTATTAGAACAGACAAATCTGTATAGCAAAAAATGGAGAAAATGCCATGTTTGTTCAATAAAGTCTTCATGTAAAGTCAGTCTGCCACAACAGAAGAAAAATTGTTTAGCGTAACTGACCGAATACATTTCTTCAATATCTGTAACATTAGCAAATAATCCCCTTCAATGTAAATAACCTTTCAGTGCATTATTTTTCCTTTTTTTTCTTCTTTTTTTTTTTGTTTTTTTTTGCAGTGTTTACAATTGTAGGGTGAAACTACAAAAATATGAGCAGTACATCTATAAAGAAAGTGCAAAGCTCTAAGAGGTCATAAGTCACTGCTCAAAAGATCATGACCGTAATGACCGACACTTGACTCGATTGGACACTGTTCGACAACTCGTTATGTCGGCTGTTAAAAGTAGGTCCTGCCAATGGACTGTTTGGAAAGAATTTGACATCAGTGTACAAAGAATGATTGATCCTGCTCATGTATATTTACAGTCTAATTGCATATATACAGACGCTTTCAAAGCAACACATCTCCAGTACTTCACACCCTGAAGAATCAGTCGGTTGGTGCAAAATGTGTTGCTGGGGACCACAAGGAGACCCATCTGAATTGAAAAAAAAAAAAATGCAGAGGAGGACAAGTCGAGTACTATAGCCCTGGAAATAGTCAACAGTAATGATAGTCAGTTTGAGGAACTCGACGAGATTTAGTTTTGACTGGCCTGGTTTTACAGATACAACTGAATTGAATGTGTATTTTGTGGAATATTAAAGTAAGCCCTAAGTACGAACAACAGTAATAGTGAAGCTTGCCTTAGCAAACTCCACTATGGAAACACAGTGCATTCAGAAAGTATTTAGATTCCTTCATTTTTATGTCATGTCACAGTAGTCACTTTCAAACCAAGCAGCTTTGTTGCAGCGAACCCGTTACGAAATCTGCATGGGGGTAATCACATGAAATTCCTATTGAAGAGACTTGGTATCTCCTGCGAAAATTCACAGTGGTAAATTTGACCTAACCTTTAGCCTAAAAGCTTACAGATTTTTTTACTTCTATCTACACTCCATACCACAACAGAACTGTCACATGGGCTGTGCGAAGTATGCGATTGCACAGGGCTTTTATAATGACATGACCATCTAAAATGGACCAACTGATCAACCTGATTCATATTCAAAACTGTAAGCAAGTGTGAATGATGACCTGCCACCTGCTAGTTATTTCCTCTCATGAAGGCACAGAACATCAGTTCTAGTTGGCCGTTAGCTGTTGCGTTCAAGCTCACCTTTTTGGCCAAAATGCAGACAATGCACACATTCAGCTTCCGTCGCCGCTAATTCTTTGATGTCAGTTTGGTGTGTCATGGGCCTAACTCTTACTGGGCCTCTCAAATTTAGTAAAAATAAAAAACGGGAATATCACATTGACACAAGTATTAAAGCCCATTTCTCTGGATCATCTTTGAGATATATCTACACTTCGACTGGAGTCCACCTGTGGAAAATTCAATTGATTGGACATGATTTGGAAATGCACACACCTGTCTATTTAAGGTCTAACTAACAGATGAATATGCATATCAGCGTAAAAACCAAGCCATGAGGTGCCAAGCAACTGCCTGCAGAGCTCAGAGACAGGATTATAGATCTGGGAAAGTCTACAAAATTCCTGTTGTATTGAAGGTCCTCAAAAGCACAATGGCCTCTATAATTTCTAAGCAAGCCTCTTCTCAGTGCAAGACTCATGATTTTTACTCTCAGATTGAGAAACAAGATTCTCAGGTCTGATGAACCTGAGCATGACATGTTGAGGAAATCAGGCACCTATTGTCACCTATGCAATACAATCCCAATAGTGAAGCAGTGGGGGTGTTTTTCAGAGGCAGGGAACTCAATGTAGAAGGCCAGCTGAAAACAGCAAAATATAGAGATATCCTTAATGAAAACAGAGCCCTCAAGACCTCAGACTGGTCCAAAGGTTCACCTCCAAACTGGACAATGACCCTAGGCACACAGCCAAGACAACACAAGTGTGGCTTAGGGACGACTCTGTGAATGTTTCTCGAGTGACACAGCCAGAGCTCGAAATCGAACCCAATGAATCAAACATCTCTGGAGAGACCCGAAAATCTCTGTCCACCAACAATCCCCATCCGACCTGACAGAGCTTGAAAGAATGGCAGAAAATCCTTAAATCCAGGAGCACAAAGACACCTCGCTGGCGAAGGTGATTCAGCCAAGTACTGAGTTAAGGGTCTGAATACTTAAATCATTGTGATGTGATATTTCAGTTTTTTTCTTTTTAATAAACTTTTCACAAATTAGTTTTTTCTTTTCTTTGCCATTATTGGGTTAGGAGTGTTGCCTGATATAACAAAATGTGAAAAAATGACAGTTTCTAAATACTTTCCAAAAGCATTGTATAATGTCATATGATAATGACAATTTTAGTTTTCATTCAGTCCTCCTCTGGTAACTTGTTTGGTGGGGTTGAAACACAAGTTGAATTGGGACAGTCCCTTCATAGGGTCTTCCTGTCGTGACCTCAGGGACAGTACGACTTGTGCCATTCTCACATGAACATTCACTTCACAGTGCCCACCAAGCCCATCGCTTTGAAACGGCCCACAATACATCGAAAACAAATCGATCATAGATTATCACATACACATATTAATTAGCAGTTATTTCGCAGTTGTTACATAAACAGATAATAATGAATAATCGGAGAGCAAATAAAATCCAGCTGTTCAGGCAGGTTTGTTGCATTATGGACAACATCTATGGTTAGTTTTCCCCAGGAACAGTTAAGAGAAAAATCTTCAGTCTTTGCAAAGGCAAGGTCCATCAAATTGTAACATGACGATGATTAAGGGCGCCTACACACTAGTTTATGCTATGTCAGAGAACGCTGGGAATTTGATGCTCTGTTATGTGACCAAAAGTGGAGAGAATTTAGAATTTGGCTGCAATGCGCTTTGACGTAGGCATCCATAGACCAATGAGAATCTCAGGGAGGCGGGTCCAGTTGTGCTTTCAGAAATCCAATTGGCTGTATTTCCAGCTTGATTTCAAACTGCGCAAACTCTCCATCCATGCATTCTCCGAAACCGCTTGTCCGATGTAAGGGGAGCCTATCCCAGCATATTGGGCCAAAGACAGGGAAATACCTTGGATGGATGTCCAGTCCATCAGATCATTTTCTAGTGTGTAAGCACCCTAAGGTTAAAAAAAGACTGTTACCACTGACTGACACAAGAACAGCATCTCTCCCATTGTTCTTCGAACCACAGTTCGAGAGACAAGTGCCCTTGAACTTCAGCGCATATGGCCAGGGAGCCAAACAAAGTGAGGAAATACTTCAGTGCCACTGCTGGTGACTTTGCCTCTGTGCTCACTCCAAACACTCTGTGTCCAACCTCAAGCCTCTTCCGAAGAGAAAAAAAAAACTGGAGGCGTCTTTGTCGCTGTGCTTCTATTACAAAGTTCGCACTGAGTTAGATGGGGTGCACTGAGATGTCCAAAAACGCCTTTCGTCAACCTCAGCATTAGACATCAAAACTTGGCACAGAATAGTCTAAAATTAGATCAGATGTGTTTAAAAAAAATCAAAATGATACATGAATGGCAGTTCCATGATTGTTACTCAATAATTTGCGGTATGAATAGTATTGCGATCTGCCAGAATGTCGCCAGGGCGTCATCAGCGTTGTGCTAATGACTGGGTCCTCATCAAGTCCAAATTTTGTCCATCTCGATAAACAAATGGTGACAGAAAAACAAGTGTAAACTTCCCCAAACCGAGTTACCTTTTTCAAAAAGGTTCTTAAACAAAAGGTCTACATTGTCTCTGACGCATATTTACAACAATCAGATGTTTCCGTCTGTAGACCACTTTGGGTTTTTAGAAAACACAATGATGCATTACAGATATGGACATGTCCATACGTGGAAAAACTCAAAGCAATGCACACAGTCAACTTTAAGGCCTTTAGTCTATGTGGTGAGAAGGCTGAAGCACAAGCCATTTTTATGAACACACACACACACACACACATCTATATTCAATCACTCCAATTATATTCCATCCCTTACTCCTTTTATACCATGCATTCACACACTTTCTTACTAACAATTACACACCCATACTGGCAAACGGATCAGCCCAGGATGTCCAGGTAAACAGGCGATGCCTTGGCCAGGCTCTGGAGCAGATTGTGGATTTCTTTGATGTTGAGTCTCATGTAGGGCTCCCTCTGCCAGCAGCCCAGCATTAGGTCATACACCTCTTTGGGGCAAGTACGAGGTCTCTGCAACACCCGACCTTGTGTGATACACTCGATCACCTGCAGGAGGCAGCACAAACGGTTCAGAATGACAACTGAATGCAGGCTTCACTAAGGGTGCATTAGTCTGCCTAGAAACAGTAGTTTTTACAAGGTACGAAAATGAGGAAGAACTAATCGCTTTGTGTGAATAATCAAACTTCCAAACCCCTACTTATGAATATATGAGATACAGGTTATGTATGATTAGTTAACATCTGATGTCTTACCTCGTTGTTTGAGAGCTGGTACCAGGGTTGCTTGCCGTAGGTGAAGATTTCCCAGAGGACCACACCCAGACTCCAAACGTCACTCTCTGTGGTGAATCTCCTGTACATGATGCTCTCTGGGGGCATCCAGCGGATGGGCAGCATGGTGTGACCACCCACCTGATATAAGAGATAAAGATTCACAGTGGGTTCAGTGATTGATAGAAGCACATCCATCTTCTGCCATTTCAATAATAGTGTCTCTATAAGCAAAGTAAACTACTTTTTAGGGATGTACAATATATCAGTACTATATTAGTTATTTGCCAATAATATAGATTTTTTTAATTGTATGAATTGGTTGATATTTGATTGTGCATGCTAACTTAGCTTGTTTTTACATTTAGATTACCTTTGTCATCATCTAACACTTAATATTAATCTTTAAAAACGAATAATTTTATAACACAGTTGAATATAATCTTTCACAAATGTCATCCCTGCATCCCTAATACTTTTAATTTATTAGATACAGTATGGTATTGCAGTGTTCTTTCATCGGTATCTCTCAATACACTGATAATAGACATTCATTTTTATAAAACAATATTATTTGCATACTAATGGACTATTGGTCGCACTTTATTTTACAATCCTGTTTCGCATGTACACTACCGTTCAAAAGTTTGGGATTACTAATCTATTTTTTTTTTTTAAGGAAATTAATACTTTTTATTCAGCAAGGATGCATTTAATTGTTAAAAAAAAAGACATTGAAGACATTTATGTTGCAAATTATTTCTATAATTTTCTATTTTTCAAAGAATCTTTTCACAAAAATATTAAGCAGCAGAACTGTTTTCAACATTGATAATAAAAAGAAATGTGTCTTGAGCACCAAATCAGCAAACTGGAATGATTTCTGAAGGATCACGTGACTGAAGACTGGAGTAATGGCTGCTAAAAATTCAGCTTTGTCATCACAGGAATAAATTACATTTTACAATTATTAAAATAGAAAAAAGTTATTTTAAATAAAAGTAATAATATTTCACAATATTACTGTTTTTACTGTATTTTGATCAAATTAGCCTTTGTGAGCATAACAGACTTAAAAAAAATGGTAACACTTTACAATAAGGTTGTATTAGTTAACATTAGTTAATGCATTAGTTAACATGAACTAACCATGAACAACACCTCTGTTCAGCATTAGTTAATCTTTGTTAACGTTAGTTAATAAAAATACAGCTGTTCATGGTTTGTTCATGTTAGTTCACATTGCTTTAACTAATGTTAACAAGATTTTAATAATGCATTAGTAAATGTTGAAATTAACATTAACAAAGATAAATAAATGCTTTATAAGTGCAGTACATTATTAGTTCATGTTAACTAATGTAGTTAACTAATGTTAACTAATGAACCTTATTGTAAAGTGTTACCAAAAAAATGTACCAACCCCAAACTTTTGAACAGTAGTGTAGTTTTTAATAACTGGGTAATAACTAGATAATATCATAGAAAATAAACCTAAACCTAAGTAGTTGTACCAACCCCAAACTTTTGAACAGTAAATAGTTACCTTACATTACAACCAGAATATTTCCCCAAAATAAAAACTGTCATAATGTATTCACCTTTGTGTCATTCCAAATCAAGTTGTGTGCCTTAACCAAGTCTTCTGAAGCCATAGACTAGCTTTGTGGAGAACAGACAGGATTCATTGTTAACCTTCCCCTCTATCGCAGCTCCAAGTACCAGAAGCCATTAGTTCTTGCGTATCATGACTAATCACAATGTGGCAGGACTGAATATGCAGAAGTGTAAATAAGATTGGAGAACCAACACAGAGGAGAATATTTTCAACAATTTGGGTCTCTTTCACAAAGCTATGGCTTCAGAAGACCTGGAATAGCATGAGGGTGAGTAAATGATGATAAATGTCATATTTAGGTGAAGAACTCCTTAGAGATTTCTGTGCATACAGCAAAATGATCTGCTCTAAATTTATTAGATCACACAATGAACTTTCCACCCAGTCAAAACCAGAAGAATAGGAATTGTGACATTGAAAATCATGCTTGCATAAATGGGAGACACTTTATCCACCCTCAGATTGAGCATATGGGGCTTTAACGGCATATCAGGAGAGAATTAGCTTGATATGAAACATGCAGTTTGCAGCTAATGTCTTATATAAGTCCACCAGGTGCCTGATGACTACAGTGCTTTACCACAATACCTAATTTATTGCAAAACCTAAAACAGTTTGACCTCATTATCTTGACATTGCGTTGCAGGATTCCTGGAAATCGTGCAATGACAAAATCCTGTTTATTTTTCTATTGTTATACAGCAGAGGAAGCTGATATTTCTTCATCACACACACACACACACACACACACACACGGCTGCTGACACAGCAGAGTGTTTCCGGCTGTGTTGGCAGGATGCAGCTTTGGGAGAGCCCTTCAGTGTCAGATGGTCTGGGCTTTTTCTGGAAAAACTCACTGTGGGGAACTGTTGGTTTTTGAGGCACTTTCATATTTACAGTATTTAATCAGCTGTTCAGATGCATGCATTTAAATAATCCTCAGTCATAATAAATCATAATAACGAAAGTGTTCATGAGGAAAATGATCAGTCATAAATCAGTCATATTATCCATTATGGACATTTACAAACTGCCCTTTGCTTTTAGGTGTTCATTTTTTCCCTATGATTTTTTTCAGATCTGTGTTCAACAAATTAGAACAGATAAAAAAGTGTTTTGCCTTTAACTGACAAATGAGAAATGTCAGGAAGAAGACGAGAGAGGTTGGGATCAGGAAATAATAACCCAAGCCAGAACTGATCTTAGATCACACAAGCGTGCCCAGAGATCTCTGACAGTTGGTTAAACTGTTGAGAAGCAAGAATGCGAAAAATGTAACACTGTAGCTCTGTGGCACTTTTAAGTCAATGCTGTGCTTGAGCAGCCCATGTCTTGACCCAAATGCCATGAGTTTTCGGGACTACCTGCTTATTCCAATGGCAGATAGATATCAAGAGGAAGGAGGCAGTGGAGTGTTTGGAAACTATTATCATTTGGTACAGACATGCTACAGTCATTCACTCTCATCCAATCATAAACCATTTTAAAAGTCCTCTAGCATATTTTGTTGCATTGTGTGCCCATGTTTGCATTCACACTTCCTCCAGCAGACTCTGAATGTTTAAAGCAAAAATTTGCCTCTGAGCAGTTGTGGGCCTGTGGACCAGTCCTCAGAGAGTTCCTGTGTACACAGTGTACAGTGGTTTAGTTTGAGTACCCAATAAGAATGCATGGTCAGGCAGCATTTTAATAGACTGGTTCTGATTGGTTCTGAACAGTCATTTTTTTGTGCTATTAGTGGCAACAAACACAATTGCAATATGTTTCTTTGAGTGGCACGACATGGCAACATTGGCTCAAACAAAAGTTTTCTTCAAAAGCAATCTTTCTTTTTGCAATTCTGTTTGATGTTGCAAAGAAATTAAAAAATGCAGTTTTAAGCAATGTAACGGCACAAACAGCTACTTTTTTTGTTGTGACAGGTAACTGAAGCAAAACGTTTATCAATATATTTTAAGTAACTGAGCGAGAACAGTTAATTCACATTAACTCTTTCCACACCAGCGTTTTTGAAAAAAGTTCCCAGCCAACGCCAGCATTTTTGATAATAGTTAAGTTAGTTAAGATTTTTTGATATTTTGTTGTATGAATATCTGAACATGCAATATATAAAAAAAAGAACAGAGCCTCTGCTTTTAAACAAAAAAAAACCTAAAATAAAACCTGTTTGATTCTAGCTTTATGCATTCTTTTTTTAATCAATGCTTGAATGTGGGTAAGTTTCATTAAAAAAACTACATTTTGAGCAAAAAGCTTAGAAAATTACGTTTTTGTCAAAGACTACGTCTGGATCGGATTCACAGCAATGATCAAAACATTGATGGAGTAAATCGAGTTCATTAACACCCTCAAAGCTTCACAGTCCTCTAGCTCGTCCTGGGTCGAAATTTCATTCAGTAACATTAGTCAGTTTTGATTTATATGATGTTAAATGTTGATGATCACGTTATTTTATGCATCTGCTTACATATGCTATTGCTTGTTTCTGCTTCTTCTTTTCCTGTGTTTTGATCAGAAGATTGAGTACTCTATCAGAAGATGCATAATAGTGCCCCCTACTGTATAACGGTGAAAACACGGAAAGCCAGAAAATTCGAAACAACACGTCCGAGTACGAACACATTTTCTATCATGTATGCCTATGAAAGACGATCGAGCCAATCGGAATAGGTATGGGAATAGGCTGCAGCCAGGAGTACTTGGAAAATTCTGTCAATGGCGGGGAAAGAGTTAATAGGTAATTCATATTGATCAACAAACCCTATGGAAGTAAATTAATTACAAATGTCTTTGAAACAAAAAAGCATGTTGAATTACACAAATTTAAAAAATGCATTGCATTAACAGTGCTTGTATTTTAATGCATTGTATTTTCAGGGCTTGCATTTTGGGGCTGAAATTCACCATGGCTCTATATTTAAGCTGTGAATATTTCATCTGAAAACATTTCACACTTCAACGATTTCATTATTAAAAATTCAATAATCCATATTCACCCTCCAGATTTCATTTCCAAAATATTCAGAAATAATTTATATTTAAAATACCACCTATAATAGTACAGGAAATTTTTCGGTCCATTTTATTTCCATTCCATTTCGCTTTACAAATTTGCTCTCAAAAATTCAGTGGTTTAAATTCGGCAGAATATTCAACACTGATATAATCAAGGCTGTAAACACAAAATCAGGATTTTGGGAGATGTATTGTGTACAAACCGGTGAAAAATATACTGTATGACCGTATATAATGTAGTTAGTTATGCATTCAGATTTAAATGAAATAAGAAATACATGAGGCCAAGGCACTCGAGAATGTAGAAAAATATGATATGCAAATGTTTTTAAAATGTTATAGCCATGAATAAATAAAGGCTTTTTATATTTTTTCTACATTCTCGAGTGCCTTGGCTTCATATGTTTTTTGCATATCCCACATCCAAAGAGCACCGAGATACGGACTTAATACCCCAGTAGCACTCTTTGCATCTTGTGCTCTATGAAATAAGAAATTTGTAGTAGATTTTGGGATCCTCAGACTAAAAGGACCAATGCGATATGGACATTTCAAAGGTGACCCAAACTTACCCTATAGTAGTCGGTGCTGTACACATCTCTGGACATGCCAAAGTCTCCTATCTTGACAAGCAGATTCTCTCCCACCAAGCAGTTGCGTGTGGCCAGGTCTCTGTGCACAAAATGCTGTGAAGCCAGATACACCATGCCTGCTGCTATCTGCTGAGCAATGTGCAGCATCTGAGGCTGTGTCAGCTCCACCAGCAAACTCTGCTGTCCGTCCGCCATCAGTACCGCATCTGGACCATGAGCCCTGTGAGAGAGAGAGAGAGAGAGAGAGAGAGAGAGAGAGAGAGAGAGAGGGAGGATGAGAATATGTGTATGATCATGTGTATATAATCATGAGTATGATAGATGTTGGAGATCAGAAAGTGGACGACGCGTTTAAATGAAATTAGTTTTATAAATTCGTCATTAACCATGTAAAGCCATATTCAGTTTTTTAACTTGCTTAACTCAAACTTTACATATCAAATGAACAATTTCCTTATTGAAATAATCCATGTTCTTTAGAATTATGAGCTTCACATTTATTGCCCCATAAACTTCCATTGTATATGCATTGCTATAGACAACTTTTTGCTTTTCAAACCTGCATGACTTTTTTTTTCTGCAGAACACATAAGAAGATATTTTGAAAAGGTAGTTTTGGACCCCACTAACTTTCACTCTAAGGACAAAACTTAAAGTCATACAGTTTTGAAACAACACGAGTAAATGATGAAAAAAATTATTTTGGGGTGAACTATCCCTTTAACTTTTATGTAACCCAGAACTTGTCTAAAACATCAATGTTTATAAAAACTGTAAGTGTGGTTGTGATGAACGCTCTCATGCAAACCTGAGAAACTTGTTGAGGTCTCCATGTTTCATGTACTCAAACACCATGATGAGGGGGTCACTTTCTACACACACGCCATAAAACTTGACAATGTGTTCATGCTGCAAGTTGGTCAGGAGCTCTGCCTCTCGGTGGAAATCTGCTCGCCCACTTTCGCTGGCCTCTTTCAGAGTCTGTGAGATAAGAAAGCCATGTATTTTCTCTTTTATATATATATATATATATATATACTTGTATTATCTCTTATATATATACTTGAAATTACGTGTTTATTGAATTACTTGTTACTGTTGTGTAAATATACCATACCTTAACAGCCACCAAAATCTTCTCTTGGTCAGGAGACAAGTTGTAGCATTCAGCCAAGAACACTTTCCCAAAAGCCCCTTCTCCAAGCTCCCTCTTTAGCAGAATGTTGTGACGCTTTATGTGTTGGACAACTGCAAAATGAACACTTGTAGTTAAAACTCGATTTTTACTATTTCTAAAACCATATGAGTGATGGTTGTTCATATAAAAACTAGGGCACTGTGGGCAGCTGTCAGGGTGTTGCTTAATGATCTATGGGATTGTGTAGCCCATTTAATCGTCCAACAAGCTGAAAATAAGTTAAAGGCTTAGTTCACCCAAAAATGTAAATTCTGTCATTAATTACTCACCCTCATATCGTTCCAAGCCAGTAAGACTTTTGTTCATCTTCAAAACACAAATATAAGATCTTTTTAAAGAAATCTGAGCGATTTCTGTCCCTCCATTGACATCTATGCAACTACCACTTTGACGCTTCAAAAAGTTAATTAAGAAATTAGTAAAACTAATTCATATGAATTGAGCGGTTTATTCCAAATTTTCTGAAGAGACACAATCGCTTTATATGATGAACAGATTTAATTTAGTCTTTTATTCACATTTAAACATTGATCAGTGTACATAAACAGAAGCTCAGCCGTACATGCTTGACGCATGAGAAAAAATTCATTGGTTGAGCGGAAGCTCAAACGTGCTGCATAACACAAGAATGAACCTCATTGGTTCTTGAGGAAGCTCAAACGTGCTGCGTAACACAAGAATGAACCTCACTGGTTCTTGCGGAAGCTCAAATGTGCTGCATAACGAGAATGAACCTCATTGGTTCTTGGGGAAGCTCAAACGTGCTGTGTAACACGAGAATGAACCTCATTGGTTCTTGCGGAAGCTCAAACGTGCTGCGTAACACACGAGAATGAACCTCATTGGTTCTTGGGGAAGCTCAAATGTGCTGCGTAACACACGAGAATGAACCTCACTGGTTCTTGGGGAAGCTCAAACGTGCTGCGTAACACAAGAATGAACCTCATTGGTTCTTGCGGAAGCTCAAACGTGCTGCGTAACACACGAGAATGAACCTCATTGGTTCTTGCTGAAGCTCAAACGTGCTGCGTAACACACGAGAATGAACCTCATTAGTTCTTGCGGAAGCTCAAACGTGCTGCGTAACACACGAGAATGAACCTCATTGGTTCTTGCTGAAGCTCAAACGTGCTGCGTAACACACGAGAATGAACCTCACTGGTTCTTGCGGAAGCTCAAACGTGCTGCGTAACACAAGAATGAACCTCACTGGTTCTTGCGGAAGCTCAAACGTGCTGCATAACACACGAGAATGAACCTCATTGGTTCTTGGGGAAGCTCAAACGTGCTGCGTAACACACGAGAATGAACCTCATTGGTTCTTGCGGAAGCTCAAACGTGCTGCGTAACACACGAGAATGAACCTCACTGGTTCTTGCGGAAGCTCAAACGTGCTGCGTAACACACGAGAATGAACCTCATTGGTTCTTGCTGAAGCTCAAACGTGCTGCGTAACACACGAGAATGAACCTCACTGGTTCTTGGGGATGCTCAAACGTGCTGCGTAACACAAGAATGAACCTCACTGGTTCTTGCGGAAGCTCAAATGTGCTGCATAACGAGAATGAACCTCATTGGTTCTTGGGGAAGCTCAAACGTGCTGTGTAACACGAGAATGAACCTCATTGGTTCTTGCGGAAGCTCAAACGTGCTGTGTAACACGAGAATGAACCTCATTGGTTCTTGGGGAAGCTCAAACGTGCTGCGTAACACACGAGAATGAACCTCATTGGTTCTTGGGGAAGCTCAAATGTGCTGCGTAACACACGAGAATGAACCTCACTGGTTCTTGGGGAAGCTCAAACGTGCTGCGTAACACAAGAATGAACCTCATTGGTTCTTGCGGAAGCTCAAACGTGCTGCGTAACACACGAGAATGAACCTCATTGGTTCTTGCTGAAGCTCAAACGTGCTGCGTAACACACGAGAATGAACCTCATTAGTTCTTGCGGAAGCTCAAATGTGCTGCGTAACACACGAGAATGAACCTCATTGGTTCTTGCTGAAGCTCAAACGTGCTGCGTAACACACGAGAATGAACCTCACTGGTTCTTGCGGAAGCTCAAACGTGCTGCGTAACACAAGAATGAACCTCACTGGTTTTTGCGGAAGCTCAAACGTGCTGCATAACACACGAGAATGAACCTCATTGGTTCTTGGGGAAGCTCAAATGTGCTGCGTAACACACGAGAATGAACCTCATTGGTTCTTGCGGAAGCTCAAACGTGCTGCGTAACACACGAGAATGAACCTCACTGGTTCTTGCGGAAGCTCAAACGTGCTGCGTAACACACGAGAATGAACCTCATTGGTTCTTGCTGAAGCTCAAACGTGCTGCGTAACACACGAGAATGAACCTCACTGGTTCTTGCGGATGCTCAAACGTGCTGCGTAACACAAGAATGAACCTCATTGGTTCTTGCTGAAGCTCAAACGTGCTGCGTAACACACGAGAATGAACCTCACTGGTTCTTGCGGATGCTCAAACGTGCTGCGTAACACAAGAATGAACCTCACTGGTTCTTGCGGAAGCTCAAACGTGCTGCGTAACACAAGAATGAACCTCATTGGTTCTCGCGTGTCAAGCAAACATGCTTGAGCTTCCATTTACCATAACTGATATGTGAGTTGATGAATGCATATATGTGAATAAAAGCCTAAATTCAATCTGTTCATCAAATAAACTGATCGTGCCGCTTCAGAAAATTTGGACTAAACCGCTCAATTCATATGGATTCGTTTTATGATCTCTTTATGAACGTTTTGATGCGCCAAAGTGGTAGTTGTGTAGCTGTCAATGGAGGGACAGAAAGCTCTCAGATTTCATCATTTGTGTTCTGAAGATGAACGGAAATCTTACAGGTTTGAAACGACATGAGGGTGAGTAATTATTGACAGAATTTTCATTTTTGGGTAAACTAACCCTTTAAGTGTTGTTGTTGTTCACTCATTAATGTAAGCAAAAAACAGAAGTTTACTACTTTACTACTGACATAATTCAGAGAGAAAACGTGGGCTTAATCACTGCAGCATGTTCCAGTGTTATTTTAGAATCATAGATATATTATTAGTTGTTTTTTTTGTTTTTTGATATTGTTATTATTATATAATGTTAATGATTTTAGATTTTATGTTTTAATTTTAGTTGTTTAGTAATTTTGTTGTGGGTTTTATGTCATTTATACTAGTTTGTGTTTTTTTTTATTCCAGTTAATGTTTATTTTATTTCAAGTAATTAATTTTTTTATGGTTTTAGTTTATGTCTTACAAACCCGATTCCAAAAAAGTTGGGACACTGTACAAATTGTGAATAAAAAAGGAATGCAATAATTTACAAATCTCATAAACTTATATTTTATTCACAATAGAATATAGATAACATATCAAATGTTGAAAGTGAGACATTTTGAAATGTCATGCCAAATATTGGCTCATTTTGGATTTCATGAGAGCTACACATTCCAAAAAAGTTGGGACAGGTAGCAATAAGAGGCCGGAAAAGTTAAATGTACATATAAGGAACAGCTGGAGGACCAATTTGCAACGTATTAGGTCAATTGGCAACATGATTGGGTATAAAAAGAGCCTCTCAGAGTGGCAGTGTCTCTCAGAAGTCAAGATGGGCAGAGGATCACCAATTCCCCCAATGCTGCAGCGAAAAATAGTGGAGCAATATCAGAAAGGAGTTTCTCAGAGAAAAATTGCAAAGAGTTTGAAGTTATCATCATCTACAGTGCATAATATCATCCAAAGATTCAGAGAATCTGGAACAATCTCTGTGCGTAAGGGTCAAGGCCGGAAAACCATACTGGATGCCTGTGATCTTCGGCCCTTAGACGGCACTGCATCACATATAGGAATGCTACTGTAATGGAAATCACAACATGGGCTCTGGAATACTTCCAGAAAACATTGTCGGTGAACACAATCCACCGTGCCATTCGCCGTTGCCGGCTAAAACTCTATAGGTCAAAAAAGAAGCCATATCTAAACATGATCCAGAAGCGCAGGCGTTTTCTCTGGGCCAAGGCTCATTTAAAATGGACTGTGGCAAAGTGGAAAACTGTTCTGTGGTCAGACGAATCCAAATTTGAAGTTCTTTTTGGAAAACTGGGACGCCATGTCATCCGGACTAAAGAGGACAAGGACAACCCAAGTTGTCATCAGCGCTCAGTTCAGAAGCCTGCATCTCTGATGGTATGGGGTTGCATGAGTGTGTGTGGCATGGCAGCTTACACATCTGGAAAGGCACCATCAATGCTGAAAGGTATATCCAAGTTCTAGAACAACATATGCTTCCATCCAGACGTCGTCTCTTTCAGGGAAGACCTTGCATTTTCCAACATGACAATGCCAGACCACATACTGCATCAATTACAACATCATGGCTGCGTAGAAGAAGGATCCGGGTACTGAAATGGCCAGCCTGCAGTCCAGATCTTTCACCCATAGAAAACATTTGGCGCATCATAAAGAGGAAGATGCGACAAAGAAGACCTAAGACAGTTGAGCAACTAGAAGCCTGTATTAGACAAGAATGGGACAATTATAAAATGGGACTGTTATAAAAAGAAGAGGGGATGCCACACAGTGGTAAACATGGCCTTGTCCCAACTTTTTTGAGATGTGTTGATGCCATGAAATTTAAAATCAACTTATTTTTCCCTTAAAATGATACATTTTCTCAGTTTAAACATTTGATATGTCATCTATGTTGTATTCTGAATAAAATATTGAAATTTGAAACTTCCACATTGCATTCTGTTTTTATTCACAATTTGTACAGTGTCCCAACTTTTTTGGAATCGGGTTTGTACTTTTAGTTAATGATAATAACCTTGGCACGGCCTTGCATACATCAGCAGAGAGAAGTGACTCATATCACAGGAAGAGTAATTTATTGCATTAAAGATAGATAATGTTAGAGGTCAAAAATAGTTTTTATACAGATTAATCATTCATAATAAGACCAGTAACATGCAATAATAAAATAGGGTAAATTCTGATTTCATGCTGACATTACCCTACATATGAGCAGCCCTGTGGGATACTTGCCTTAGCAAACACCACTAATGACTGATCAGGTGTTAGTATGATATACAGATCAATTGTGTTGGATCCTGAAATTTAAATGAAGAATGCTTGCAGAAATCTACAGTCTAACAGTGATTAAGTTACACAGCGTCAGCCACCCCTGATATCATCGCCATGGTGATAGAAGGGGAGGTTACTATGACAACTGACCAGTGGCAACCTAGGCTGGAATCTATTGCAGAGGATGGAGTGGGGCCGCTGACGGCCCAGCACGCCACGGCAACTCACGAGTGTCCGATTTCAGCATACTGCCAGGGTTGCGGAAGTACTGGGGGTTCTCGATGACTGGAATCTTTGTCATTCCTATAATAACAGCATCTGGGCCCATCTCCGAGGATGATGGCGTGTTGTTGCCATTGGAAACATGGTGGAGCGGGCTGGCCGAGTCGTCGTCGTTGCTGATGACAGATGAGGAGCCTGGTGGAGAGGACAAAAAAACCCAGACAATACAATAATCCATAGAAATAAAAAGCATTCACGTGGTCAATACACATGAATAACCATACCATACAAATGTGTTCAAAAAAGTGCATTACACTGTAAAAAATCCAACTCACAAAAATTTAGACGAATTATTATGTTTTAGTTAACTGGACAATTAAATGCAAAAACAGTTGGCTTAACCAGTGAAAAGAAGTTGGTTCAACAATCGTTGCACCAACCTAGTATTAATTGTAAATTTGATTTGTAAATGCAAGTTAACAAGCATACAAGTTGCAACAAGTTAACAATGCATTCTGGGTGTGTCATGCAAAACTCATCCATGGCTCCCAGAATGCATTGCGGCATGAAGCATGTCACCATTGTTGAGATTCATAGGCTGATTCTTGATGTCTGTGGGAGTAAATCTCACAGGAGGTCAAAGTGTTTAGAGTACAATCTGTTTTAAACCTTATTCAGCTTTTCTGATTAAAACCGTGCTGGATCTTTTCTAGAATCACAATAAAACAAAGTTAATAGTATATTGCTCATATTAAACTCAGTCATAAAATCAGTGAATTAAGTCACTACACAATGATTATGTTCTTATCATCGAGCAGCCAAGAGCATCTGATTGTGTTTTCTCTTGCTTTTCTTGCCATAGCAAACTTGGTTACAGCAGCCAGAGAAACACTAACATTAAAAAGTCGTCAAACTGCCCAACTAAAGAAAACACTGATCACCATGATGGTGACATAAAAAAATAAACAATTTTCAACACAAAATCAAAAAACTATGAAAACTCAATCAGCTGAACAAAAGATCTTAAATTGGGAGACATGTGACCTTACTCAGTTAATTGAGTTAAGTGAACTACTTTGTTTAAAAGTTGAGTAAACTCAAAAAATTGCCTTACAATTTTAAGTTATGTCAACTTTACTTTTTTTTACAGTGTATTATAAGAGGAGACAATAACATAATTATGTTGAATAAATATTACAATTTATATTATTCTATATTTGTATGTTACTGTAATAAATAATGTTATCTGCCTGCCAATAAATTCTTTTTACTTCCATAACGTGGCGAAACAAGATATTCAACTAGAAAAAAAATAGGGCAGGATTTGGTTTTTTTTTTTCAATGAGAACTGATTGGATAGTGAAAAGTGGGCGTTCCATATTTGAATAGAGCCAGACCTGAAAGTTAAATAAGGGTACATTTACACGACAACGATGTAGTAAAAACGGAAACATTTTTCAGTTGCATTTTTCGCATACAGACGACAGCGTTTCCGCTTTCACACGGATCTGCGAAAACGACTAAAAATCCTATATTATGCTGCCAGGCCAGTAGTTGGCGATGTCACTTTGTAAAGAAACACTATGCGCCTATAGAGTGGTGCAGGTATGACATCACTTTGTAGGCCAAAACGCGGAAGCAAGTTAGCATTTTAGCACTTCCGGTTCCATCGTCCCGAAGTCAATGGGTTTTTTTGAATGGGATTTTGTTTAAATGGCTGAAATAAGGTCTGTGGTTAACACAAGCTCAAGACACTTTCACGTTTTACTCTACGACATAAAATACATCAGTATTACCCCACTCGTGAATTTTTGAAGCTGTTTGAACGTGTCTTGAAAAAGGCGGTTGCTAACAAGTGGCTAAATGGGACTACAGAGGCTGTCGAAGAGATTAAACGTCATCACGCCGAAAAGGTAAGCTCAGTCCGTTTTTACAGCCTCATTATGCTCGTAATTGTGCTCTTATAAACTATTCTAACTCAAACGCTCTGGGGAAAATGTTTTTAGAGAAAAATTGGAAGAGTTGTCGGAAGCTTAGTGATGGTGACATTGAAATCGCGGGACTGTGGTGTAGTCCGTTTATAGCCTACCTTTAGCCTTTTACTTATGGTGACTGCATTTAGGCTTCAAAATTCATAAAAGTTGTGTTCATCTGTGATAATTATCTTGATGGACAAAACGTGTAAGTATCATAAACTTTTGTTGATCACAGAGCTTGTTTTTTGCGATAATCCAAAAGCCTATGGGAAAATCCTATTGGGTTTTTCTCGAGGGAAGGCCTACAAAGGGACGTCATACCTGCACCACTCTATAGACTGAACACATAATATGTGCATGACTTTACCGTTTTCACAATTTTTTTTGTTGTTTACACGGAGACGTTAACGGTATCGTTTTCAAAAACTTGCACTTTGAAGCCCGTTTTTCAAAAGTTTGTGTTTTCATTTTTTGTGTAAATGAATGGCCAAAATGCATAAAAAGTTTTCTGTTTTTAGTTGAAAACGGTGTTGTGTAAACAGCCCCTAAAATGTTTGCTAAAACAATGACTAAATTTATTTGGAATAACATACATGGGAGCATCGTATGCCAGGTATTTGTGTATTAAGGTAAATAGGGTCCATTTTGATTTCATGTAGACAGAAGTGAAAAGATTTAAATGATGCACTTACCTTTCATACCAAATTTGGAGCTTCTACCATATTTGAGGAAAACTAACATAAGGATGCATCCGGTTAAAGCAACCCCAGCTATCCCAACTACTATGTAAACCTAGAATATAAAAACACAGTAGATCTTACTCTAGCAAGCACGTCTCCAATCTGGGGTCATTTGAATTGATTTAGCACAGTAAATCAAACAAATTTATAGAAGTAACATTGTATCAAAAAAAGTCACTTATATACTGAAATCACTTGCTTCTACAATATTGTTGCATATGTAAATTGTCTAATAATATATAAAACAATTAGCGGAATATTCCTGGTGAATATATGTTAAGCTCTGTCAACAGTATCTGAGGCTTGCTGTCGATTACCACTGAAAATAATTTGACTACTCTCTCAGTTTGTAAAAACAAACAAAAAAGAATGTGTTCTTACAAATAAAGTCTTTGGAGAAAAATTCATCCACCTACAAAAGCAATCCCACCTTAAAAAAAAGAAAAGATTTAGACAATTTTACAGATCAAATAAACCTTATTTACTGAAGCTCTTAAACAAAAGTACAATAGTCATAGTTCTGCTTTCAAACTCTGGAAAGCTGGCCGCACTGACTTCCAGTGTCAGTACAAACTGAAAAAACAATTTTCTGACAAATGTAAATGACAGCAGGCCACAGATGTTGTCGATAGAACTCAAGATGTATTTAACCTTGAATATTCTTTTAATCACTCTATACAAAAACATACCGCAACTTTGTCCTCCAGTGGTGGGGTTTCTTAAAAAAGGCAGACAAAACAAATAACACTAAGTATACGATTGCAGTTCAAAATCTGAAGGTTTGAACAAATACATATAAATGGAGAGCGATAAAGGAAAGAACAGTCTTACCTGGACTAAATGTTGTGTCTGTGTTACATCATTTAAATGGAAAGAAAAATCTAAATAAATTATCCAGTGATAAATAACATTCTATAAACTGTATTTTATTTATGTTTTTATTTTTTTCCATGTGTTACAAAAAGCAGCTGGGTAAATCTAATGAAAAATGATAAGAAATGTCTATGAAATATTTCACCCCATTATAATAAGAAACTACATTTGGCATAAAGAAAATGCAGTCAAAAATAAAGTCTCTTTTTAGAACTGTAATGATTTTTTGCATTGTGGCATAATTTTCATGGCAATTAAAGCACAATCCCAAATGCCAGTAGTCTATTGTAATGCGAAAAAAATCTGTAATTGCATGAATGTAATTATAAAATATATATTACAAACCCGATTCCAAAAAAGTTGGGACACTGTACAAATTGTGAATAAAAAGGGAATGCAATAATTTACAAATCTCATAAACTTATATTTTATTCACAATAGAATATAGATATATCAAATGTTGAAAGTGAGACATTTTGAAATGTCATGCCAAATATTGGCTCATTTTGGATTTCATGAGCGCTACACATTCCAAAAAAGTTGGGACAGGTAGCAATAAGAGGCCGGAAAAGTTAAATGTACATATAAGGAACAGCTGGAGGACCAATTTGCAACTTATTAGGCCAACTGGCAACATGATTGGGTATAAAAAGAGCCTCTCAGAGTGGCAGTGTCTCTCAGAAGTCAAGATGGGCAGAGGATCACCAATTCCCCCAATGCTGCGGTGAAAAATAGTGGAGCAATATCAGAAAGGAGTTTCTCAGAGAAAAATTGCAAAGAGTTTGAAGTTATCATCATCTACAGTGCATAATATCATCCAAAGATTCAGAGAATCTGGAACAATCTCTGTGCGTAAGGGTCAAGGCCGGAAAACCATACTGGATGCCCTTGATCTTCGGGCCCTTCGGACTGCATCACATACAGGAATGCTACTGTAATGAAAATCACAACATGGGCTCAGGAATACTTCCAGAAAACATTGTCGGTGAACACAATCCACCGTGCCATTCGCCGTTGCCGGCTAAAACTCTATAGGTCAAAAAAGAAGCCATATCTAAACATGATCCAGAAGCGCAGGCATTTTCTCTGGGCCAAGGCTCATTTAAAATGGACTGTGGCAAAGTGGAAAACTGTTCTGTGGTCAGACGAATCAAAATTTGAAGTTCTTTTTGGAAAACTGGGACGCCATGTCATCCGGACTAAAAGAGGACAAGGACAACCCAAGTTGTTATCAGCGCTCAGTTCAGAAGCCTGCATCTCTGATGGTATGGGGTTGCATGAGTGCGTGTGGCATGGGCAGCTTACACATCTGGAAAGGCACCATCAATGCTGAAAGGTATATCCAAGTTCTAGAACAACATATGCTCCCATCCAGACGTCGTCTCTTTCAGGGAAGACCTTGCATTTTCCAACATGACAATGCCAGACCACATACTGCATCAATTACAACATCATGGCTGCGTAGAAGAAGGATCCGGGTACTGAAATGGCCAGCCTGCAGTCCAGATCTTTCACCCATAGAAAACATTTGGCGCATCATAAAGAGGAAGATGCGACAAAGAAGACCTAAGACAGTTGAGCAACTAGAAGCCTGTATTAGACAAGAATGGGACAACATTCCTATTCCTAAACTTGAGCAACTTGTCTCCTCAGTCCCCAGATGTTTGCAGACTGTTATAAAAAGAAGAGGGGATGCCATACAGTGGTAAACATGGCCTTGTCCCAACTTTTTTGAGATGTGTTGATGCCATGAAATTTAAAAACTTATTTTTCCCTTAAAATTATACATTTTCTCAGTTTAAACATTTGATATGTCATCTATGTTGTATTCTGAATAAAGTATTGAAATTTGAAACTTCCACATCATTGCATTCTGTTTTTATTCACAATTTGTACAGTGTCCCAACTTTTTTGGAATCAGGTTTGTACTTAAAATGTATGATACATTTTTATAAAGGTGTGTGAAGTAAAATTACAAATATAGTATTTGTTGTACTGAACTTAACTTATAATAATAATTTAAAATAAATAATTGAGTGCGAACAGAATGATTCATGACTTCCGTATGAAATCTGTCACCGTGCCACCTGCGATGACTACACCCATATGAAGGGCTTCAGGTGCAGACTGGATGGGCTTCCTAATGCCCTAGGGGAATACCTGCTGGACATTAACTGAGTACATGAACTTCGTGCTATAGGTGGATGGATCCTCTTTTACTGTGGGTGAAGCTGAAAGGGATACCATCACCATTGTCCAGCCCCACCTTGCACCTTGTCACCGCGCCAGGTCCAACTGCCTCCCACGCCATGCACAGACATGAAGTCAGAGCCCATTGCAGACGGGTAGCTCAAATATGCAGCAATGGACGAGCCAGACAAGAGGACTAAGCCAACCATCTCCTTCCAGAGCCTGAGCCAAACAGTGAGTCTGACCAGGTGTGTGAGCCAGCAACATCCTGAGCCACTGTGGGAGAGCTAGTGGAGTTTGAGGGAATGGAGGTGGACCCCGCCCACGCTCCTGCCACTGAGGGTGACCTATTACTGACCTTCATCATTGCCGCTGGTCCCGCCCACCTCTAAGTCTTCTGTGTCTTCATTGCCGCTGGTTCTACCCAGCATAAAGCCTGTTTCGTCACCCTGTACAAAGTCTGTGTCATTGTCGTTGATCCCAGCCAGCCTCCCTCTCCCGCCTCCGCTTTGTGGTTCAGCCAGTCCATCAACCCCGCCTTCACTGGTGTTGTGTGGATCTGCCTCGGGCCTTCCAGTCTCCAGTGTCGCCTAGGCAAGTGGATCCCCCAACTTCGCCTTCAGCCGCTGATCCCCTCCCCCCAACTTGGTCCGTCAACCTGTCGGCTACACCGTGGCTCCTCCCTCCCTCAGCTCCACCAGATACCATCGTCCTTACGGCTGCACCTGGCTCCCTCATCCCTCCGGCTACGCCTTGGTCAGACGTCACCCTGCCTGAGCCACGGACTTACAAGCTGTCCGCTGTGCTCCATCTCTCCACCCCTTCGTCTCCGTCTGGCTTCGCCCACCCTCCGGCTATACCTCAGTCCTCAGGCACCCTGGCTCCACCTCAGACGCTCAACGCTGCAGTTCCGCCTTGGCCTCCAGGACCATCGGTGTTGCCCGGTCCCATCTGCTCTCCGTCTGTGCCCAGGGCACCAATATTCTTCGGCTTTATTAAGTAAGAAAAATTTGGTGGGAAAATGTGCTTACGTGTCATAAAAATACTGTCATTATGTTAAAAATCTTAAAGGTCTTAAACAGATTTCTTTATGCAAAATATAATTTATTTATTTATTTTGATTTTAGGGTGAAAGTTTTTTGTTGAGGAGTGATTTCCTTTAAAAAGATTCATCCAGCTGACTTTGATATATTAAAAATATGCTTGCTATAATTCACAAAAATACTGTTTTAAAAAATTATCTTATCTTACCGTAATACTCTCCCTCTGTGGAAAAAAAAATATGACAGCGGTTTGCTTGTACACTATAATATATCATTTAGTATCATTTAGAACATAATAATAAATCCCATCATAGAGTCATACCTGTCCCTGAGTGGTCCACATCAGGTATGCGCATGAAGTGTGCCGACACGTTTCCGCTGTCCTCTCCGAACTCATTGCTGGCCACCAGCGTGTAAATGCCGTTATGAATGTGAGTGGGAATGACCAGCTGCAGACAGCCGTGGTACTCTGTATCTGTGATTTCATGGATTTCAGTCCTGATGTACTGCTGCTCCTCCAGCAGCTTTCCCTCATGGTACCAGTGCAGATCAGGCTTTGGATTGCCCGTCACAGTGAAAGGTATGCACCAGTCCTGGTTCCTCACAGGCTGGGACAGCTGCACTATAGTAGGGGGAACTGACCCAGAAGAAAGAATAAGGAGCAGAGGAACGAGAAAGAAGGAAAGAGGGGAGGAGGAGAGGAAGTGTAATCACAGGATGTACCACAGGTGTAAACGAGAGGAACGTGGAAAATTTCGCTGTAGTTTGACGAAAGTATCTGACAACACATGGAATGGAGGGGCAGTATAGAAGGATTCTAGGGTGAGAAATACAAGAGAATGATAAGAAATGAAGAGGCTTACTGTAATATTACAAAACAACATGAAAAAACATGCAATGCATAACCAAAAGCAAAATGGATAAAAGGATGTCGTCAAAGACTAACAGCTGGTTGCTAACTGGTTTGTCACTGATAAGTTAAGCGAAAATTAGATGTTATGTTAGCATAACATATAAAAACAGATTGTTTGTTAAAGGAATAGGTCACTCAAAAATAAAAAAAACGTGATTTTTCTTGCAGAATTTCTGCAATAATGCAATGAGCCAGTCTGCAGAGTCACACAGTCCTTCATAAATCTTTGTAATATGCTGATTTGGTGTTCAAATCATGATAAAAATGTTTTTAGGATTCTTTGATTCTTTCAGGAAAGTTTCTAAAATCTTACTGTCACTTTTTTAAATGCACCCCTTGCTGAACTATTAATTTATTTCTACAGACCCCAAAACTTTTGAATGGTAGTGTATTTTGTTTTATGGAAAAGAACAGCTTGGACCTGAAGGTGAGTAAATCATCTTCATTGAATCTTCACTGAATTCTGGACTGAAATCTTAATTTTTCCTAAATGATTTAACTATTCCTTTAACTATGAAAGTATAATAACCACACAAAATAAAATGGGTATATTCAACAAGAAGGCTTAAAGCTTACTATTGAGTGGGAAAGCGTTTAAAAGTTTTTCAAGCAGTATTATGCAACAATGTGAGTTTTGTCAGGCCCAGTAGACTAATGTGATAGCTTGAGGGGAAACTTCCTGAATCTTAAGCATTTGGCACATTTTCAAATGTATCTTGAACTCTTAAAAACCGTCCAATAGTTCAACCTACCATTCTCTTAAAGGAAGCCATCTAATCTCCACACACATTCATGTCAATTGACCCAGAGCCTCAAATTCAGTTTGTCAAAATGTCAAAATATATTTGGAAGACATCAAACATACAAATCATAGAAAAAATATTAATCACTTACAATGTCTGTGAGTGTGACTGCTCAATGACATTAATTATTATTACAAATTCTGAGAAGACAATTGCACCTTTAGTAAACAGCCACATTCCACCACTGAAATAATAATGTGAAATGGTAAAATTATTGGAGGTTGAGTGATTTTTACTTACAGTCCCCATCGAAAGTTTGGACACACTTGACTTGATTTAAATTCCTTGCGAGTTTGATCTAATGGTTGTTTGAATGCTTCAAATTACTTTTTTTTGACAAAAATAAATTGTGCCTACATTCAGAATAAGTTGCTCTTCAAAACTACACAGTTTGTTTGTGAAGGAAAGACAGGCAACAAGTGTCTAGCAAACATGCAAACTCTACTCTAACTCTATTTTAAACAATACTGTTTAAAATTAGGATGCGCCTCATGATTTTGGTTGAGGGAAGCCCAGAGTGTGCACAACTATAAATGGTGCCCCTGTAAAGGGCAAAGGTTGGTGATTTTTAAGCTCAAATATAAGATACGTTAGATTTAACATTTTTCACTACATAACTGCCATACTTCCATCTCTTTTATTTCATAGTTTTGATGACTTTACTTTTATTCTAAAATTTGGAACATAGTCATAATAAAGTCTGATGAAAATCTAAGATTTAAAGGTGCAATAAGCCATTTCTGAGAAACACTGTTGATATTTGAAATCAACCCAAAAAACCACACCCCTCCCTTTATAGCCCCGCCCCCAAAATGCACGAACACGCAATGCAAGAGTGGATGTTGGCTGTTACTATAGCTAACATTACAATAACAGCATATCTTGGTTCTATGGAACATAGCAAAACCGATGTTTCTTGCGTATGAAGCAGAAACAACGCAACCTCAGCATCCATTTTCAGGCCTTCCCGCTTAGGTCTCTCTAGCGCTGGAAAGCTTTTCCAATATTAACGGGGGTCCTAAAGCTCTTGCCTGATCATAACCCTTCTTTTTCCAGTTATATTCCTCTGAACTTTTTGTAATGTCTCTCAGCCATCTCTCTTTCTACAGTCTTCAAATCTCCCTCTTGCTCACTCTCTCTCCTCTCCTATCATGAGTGTGTACTACTGTTGATTGGCTACAAGTGTGTTGTGGTGCTCAGTCTGATACACTTTCAACAGCATTTCTCAGAAATCGCTTACTGCACATTTAATATTTAACAATAGTATTGTTTATTGCAGTGTTGCATTCTATATTTTCACAATGATAGTTAAATACAAACCAGATTTGTTCAATTTAGTAACCTGACAATAGGATTATCCCAAATATAGGAACATAACCACATGTCCTAGTCTTCTAATTCATGGTCATCAACAGTGTTGGGAAAGATTACTAAGGGTGAGGATGCCACGCAACCTGTCCACGTTGGCATCTGCCAAATTTGGATTGCTTCTAACCAAGTGAGATATGGATTTGCAATAAATGTAATCCTACTGATTCACAAGCCATTGCTAGTAATTCTTTAAGAGAAGAAATGAAGATCTGCACCAAGATCCAATAGTGATGTCCAATTCATGAATGAATCATTGCTGATCATTGCTGATCCAATTGCATAGTTAAGCAAGTTAGCAAGTTATTAACTCTGATTCAGTGATCCAGTTGGAGCGAGTCTAACAAGTTAACAAATCACTGAACTGGTCTTGTGCAACTCAAAATAAGCCAAGAACCGGGAGAAATATGATCCTCAGAGCTCCAGTGTACTGACTCCTAATGATTCATAATAATGTCAGACTGAGCTATAACCTGTTTTAGCTCTATTATATCTGAGTGACTACTAGGACATTAAAACCCCTCTCTCTTTAAATAGGTATTTTGAGCATGAGGAAGTAGTAGGTAGTAGTAGTAGTCCTTTAAAATTTGAAAGGAGTATTTATACTTTTATATAATTATGGAGTAATATTTCATCAAAGTTTCTTTAAATCAAATACAGAATTTGTGTGCTTGGTCTACCACTTGTCATGACCCACTATTTGAGCTCTAGGCCTTCTGTCAGAGGGGGATTGGAATGAAACTTAACTTGGGGCTCAATGAACAAAACAATGCAAAGCAAATCCACTCATGAGACTGTGAGTTCTTACAGAGAATATTGAGAAGGACTGAAGCCTCATTCTGGCCCACAATGTTCTCAGCACTACAGGTGAGCTCTCTGCCGTTGTCATCAGGTGAAAGTCCACTTAGAGTCAATACAGACTGAAGCTCCATTTTGCTGATCTGTGAGAAAGAAACCGAATCAACTCGAATCTGATCTGAATATGTTTATACATCAAGCTAATATTGGCTGTTATGCTTATAAGAATCAGAGGTGTCAAAAGTATTCACATTCATTACTCAGGTAGAAGTATAGATATTAGGGTTTAAAAAGACTTTAGAAGTTGAAGTATCAACTCAAGCTTTTTACTCAAGTAAAAGTGTAAAAGTACTGGTTTCAAAACTACTTAAAGTATAAAAGTAAAAGTAATGTAAGGAAAAAATCCTCCTCAAAAAAACATTTTTCTAAAGGCCATAATGACTATAATGTTATATTAAAATGTTAATGTTGAAATATTTGGGATGCACTAGGCTACCTGTTTCAGCCGCATATATGCCCACTGAAAATGAACGCATTTTAGTACAATGCAAATACATTAAAGAACCATATATGTGTACTACTGAGCATTACGTGATTTGTGTCATGTGCAGGTGCGATGGATCGCGTACAAACCAATAGGGTGTCGGAATGGCATATGTTTATACTTCTCATCCAACCACAATCAAATTCACTCTATCTGGATGGCGCGATTTATCTGGATAGGTTTTTTTTTTTTTTTTTTGAACTATGACAAGTCGGAATGAAAACAAGCCGAAATGAAATAGGAGTAACGAGGCTATTTTTAAAATGTAAGCAGTAGAGAGTACAGATAATTGCATGAAAATGTAAGGAGTAGAAGTAAAAAGTGTGCTTGGCCATGTAAAACACGACACAATGATGCTAGGGTGTTATAAGTGAGTGCCAGGGTATTTTTATGTGGTTGCTAGGGAATTCAGGGTCATTTATAAGTGGTTTCTTACAGACCAAAGTCAAGAAAGCCCACCCAAACGTCTTTCTGATATTCTGGTACATTGAAAAAAAATTATACTTCAGAACAACTTTGGACCAACCCAAAATATTTTTACATTTGTTACAGCCAAATTGACAACCCATTTCCAGAAAAGTTAGGACATTTTGTAAAATGCAAAAAAAAATAGGGATTTGTGGTTTGTTAATTCTCTTGAAACTTTATTTAACTGACAAAACTGTTTTTACTGACTTACTTAAGTGTATTTAGTAAATATAAACAAATTTTGATTTTGATGGCTGCAACACACTACAAAAACGTTGGGACAGAGGCATGTTTACCACTGTGTCACATCACCTTTCCTTTTAATTACACTTTTTAATTGTTCGGATATTGAGGATACTAATCTTTGTCCTCGCCTGATATAAGAAAGCTGCTCAACAGTCCGTGGTCGTCGTTGTCTGATTCTCCTTTTCATGATGGGCCATACATTTTCAATAAGAGACAGATCTGGACTGAAGCAGGCCAGTCAAGCACATCCCTCCTACGGTGTAGAGTGTCTAAGAAACTACTCAGTTTTAACATGTGCAGAAAGAGGCCTGCACATGCTACCTTCACACACATGCAAGTCACCCATACCGTTTGCACTGATTCACCCCCATACCATGGCAGATGTTTTGCACCTGTCACTGACGAAAGTATGGTTGGTTCCTTTTTGTCTTTGGGACTGAGAACTCAGTGTCCATTTTTCCCAAAAACAAGCTGAAACGTGGACTCGTTTGGCCACAGCACACAATATTATGTATGGTAGATGGTGAAAGACCTAAATTCTTTGCAATCTTACATTTAGAAATGTGATTTTTGAATATTTTGACAATGCTCTCAATCACGATAGCCTCGCCTATTACCAAATCACCTACTTGTTGTATTCAAAAGAGTTTAGCTTGCATATTCTATAACCTTTTCACTTTTATTTTGCCTCTGTCCCATCTTTTTTGGAGTATGCTGCATCCATCAAAATCAAAATTAGTTTATATTTACAAATTACAATTAAGTTGGTAAGTGGAAACATTGGAAATCTTTTCTTACAAATCACAGATTCTTGATTTGATTGCGTTTTACAAAATGTCCCAATTTTTTCTGGAAATGGGGTTGTATTTTATTTTTTCTCAAATTATATTCAAAATTTGATTTAATATAAATCTAAAGTATTTCTTTTCCCCAAGACAAAAACATTCAAAGTAAAAATATTATTTATTATACAAATAGTAAAGACCATACTTAATTAATTTTTCTTTAGACATAAGCCAAATGTTACTTGGTAATAATATATAATATAATGATAGTATAATATAATAATATAACTTAATTTCACTATAAACAAAAGCTAAATTGGTTACTGTATAATATGAAAGTATAATTTTAATTTAAGATAAAACTCAAAGCATTTAAATGTTTTCCGTTATATACTAAAAAATGTAATTAAATTAATAAAACCCACAATCATTTCTGCAGTCAGTAACGCTAGCCAGTGTGTTCTGCACATCAACACTCTAGTATCAAACGAAAATACTATTCAAAATGGTTTCTTTTAATTGTTTCTGCATGTGGGGAATGTTATTTGCTTTAATTTAAAACAAGTTTAAGCTGGAAACCAGGATTAATCGATTAGACCAATATAAAATACACTTTAAATAAACGACACGGTCGTTTAACTTTTTTCAGTGATTTCCTCCTCTATGCGTCTATGAGATTTCTCATAAATATATGAGATTTTTTCAGTCATTTTATCACTAGGCAAAATTACAAATCTTTTTGCTAACAAGATCATTCATATCTGTAGCACAAACTGTGCTGGTCGAGTTACTTGTCATACTCAGGGTTAGGATTAATGATGTTAGTGACGCTCGCCATAGTCTTCTTTAACTATTCAGTAACACCAAACATCCCAGGCGAACAAAGCACCATTAACTGGAGCTAAATAATCCATGTTCTTATTCTACACCTCAGTGTATTTAATCTGTCATACAGGCTTCTATACTGTGGTTGAAGGCTCCTTTAATGTAAGTATAGTGAGCATTTTAAATATTAATGGAAACATAATGCTTTCACAGGCTAGAATCAAGCATCTGTGGTTTCAGCACTGTGATCAGTCATGATTTTTGAAAACCCATTATAAGATGCTACAGAGATTAAATGTTTAAATGTCCTTAATGTGTAAAACTGGTGAAAGGAGTAGAGAGGTTAATACTGATGTGAGGACGGCAGATCTGTATAGGCCTACTACAAGGGCTATCGTAAAATATGATCACTGTACTTTGGATTAGTGTGTTAAACACTGTATTCTACTGAGCCCCAAGAGGGACATGGTGATGGAATAAATACGAGATGGGAGGAAAAAATATATTTCAATTCTTTTGCATAGTGTTTTAGTGTTTGTTGGCAAAACCTTTGTGCTCCCTCACAAAACTTTAGTGTACTTTAGTGTAGTAGAAATTTTGCTAAATTTTTGAGTGCAAAACTTTTCTGTTCTTTGTGAGCGAACGCAAAGTTTCTCAGGGGAACGCAAAGCAGTTGCGAGAGAACGCAAAAGCATTGACAAATAATTTTTCCTCCCATCTCATATTGTTTTCCTTCACCATGTCCCTTTAGGGGCTCTGTAGTATTCCACCTAGTTTATCATCAGGATCTAAGGTTACTTATAATTTTGTGGAAGATCTCATCATGCTATGCATCTACAAAGAATGGTCAATTTGATGTTAAAGCTCAAGATATTTTGGCTGTTGTTTGGAATAGAATATTAGCATAATTACATTGATAGAATAATCAAAATAGAGAAATTAAAGGGTTAGTTCACCCAAAAATTAACATTCTGTCACCAATCACTCACTCTCATGTCGTTCCAAAAACATAAGACTTTCACATAAGATATTTTTTTAATGAATCCTGCAGATTTCTGTCCCTCAGAAAGTCCATTCCACCAAAACTCACGGTTCAAAAACATTATAAAAACATTGTAATGAATCGAGCAGTTTAATCCGATATTATTAATGTGAGAAGGTTACAAAATCAAATCTTCTGAGAGACACTGTATATGATAAACAGATTTAATTTAGGCTTTCATTCACATATAAACATGCATAGAGCACATTAAACATGGCGTCTGAGAACCAACAAGCTTGTTCTTGCTGGTCAAGAAAGAACGGTTGAGATTCTCTTTACCATATTTGATGGGTTTACCTTTATGTATGCGCATTGATCAATATTTATACAAGACTTGGATTAAACCACTCAAATCATATGGATCACTTTTACTCTTACCTTATCTGTTTATGAAGTGTCATAGATTTGATGGAATGGACTTTCAATGGAATGACAGAAATCTGTCATGTTTTATTAAAAATATCTTCATTTGTGTTTTCAAAGATAAATTAAAGTCTTAAGGGATTGGATCGACTTGAGGGTGAGTAACTGACGATAGAATTTTCATTTTTGGGTGAACTATCCTTTAAAGGGGTCATGACGTATTTTTTTCTATTATTTTAATATGTTCCTTGAGGTTCAATTGTAGTGTTAATATAAGTTTTTTGCACACACACACACACACACACACACACACACACACATATATATATATACAGTCAAACCTAAATTTATTCAGACACCTTCAACATTTTCTCACATTATCACAGTTTATTCGCTATAGTTTAGAAAATGGTAATAAAATATGACAAGAACTCAGAGTTAAACTGTGTCAGAACAAATGCATCTTGATAATGTCAGATAACTTTGAATAGAAAGGTATGTAATGGATTACAATTAACCAATCAGCTGTCAGCTGTTAAATTTAAGTACACAATTAGATAATATCAATTTAGGTCAACCAATTACCAAGCAATGCTTAATTTTGTTCAGTCTGCGGTGTAAAAGGTCGCATTAGCCATTAAAGAAAAAACACTTAAGCAAAACATGGTCAGGTCAAAGTGTCTGAATAATTTTGGTCCCAAATTTTTATAAATTTTACTGGTAGTCCACTGTATGAAGAATTTTTGGGTATAATATGTCACAGTTTACTTTATTTTGCTATCCTCACTTACATAAATGAACTACAGTGTCCTGCACCCACTAGTAAAAAATTATATCTGGTGTCTGAATATTTTTTGGTTTGACTGTATATACTGTATATATATATTTATATATATATATTATTTTCAACTGTTATTCTGACCCTCTGTCTGAAATAATCAGTTTTTAAAGGGTCAGCTCCTTTAAAGCTTGTCAGTAAACAGCCACCATTATGATTGGCTAACATCATTGCATAGGAAACAGTATCAGCGCTCACTCGCTATTGCACGTGAGTAAGTGTTTTGAAAACATTATCCATATAAAATCACAATTTACAGACAAAGCATTATGAAATCATTTACTTACGCTTTGTGATGCAGCTGCTGTCAGATCCAATACAGTTGGCTGCTTAATCTTTCAACAAAAGTTTCTTTGCAAACTCTCCATTACACTGTGCCTCGTTTACAAAACAAAATGCTCCGAACAACATAAAATTGAATCGGGACACCATTAAAATTAACCACCCACTTGTTTCCAGTGCTGGGATCCTCTGATTTGATTTCTCATGTCATGACCCCTTTAAAATCACGGCTATAATTACATTCGTCAACAAAAAATGGAATGTTGAGTAAAGTGCATTGCATTGTGGGATACAATATTGCACACAGTGTGTTTTGTTTGAATACTGCACATTTAGTAGGTCTAAACCTACAGACAATTTGCATGCTGCCTACAATATGCATACTGCAGAAACATTATGTTAGTATGCTATTCCATCTAGCTTTACACTTAAAGGGCAAACAGGGTGTTACCTCGTGACTGGTTGAGAGCGGAGGGTGATCACTAGAATTTACGCTCCAGGAGAGCTCGGGGGTCGGGGCTCCAGACACACTGCACATCACAGTAGCATCACTTCCTGCCATTTGACTGATGACAGCAGGGATGACCTCGACACGTGGATACTCTGAAATAATGACAGAAATGGCATATTTGTAAGAGCTATACTTTAACACTTACCACAAACTGTGCGACTTAGATGTGCATTAAGTGTGTTTGAGTTCCATTACCACATGATGGAAGAGTGAGTCTAGAGAGGGCTTTTGCTCTTCCTCCTTCCTGTAGACACTGCAGACCCTCTCTCTCACTATCATCCAACCAGACTTTGATCCAGATGTTCTCACATGCACATTGCAAAGGGTTCCCAGAGAGCAACCTAAAAGAGAACCCAAACAGACTTCAGGAACCAAAGCATGCTTTGTTTGCTGCACAAGCAGCGCACTGTACATAGTTTTGTACGTATTTTTCATGAAAAGAAGATCTTACAAAGTCGACAAGTTTGAATTGCGAATTGCCATCCAAGAGAGTGTTGATAAGTTATTGTCTCTGAGATTCCTACAAATAGAAAACAAAAAAAGACTCAATTACTGGAAAATAAAGATTTCTTTGAAAACATCACAGATTTGCTTAATAATTACGTTTCAATGAAGTTTTTAAAAAAGACTCACAGATATTGAAGTTTAGAATTGTTGAAGAAGGCCATCGTAGATACATATGTCAGGTGAGTATTGGTCACTGTTCTGTGTGAGACAGTAAATGCTCACATAAGTCCTGCTCTTCTATAAAGTGTCAACATTTTCCATGACCTTAAAATATGAAATACTCACAAATTCCTGAGATTGGAGTAGAACTTCATATGGTCCTCATTGATTGTAAATAGCCTTTTTTGATTTGAGATATAGCTGTAGAAAGGAAAGGAATGATTAGTACCCTTACAAAAGTACAGTGGTACATTGATGAATATACCACAATTGCATCATGATTTATTGAAGATGATTCTCATCTTCGTATATCATGATATTTAACTATCATGGCATATGTAAAACAACAACAACAACAACAAAAAATTTGTTTTTCAAATAAGTCTCTTATGCTCACCAAGGCTGCATTTATTTGAATAAAAATACAGTAAAAATAGTTTACAGTGAAAAATACAGTGAAATAGTTTTACAATTTAAAATAACTCTTTTCTATTTTAATATATTTTACGTTGTAAATTTTTTCCTGTGATGGCAAAGCTGAAAGTTCAGTATCAGATTCATTACTCCAGTCTCCAGAGTCACATGATCCTTCAGAAAGCATTATAATATGCTGTACACTCTAAAAAATGCTGGGTTAAAAACAACCCAAGTTGGGTTGAAAATGGACAAACCCAGCAATTGGGTTGCTTTAACGCTGTGAATGGGTTGTTTTAACCCAGCGGTTGGGTTAAATGTTTGCCCAGCCTGCTGGGTAGTTTTATTTAACTCAACTATTGTTTAAAAATTACTGTATTGCTTGCTTAAAATTAACCCAAAGAATGATGGAAATGAACATTTCTTAATATGTTTAATACATTAACATTATTAATAAGTTTAATGAATAATAATTAAACAATAAACATTTATTAAATTGCTTATAAGTAAATGTTCACCTTTTGATTATTATTGTTGCCTGTAATTATGTGTCTGATTTTTAATTTCCAACCTATTTTGGGTTCATTTTAAGCCAGCCATATAGTAATTTTTAAACAATAGTTGGGTTAAATAAAACTGCCCAGCACGTTGGGCAAACATTTAACCCAACCACTGGGTTTGTCCATTTTCAACCCAACTTGGGTTGTTTTTAACCCAGCATTTTTTAGAGTGTATTATAATATATATTAGATACTCAAGAAACATTTTTTATCATTATCAGTGCTGAAAACAGTTGTGCTGCTTATTACTTGTGTGAAAACAGTATTTTTTCAGAATTCTTTGATGAATATAAAGTTCAATAAAAGAAAGTAACAATGTCTTTATTGTCTCTTTCAATCACTTTCATGCATCCTTGCTGAATAAAAGTAGTACATCTTACTGACTCCAAACATTTGAACGCTATTGTACCTACTTCAAAGAACTACTATGCTATTACCAAAAAAAAACAAAACAAAAAATTGATTGCATTTTTGGTACTTTTTTATTAGTCAAGTAAGTTTAAGTATTAGAATATAAACTATAGGTAACTATAGAATTAATCAAGCCAATGGTTTTCAGTGAATATTAGTCTTTAAAAAAGTACAGCATGGTATTGAAATGCATGTACCAGGGTATTTACATTGCAGTCAATTTTCAAGAAAATGATGATGCTTTTTAGCTAGAGTAATAAGTTTCAGTAATTATATGAGAACGTATAATTTAACAAGATAGCTACTCGCCTAACAAAAACAAATTCAAGCCAACTGTTTTCATTGCGCACTGACATGCAAAAACAACGATTGTAAAATTAGAGCAAAAATTTAAATATCAACAGGCAGTTTTTTTTTTTTCAGAGACAGCTCTAATTTGACATCAACCGTCAAACCGTCAACATATGAACCAGTTAATAAAGGTGCGCGTGAAAAAGCCATGATTTCACTATACAGCGCGCACATGCCTGGAGTGGGTCCAGTGAGCCGTTGTCGTGGAAACGGAGTGACATATTTGCGTAGGCGCCGATGCCTATTGCTCTGCGGACACGTTAGACTACTCCCCAACTACCCCATACACACAATTCATGGAATAATGTACGCCTAAAACTTAATTTCATTCGGAAATAACAGCAATTTATTAGCGTTTCCCTCACGGCAGGCCTAAAGGGACATTTTTCCCGAAGACCAAGCCATTTGACGGTCTCTCAAGTCAGTCAGTGCTGCCTAATGCAGGCACTCGAGCAGATCAGATCAGCACTGATAAATCTCTATGAAGCGGACGCTGTATCTTCATCGATATGCATCTAATTGAGTTATGTGGCCGATTTATAAATTTGAGTGTAAGCCGATAGTGTTTTCTAATTTTTTCCTGCTGGTAGAGAAAGTCAGTTGAGGTGAGTCAGCAGCCCCACTAAATTATTCTCTGAGTGATCATCTTTATATAAAAAAAAAAAAGACCCTTTAGATATGCTATTATGCCAACTTATTGCATACCGTGTCCCCGACCCCTTACAACCGCTCTCATCCTCTCTCACACACGACATAATGTCTGTTGCATGTCAGATGGTCTTGTTTGATGTCAAGAGCTCATATGCACGCCCTGAATTATCGTAGCAAACTCCACACATGCTCATAGCGGTGGCTGAAATGGCCAGGTTGAGGATGTTATGGAATAGCAGTGCACTAAACTTATTTTGTCCCTCGACGAATTGAGGAATCTACCCACACACCTCACGCGCACACGCTCACAAACACACGCGCATGTTATTTTTTTTCTCTCTCTCTTTCGCGCATCCGTGAACCTGGAGCAGGTCTCCCGGTTTATTTCACACTAAAACACTCCACTTACATATCCGTGATGTTTTCCATGTCAGACTCTGGCACCAAGACAGGGAAATCCTCGATCCCTGGTTCTTGATCGATACACGAGATCCTCGAGGCATTGCAAAAGCACGACACAGGACAAGCCGAGCTGAGCCTCAGCAGCCCGAATAAAACCCCACACAACCCCAAGCGAGCCATTCCATGAACCCCTGCGGTCATAGCAGGTCTAGCGCGATGCATTCACTGTTGTGTAATGTTTTATAGTATTTTCAGCAATTCCGAGATGAGACGCCGCTGCTGTGGGATGCGCAAAGACGTTGTGCGCGACGCGAGACTGTCATGGAGTGGCCTTTTCTGGTCTCCGCAGAAAGGTGATAGCGCAACGGGGAAATGTTCGCGTGCCAATATGTTGCGCTATCCGGTCTTCGCTTCTTCCAGACGCGGTGGTAAAACGTGTGGCCGCAGGCTGTGTGTGTCTACGGGCTGCGGTGGTGACGCTGACGTCTCACATCCAGCGCTGAGGAAGAAAACAAGCGAGACAGTGTGCGTGTGCGCGCGCGTGTGAAGAGGCAGCAGCGCGTACCTGCAAGCGCCTATTGATTACCGACCGCATCTCCCTCAGCCATCGCTGTAATTACATGTGGAGGGGGACGTTAAAGATGCTCTCAGCGATGCCATATCGGCTATAATTGATCACCTATGTTGTCAATGGGGCTATCTTGGGGAGATTGACAGGGACGAGGGGATTTGGTATAGACTGTCAAAAGATTGTTTTTATATCGAGTCATTTGGGAAACAACTTGATTGTTTTCATTTTTTCGTCTGTTTAACAGTTCAATATGAGCTGGCTGTGTTGCTTTTCCATCATGCTTTTCAGCAATACCACAACTTCATGAATAGCCATTACTGGAGAGTGACGTGCTGTTTGACGCACAAGATAGGCTGCATCTAGAAAAATAATTACTAAACAAAAATGCCAGGATGTTTTTTTTTTTTCTACTGATGTCAGTCTCGCATTCCAATCGCAGTGTAGTCTATGGCAAGGAGACGAAATGATATTAATAATATAAATAATATTACTTCGGGGTGTTTACCGAATTATAAGTTTATGTGAACTGAAGCTATAATGGATTCGGAAAATGTGCCTTTGAATCTCACATTCGACAGCAGTGCTTGCATTTCTACGTCCGCGTTCATCTTCGAGAGACGTTAGAGCCCATCTGGACCAGATTCCACACGTTATATAAATATTTTGAGTTAATTTCAGTATGAGTACACTGAGGGCCCTTGGTTTAGGAGACACTAGAGCCAAAAGATTAAGTGAAAGGTGACGGACTGTTATATTTCTACCAGGAGAGGGCGACAAAGGCATTAGGCAACACGTTTTTTTATTATTATTATTTTTTTTATCACGGTCAATGTGAGCCGCAATCACAGAATTAACTATTTGATTTTTCCCTCTACACAAACGATTACATTCCGGCCATCCTTTTGGTCGTTAAAAAGAGGCAACGTTACTAGATAAGATATGTCCTGTATTCTTCGGTCCAGTTTTGTTGCCTACTGTTTTTCACAATACAGTGTGAACCAAACCAGTCCATGAGAGGCTGCAGCTTGAACAACAATTAATTTGTGAGTACAAAAGATGATAAAACAAATTCTCTTTTTATTTATGATATATGACACCAAGCTGTTAAACGCAAGATAACGACAGCGCTTCTCAGTTGCTATGACGATAGCCTGTAATGAAAACGAATGCTAAAGGGCGGGGCAATATTACAAGACTGACAGCCTCGTTTACCCAATTAGATTCTTAGCCTTTATATTGACAGTCTTTGTAACCAATACAACTGCGCGTTTGAGTTCTGGTATAGCCAATCACTAAGCTAAAAAAAATGCACGGAAACCTAACCTACAATGAAATCAAGGTAGAAAGGCGCAGAAATTTCGGTCGAAAATTGGTGTGACGGAAAGGGCTGCCTGCAGGTTTGTTAAATATTTTGAATCATATTACTACAAAGGCACGTCCGTTGAACATGTTACTGTTATTTCCGGGAATAATAAACAACAGAAATGTCGAGCGTTAATTAGACCATTATATACGTCGCCGTGCTGTAAATTAGCCTGCTAGCTTGCTAAGATAAGCAGTTCTCAAAATGGAGAGTTTCCTGCTGGTCAGACGGAACAGTCATCGGACATTAATTCCCCCTACTAACTGTTATCTAACCAAAGCAGAGTCTTGCACGCAGAAACAAATGGTTTATAAATAAGTAGAGTAAATGGACTAACCAAATCCCGTGTTGTCATTTTTGCAAGCCATTTTGTGTCCATAGATCGTAAGTGCAAAAATAGGACGTTTATTTTATTTTTTCTGACAGATTTTCTTGTTAAAGTCCGCAACATTGACATGTATTTCTCTTGTGAAGTTCAGTAAATGCTGCTGTGTTGTCAATTAATGAAGGCATGTACTGTTATGGTTACTGTAACTGTAAGGCTAGCAGGCTAAATGCTACTTGCGCACCATTTTGAAGCACCGGGCCCTTGACACAGCCCTAAACTAGTCATTATAACCAATGTGAATGTTAGTTAACGTCAGGTCCCATTTAATATTTTTCTTCTTTTTTTTGTCATTAAAAAATGCATTTAAACTTGTAATTGTTAACTTAATTGAATTAGAATGTTTTCTATTCATTGCGTTCTTTCTTGTATACCTTGTTGTTATTTGTAATTTGAATTTGCTTTTAAAGTAACCGTTTGCGTAACGTCTTTGTATCTTATCAGACAAGATAAGTACCTTGGTAAATTACCATTTTTGTTGACATACACCGTGGTAATTCCATGGTATTCTTTAAATGATCATGTAAATACTATTGTGCATGAAAAGGGTTATTTTTAGTACCGTAGTATTGTCATCTATTACTATCCCTGTCCCATGTTACAGACACAGGCTTGTTTGACTCTCTATGACATATTAGGATGAAACTGTAGGACAGGACTTGATTTTATTAATCTGGAAATGATTGGATTGTGAAAAGTTGTCTCTGTATCAGTGGTTTTCAACTGGTTAGTCGCTGGTTTATTCTGGGAAATAATGGTCTTGTAAACAAATAATAAATGAAACTAACCATGTTATCATGTATAGTTAGGATAAAATAATAAGCAGGCTTATCTTTTGCAATGCAGGAGAAAACACTTCCTGTATTTTCTGTTGTTGTCCAGTCAAACACTCCAGTATTGTAGCATGAATTCATCATTGTTTTCCTGTTCAGTCTAGATCATATTAATAATTTTGCATATTGTTGGGCCTATGCAGTTCTGCATATAATCAATACATTTCATTTCTTGATTTTAAGAACTTGCTTACATTTTGTACGATTCTGATTGATCACCCACACATGTGGATTGAGAAAAATAAAGCCTTGTTGACATCAGCTGAAAGTCATTTCAGATATGGAGCAAGCTATTACATTTTGATGAACAATTGTGAATTTATTGATAAATCGTTTACATTTTAACCAAGAAAAGTTTATTCATTAGGGATGCACCGATATGAAAATTTTGGCTGATACCATGTCACTTACAAATACAGTAGCCTAGTTTGAACCAGTGCAAGATTCCTTAACTTTGTTTTAAAATTAATTTTACACTCCTATGGCCAACTTTCTTTATTAAAAAAAAGTCTTTGGACAACATTACTTGCGTATAAAGAATCAAAATGCATGTCCCATAATTAAAATGGAATAGCATACGCACGGACAATAATAAAATTATTTTAATGAAAACGTATTGTTGATAAAAATAATACGAGAAAAATAAAATGCTAGTTATTAATAATGCATCAGTGTTTTTGAAAAGGAAACATTTAAAAATTAATATTAGCTGCGGTTTCAAATTACAGCACTTAGCTGCTTGCGCTGAAACTGAAGAGATGAATAAACACTGGTAAACTGAAGCGATTTGTTAACAGGTTAATTAATCAGATTTTTATACAACATAAACATATTACAACTTATATCTGCACAAAATGACGCCAATGCACAAGTGAACTTAAACTAAGTTACGTGCTAGTCAGAATGTGTAACTCCTGTTGTGGATGCACTCTTCCCATAACAACATGATGAAACACGGCAACTAAACTCAAAGAGTTCACAACGTTTTTTTATTACAATAGTGTTATTATAATTATGTAATATGAAAGTCCCAATCATAGTTATTAATGTCGTGCATTGCTGTTTGAGCTGCATGCGCTGAAGCTAAAGATGATCACCGGTAAACTGAAGCGCTTTATTTCTACGTTAATGAACTTGACCAAACGCATCCTATATGTGATAAATCAGACACAAAATAAACATAATATTACAACTTACAATTGCACAAAACAAAAGGCTGCGAATGCACAAGCGAACTTGACTCTGCTAGTCATGAAGGTGTAACGCCTCGATCAGACAGAACACGTTTCTCAGGTTTGAAAAAGCGAGGCACACCGCACTGCCTTTTTTTGGTTGATGATTTTTAATTTAGAAAAGAGCAGTGTGCTGCGGGGTTTTTTTTATGTTGTTAGGCAAGAGTTGATTTTTTTTTTTTTTTTTCAACTTAATGCGCTCAGAGCGCTCCTACAAAAACGCAAGGCGCCCATGGCGCATAAACAGCGCGCAAAATGCTCACTGCCAATAGAAAACAATTTAAAAAAGGCGCATCTGTCTGATCAGGGCCCAACTCTGTTTTGGATGCGCTCTTTCCGTAACAAAACACTAAAACACAGTGGAACAAAGAATTCACATTCTTTTACAGTAGTTTTCTCATTATAATTTTAAGCCTATATTACAGAGTTGCGCTACACATGTTGCACTTACTTGTATTATCCTTTTCAAAGTGATTCCATTCATATTTCAAGCAATTCAAATCTATCATGGCGAACAGTGCGCATCTGAAGTGTCTCAGCTGGAGGCCTAATTTTCTTATCGGGACGATGACGATAACATAAAAAAATGAACATATCGGCCGTTTACGATATGGTGGCCGATATATTGTGCATCCCTAGTATTCATTAAACAAAGGTATTTTTGATTTCATGTTGACTTTAAAAACAGTGTATTTTCTCCATTGTTTTAACACTCAACACACTGTCTCTTAGAGTTACCCGTCGAGGACAGCCTATTCCATTTTGACTGCTGGCTGAAGACAATGGAGACAAAAATTGAGCAGCAGGAAGAAGAGATCACTTTCAGTAACATTGACACTAACGGTAATGTATTGACACTAACGGTAATGTCTCTGAATAAAGTGCAACAGTGCCCGCCCACTTTTTCTGTGAACCTTGGTTGTGGAAGTTTTTTTCCATAGGGATTTAAAAAAAAGAATATAGAAGAAAAAAAGTCTTTATTAAAGGCAGGGTAGGCGATTTGTTCCAGAAACATTTTTGTTATTTTGAAATTCTCTTCACATCCTGATAGCAATCACTAAGTTAATTGGTCTAAATGTATTTGTAGGCCTATATATTATGTATATATATCGTATACCATAAAATGTTCGTCCAGTCATTGCATTCAGACCGAATTTCATATCTCTGCACACCCTGCTCATGCAGGCATCGCACGTCATCAATGTCATCGCACTTCAATGAGCTCATTGTTTTACTTTAAATTAATACATTGTTTAAATTAATACATTGTTAGCTAACTGCGTACATTTTTGAAATGCATAATTTGGACAAAAACAATTTGAAATATGTATTGTGAAAAGCGCTATACAAATAAATGTGAATTGAATTGAACGTCGAAATGAGTCTGCAGCAGTCAGGTGGTACAGGTCAGTGCTCTTTAAAGGAATAGTTCACCCAAAAATGAAAAGTCTGTCATCATTTACTCACCCTCAAGTGGTTTCAAACCTGTATGATTTTTTTTTTTTTGTCCTGTTGAACACAAAAGAAGATATTTTGAAGAATGTCAGTAATCAAACAGTTGATGGACCCCATTGACTTCCATAGTATTTTTTTCCCTACTACAGAAATCAATGTGGTCCATCAGCTGTTTAGTTCCTCATATTCTTCAAAATATCTTCTTTTGTGTTTAGCAGAAGAAAGAAATTCATACCAGTTTGTAAAAACTTAAGTGTGAGTAAATGATGATTTTTGGGGGAACTATCCCTTTAGGTTGTTTATGCTCATTATTATAATGTTATGTGCTTTGAGACATGAGGTAGTTTAAAGCCGTCTCTCATGACGCTTTTGTTTGCTCCCTGCTGTTCATGTCTTTTGAAGGAGGTGTGGATTTGGAGAGTGCTCTGCAGGGAGGGTGGGCTCTTATGCTTTCAATGCTAGCTCACGTTTGCTAGCCTCCCTGAAAATTGCCTGCCTACCTTTAAAGCATAGGGATGGGAATTTTTATCAGTTTTTTTTTTTCATTTCGAGTACCGATAGGTCTCAAAAACGAGTACTCTGGGGCGGGGCGTGTGCCAGGCATGTCCGTCATGGCGACAAACACGGGCAACTAAAGCTCAAAGAATTCACAACGTTCTATAGTGTTCTCATTATAATGTTATGTTTAGCAGATTGGCGCTACACATCTCACACTTAACTGTATTTTCATCTACTTTATCAAGTGATTCCAAACAGCCTGCGTGTTTTCTAAGCCATGATGAGAAAAAAAATAACACTGCTGGATAATTAATCATTGATTTTTTTTTTTTTTTTTTTTTTTGAAAAAGAAACATCTAAAAGGAATATGACCGTCTCAAATAACCCAATCATACTCAATAATGTTGGGCATTGCCGTTTGAGCTGACACCGAAGAGTGAATGAACACTGGTAAACTGAAGCGGAAACACTGCGCGATGTATAGAAAAAGTCGTTTCTGGCCAATTTCATGCAAAGGTTCATCATTACCATGGAAAAATGAAGTTTTTACCAAAAGAATAAAACCCGTTTTAAGTTGTCCATTTAGGTCTGCAATATGCTGTATTAATGTGCTGTAACAGAAATTTTAAGAAAATTGACAATATGAGGTGAGCAACAATGCTGAAATAAAATTTTTAATCAACTATATTTCCTGCTTTCAAAATAGGGATCAAAGACCCCCCTTTTTAAACTTTATTTTAATAGTAAGCGTTTTGCAGAAAGGTCACAACGCTTCAGTGCTCTGTCATGCCCATATCGTTTTAAAGATTGTTTATATAATATAACAATTATAAATACAAATAACTTGAAACTTTATAAACAAAGCTAAATTATGCTTATTAGGATCGATAATTCATCTTACTATGATCAATGCAATCAATCACGGTTCTAATCGCAAGAAAGCATGTCAAAATGACTATTCCCAAATTGTGAATGGTTAATCCAAAAATTTAAATTCTGCATTTACTCACTCTCATGTTGTTTTTGCGCGTCACGCAAGCATTTGAACGTCAGTGTTTACTACAGTATGCGTGTCGTTATAAATCTGTTCATCATATAAAGTCATCGTGTCTCTTCAGAAGACTTGGATTTGGATTAGACCACTCGACTGATTATTTTTACGATGCCTTTTTTGGATCTTTTAAGTTTTAGAGGAATGGACTTTAAATGGAGGGACAGAAATCTCACAGGTTTGAAAATCTTATAGGTTTGAAACGACATGAGGGTGAGTACATGATGACAGAATTTACATTTTTGGGTGAATTATACCTTAGAAATACAGTAAGCTGAGCCTTTGATAAAACTAACTTTATATTGTGAATCATATTTTTTACATTAACAATACATATCGCCGCATTTTTATATCGCGATATCTCAATATAACGATGTATCGTTATACCCCTAAAATAATTATTTATTTCTTAGCTGGCAAGTATTCAGTGAAGTGATTGATACCCGTCAGTGTGTTATGTCGATGTTTTTAGTTCTAATATTGCAACCGACAGCCAGCCAAATTTTTGACAGATGTGATAACATGCGTGAGGGGTGAACTGTTTGGGTAATTATAAAACGTGCTGAAAAAACTATAAAACAAGATATTCTAAATGCTTTTTGCGTAGTTCATTATACTACTTATTTTACGGAATAAAGTTTATGAAAAAAGTTTGCTTAAATAAATTACATATTACAAATTACAGAGACTGACATGTTTGGCTCGTCAAAAATTCAGCTGTCATAAATTCATTGACTTGAACATCAAGTTTGTTTGTTTTTTTGATGCACAAGGTTGTTTTTATTGTCTCTTATAACAAAAACCTTTTATTTAAACCCATGGAAAAAAATGCAGATCCTGTTATAAATAATAGTGAAAAATCACTTTTTAAAACTGTTGTTCCAATATTACCCCTTATTAGATTTGTATACATAATGCTTACACACACATAATGGAAACAGGCTCTGTATTATTTGCAGTGGTTAATGGGAGTGGGTGGGCGCTAAAATATTCTTTTGGTTGCAAGTTGAAATTGCGGAGTGATGGCTTCAACATAAGCATATACCATCGATTAACAACTCTGGAGCTCACAGTAGGTCTGTCTTTAAAGATTTATAAGTTATCATTAAAAATCAATTGCTCTATGGAGAAAATTAATGTGACATTTACTTCCAGAACCTGACTGTTGCGCTCTTGGCCCAAAAGCTTTAGCTTTCAGCACAACATGTGTAGCCTATATGATTGATTGTTAAAGATAGATAAAAATGTAAGAGCATTTTCTCTGGTGGTCTTCTTTGGACTATATATTTATACATTTGGGATTTAGCCTAAATAAAAGGCATTATTTGTTAAACTGCTTTCTATAGGTCCTCAAATTTGTTAAACTTCATCCACTAGTGTCTGGTTATTTTTTGAATTCCATGGTGGCACTTTATCAGAACGAGAAGTTTGATAAACGGGAATGTTAATTGTTGTTGAGGCTCAAGTGTCAGATTTGTGTTCCCTCAGGCAAGCGCCCCGCTGAGGACATGGATGAGGAACAGGCATTCAAACGCTCCCGCAACGCAGATGAAATGGTGGAACTCAGGGTGCTTCTCCAGAGCAAAGTGATTAAAGCCGTACACATGCACTTTTCCTCTATTTCTTCAATAAAGATGATGATAAAGATTTTAACAGTGTCATTTTGTGTTTAGAATGCAGGGGCTGTGATTGGAAAGGGAGGCAAGAACATTAAAGCCTTGCGCACAGATGTGAGTATTAAGACCATGCTGCTTGCTTATCATGAGCTTTTAAACAATGTTCTCTAATGGTCAAGTATTAACAAGACTTCTGACAACATCCTTTGACCAACAGTTGTTTTCATGAGCATTTCAGCTTTATCAGCCAAAAACACGAATCAGTCAGATTTGAAATCCCACAAATCAAAACTCATGACACCAATCCGTCCATTACAATCCCATTAAAATCCTCCAAAGATTTTTATGCATTTGATCCTGAGGGCAGATCTTCCGTTTTGTAGCTATAGGTTGGCTCATTTGGACAGACAAGCTCTCTGAAATGGGGCTATTTTGTGAGTCTTTGACATTGTGTATTAAAGGGGAAGTACTTCTCAACTTTATATTGTTGAAGGCATTCTCTTTCACTCTCCCCCACTTCGAAAACCCAATTACAGATGTCTTGACTCTTGAGCTGACCCATAGTCCTGTATGAACCACTGTTGCCCAGTGGTTCTACATTTAAAAGTGTCTTCAGATCTGTCCAGCCTTGTTTCTTGTGCATTCTTTGCCAAGTCTCTTCAAAAAAGAAAAGAAAATTGGACAGTAGATTGAGTAAAGCCTTGTATTCAATTAAAAATGTATTCCTTCTCCCCCTCTTCCCTCTCCTTTACTTTTTTTTGTTTTTGGCCACCTTCCTCCGTTGCCCATGTACTGGATCGACTTGCCCCTCCTGCGTTGCCCACCTTGATGTTGGCCCAACCTCCGCCCCTGATCGCCCGCCCGCCCACCTGACACCCCGGTTGGCCCCGCCCATAAACGTGCCCCTCCTTAAACGGGCACCTTACTTGACATCATGTGATTGAATGCCCTTGCCCAATGCCAACCTCCACGACCAATGCAGTACAATGCCAGTGTATCAGTCCCAGACAGCAGTGGCCCAGAGCGGTATGTCCCACCAGTTATTGCCTCACTGCCTGATTAGAAAGAGAACACATGTCTTTGATAACCTGCCTTCTGTTTCATTTTAACATTTTCACACATATAGTCCCCCTCCCCCTTTTTAAGAAACGTGTATTGTTCCATTTGACTTTTTTTGTTTTTAATTTGTAATTTTTTTTTGTGTATATAATTTTATATATATATATATATATATATGTATATGTGTGTATATATATATATATATATATATATATATATATATATATATATATATATATATAATATATGTCTTCTCTCCTCCCCCAACACCCCCATTAAGTCTTTGAATATAATTTGCGAACTTTCTTTGTTGCACAGAATTGTATGTAATCAATCACTTCTCTTGGCTCAGATGGAAAGAGACTGCACTCATATTAGTCTCTGCTGAATGTGTGAATTAGGGGTGGGCGGTATGACCATAATGTTATTTTGGTGCACATTCAACTAAAAAAATATGTTTTAAATAACCATGATGTAATTCCACTTTTTAGATAGAGTGAATTAAATGCATTTCAAGCTAAAGGTACCTTTTTATATTTTTCTTTTTATTTGGAACATTACATAATGGATACAAACCAAAATATCAGATTATTCTTAACAAATGATTAAGTCTGATAGCAAAAACAGCTTTAATGTTTGTAAAACGGAAGACTCAAAACAATATAACTAATATTGTAAAACTGATAATCTGCGTTCATATTTGTAAAATAGGCACACCTGTGACCATGCATCAATTGAATTCAATATTAATTTGAGAAGTTGCATTGTTCCTCAATAACCATTTGTCCCACTCTGTATTTTATTGTAATGCACCGAAATTTTGGCAATCAAAAATATGCGGCTGAAACAGCAAAAAAAAATATTTTCAGTTTTGGCCAAAATGGTTTTGGAGGGCCGAAATCATTGACCAAAACCGTGACATTTAATTACCACTTCTCAGATGACGCGTTTTCACTGTGTCAGTGTCTATTTCTTGCACAAACGTGGATAAACTAATATTGTGTAAACCCTTCACTGCAAACAAAATTATTCTAGAGTAGTGGTTTCACTATGAACTTTAACATGACTGGTTTAATTTATCACCTGAGAACATGACACCCTGAATAGCTAAGTTCAATTACCAAAATTTTATTACAGCAACTTTATTTTAAGTTTCAGTTCTCGGCTAAATGAAAACTTTAATTTCAGTTTCGATGTTTTGTGAAAAAATTCATTTAGGTACGTTACTCCTTGCTGTAACTTAAAACAGTTTGTCACATTAATGCTTGCAAATATAGCTGCCATAATATAGTGAAATATCTACCAGTTATCGCATCCTATGCATCATTATACTGCCCAGCCCTAGTTTGGATGATTATTTTCGTTGTTGATGATACTGATGGTGAACTGTTGAAAAGCCCATCTCTTTTTCGCTCTGTCCTTGTTGCCCCCCAACCCCTGAGCCCCCCTCACTGTTCACAACATCACTGTCCATGATTCTGAGCTAGTGCCGTGGCGCAGCCCTCTCTGTCACTCATCACTGTTGTCTTTGATTTTTCTCTGGTGCTGCATTTCCTTCCCTTTGTTTTTTTTTTTCTCTCTTAGCCCACATACGTTCAGGTTCTTATTCTGCAAAAATCTCTCATTCTTACCTTCCCCTTTGCCTTGTTCTTTTGCTGCTTCTGTTAGTTTTTGGTTTGGTTTCTCTCGTCGTTGAGAGAATGTGACGTGCTGATGGCACCATAGAGTGGATTGCAAGAGACTTTTAATATATATATATATATATATTTTTTTTTTTCATTTCTTTCTTTTCTTTCTTTCTTCTCCCAAATGATCTGGTGGTGGGATAGTGGTAAGCAGGCCTGTCTTGCTCTCTCTCTCTCATTCTCTCTCGGCTCATGTAGCCGTACAGCGCCTGTTCAGTCTCAGCCCTTCCACTGTCGCCCATCTCTTCAAGGCCTGTATTAATTGAATGTGCGAGAACTCAGTGCATGTCAATTGCCCGTATCTCAGTCCAGTGTTGGAAGACTTAAAACATGTGTTCAGCTGCCCTCTTTTTTTAATTTACTTTCTTTTGGTTGAAAGTGTTATTTCCCCCTACTTTGCTTTGTGGTATGCAGCAGGGCTCAGGATCTAAAGTTTTGTATCTATTTGTTTTGCTTTTGTCTTTCATTTCACTTCATGTGCTGCTACAGTATCCTGAGTGTGAGTGCAGATATAGAGACCATTGGTGAGATTCTGTTGAAGATCATCCCTACGCTGGAGGAGGTAAGCTCAGTATCAAACTCAGTATCGAAGGTCTTAAAGACCATATGAAATCCAAATTAAGAGTTTTGCAGGATTTAGTCTATATCTGTTAGCTTTGAGGTCATCTGCGCAAGTCTACTCTGAAAGTGGATGCATTGCTCCAAACGTATATGATTATGATATGACGCATGTATATGATGTGTGTGTGTGTGTGTGTGTGTGTGTGTATATATATATATATATATATATATATATATATATATATATATATATATATATATATATATATATATATATATATATATATATACATACACTCACCTAAAGGATTATTAGGAACACCTGTTCAATTTCTCATTAATGCAATTATCTAATCAACCAATCACATGGCAGTTGCTTCAATGCATTTAGGGGTGTGGTCCTGGTCAAGACAATCTCCTGAACTCCAAACTGAATGTCAGAATGGGAAAGAAAGGTGATTTAAGCAATTTTGAGCGTGGCATGGTTGTTGGTGCCAGACGGGCCGGTCTGAGTATTTCACAATCTGCTCAGTTACTGGGATTTTCACGCACAACCATTTCTAGAGTTTACAAAGAATGGTGTGAAAAGGGAAAAACATCCAGTATGCGGCAGTCCTGTGGGCAAAATGCCTTGTTGATGCTAGAGGTCAGAGGAGAATGGGCCGACTGATTCAAGCTGATAGAAGAGCAACTTTGACTGAAATAACCACTCGTTACAACCGAGGTATGCAGCAAAGCATTTGTGAAGCCACAACACGCACAACCTTGAGGCGGATGGGCTACAACAGCAGAAGACCCCACCGGGTACCACTCATCTCCACTACAAATAGGAAAAAGAGGCTACAATTTGCACGAGCTCACCAAAATTGGACAGTTGAAGACTGGAAAAATGTTGCCTGGTCTGATGAGTCTCGATTTCTGTTGAGACATTCAGATGGTAGAGTCAGAATTTGGCGTAAACAGAATGAGAACATGGATCCATCATGCCTTGTTACCACTGTGCAGGCTGGTGGTGGTGGTGTAATGGTGTGGGGGATGTTTTCTTGGCACACTTTAGGCCCCTTAGTGCCAATTGGGCATTGTTTAAATGCCACGGCCTACCTGAGCATTGTTTCTGACCATGTCCATCCCTTTATGACCACCATGTACCCATCCTCTGATGGCTACTTCCAGCAGGATAATGCACCATGTCACAAAGCTCGAATCATTTCAAATTGGTTTCTTGAACATGACAATGAGTTCACTGTACTAAAATGGCCCCCACAGTCACCAGATCTCAACCCAATAGAGCATCTTTGGGATGTGGTGGAACGGGAGCTTCGTGCCCTGGATGTGCATCCCACAAATCTCCATCAACTGCAAGATGCTATCCTATCAATATGGGCCAACATTTCTAAAGAATGCTTTCAGCACCTTGTTGAATCAATGCCACGTAGAATTAAGGCAGTTCTGAAGGCGAAAGGGGGTCAAACACAGTATTAGTATGGTGTTCCTAATAATCCTTTAGGTGAGTGTGTATATATATATATATAATTATTATTTTAAATATGGGATATAATTAATATTTTTGTATATAGTTTGTATATTTTTAGCAATGACAAATAATACTGTACTGTATACAAGGGCTGCCCCCGACTAAAGATAGTCGACTAGTAGTCATTCATTTAAGCCATTAGTCGACTAATCACGTTTATATTAATTTAATTACAGCTATATATATATATATATATATATATATATATATATTATAAAAATATAGGGCTGTCAATAACGATTAATTTGGCAATTGAGGAATCGTTCGATTTTGACGGTTATTGTTCACTTAGGTCTATTTTCATTAGCACAAAAATTTATCCGATTAATTGTCAAAATGACTTAAAGCTGCACTATGTAAATTTTAGCGGCATCTAGTGGTGAGGTTGCGTATTGCAACTGTCCACCGCTCACCCCTCCCTTTCGAAGCACATAGAGAAGCTACGGTGGCCGACACAGGACAAAAGCCGCTTTTCCACCGTCGGGCCGAATGGTTCTCATTGCGTAACTGATCTATTCCGTGCCGATCCAGGCCAGCTGGTACGGTTCTGGTTTCATTTTCCACTGCAGGGCTGATAACGGCCGCTCTTTGGAATGTCATACAAAATCGTCAGTCGTTTCCTTGGCAACACAACGGTTTACTGATGATATGAGACGTAAATAACGACCGCATTATAGAGGATGATCAAATATTTCTTTTAATTTTATTATTAATTTGTGTTTACGTCACTCAAATAGAGCGATTAGCCAGCTACAGAGAAACTGGTAGCCAGGCAACAGGCAAGTGAGCAACCCTGAGTGACGACGTCACTTCACAGATTCTACCAGCACGGTTCAGCACGGTTAGAAAACCATACCATGCCATACCAGGCTCAAGTGGAAACACAACTGGAACCGTTCCTTACCATTCTAAGAACCGTTCGGCCTGACGGTGGAAAAGCAGCTAATGATGTCGTCTGAGACAGCAGAGCTAGCACTCTGTAGAGCAATTTGTCCGTTTAGGGCTACTGTAGAAACATGACAGCGCAAAATGGTTACTTACACCCGTGGTGTATGTAGATAGAAATGGCTCATTCTAAGGTAATAAAAACATAACAGTTCATTATGTAAGGTACACCACTGAAAACATAGTTATGTATATTATATTGCATTTCTGTCAATAGATCCTCATAAATATTACACACTGCACCTTTCAGTCCAGCTCAATGGATGCGCAGCGTTCCTGTATTTGATGTACTGTAAACTCTAGTGTGAAGGTGCACAACTCGCCGTCACTTTGCCGAGAGCGCTGTGTTTCTCTCACACACACACACACGCAAAGAGAGAGAGTCTTAAATACCACGCAGAATCGACACGCTACATGTAAACCATATTCTTTGTTGTATTTTCCTGTCAAAACAACGGAGTTCATTTGGAAATATTCTGCTTTTAAGAACAAGCAGAAGATATGCGGGACTAATGTGCAAACGGCAATCTCATTGGCTGGTGCTCATCTATTACCTTCACGTTTTGATTTCAGCAAATCAGTTCGAGCGAACGCAGACAACGTGATTAATATTCAAGAACCCAGCAGCTCATCAATCCTTAGTGCATTGTATATTGTTATTAGTAGTAGAATTAGTAGTAGTATTATTATCTTATTAGTAATTACTATCATCATTTTTTACAGAAACACTGAATGATCAACAATATCTTAAGCACCACCAGTCCTAAGTTCAGTTAAAATATCAAATATGCATTCATACGTTGTACAAACCCGATTCCAAAAAAGTTGGGACACTGTACAAATTGTGAATAAAAACAGAATGCAATGATGTGGAAGTTTCAAATTTCAATATTTTATTCAGAATACAACATAGATGACATATCAAATGTTTAAACTGAGAAAATGTATCATTTTAAGGGAAAAATAAGTTGATTTTAAATTTCATGGCATCAACACATCTCAAAAAAGTTGGGACAAGGCCATGTTTACCACTGTGTGGCATCCCCTCTTCTTTTTATAACAGTCTGCAAACGTCTGGGGACTGAGGAGACAAGTTGCTCAAGTTTAGGAATAGGAATGTTGTCCCATTCTTGTCTAATACAGGCTTCTAGTTGCTCATCTGTCTTAGGTCTTCTTTGTCGCATCTTCCTCTTTATGATGCGCCAAATGTTTTCTATGGGTGAAAGATCTGGACTGCAGGCTGGCCATTTCAGTACCTGGATCCTTCTACGCAGCCATGATGTTGTAATTGATGCAGTATGTGGTCTGGCATTGTCATGTTGGAAAATGCAAGGTCTTCCCTGAAAGAGACAACGTCTGGATGGGAGCATATGTTGTTCTAGAACTTGGATATACCTTTCAGCATTGATGGTGCCTTTCCAGATGTGTAAGCTGCCCATGCCACACGCACTCATGCAACCCCATACCATCAGAGATGCAGGCTTCTGAACTGAGCGCTGATAACAACTTGGGTTGTCCTTGTCCTCTTTAGTCCAGATGACATGGCGTCCCAGTTTTCCAAAAAGAACTTCAAATTTTGATTCGTCTGACCACAGAACAGTTTTCCACTTTGCCACAGTCCATTTTAAATGAGCCTTGGCCCAGAGAAAACGCCTGCGCTTCTGGATCATGTTTAGATATGGCTTCTTTTTTGACCTATAGAGTTTTAGCCGGCAACGGCGAATGGCACGGTGGATTGTGTTCACCGACAATGTTTTCTGGAAGTATTCCTGAGCTCATGTTGTGATTTCCATTACAGTAGCATTCCTATATGTGATGCAGTGCCGTCTAAGGGCCGAAGATCACAGGCATCCAGTATGGTTTTCCGGCCTTGACCCTTACGCACAGAGATTGTTCCAGATTCTCTGAATCTTTGGATGATATTATGCACTGTAGATGATGATAACTCCAAACTCTTTGCAATTTTTCTCTGAGAAACTCCTTTCTGATATTGCTCCACTATTTTTGCCGCAGCGTTGGGGGAATTGGTGATCCTCTGCCCATCTTGACTTCTGAGAGACACTGCCACTCTGAGAGGCTCTTTTTATACCCAATCATGTTGCCAATTGACCTAATAAGTTGCAAATTGGTCCTCCAGCTGTTCCTTATGTACATTTAACTTTTCCGGCCTCTTATTGCTACCTGTCCCAACTTTTTTGCTCTCATGAAATCCAAAATGAGCCAATATTTGGCATGACATTTCAAAATGTCTCACTTTCAACATTTGCTATGTTATCTATATTCTATTGTGAATAAAATATAAGTTTATGAGATTTGTAAATTATTGCATTCCTTTTTTATTCACAATTTGTACAGTGTCCCAACTTTTTTGGAATCATGTATGTATGTATGTATGTGGACTGTCAAACGATTAATCTCGATATATAATATAGATGTAGATCTCGATATAGATGAATATTAGAATACACACACATGTATATATTTAAGAAATATTTGCATGTATATACTGTTTGTGTGTATGTATATATATATATATATATATATATATATATTAGCTGTGGATGTGACAAAATGTATGTTGGTTTGCATGTGTCCTTAAACATTCTTTTTTTTTTCTGTATATTTGGCAGTATCAGCACTACAGCGGGACTGACTTTGATTGTGAGCTGCGTCTGCTGATTCATCAGAGTTTGGCCGGAGGCATTATCGGAGTCAAAGGTGCCAAGATCAAGGAACTGAGGGAGGTAAGCACAGTGCTAAAAATACCATGTTGTAAAATAATAGATTTCGGAACCAGGAAGCTTAACATTTTTATACCAGCTTAACAAAAAAAAAACAAAAAAAAAAAGTATTTCTCTGATGATGGGAAATTGTATTCATTTTTAAGAATACTCAGACTACAATCAAGCTCTTCCAGGAATGCTGCCCCCACTCCACTGACCGCGTAGTGTTAGTCGGGGGTAAACCTGAGCGTGTGGTTGAGTGCATCAAGGTCATTCTGGAGCTAATTTCAGAGGTGAGAGTATGACGGAGATGCAAGGACTTTTTATTTTGTTTTATGTCTTTATTATACAGCTTTCTTCTCATTAGACATTGTAGCAACATCCACAGTTTCTTTAGATAATGTAAACATTTTGCTTCGTAAATAAATCTTATGTTTGTCCTGTTTTATCTGTAGGCCCCTATTAAAGGTCGAGCCCAGCCCTATGACCCAAACTTTTATGATGAGACCTATGACTATGGCGGCTTTACCATGATGTATGAAGAGAGAGGGCGACGGCCTATGGGTGGGTTCCCGATGCGAGGCCGTGGAGGGTTCGATCGCATGCCTCCCGGTCGTGGTGGTCGTCCCATGCCCCCTTCCAGACGAGATTATGATGATATGAGCCCACGCCGTGGACCACCTCCACCCCCACCAGGGAGAGGAGGACGTGGGGGCAGTAGGGCCCGAAATCTGCCTCTGCCCCCACCACCACCACCTAGAGGAGGGTATGTAGAGAATGTTGCTCATTGTGCATTGCAGCGTTTTGCAACAAAGGCATCATTATAATGATGATAATGATAAGAACTGTAATCTATAAAATCTTGTTTTTATTATTACTGTTGCTTAGGGGTGTGATGAGATCTTGTACCACAAGATCTCGCGAGATTAAAATATGCCATTGCTACGTTTACATTACATCCTCCACTGTCGTTTCGCTTTTTTATAGAAATAAAAACCATTTAATTCAGTTGGATAACGGTCGCTTCAATTGTAAACTATTGTAAGCGTCTTCTTTGCTCAGCCAGCGTGACCTGCAGTTGCACACAGTGCAGCAGGAATCATCACGTGACGGTGAGATGATTGACAGGACCATGGCGGAGGATTTGTGCGCAACAGAGCCTGATAGAGTGTCTGATAAATGTCTTATCTTGTAGAATGTGCGCTCAGCACCGATCACGAATCGAAAGCAAACACGAGCTCCCTGATTCGCGCACATTAATCGCTCAATCATAGTTTCTGAAACAACTTCAGAACAATGTCACTTAACATTGCATTTACCTCAGGAAAGTTATCCAATGTTCACAGTTTGTTAGTTAGTCATAAAAAACACTAGAGATGGGCGTATTTACTTATAAATGTACTTAGGCTACTTATAATAATTTTTTTTATGGAGGCAGGTGTTTATGAAAACTACCTAATGTGCAAGTTATACAGACATTTCAGTTTTTACAATAGCCTGTCTCCCAATATCAGATCTATACTGTTGTTTAGTTGTAACCTCCTCTTAGATCTTGTCTCTGTTTGCACTTTGAATATTGAGAGAGTACTTTGATTATGGTTGCACTTATTGTTTGCACTTAATAAGACTAAGAAAAAACTGTTATTAGGGGTTCAAGCTCGAAGTGCTGAAACCTTATTGTAATTGTTAGGATTTTTATTATTTATTATTCCGCTGTAAAACTGATCGTGCAGACCAAACCATAAGGGGCCTAGAGACTTTAAACCTGGCCAGATGGTAGGTCTCAATTTGGGGAGAACCTCACAAGGTAAGAGGCGCTACAGCGACAAACAACGCGAAACCTCTCATAACTCCTAGACCGTTAGTCGTAGACTCAAGTGTACTCAATGTAGACTCAATGATTCCTTATATCATTGGAATCCTTGACTCAAGACAAACAAAACGTATATCCGATTTCATTTTGGGTATTTACTACTTTTTCAAACTCCTCATAGGCCGTTTGTCAGATTCACTCGAAATTTGACATGCATCATCTAGGGACCCTCAGGGCAAAATGTTGTCAAAAGAGTTACGATCGATGATTCACGCTCACGATGGGATGCCAAACCGTTCGAAGTAGGCAGGGCCACTTTCACTAAAATGGCTGTAACTCTTCAACGCATTGAGATATTTTCACCAAACTTGTTATGCTCATGTACGAGCTCGTTCTGTGGTCACACAAATGCGGCGATTCACCACTTGGTGGCGCTATAATACGAAAAATGCCTAAAACAGCACCTCTTGAGCACCTCTTAGACCAGGTTAACAGAGGTCGATTTGGAACAAAACTTGGTGGGCATGTTCGACTCATGGTAGTGAATTTGAAAGAAAACGGCCACTGGGCGCCGCTGTCGTGTTTTAGCCAATATATATCACGTAACGTATCACACATACACACAATATGCATATCATATGAACAATTTTGCCTCAAGAACCACTGCTGTTAATCAAATAATTTGTTAAATATTTGAGATTATTTGAAAACTCTACTTTTTCGAACTCCTCATTAGCCTTTTGTCCTATTTGCTCAACTTCACACGCATCATCTATGGACCCTCATGGCAAAAAGTTGTCAAAAGAATTTCGATCGATGAAACCGTTTAGCAGATACAATTTTTTATATATATCTGGTATGGCCAATTGTGAGTAACATGTCTATATATTGTATGCACAAAGTAGAAACTTCACAAAACTGTCTAGATATGAATAACAACTCATTTTGAAGAAACATGCAAGGTTTCATGGATTTCTGATGCTCAGATGGCTCACAGTAAATTTTAAACCATCAATCATTTCAACTGAAGATGGAGCCTGTAATACTACTGTTGTCCACTGGTTCAGCCTAGACCCCAACAGCATAGTTGGCATGAAGATCTTAAATGCTTGAACCCCATTAATTGCTGCTTGCAGCTATATTTTATTTTTGTTATTTATACTGGTTTTATTTCTATATGTTCGATTTGTGGAAAGGAGTTGAATTAGGAGGTCACACACAGCCTCAATCAAAAGTTCTGGAAGCTCATAATTCATGTATAGTAAGGTCTGAAGATACTCATGTGAAATCATACAGGAGAGAAGCCAGTCAGTTGAGTTTGTGGCAAAACCTTACAATGCTTGAGTATTGTTGTATTTTAATGCATATGATAATTCACACTCAGAAAGTAGAACTGAAATGACATTCATTACAAGATGATTAAAGCATTTCAAAATGCACCTGCAGACTATTTTTCCAGTCCCGAATTTTGTCATTGAGGATTTCTTAAAAATAATGTGCAAAAATCTCGTCTCGTTCTCGAACCCAATCTTGTGTCTCGTCTCATCTCGTGAGCTAAGTATCTCGTCACACCTCTACTGTTGTTGTTTTTGTGCATGTTCAAGTGCTGGAAGCCCTGGTGTATTAGTTTATTTATGTGTTGCAATCAGGTGCCTTTTTATTAATTTTTTCACAGCTGTTTGTGTTTTAATTGATTACCATTGATATTGTTGAATGATGTAAATGAGGAAATCAGTGCTGTTTCTGTGAGTTCTCTGGACAGTCTTTCCTATGTTGTATACCATGAATCATACCAGAATAACTGATAACTGATAATAATTTTTGTTTCCAGAGGTGATCGATTTTCCCACCAGAGCTATCACAGCAATATGGACGACAGACCAAAGTAAGTAACCACAAAAGCAGTAGATTTAACTGCCCTACAGCCTATTTACACCAAGAGAGAAAGAAAGAAAGCAGAATGCAAAACTTTACATAGACTGCGTAATGAATACTTGTTGACGTGAACAGAAGTAAAATTTCTTGGCACAACATTTGCTCTCGGCAATATGTTAAAAATATACTGCTTTGTTCAATAAAAATTTGTAATCAAATGACAGACTTTTTCAATTTAAATATTTATTTTATGTAGGGCTGCATGATTCATCGAAATAAATCTGAAATCACGATTTGGCTTAGTGTGAATTATGAAATCGCAATGGTTTCTTTTAGTTAAATAAATATATGCACAGCGTGTTTCATAGTGAGGAGCAGCAGTGTAATCAGAGCGGCTCGATCGGTTCAGTAAAGGATGCTCATCTCTGCAAACGTTGTGGATTTGAAAAGCAAAACGCGCCAAACATTACATGTTTTTACTCAAGTTCAAACTCACTTCATAATGTCAGTCTAGTGTTTGAAATAAGAAGCCACTTCAGATCCTGGGAGTTATCACAGAATGAGGCAGACAGTATATTATTTTGTAGTATTCTATACTATAATTAATGCTTTGCATTGCATTATAAATATACTTTATTCTTAAGAAAATACACAAGATGGCTTGAAGAACAGATAAACCATAAATTGTCGTAGTCTTGTTTTTTGTCTTCATGTTTAATAAGTCAAAGCATTTATATCTTCTTTTCATTCAGCTGCAGCGATAGCTGGATGCCTTTGTCTATATTAGGGATTTTCTGGAAAGTCATAAGTTTTGTTTCTTCTGTGAGGCATATTTGGACTGTCTGCGTGAGGGCGCCCTCTTGCTTCCAATATGAATGACAGACATTACATGTGTTTATAGCGCTCAATAATGCTCACACCACCCTATATTGGACAAAAATATATTTTCTCTAAAGAAATTTGAAGTAAACGTCAGAGAAAAACATATGTATTATCATGTGTAGTGTACTGAAGTGTTCCTGTATAATGATTTATAGGTATAGGCCACCTGTGTCCCTGACAGCCTGCATGTTAACATGTTTTCTGTAAAATATTATATTATAATTATTCTTAAACTTTATTTTTAATTTTTAATAATGAAATATTGTTGATACTATAGTAATAACTCTTATTTTATTTAATATTTTTATTTAGTAGTAATAATAATTATAATCATAATAATCATTATTAGTCATATTGATATATAAGAAAAAAACTTGTCAAAATGTGTAGCCCTACAAGCAGGCACAACAAACCTGGTGTTCTTTTCTATTTTTCTTTTCTCTCTCTTTTTTTTTTTTTTTAACCAGAAAAATCGCAATTAGATTTTTCTCTCTAAAGATATATGGCCTCTCAGGGTGTTGGGTTATTTCAGAGCTTTAAGATGCATGCCCACTGCAAGCATATCAAATTAAGCATGCCTCTCTTCCTGTAAGCAGTGACCGAAGGGGGCGACCTGGAGACCGCTACGAGAGCATGGTGAGGATAAATGAACATCTGCATGTGATTTGTATTTTTGTAACATATACTGAGAATCATCACTTGATTGTCATCTATCATTGTAAAGGAAGGTCTTTTTCCTTTCATTAATGGACACTTTCAGGAAAAAAAAAGTGGAATGGCTTATTCTTTCTCTCTGAAGTGACAGTGTAATAGATGCATATGTGAAGCTCTTATGCCTAGTGCACTGGTTTGGCCTGCTGTTGCTTGGCAACAGATTTTTGAATCACTTGTTGCCTTGGTTACCAAGGAGCAGTTAAATACGTAGGTGAAAGCCATCACACTCGCCAATGAACTTTGGGCAACGCTGCTCTGAGTGAGTTGAGCGTTCTGGAAGATGGCAAGCCTGTCGTTGTCCATATAGAGGACCAGCACATGCATGTAGAATTCTGCTGTACAAACTGATAGTTTAGACTCTAATTGGATGAGCTGCTGTAATTTAGCCAATATGCTCAGCTGGACCATTCGCAAAAAACGCATCCAGGTGTTGTTTTTATAATACCAGTTTATCAATGATCTATTAATCGTGTATAATATCAACAATGTAATAAATTCTATAGAATAGTTATTTATTTTTACAACAACAATATATTAATTCTATTTTGCAATAAAAAATACTATTAAGGTTTTTTGGCATTTTGGCAAATTCATGACAAACTAATCCATTTTCCTCCTTTGATTCCTGATACAATAATGCTTATTTTTTTCTTATTTTCATTGTTCAGTGTGCTCACTACTGTAATACAGTAATTGTATTTAATAGAAATCGTAATGCAGTGAATTAAATATTGTGAACATTTGTAAATGAGATTACAGTAATGAAAATTAGGGCAAATGTGCTTAATTGTCACAATGCAATGAAAATCAGTTAATTATTTATTGATCATTAGTATCTTACATCATACTGTTGCCACAGTTTTTTTTAAAAGCAATATGCCCCGTGAACCCAGGCTTTACAAGTATTTTACGTGTGTGGTGAAGCAGTGACCTAAAACCCCTTTGAGCATGGTAAAATCACTGTATTGCATGGCCTCGAGTGGTTTATTGCTTTAATTTTAAATAAACGTTTCAGATTGGGAGCTTGAAGAATCAGTTATCCATGTAGAATGTGCTTTGAGTGTATGCTTGTGCTCTCTGAATTGACTCCATGTTTTTTTTCCCCCCCATCGTTGTACACAGAGTGGAGGTGGATATGGTGAGTGTTTTTCAGCTTCACACACACACACTAGCTCAAGGTTACCTCCAGTCAAACGGAGCACTGCACTCCTCTTGATAGCGTAGTGTTTCCTGCTTTTCTCTCTCTTTATCCTTCACTGTCGTAGCTCTGATATCTGGATCACCTTTTCCATCTTCTTTTCTTTTCTTTTTTCATCTGAAGACAATAATTCTTCTTGGGAGCCCTTCCAATCTGGTGAGTGTGTCAGATACTGTGATAGTGGAATATGAATTATATATTTTAATTATGCTTGTATAAGGGTGTGAATGAGAGGCCTAAATATAACTATAAAATGGCTGAATTACAGTAAGATGTTTGTGTCATCAGGTGGTCGAGGTTCTTACAGCGACATCGGTGGGCCGGTTATTACAACACAAGTGACCATCCCTAAAGATGTGAGTGTAAAATAAAAACAACGTGCATATTTGTAAAAATGTAAAAATATCCAAGGTTATTATAGTTTGTGCTGCCATACTGTTTTAAAATGAAATTTCTTTTTAGATTTTAGATTTTAGTTTTTGCGTTTTATTTGGTGGTGCACATAATAAGTGAGTGGAAATAGTAGGGAGAAAGACGAGCGGGTGGCATTGGGAAATGACCTGGGCCAGGTTGCATGAAATCTCTTAAGTGGTTTGACTTAAAGGTATCCCTGAGGGGAAAAAATCCCTGAGGCAAGGGATTTCTTTGCCTTACCTAAGTCTTTATACTAAGCATTTCACGATAGTTTCTGGCAAAACACGGCAATGGAGAAGTGGTTGCTATAGTTAAGAAATCCACGAAATTTATAGTTACGCAATAAACAGAACATACCGGACCACTGACTTTTAAATGAAGTTTAACATTTACTAAACTACACAGCTGTACTACAACATTTGAGCTATGGAGAATATTAAAGGCGGTCTGACGGACGACACAGAGCATTCTAAAATTCGAGCACATCGAGTCCAGCTACGACACCGGAGGATGCTCAAAATCCTGCCACGCCACTCACATAGTTTTCTATTAAATTACATCATATTTGTCCAACTATTGTACTCACACATCTTTACTTTCCGATACAATCAAGTATTAGGTCAACTGTGAACAGTTGAAAAGTTGTTCAAATAAAGGAATATTATACAACTGTTCCTCTGGTATTAACTTTAGCAGCATGCAGATCCTTATTCATCTCATGACTGTGGCGACTCTGGCAGCCCTGACAATTGGATCGCTCGGATAATGGTGCACATTAAAATGAAAAGACGCATACATGCTAGGGTATCACATAAGGCTACATAATACATTTGTCAAGTTCAACTAAGATTAATTTTATTGGCAAAATTGGTGATCTTCCATTAACAATGTAGGCAGAAATTCGATTTCGCTACTAATCAGAGCCAGATGTGATGACGTGGACAGTGATAAAGGTCTATACCCAGCCCTAATTCACACTCAGAATACTGCCTTTCAAAAATAACGATTTATTTTTGTTGTTTCAGTAAATTTTTCAACCAGTTTTTATTTTTAGTGGAATGGCAGATATTTATTTCATTTCATTTAACAAATTGTTTTAGCATACCATAATAACCCTGAATCGTACTAACTGAAGCTTTGCCCAACTCTTGTTCTAGCTGGCCGGCTCCATTATTGGGAAAGGCGGACAGAGGATCAAGCAGATCCGTCATGAGTCGGGAGCATCTATCAAAATTGATGAGCCTCTGGAGGGCTCAGAGGACCGGATTATTACCATCACAGGCACACAGGACCAGATTCAGAATGCCCAGTATCTATTACAGAACAGGCAAGTCTATCACCTATTCCAGCACTTTACCACAACCCCATCCTGACACCTAACCATCATGTGTCCTGACCAGGTGCGACAAGTTTCCAGCAACTTTTCTGTGCTCAATGAAACCACAAAAATGCTGTGCTGAATCATAGCCAATCAAAATAGGATTTTGGACCGATCCCTATAGATCTGCCGGATCTCAATTCCCAAGGCTAGTTAGGACCAAAAAAAAAAAAATCTATTTTCATCTGCTTTATCTTGTCATACCTGGATTGAACACAGTTACACTTAACAGCCAAACAAATCCTTGTTTCCTAAGTATACTAAGTCTTGTATTTTGTTGAAATGAGGGTCTTTCGCACCGGAGGAACGTTTTCATAGTTCATATAACTATTGGCGGAAGTACCTTTTTGGCGTGTTCGCACCGCATGAACTGGGAATAATTTTAATTATAGGAACGCGTTTTGGGGGGACTAAATTAACTCCTACATCAGAGCAGGGTCTAACCCAGCACAATAGGAAAACCCATGCCGAACCCATGCCATACAAAACACTGGCACCTGGCATTTTTAAAAAGCTGTGTAAACACACGGTTTATGTATACTTATTCCACAAACTAACTCCTTGAACATGGAAAACAGCGATAGATGGACCGACGCTGAAGTCCAGGTTCTTCTCAACCTTTACTCCGAGGAAATCCAATGCGACTTTGAAGGGACCTAGCAAAACATGATTATGTATTTCTGCTCAGTTAGCGACATTTGGCATCAACCACACAGCAAACGCTATAATACTATAATACCGTTTACTTTGTTTAACGGTTCTATCTAATAACGCATTAGATAGGACTGTTGAACAGATCGTAAACTAATGAAGACGGAGAATGCTGAGAACTGTGTGCGTCAAAGTCTGCCGCACCGTCAAAATACAAGTCCCGCACAACAACCAGAGTGGCACGACTTTGTAGCGGCTTATGTCACTTTAGAGTTCCTACTGGCGGTGCAAATGCATCCAGGAAAATGGCCCTAGGGGAAAATTTAGTTCTCTGGGGACTGCCCTGATGGCTAGATCCTATAGCTGAGTCCACACTACCCGGTGTGAAAGCCCCTATAGAGGTGCTAAAAATGCTAATCCAAATTGCCTGTCTCTTTTTGCGTTTGTATGTGGAACTAAAATGTATTTTCAGTAGTTCTACACACTTGCTTCATGCTTCATATACATTTAAATGCTGTTTCATGCACTTCTCTTTGCCTGACCTTTCATATTTTTTTCCTTTTGTGAAATGTGTACAGAAGGGTTTGTTTTATTAGTTCCATTTGGGATAGAATCCAAACATAATTTACAGAGGGGCAAATGAGTGGGACCCAGGAGAGTGGAGTAAACGCTGGCTTGCTTCTGTGTGGAAGACTTGTGATTTTGTTGTTGTTAGTTAGATAAAGTGACAACAAATCACAGTCTGCCCTACAGCACAGGCCCAGCATCATCTGCCCCTACCCTCAAACACATTTCACCCACCCTAACTGAAGAGGCCTGCCAGTTTAACCTACTCTGACTAACATCTGTACTCTCATCTGACCATGTCTTTGCTGGTTTATACTCTGTCTGAAATCAAGCTGATTTGAAGTCTCTCTGCTGTTTGTTGATTCAGCATGGACAAACAGAACGTAAACCAGCCTTTCTACTTTCTAGCTTTTCTAAAAGTTACATGCTAGCATAACTGCTTTCTAATGCAAAATGTCTGTAACCTGCAATGATGTTCTCATGCATATGGACACTCTTATTATTCACTCTTATTGCATGGGTATTCAGTTAAGAAGTCATTTTGTTAAATTTAAAGTCAGCATGAAATCAAAATTGACCCTGTTTTACTCTTCTTAATGAATGTGGTCTTACTGAGAATGATTCCAATGTGCACATTAGGGGTGGACGGTATAACCAAAATCTTAAGTAATTTTATCTCATGATAATGATGTACATCACAATACGTACTACTGGCACATCCGGAAACTTAACTGTCAATTTCGTCACCGCCCCTTTTTAGGGGAAAATTAACTAGACTTCCCATAGACTTCAATACAAAATACAACTAGCCTGACTTAGCTTTCGATAGCAAAGGGGACTGGGAGAATGAAGGGACATGTTTTTAAATTGACCAAATTAAGTGTGTGGATGTATCTTTCACGCTCTATGGCAGGCAGGCTGGACATATAATTACTTGACATGTTTAATCTTAGTGATTTCTTAAGTTATTCACGCCTGCCGGCTGTGTACGGACGTTGTTTTGTGCCGCTATTTTGTATTGAAGTCTATGGGAAGTCTAGTTTATTTTCCCCTAAAAAGGGGCGGTGACGAAATTGACAATTAAGTTCCCGGATGTGCCGGTAGTACGTATATAGTTATTTTTGCTGGAAATAAGGTTGTTACAAAACCAAAATTTTAGATACCATTGACTTTTCACAATTCTCAATACCAATTTTGATATCACAGCAGTTATACAATTAAACAACAATTATAAACTAAAAGTGTCTGCTCTGCTCCATAAAGCACGAGCAGGAGTCAGATTTCACTTGTCACGTGAAGAGAGTAAGGAGAGATGACTGACAAGACGATGGCGTAGGTTTTGGTGCACAACAGATCCTGAGCATCATTGACAAATGAATCGCATTCAAAAGAGATTTCAGTACCCTGCATAATATTGATAGTGGCTCCCTGATTCCCGTAAATTATAGGCCTATACACAGATTATGCGTCATCGCAAATTCAAAAGAGAAAGTGAAAAGCGAGTGTGCATTCAAAAGCGACTTCAATACCCCACATATTGAAGAGGAGCATTTGTGGTTGCGGTTGCCAGATTTCAATCATTTAAATCCCCCAATCAGAGTTTTTTTGTTAAAAGAACACGTACTCTATACGGTGTTTTACTTAAACTTTGCAATCTGGCGACCATGTGCATGCGAGCTCTCTCGCTTGCGAATGATCTGAAAACCCCAATAAACAAGTAAGCTGCATTTCAGCAATCTCCATTTGAGAATTTTTCTGCTTAAATTAAATTGTCATTTAGTCGGTCTGTGTTCTGTCACGACTCACAAGCCGCTTGTGCTGTTTGTGCGACTAAATCTGCCATCAAACCTTATCAGTGATGAACTGTAATAAATCCAAGCATGAATCTCTCGACTATTTGCGATTTGTGTTTGCTGAATAACTGCACTTACGCAACCTCTGTGTGACAATACAAAGTTTTTTTTGCTGTTGTTTTAATAGAAAACCATTAAAGTAATGTGGAATTTCACTGTTTTAAATTTTTAGAGAAGTTTCTTATTTTACTAGTAGGCCTATATGATAAATACCCTATAATAAATCATTAAACTAGATGAGGTAAAATAAACCATGCGTATGGGTCGACATTATTATCTTGATTTGTGCTTATAGGTGAAAGTGCAACAATTCTGATGAAATGTAAAAATACATTTCTCAAATGACAACAATCGTTGTGATTTATAATTGAGCAAAATAATCGGGATTATCAATGCAGCATGACGAAAATGTTGACTAGGTTTTCATTGATGAAAACTAGACTAAAATGCAAGGCATTTAGTTGACTAAACCTTGACTAAACAAAAACAGGACAAGGTTGACTAAATATTATGATAACTAAAAAGCACATTTGACACAGGACTAAGACTTGGACTAAATAAAAAAATAGCTGACGAAATTAACACTACCTGTAAGCAAATATCTGTCTATATCAGCAGGTATCAATAGTCTATTTTCGTTATTCAAAAAGGGATACTGAAACTAGGACTGCAGATAAACAAACCGTAAACAAAGCAGCGCTTGCTTAGCATTTTGAATATCACACGAGAAAACTAAGCTGACTGATGCTCAAAAACGGTCCGAAATTGCCCAGCGGCAGACGGCTTAGTGTGCCCTTTAAGTCTCAGACTGTGATTGCATTCCAGGCTAGGCTTGCTGCAATAGTCGGTGTTACCGGTGTTACACGATGTTCAGCCACAACACCGGTTACATCACTTGCCCACCATGGCACCGCCCCCCACGTCGTTTTGAATATATGTATGTATATGTGTGTGTATATATATATATATATATATATATATATATATACACTCACCTAAAGGATTATTAGGAACACCTGTTCAATTTCTCATTAATGCAATTATCTAAACAACCAATCACATGGCAGTTGCTTCAATGCATTTAGGGGTGTGGTCCTGGTCAAGACAATCTCCTGAACTCCAAACTGAATGTCAGAATGGGAAAGAAAGGTGATTTAAGCAATTTTGAGCGTGGCATGGTTGTTGGTGTCAGACGGGCCGGTCTGAGTATTTCACAATCTGCTCAGTTACTGGGATTTTCAATTTACAAAGAATGGTGTGAAAAGGGAAAAACATCCAGTATGCGGCAGTCCTGTGGGTGAAAATGCCTTGTTGATGCTAGAGGTCAGAGGAGAATGGGCCGACTGATTCAAGCTGATAGAAGAGCAACTTTGACTGAAATAACCACTCGTTACAACCGAGGTATGCAGCAAAGCATTTGTGAAGCCACAACACGCACAACCTTGAGGCGGATGGGCTACAACAGCAGAAGACCCCACCGGGTACCACTCATCTCCACTACAAATAGGAAAAAGAGGCTACAATTTGCACGAGCTCACCAAAATTGGACAGTTGAAGACTGGAAAAATGTTGCCTGGTCTGATGAGTCTCGATTTCTGTTGAGACATTCAGATGGTAGAGTCAGAATTTGGCGTAAACAGAATGAGAACATGGATCCATCATGCCTTGTTACCACTGTGCAGGCTGGTGGTGGTGGTGTAATGGTGTGGGGGATGTTTTCTTGGCACACTTTAGGCCCCTTAGTGCCAATTGGGCATCGTTTAAATGCCACGGCCTACCTGAGCATTGTTTCTGACCATGTCCATCCCTTTATGACCACCATGTACCCATCCTCTGATGGCTACTTCCAGCAGGATAATGCACCATGTCACAAAGCTCGAATCATTTCAAATTGGTTTCTTGAACATGACAATGAGTTCACTGTACTAAAATGGCCCCCACAGTCACCAGATCTCAACCCAATAGAGCATCTTTGGGATGTGGTGGAACGGGAGCTTCGTGCCCTGGATGTGCATCCCACAAATCTCCATCAACTGCAAGATGCTATCCTATCAATATGGGCCAACATTTCTAAAGAATGCTTTCAGCACCTTGTTGAATCAATGCCACGTAGAATTAAGGCAGTTCTGAAGGCGAAAGGGGGTCAAACACAGTATTAGTATGGTGTTCCTAATAATCCTTTAGGTGAGTGTGTGTGTATGTGTATGTGTATGTGTGTGTATGTGTGTATATATATATATATATATATATATATATATATATAATTATATATATTATATATATATTATATATTTTTTTTAACATATATATATATATATATATATATATATATATATATATATATATATATATATATATTATAAAAATAATTTAGTGTAATTTAAATTTAGTGTAAAAATAATTTAATTTAGCCAATCTCATGTTAATCTTGAGTACCTATATGGTGGTATTGCATACTTCATATCTCCAAAGAGTCTTTAGTTTTATCATATTTATATAAGACAGATACGCTGTACAGATTCTTTCCAAAAACAGCCGAGCTCGTGCAGTGGGCGGAGCTAAAGAGACACGAGCACACACACACGAAATACATCATGGCATTATCCCTGGATAACTTACTAAGTAAGATAACATGCTCGAAAAAACTTTCCGAAACTTATTTGAATTCTGAAGGAGTGTATTTGGCACAGAAATACTCGTTCCAACACATTTTTTTTTTATTTTGGCCATGTTTAGCATGAGAATCCAACTCTTTAACAGTGTAAATAAGTCAGAATGCATGAAATAGCATTAGACCCCACCCCCCCTTAAAATCTGTTCAGAAAAATCAGATTTTAAGTCATGTAGTGTTTCCAGCTTTAATACTAGCTGATCCCTACCTAATTTGAGCTAAAGAATCAACATTTCTGATGGGCATTACAGAGATGGGACTGACTTAAAGGACACCGGTAATGTGCATTTGAATATCCTGTTTCACTCTGAAATAAGAAAAGTATGAAAATGTTTCATGTTGACTTTAATACCTGTTGCATGCTAGTATGAGTAAACCTTAAAGATGCTAACAGAGTCAGGAAACAACCTTAAAATGCTCTCAGAAGTAAATCAACATGTTTAATTATCTTCCTTGCACATTGTACTATAAACCAGATGATGTATCCATGCTTTGTGAATACTGTATTTACTTTATTATACTGCTATGCATACAGTTTGTTTTGTATTGTTTATTGTAACAGCATTTTCAGATTATAAAACACTTGGCCGCTGGCTGAACTGTCCCAGCACTAAGAGGTTTTGTCTCTGTTTTCACCCGTGTCATTTCCTCTTTCAGCGTGAAGCAGTACTCTGGTCGGTTCTTCTAGAAGGTGGAGATCGAAGCCAAACTGCCATACCCATTCACTTCAACTTGTTTTCAGAACCTACATTCCGCTGCTTCTTGGGTAGATGTGCTCCCTGCCAGTTCTCCTAACAATATTTTTTAAACAACATATTTGAGGGAAAAGTTTTCTTAAAAGCAAGTGGATCCTCTTATTTCTTTAACATATTCTTTCTGCACGCAATTTTTCCATTATTGATTGTACCGTTTCGTAAGTAGAGGGAGCCCATCTGTGATGTCCGCTGTTGGCCTTACCAGAGCTGCATGCTTAGTCTGTGCAACATGCAGAATGTAATCTTGTGTGTTTTTTGTTTTGTTTAGTTTTTTTTTGCCAATGAATTTATTGTCCCATTATCTTGTTTTCTTGATGATGAGACTTTTTGGGGGAAGTGTAAATATTCAGTTCAGTTCTTTAAAGTTTTAATATCAGTGCAGTTTTATTTAAAGGATGGACATCTATTTTGATTTGAAAAATGAAAGTATTCAGGGTGGAAAAAGGATTCATTCCTGAAGGATTTTTTTTTTTTTTTTTTTTCTCAACCCGATTTTCAGATTTGAAAAACTTCAAGAGATGGATTGACCGTTTGTACTCCATTGACATTGGGATCCGTTAAATCTTGCTGGCGCTTTTGTACGTCTGTTTGTAAGCATTTTTACCATTTTAGATGGATCTTTCTAGACTCCTTTCTCTCCACAGTTTGGGGGAGGGAGGGGAATAAAAGCTTCTCTGTAAAAAAAAAAAAAAAATTGTCTCTTCCATGTTCTCGTATCTCTTTCTTTCTCTCTGTCCCCTCTGGTGTTTTTGTAGAATGTCCTGCAAATCTAAAAAAAATAAAAAATAAAATCTGTGCCACCTTTTACTAAAACTTGTGTGTTTGTGATTTGGTTGTAGTGCTTTTCCAATGAATTTCCATTCAAAGAGACAAATGTGAGTTGTTCTGTTGAGATGTGGAGTATGTCTCTCGTGATGGAGTTGTAGAGCTGGTGTGTGCACCTTAAAGGGATAGTTCACCCAAAAATGAAAATGCTGTCATCATTTAGTCACGCTCAAGTTGTTCAAGCAGATCTCGGCAGCCATTGACTACCATAGTGGGGGAAAAAATACTATGGTAGTCAATGGCTGCCGAGATCTGCTTGGTTACAAACATTCTTCCAAATATCTTCCTTTGTGTTCAGCAGAACAAAGAAATTCATACAGGTTTGGAACGACTTGAGCGTGACTAAATGATGACAGAATTTTCATTTTTGGGTGAACTATCCCTTTAAGGAAGTAGTAGATATACATCTTAAAATGTATCTTAGTTTAAAGAAAACTATCTAGCATGTACTTTTATATTCTTAGCAGATTTACTAAATACTTCTTTGTGTACTGCATTTTTTTTTTTCTTAAAAGCAAGTCATATTAGAATGAAGAATCAAATGATTAAGGCTACTTATCTTATTTGCAGTGCATACTAGTAGTCAGGGTTATTTTCATTTAACTAATACCCAGTAACTAATCACATGTAATCTGGATTACGTAATCAGATTCCAAAAATGAAGTACTTCGATTATATTACGTTTTAAAATACTCGTAATCAGACTACGGTTACTTTTTACATGTTGTTCTCACAATGGCAGTAAATTATTCATAATTCATTGATTCTTCTACTTTGTTATATTTTACATTTTCCTTTCTATAAAAGTCTACTGCTTGTATACATTCAAAAGCTCTTCCAGGTTTGTTGAATTGCACACACTAGTCATGAGCCGATCACTGAAAACTGAAACCCACAGCATTTGATCACTAGATTTATAGAAATCATTTCACTTTTATGAAGCGTTTCCTCAACAGTGCACATCTAATCAGCTCCTGACGAACGCATTAATTATTATTTGAATTATCACTCAGTGAGTCATTCAACCATGTATTACTGTCTCTGGAAGGCTTTTGTCTTTCTAACACATTAAAATGTACAAATTCATGTCATATACATGCAATGCAGAGATTCTCCAAAAAAGTTTTTGTCTGCTGAACATCTTTGCTTTACTATATTTATTTGAAGAAAGCCCTTAGAAGTTAATAAGTTAGGTCAATAATAAAATTAAGTTAATAATAAAAAATAAAAGTTCACTGTTCTCTGATGTCGGTTAATGGTCACGTGACATGCAGGACATGTCTTTTTTTTTTTTTTTTTAATCTTTTTAGTAAATGTTTTATTTTGATTGTGATTTTTAAAATTATTTATTTTAATTTTAATGATTTAATTACTTAATAGCTTTTCATTAAACTCACGAACACCAGTCTGGGAAACCCTTACATAATGTAATATTTAATGCACTTCATGTTGTTGATAACAAAGAATGGAATATATTTTCTCTCTCTTTGTATTTTTATATCAATATGGTACAATATTATCCTATTCAAATCAATGTGATAAACGAGTTAGGTCAAAAGTAATCTAAAAAGTAGTCGGAATACATTACCTAAAATGAGTAATCTAGATTACATTACTTACTACAATCGTTGTCATGTAATTTGGAATCAGTAGCTGACTACAATTTGTAAGTAATCTACCCAGCAAAAAAAATATTTTCTTTATTCTTGAAATAAACATTAATTAAATAAAATCAAATATATTAAACATATTATTTTTGCTGGTTGCCATGGCAATGTTTCTCATTTTTTTAAAGTACTAAAATAACTAAAACTTAATAACCATATATATATATTTAAAAAATGTAAAATATAAACATAACTCATTTAAAATATTAACAAATATTTTACACTGGTACTTGTGAAAACTTGAATCTGATCATTTGATTAGAGCAGATGCATATTTTTTAGTATAGATAATTTCTTAAATTTTTCCTTTTTTTCTTACTTCATAGAACTTCATATTTCATAGAACTGACACGAAAACAACTAAAGGAACATTTTATGGCAGAGCAAACTTTTTGAGAGTGTGAGAAGATCTGTTGTAAGTATTTATTTATATTAGTAATACTATTATTATTATTATTATTATTATTATTATTTAAACTTTATATTTCACCCTATTCAATAAAAGTCTAATTAACTTAATTCTAATTAAATTCTAATTTTCAAGAAAAAAAGCACTTAATTGGGAACCATTAATTATAAAAATCATGATGAGACCCAATAAGACACTAGATTAATAAGTCAAGTTCCTAAATTATATCCTGTTGAATATTGTCTATCAGAACTCTACGTGTATTGGAAAGACAGTAATAGGAAAACATGTAACTAAGGAAGTGTAAAAAAAAAACAAACAAAAAAAACAAAACATGTAAATATATGTAACCAGACAGCTGTCATTACCACAAAATAAACCCTGAGAGGGTGATCAGGACAGATGTTGAGAAAAAGGGTTTATTTTGAAACTCAATTATATAATCATATAAGTAATCATATAGCTCCCTGCAGGACAATTGTCTCGTATCTATTTTTCGTGTTATTTTGGAATCATATAAGAAAGGATTACTAACAAACTATATTATTTTACAATAATTTAAACAATGTACGTATTAAGATTCGTCCAGTGTCTGAAGGGTTTTTATTTTTGTGGATATTGACCAGCTCCTCATCAAGTCTGCGCGGCACACAAATTCCACACTTTTCCAGACTCAAATTTGCAAACCTCTCTGTGTTTTTTTTTTTAAGTCAGTTACATAAAAAGGTAGATTGGTCTCATTGGAATCTGAAAAGTACGACTGATTACCTTTTGACTAATTGCTAATGTGTCAAATTAGTTCTTAAAGGAATAGTTCACCCAAAAATGAAAAGTCATTTACTCACCCTCAAGTTGTTTCAAACGAATTTCTTTGTTCTGCTGAACACAGAAGAAGATATTTTGGAGAATATGGAAGTCAATGGGGTCCATCAACTGTTTGGTTACCGACATTCTTCAAATTATCTTCTTTTGTGTTCAGTAGAACAAAGACATTCACACATGTTTGGAACAACTTGGAGGGAGAGTAGATGATAACAGAATTTTCATTTTTGGGTGAACTATCCCTTTAAGACTCTAAGTTTATGCAACTGGCCACATATTTATTTACAGGATTATTTTCAGCACTATATTTGGTATATAGTACAGTCATCTGTAAATACTTTTATTTTATGGATTTTTTCCCCCCATTGGTTTTCTTGAAGTAATAAAATGTGCTAAATATATTTATAACCTGTATATTCACCTCTGACATGACAGTCTGATACTGTAATCGTTGTTTGATGTTGCGCGATCACCAAACAGCAAAGTACAGTCTGATTTAGATGATCATTTATCTTCATCTGTTGCTGGTTCGAGTGGCATTCGAGTAAACATTCTTTTAGTGAAGTTTAAAAGAGACTCGCTTATACAGTTTTTGCGTAATGAAAATGTGTGCCTTGAATTCATTCAGTCGTGTTTGACAATCACTAAATGAGCAATAAACATTTGCCATGAAAACACTCTCTACTTGTAGGCTATATTTTATTTATTTTTTTTTTTTATTTAGAAAACTATAGTATAGTATTGCCATAGCTATTTATCCAGACCTGGAAATTACTCAGTTCAAATTACATTATTTTCAATACTTTTCCAACCTGTAGGAACCCTGAACAGGGATTGGATGATGCTGATGCTTTAATGAACATTACATATTTCCAGACAAGTCCGAATCATTTTAGCGATTCGGTTCGTTCGGACGTTTAATTTTATTGAGTCGATTTCAAACATTGATTCATTCGAGTCAAACCAGAATTTGACCCCTCTGCTCATTTTACTCGTTACTTCTGTAGCACAATAAATGTAAGGTAAATACTGCCGTTTGTGATTGAGTTATATTCATTTACATATTTTAAAAACTCAAACTAGCACCCTCTGTACGGTTTACTAACAAAGGTCTTACACGGTCTACTTATTCACAAACGCGTGCGACTCGGTTCGTTCGAAACATTAAGAAGAGTCTGTTCAAAAGAATGATTCGTTTGCGAATCAGACATCCCTATTACATATGGAAGAGCCGAGAATCAAATCGAGCCTATTCAAACTAGGATTTAAATCAACAGGAGTGAAGACTTCAATGGACTAAATGACACAGTCGCGTGGATCCTGTCCGCTGTACGAGAGTGTTGTAGCGTTCACAACGTTTGGAAACGGCGTTCCAGGGAATTGTCGGCCATATTCAGCGATACCACGCCCGGTGTGGGGACTTTTACACGGGGGCAACACCATTCATGCAAATAATCCCCACCACAAGTTCATGGACAGCTTTTAACACAGTCTAAAGAAGAACGACCACTGTATTGAAGAAAGACATTAAATATTGAACACCACATATAAAAATAATGTGAAATGGAGTTATTAAATCCAACGGATCTGTTGCTTTTGTGAGTGATTTAAAAAAGCTCAGGATTTCAGTCACTGACACATTTTGAATGTGGTTTGGATTCGCACTTCAACGCGCAACAGGGAAACTCATTATCTTGCCTTATCTGAACGATTGCATTTGAGTTGAGACTGATGTTCTTTCAATGGAATTGCTGAAAAGCTCCTAATAGTGAATTGTTGCGGAGAATCATGACGCTGGACTCCATCATGGCGTGCTGCCTCAGCGAGGAGGCGAAAGAAGCGCGGCGGATCAACGATGAGATCGAGCGACAGCTCCGCCGTGACAAGAAAGACGCTCGGCGCGAGCTCAAACTGCTTCTGCTGGGTACGAGCCGCTACTTTCGCGTGACTCTGCCAAACTTGCGTGCATGTGTCAAAGCGTAAAGAAATGCAAATAGTTTTATTTTTACACAGGGGATCTGAAAAAAAAAAAAACATTCAAAAGCATCTCGTACGTTTTGACCACTGCACGACTTATTTAGTGCAAAGTAAAGATCCGCCCTTATATTTATATCGTAAAAGCTCGACAGGTGGGACAACTGTTGCAGGTGCGATGGGACGTGATTGTCTTTTAACATACTTGTGCTTTAGTGCTTGTGAACATTAAACAAAATGTGAAATCTGATGCATCAACTTAATTGTTCTTTTGATTCGATTCTTTGAGTCGATTCACAAAACATTTATGATAGCTTATAGCCTATATTAACAATTTATTATTATTATTATTATTATTATTATTATTATTATTAATAATAAAGAAAATTATTTTAAAGATCCTTTAAGATTGATTCCTAAATTCCAATAGGAATGTTTTATATATATGGAGAGGTTTTTTCCCCCCCAATTTTTCTCTATGCTGGAAAATTCAATTTACCAGCTGTTTTGAAACATGGCATTTTTTTTACTCGTCTAAACTGGTCATTAGCTGGTCTTTAGTTGGTGTAAGTTTGCTATCTTGGACCAGAAAGAGCTACTATCTTAAAGCGGTCAAGCTGGTTTTGGGAACATGATTAATGTCATCCAGCCAATGGTCAGCTAGAAACAAGCTACCATGTTTCAACACATAGCTACAATCTTTAACCTTATTGAAAACAGGCTCATTTACATACCATAATTGATTACTTAATTAGGTAACTGATTATTTAACTATACAAACACAAAATGCACATACACATACTGTATTTTGAGTGATGATTCAAGCAAATCTATCTGTGTATCGCTGGCATTCATGGGAAAGAACTATTCAAATAAACCAGTTTGTTCAATTTAATGGATTTTTTCCACTGCTAACACATTTTCGCATGTTTCCACTTTCAGGAACTGGGGAGAGTGGGAAAAGCACCTTTATTAAACAAATGAGAATCATCCATGGCTCAGGCTATTCAGAAGAGGACAGGAGAGGCTTTACCAAGCTGGTCTACCAAAACATCTTCACATCTTTGCAGGCCATGATACGAGCAATGGACACTCTCCAGATCCCCTACAAATATGAACATAATAAGGTACAGTAATTTATCATACCCAATCACTCTTTCTTTTTGTGATGCTTCTTTGGGTTTGTTATGCATTCATTACCTTGACATGGTCACAGGTCGAACTTTTAAAGGGTAAGCCAAGGCTTTCATAGTGAAAGAAAGTGTTATAGAGTGCTGTGAATGTTACAGATTGGTATCTTTTTGGATCTTCTATAGGAGAGAGAAAACATTGTAGTGAATTGGGAAAAATGTTGCGAGTTGGACTCAAATGGCATTGCCTGCATGAGAGTCATGGCTTAATGTGTCAGAGCAATAGTGCCAACTTCCACTGCTCCAAATGCATTTATGTGTATAAAACTACACGCTGAAGTTCAAAATTATTAGGTGCCACTCAAATAACTTTGCCATGAAGTAGGTCAAACACAGAGTCAAATACCCTGAGAGAGATACAATCACTTTGGCTAATCATGTTGCCCAGGCTTAACACAATTACCACTCCAAGCTATGAAATTAATTATACCATTTTACTGCCTTGCAGAAATGTGCCGTCTCGATTTTTTTTTTTTTTTTTTCCATTTGTAGATACCCCCAAAGGCAAACCCATTTTCCATTGTGCGTAGTTGAAATATTGAACACAGCCTCAATCAAGTTCCATCTTATTAGGTCAGGTGAAGTGAGAACTTTAGGCAAATCGAACTTTAACAATTTGAGTCTCAAGTAAAATGGGTCAATAAAGTTGTAACCAGGTTACGTATAAGTGGGCTAGCTAGGACGTGACGTTTAGTGTTGATTGTGTCCCGTTGGCTGAAGCATCAGCTTCTTATCGCTGTCTTAAATGCATTGCTTTGTTTTTAAATGCTTTTTCTCCTCACAGGCCAATGCAAACATTGTCAGAGAAGTAGACGTAGAGAAGGTCTTCTTCTTCGTCAACCCCTATGTAGATGCCATCAAGTGTTTATGGAATGACCCAGGAATTCAGGAGTGTTATGACCGGAGGAGAGAATACCAGCTCTCAGATTCCACAAAATAGTGAGTGCACCTTAAAACCTGTCACCTTCCATTGGAAAGAAGAGTCACTGAGACCTCTCTAATGTCTGTTGTTTCTCCTACACACCAATGAGATTAACAAATGGGGCTTTGACTGAAGTCTTCTGCTTCTCTGATTTTTCTCTTTAGGAAAAGGGCACCAATATTCTAATGAGTTTTAAAACAGATCTTAACAATGTCTTGCATTGTGCTTCAGATTTGCCAAGACACCAAAGTGTTGTTACTGTAATGAAAAATATATGAAATATTTTTTTAAAAACTGCATTATTTTAAAACATCATTAAAAATATTCTTTAAAATAAATGGGGAAAAAGAAAATGCGCTCCTGAGAATGGGGAATGTGCTTAATTAGCTTAAATATTTTCACAGTGCAAAAATTGCAACAAAATATGCTTCCTTTATCCAGAATACATTACATATAATATAATACTTTTTGTTGTTGTTGTTGTTTGAGGTAAAATGCAACTTAGACACGTTCTTGTATTGCAGTAGCAAAACTTAGAGATGCCTCAGAACTGTGAAATGTTCGCTGTTTGTCTACAGTTACCTAAATTCACTAGGTCGCATCGCCAACCCTTCCTACATTCCCACCCAGCAAGATGTGCTCAGGGTGAGAGTGCCCACAACAGGCATCATTGAATACCCCTTCGACCTACACAGTGTCATATTCAGGTAAGTCTTCTCTTTACAGGTGTAAATATACTACTGCACTGATACAAAATACTCAGTTCAGCCCAGTGCTCAGATGCCTTCATGTTCCCAAACTGCTCCCAAATCATGTGGCCTTTTAACCTCATGACCCCTCCCTCTCATAAGGATGGTGGATGTAGGGGGACAGCGGTCAGAAAGACGGAAGTGGATACATTGCTTTGAAAACGTCACCTCCATCATGTTCCTGGTAGCCCTCAGCGAATATGACCAAGTTCTGGTGGAGTCTGACAATGAGGTAATAGAAGTACCAGCAGAGGGAGCCAAAGCTTTTACTCGACACTTAAAATGCTGGCAGAACACACTATTTCCTGAGATGTTTTTTTTAGCACAGATGTTTAATTGATACTGTAAGGGTCAGTGACATAATCCAAGGGTGGATAACCATCCAGAGATTGTATCAAAGAAAAGAAAAAATCATAATGAAAGCATTACATTCTTGGGAAAAAAATATTAAAATTGTGTGGCTTCATCTTTTTTATTTATTTCTTGCAAGATTGTTTATTCTTATTCCTTAAAGGAATAGTTCATCCTAAAATGAAAACTGTCATCATTTACTCTCCTTCAAGTTGTTCAAAACCTGTATGAGTTTCTTTCTTCTGCTGAACACAAAAGAAGATATTTTAAAGAATGTCGGTAACCAAACAGTTGATTGTCCCCATTGACTTCCATAGTATTTTTTTTTCCCTACTATGGAAGTCAGTTGGGAACCATCAACAAGAAAGAAACTGATAGAGGTTTGGAACAAGTTGAAGGGAGAGTAAATGATGACAGAATTTTCATTGTAAGGTGAACTATCCCTTTAAAGAATAAAAAGTAGTAAAGCAGTTTTAAAATATGACATAATAGAATAATTCAATCTGTGAAATCTATACCCTCAAAAGTCATTGTGGTAACTGACATGCAGGAAACCTTTTCTATTTTTTATATTTTACATAGTTACACCACTTGACTTTTTATTTTTATTTTTTATAAATTAAAGTTTTAATTAAATTCGTATTTGTACCTATACTGACCATATAAAAATTGTCTTTGGCTTTCTCAGAGCTGAATGATGCGATCATGTAACAGTAGAGAGCAAACTGTTTCTTTCTGAACTTTAAATGGCAAGCTGGCAAACTTCAGCAATGCTTAAATGAAAGCACTTTAATTTTTTTTTCTGAGATTGTCAGAAGCGGTGAACTGAATGTTAGTGTTGATTACTGGACTAAAGTAGGACTAAAATAACCACTGAAATGGCCCTGTTATGTTATTTCTCCCCACAGAATCGAATGGAGGAAAGCAAAGCGTTGTTTAGGACGATAATAACATACCCCTGGTTCCAGAATTCATCAGTTATTCTTTTTCTGAACAAGAAAGACCTTTTGGAAGAGAAAATAATGTTTTCACATCTTGTAGATTACTTTCCTGAATATGATGGTAAGTCTAAAAATACTTTGTTGTTTTTCAAATCTATTTTCTGAGATTTAAAAAGGAACGAACTAATGGTCTTAATCAGTTTATTTACCGTTGTCAGTTTACAATCCATTATGTAGCTTTTCATGAGTCCTTCCTTGCTAAAGCATTGCTAATACTTTTGCTCATACTTTAAAGCCTTGTTCAGACTGTCAGTCCAAATCATTCCATGTGCATATCCAATTGGAATCCGATCATATTTAGCAAGTGTGAACGGCAAAAAAATCTGTTTCGAGTTACATTAATATGTTGGTTGAAATCCTATTCAAATCTCATCTCTGGAAATCAGGGCGGTAACCACCATAGACATTGAGGGGGACAAGTCCCCCCGAATAATTAGAAATGGCCAGATTGTCACCCCCAATATTTGATATTCTTGATGCTGCTCTGCTGTACTCCATTACATACCGCTCTGTTTGTTGCTAGGATGACAAAAATAAAATGTTACATTTTTAGGTTGGTCTGCCTCCGCGGTCTAACAGCGCTCGTCACTGTCAGAATGAGTGAGATGGCCAATCAAATCAAAGAAGGCGGGGCTTACTGTTAGTGCGAATTTCAACGCGACACTTTAGTTATAGCAGTGAAAGAGTGCGTTGTAAGTAGCTAAAAGAAACGTTTTGCATTTTTACATATTACGCAGATGGAAATAAGAGTGAATGTTTGCATATTTAAAAAAAAAATATTATTTGCAAATGGTTTACTTCGTAACTACAATAGAACTGGAACTTTTACCGTTCTTATTACTTTTTCTTTATTTCCTTAAATCCCTTTTAATCCTGTAATAATTTAATTCCTTTAAATAAACCAATAAGACCAAAGATAATGGAGGCATCTCTATGGTCCAGTGATGGGATGTCTTCACTTCTTTCACTGTGCGGTAGAGATGGCAGCACAGAATAAAGCCGCTCATGGAGGCTTCCATTTCTGTCGCTGCTTCATTAGTAGTCCAGCACTGCAGGGTTGGGTATCATTTGAATTTTAACTAATCCAAATCCAATTCCGATTCTGCTTATCGATTCAGATTCTTATCGATTCCTAATTTCGATTCCAAAAAAATGTATTTATTCTAAGCCTTATTGCAAAACATTTCATTGTAGCTGAATACCATGAACAAAAATCAACAGCTAAAGAACACTTACACAAGGAACTTTTGCCTATGGTTTAAAAATACCATATCAAAAACAACCAGCCTAACTAATATAAATTGTGCACATTATTAAAGACAAGTGAACACTCTATAATTAAAAAAGAATAAATAAACAAATTAGAAATCGCAAAAATAAATACAACTGAACAAAGATACGATTGAAATAAATTTTTTTTTTTGATTTTCAGGTATTCAGGTACAGAAACTGTAATGAAATGTAAAATAACACTGCACTTTATAAATAAAATATACATTACAAATATAGTTACAAAAGCTATTCAGTCAAGAATAGCAACTGAATTTTTTCTTTGTCTTTTGTTGTTTGACTAACGTTATTATAGAGACGGCAGCAGGAATTTTAGGCTGCTGTCACTTTAAGAGCTGCACAAATCCAGTATACTGTTATGCGTTTTCTTTGTCAACTCTGTTTAAATTCACTTAAGACATAACCGACTGTGTTTATGAGAATATTTTGACATATTTGTGTGTGTATTTGTACAAAAAGACACAGAAGAGAACTCAGAGTTCAGTATCGCGCACTATAGAGTATGAGAGGTGGCTTTCTGTGCACACGTTTTGGATGTGTATACAGCACAGAAAACAGTACGCGAGTCTTCTTGCGCTTGTATGGTTTAAAATCACATTTTCTTGCACTTGAATGGTTTAAAGTCATGAATGCACTCAAAGGAATCGATAAGAGGAATCGAAATTTTTATTGTATAACAAGTATTCGATTCCTGAATTTATCGATTCACGATTCCCAACCCTAGCTACAGCTACACATTGTCATATTCTAAGACAACTTTGCAAACCCCTCCATGTTGTTTTTGGTGTAGTCCTATCAATGCAGTGTCATTGCCATGGAAGAGAGAGAGCCACGGGACACACAAATCAGATCTGAACAGTTGCGATACACAGTGTGGACAGTCAATCCGATTCCAGTCGGATACACAAATTATCGGATTTGGACTGACAGTGTGAATGTAGTCCAAGTTAGATGTTATTTTTAAGTAAAATCTCAGATGACTTTCAGGATGGCCAAGTTAACCAAGATCTATTTTCCTCTCGAAGGAGCCCAGGGAGATGCTCAAGCCGCACGGGAATTCATCCTGAAGATGTTTGTCGACCTGAATCCAGACTGTGAAAAAATCATTTATTCTCATTTCACCTGCGCCACTGACACGGAAAACATCAGATTCGTTTTTGCTGCTGTTAAGGACACCATCTTGCAGCTCACTCTGAAGGAATACAATCTAGTCTGAACAACGGCCGGTTATGGTTTTGTCATTGTCTGGCCTTGTTAAAGGACTCATCCGTCTGCAGCTAGAGTCTGCTGTGAGCCATTAAAGTCTGCTTTAATTGTTTGAGCAGTCGGTCGTCCCTGTTTCTGCTCCATGAAATTGGACATACAAGTTATTTCTATCTATGAACTGTAACACAAGCTGCTCGCTACTTTATCATTATTTATTTGCACCTCGCAGCTACTTCAAAGGGTTCAACATGAATGTTATTATTCCATTTTAATGAAAAATGTAATGTTATTAAACGTTTTATTACGGATGAAATTATTTCTTTTTGTTTAAGATTAATTCTGTAGCAGGTTCTTTTTGAGTTGTACACTTTGAGCAATTTGCTATAAATGTTATGTAGATTTCTCCATCTTGGACATATTAAGTATTCTGTGTGGTACAATAGGTCATTAGAAGGCAATGAAAAGTACTTATTTGGTTTTGTAACATGGTATTTTCTTTTTAAGAGACAGAGCAAGCTTAGTAGATAAGGGTCTTTTCTACCTTTCACGGCACATGCATTGGTGAAGAATAGACAGCTAGATTACATTAATTTGCATTGAAAGTGCCAAAGTTCTTCTTATGTGGTTGTTTTATGTCTATTGCCAAACTGATAATCATACCACGGGCAATAAGTTGGCCTCAGTATCATTTATTATATATCATTTATATATACCATATCAGCTCTTTGTATTTTCTCATTGTGTTTTCAGAAAAGATGACATACGTGCTGTTCATGACCTGATCCATCAAGTTCATCAGTGTTCCATAACAAAAAGCTTGAACAGTGTGCCAAGAGACGATTCCTGTGCAATCATCCTTATCTTAAACTACAAATGTGCGAATCAGAGATTTTCTGAAGCACTTGCATACATGTTTTTTTTTTTGTTTTTTTAGTACCCAACAAATGTTCTCAGTGAGCCACTGATGCTCTTACTGGTATTGTACTGACTTTACAGTTTGGTTAGTGTGGTGTAATCAAGCTTTGGTCAATATGTGCAGTTGTTTTTAAAGACAGTGTGGATTTGTAAAGAGTATCGTGATTAGATGCTTGTCAAACAAATGTGTTTTGTGTTCAGCCAAGAGTAAAGGACCAAACTGCTGTTATGATCCTCTGAAACTTATTTTTATTTATTTATTTTTTTTTGGAGTGAAGCTGACAATTGTGCGGTTTGCATAGTATGAACAATGCTGAATTTCGGTTTATCATTGGACGATTTTCTGCTTCAAAACATTTTTTTTTTTTGTGCAATAAAAGGCTGCTATTTTAAAGAGTAGTGTATAATGTTTGCTGAAAAAAAAAAAAAAGTATAAAACCCCCTATCTTTATCTATCTAATCTATCTATCGTGTGTGTGTGATATTATTTATATATATATATATATATATGCACGCCAGATTTCAGGAGACATTGGACTGAATCAAGTACTTATAAGTTTAATAAGTTCTGGACTAGACTGGACCTACTACTTAGGCTATTTAATAGTGTGTTTTTGTTTATACTTCCTCATTCCATCCTAAAACGTTGCATAAGTGTGACTCAAGACACCTTACACTCTTAAGTATACAGCCTGTTCCCACAGCAGAAGTTTCACAATGATTTGGGCTTAATAATTTAATGGGTTTCATTTTCTAGTTCTTTACAAAATCTTCTGCTGCTTTAACACCAGAATCTGAAGAACCTGTAGTGCAGAGTTAGACAGGGCATCCCCTTTGACAAAACTTACTAGACAACACTTTAACATCCACAAATATCTCTTACTAGCCATTAAATTGTATTTTGCAAAATATTAATATTGTCTTTATGACAAAGTTTTTTTTTTCTGCATATTTGTGGCAAACAGCACAGGTATTTATTTGATACAGTGGCTAAATTAACGAGAAATAAAGCTTCAACTTCTGACTTTTCCAAACAGCACAGCAGTGATGACGCTATGAACTTCTTTACTTGCAAGATTGATAATATTAGGGAGAAAATTATAATTATGCAACCGTCTACTACAGTATCGCATCAGACAGTGCATTGTAGTGTCCCTGAGGAAAAATTCAATTCATTCTTTGCTATAGGAGAAGAAGATTAAACCCATTAACTCATCAAATCAACAACATGGATGTTAGATCCTATACTGACTAAGCTACTGAAATAGATGCTGCCAGAGGTCATAGATCCTCTTCTAAAAATCATTAATTCATCTTTATCATTAGGATATGTATTGAAAACTTTTAAGCTGGCTATTATTAAACCTCTTATTAAAAAAACGCAACGTGAGTTAATTACAGACAGATCTCAAATCTACCCTTTCTGTCAAAAATACTAGAAAAGGCAGTATCCTCACAACTATGTTCCTTTTAAGAAAGAAATTGTATCTGCAAGGAATTCCAGTCAGGATTTAGTACTGAGATTGCTCTCATTAGAGTTACGAATGATTTACTCATCATCCGATCGTGGTTGTATCTCTCTATTAGTGTTATTGGATCTTAGTGCTGCATTTGATACCATCGATCACAACATTCTATTGAATAGACTCGAAAATTATGTTGGCATTAGTAGAATTGCATTAGCATGGTTCAAATCATACTTATCTGACCGTTACCAGTTTGTAGCAGTAAATGAAAAGATGTCATACCGATCACAAGTTCAGTATGGAGTACCGCAAGGCTCATTACTAGGACTGTTGCTTTTCACCCTGTACATGATGCCCTTCGGAGATATCATTAGGAAGCATGGCATTAGTTTTCACTGTTATGCTGATGATACTCAGCTCTATATTTCTTCACACCCTGATGAAACTTACCAATTCACAAGATTAACAGAATGAATGGCTCATATAAAAAATTGGATGATTAGTAATTTCCTACAACTTAATTCTAATTATTGGACAAAAAAACCTCTGCACATAGTAACCTAGAATACTGTCTAAAACTTGATGGATGTTCTGTCAAGTCTTCGTTGTCAGTTAGGAACCTGGGTGTGCTTTTTGATACCAATCTTTCATTTGAAAGCTACGTTTCTAGCATCTGTAAAATCGCATTCTTCCATCTTAAAAATATATCTAAATTAAGAAATATGCTCTCAATGCAAAATTCTGAACAGTTAGTTCATGCGTTCATGACCTCAAGGCCAGATTATTGTAATGCTCTACTGGGTGGTTGCCCTGCACGCTTGATAAACAAACTCCAGATGGTCCAAAACGCAGCAGCTAGAGTTCTTACTAGAACCAGGAAGTATGACCATATTAGCCTGGTTCTGTCAACACTGCATTGGCTCCTGATTAAACATTGTATACATTTTTAAATCTTGCTAATTACTTACAAAGCACTAAATAGTTTAGCTCCCTTGTACTTGACTGAGCTCTTAACGCATTATACACTCACCTAAAGGATTATTAGGAACACCATACTAATACTGTGTTTGACCCCCTTTCGCCTTCAGAACTGCCTTAATTCTACGTGCCATTGATTCAACAAGGTGCTGAAAGCATTCTTTAGAAATGTTGGCCCATATTGATAGGATAGCATCTTGCAGTTGATGGAGATTTGTGGGATGCACATCCAGGGCATGAAGCTCCCGTTCCACCACATCCCAAAGATGCTCTATTGGGTTGAGATCTGGTGACTGTGGGGGCCATTTTAGTACAGTGAACTCATTGTCATGTTCAAGAAACCAATTTGAAATGATTCGAGCTTTGTGACATGGTGCATTATCCTGCTGGAAGTAGCCATCAGAGGATGGGTACATGGTGGTCATAAAGGGATGGACATGGTCAGAAACAATGCTCAGGTAGGCCGTGGCATTTAAACGATGCCCAATTGGCACTAAGGGGCCTAAAGTGTGCCAAGAAAACATCCCCCACACCATTACACCACCACCACCAGCCTGCACAGTGGTAACAAGGCATGATGGATCCATGTTCTCATTCTGTTTACGCCAAATTCTGACTCTACCATCTGAATGTCTCAACAGAAATCGAGACTCATCAGACCAGGCAACATTTTTCCAGTCTTCAACTGTCCAATTTTGGTGAGCTCGTGCAAATTGTAGCCTCTTTTTCCTATTTGTAGTGGAGATGAGTGGTACCCGGTGGGGTCTTCTGCTGTTGTAGCCCATCCGCCTCAAGGTTGTGCGTGTTGTGGCTTCACAAATGCTTTGCTGCATACCTCGGTTGTAACGAGTGGTTATTTCAGTCAAAGTTGCTCTTCTATCAGCTTGAATCAGTCGGCCCATTCTCCTCTGACCTCTAGCATTTCAAAGGCATTTTCGCCCACAGGACTGCTGCATACTGGATGTTTTTCCCTTTTCACACCATTCTTTGTAAACTCTAGAAATGGTTGTGCGTGAAAATCCCAGTAACTGAGCAGATTGTGAAATACTCAGACCGGCCCGTCTGGCACCAACAACCATGCCACGCTCAAAATTGCTTAAATCACCTTTCTTTCCCATTCTGACATTCAGTTTGGAGTTCAGGAGATTGTCTTGACCAGGACCACACCCCTAAATGCATTGAAGCAACTGCCATGTGATTGGTTGATTAGATAATTGCATTAATGAGAAATTGAACAGGTGTTCCTAATAATCCTTTAGGTGAGTGTAGTCCTTCATGTCTATTGCGGTCTCAAAATTCTGGCCAGTTAATAATACCTAGAATATCAAAATCAACTGCAGGCGGTAGATCCTTTTCCTATTTAGCACCTAAACTTTGGAACAGTCTTCCTAGCATTGTTCGGAAAGCAGACACACTCTGTCAGTTTAAATCTAGACTAAAAACACATCTCTTTAACCTGGCATACACATAGAACAGTATCAATTTATATTATTCAAATCAGTTAAATGATTGTTAGGCTGCGTTAAACAGCCGGAACCGGGAACACTTCCTATAACACCCAATGTACTTGTTACATCATAAGAAGAATGGCATCTACGCTATAATTAGTCGCTCTGTTTATCCCGAGGTTTACGGTAGTCAGCTGGATCTGTGCCGTATCCAGATCAGATGGTGGACTTGCACCTACACACAACCACATCGCATCCCTGAAGTGTCTGCAGAGACTGTGTCAACTAGACTCTCCCCCGTGAAGGCCTCATCGACATGACAGCAAGTGGCACTGATCCTCAACGTCTCCGGCGTGTTGACTCCAATCTTCAACCAGATGGTACTGGATAAATATTCGGAATGTTCCGATCCAATCTGACTTCTGACCTGTGATGCTGCCTGAATCATAATCATACACTCTTCGTTCGTTGGCCAGAGGTGAACTGGTCCCCCGACTGAGCCTGGTTTCTCCCAAGGTTTTTTCTCCATTCCATCACCTGATGGAGTTTTGGTTCCTTGCCACTCTCGCCTTTGTTGCCTTTGGCTTTTGGCTTGCTTAATTGGGGACTAAATATTCAACAATATTATTGATCTGCCTGCATTGGCACCATTGTATGAGAATTGAACTGAGCTGGACGATGACATCACTGTTTTCTCCAGAGCAGCTGTATAGATAAATGAACTAAATTAACTTTTTTACAACACAAATGAACCATCACTGACCTTGTTGCATTATTTTCCTGTTATCACTGCAAAGCTGCTTTGAAACAATCTGTATTGTAAAAAGCGCTATATACAGTGGGGAGAACAAGTATTTGATACACTGCCGATTTTGCAGGTTTGCCCACTTACAAAGCATGTAGAAGTCTGTCATTTTTATCATAGGTACACTTCAACTGTGAGTGACGGAATCTAAGACAAAAATCCAGAAAATCACATTGTATGATTTTTAAGTAATTAGCATTTTATTGCATGACATAAGTATTTGATACATCAGAAAAACAGAACTAAATATTTGGTACAGAAACCTTTGTTTGCAATTACAGAGATCATACGTTTCCTGTAGTTCTTGATCAGGTTTGCACACACTGCAGCAGGGATTTTGGCCTACTCCTCCATACAGACCTTCTCCAGATCCTTCAGGTTTCGGGGCTGTCGCTGGGCAATACGGACTTTCAGCTCCCTCCAAAGATTTTCTATTGGGTTCAGGTCTGGAGACTGGCTAGGCCACTCCAGGACCTTGAGATGCTTCTTACAGAGCCACTCCTTAGTTGCCCTGGCTGTGTGTTTCGGGTCGTTGTCATGCTGGAAGACCCAGCCACGACCCATCTTCAATGCTCTTACTGAGGGAAGGAGGTTGTTGGCCAAGATCTCGCAATACATGGCCCCATCCATCCTCCCCTCAGTACGGTGCAGTCGTCCTGTCCCCTTTGCAGAAAAGCATCCCCAAAGAATGATGTTTCCACCTCCATGCTTCACGGTTGGGATGGTGTTCTTGGGGTTGTACTCATCCTTCTTCTTCCTCCAAACACGGCGAGTGGAGTTTAGACCAAAAAGATCTATTTTTGTCTCATCAGACCACATGACCTTCTCCCATTCCTCCTCTGGATCATCCAGATGGTCATTGGCAAACTTCAGACGGGCCTGGACATGCGCTGGCTTGAGCAGGGGGACCTTGCGTGCGCTGCAGGATTTTAATCCATGACGGCGTAGTGTGTTACTAATGGTTTTCTTTGAGACTGTGGTCCCAGCTCTCTTCAGGTCATTGACCAGGTCCTGCCGTGTAGTTCTGGGCTGATCCCTCACCTTCCTCATGATCATTGATGCCCCACAAGGTGAGATCTTGCATGGTGCCCCAGACCGAGGGAGATTGACCGTCATCTTGAACTTCTTCCATTTTCTAATAATTGCGCCAACAGTTGTTGCCTTCTCACCAAGCTGCTTGCCTATTGTCCTGTAGCCCATCCCAGCCTTGTGCAGGTCTACAATTTTATCCCTGATGTCCTTACACAGCTCTCTGGTCTTGGCCATTGTGGAGAGGTTGCAGTCTGTTTGACTGAGTGTGTGGACAGGTGTCTTTTATACAGGTAACGAGTTCAAACAGGTGCAGTTAATACAGGTAATGAGTGGAGAACAGGAGGGCTTCTTAAAGAAAAACTAACAGGTCTGTGAGAGCCGGAATTCTTACTGGTTGGTAGGTGATCAAATACTTATGTCATGCAGTAAAATGCAAATTAATTTTTTAAAAATCATACAAGGTGATTTTCTGGATTTTTGTTTTAGATTCCGTCTCTCACAGTTGAAGAGTACCTATGATAAAAATTACACACCTCTACATGCTTTGTAAGTAGGAAAACCTGCAAAATCGGCAGTGCATCAAATACTTGTTCTCCCCACTGTAAATAAAGGTGACTTGACTTGACACAGGTCATTGGGTCACTCTCGTAGCATCATAGATGAGCCAGTCTGTTTCTATCAGAAAACGAGATGACGTGACGCTATTCAACGCATTTGTCAGTTGCGTCTTGTTCACAAGTTTCAATCCTTTCAATATAAAAATATTCACTACTGACTGACTCACTCATATTAAAGACAGTCTTTGCCACCATCTAATGGCTTAATAATTTTACTTCTGTTGCTGTTCACGGTCATGGACTATTTTTCCAGCGGAAGGAAGGCTTTTAGTGATTTTACTTTATGAAAGTTGCATTGATACATATTTTTTTGGCTTTAATATTTGTATTGTGTGGTAACCGTTTCATAAAAGCAATAAGGTACTTGAGGCTAGTGCTGTCGTGAATAAGTCATGGCTGAAGGGGTTGCCCTTTAGCCATGACTTATTCACAACAGCACTAGCCTCTCCTTCCTTATTGCTTACATAAAATCAAGTTTTGGGTTTATTTTTCTTTCCAAACATAGTTATAATATAGGATATAAACATTTTCCTATAGGATGGGTAACTATGGTATGGATTCCCCCCTCATCAGTCGTGGACAGTAATGTTTCAGTTACCTAACGTAACCTCGGTTCCCTGAGATAGACAGGAACGAGACATTGCATCAGTAGCTGACGTTTCTCTGAAATACTGAAGCCTCATAGAAATAGAATCACCTCTGTGTAACTACACAGACAAATGGCATCTCACTGCGCCCAAAAGGGTGGGCCCATTTGTTTATGTAAGCCGCCGCTGAGTGCCGTTTCATTAGAATTTTTCACAGCAAGCGTACACAATGACTCGTTCCCGTTTATCTCAGGGAACCGAGGTTACGAGGTTAGTAACCAAAATATTCCCTTTTGATAACGGTTCACTCAACATTGCGTCAGTGGCATAGACTGTATTAAACAATGGACGTAGTGTCCGTGAAGTCACCCGTAGGTTTCTGAAGAGCATTTCTGAAGCCCAAAGTGGGCAGAGCTGGCCGTTGCCATCTTGGCAGCCGCGCATCACTCACGGATAACCAAAAATGGGCAAAGAGGTGGGACGTGGGTTGAGCTGAGGTGCCTGGTTGCTGAAACCATGCTAATCCTATATGCTACTGGTATTTCCTACACATATTTTTTTAGGACATGTCAACAATTAAAACAAATACTTCCAATATATTCTTTGTTAGTAAATGTTACGCTATTTATGAAATGCAGGCGTAACATTATATGACAACGTTTCAGACAGTTTTATACAGTCTATGGTTTCAGCCTACAGCTAATCACAGTCTGTCAGATTCTGGAGTGCAGTAAAGTTTTAAATAAAATTATAAATAAATTATTTTAAATAAATTAAATAAATTAATAAATACAATTACAAACCCGATTCCAAAAAAGTTGGGACACTGTACAAATTGTGAATAAAAACAGAATGCAATGATGTGGAAGTTTCAAATTTCAATATTTTAGTCAGAATACAACATAGATGACATATCAAATGTTTAAACTGAGAAAATGTATCATTTTAAGGGAAAAATAAGTTGATTTTAAATTTCATGGCATCAACACATCTCAAAAAAGTTGGGACAAGGCCATGTTTACCACTGTGTGGCATCCCCTCTTCTTTTTATAACAGTCTGCAAACGTCTGGGGACTGAGGAGACAAGTTGCTCAAATTTAGGAATAGGAATATTGTCCCATTCTTGTCTAATACAGGCTTCTAGTTGCTCAACTGTCTTAGGTCTTCTTTGTCGCATCTTCCTCTTTATGATGCGCCAAATGTTTTCTATGGGTGAAAGATCTGGACTGCAGGCTGGCCATTTCAGTACCCGGATCCTTCTACGCAGCCATGATGTTGTAATTGATGCAGTATGTGGTCTGGCATTGTCATGCTGGAAAATGCAAGGTCTTCCCTGAAAGAGACGACGTCTGGATGGGAGCATATGTTGTTCTAGAACTTGGATATACCTTTCAGCATTGATGGTGCCTTTCCAGATGTGTAAGCTGCCCATGCCACACGCACTCATGCAACCCCATACCATCAGAGATGCAGGCTTCTGAACTGAGCACTGATAACAACTTGGGTTGTCCTTGTCCTCTTTAGTCCGGATGACATGGCGTCCCAGTTTTCCAAAAAGAACTTCAAATTTTGATTCGTCTGACCACAGAACAGTTTTCCACTTTGCCACAGTCCATTTTAAATGAGCCTTGGCCCAGAGAAAATGCCTGCGCTTCTGGATCATGTTTAGATATGGCTTCTTTTTTGACCTATAGAGTTTTAGCCGGCAACAGCGAATGGCACGGTGGATTGTGTTCACCGACAATGTTTTCTGGAAGTATTCCTGAGCCCATGTTGTGATTTCCATTACAGTAGCATTCCTGTATGTGATGCAGTGCTGTCTAAGGGCCCGAAGATCACGGGCATCCAGTATGGTTTTCCGGCCTTGACCCTTACGCACAGAGATTGTTCCAGATTCTCTGAATCTTTGGATGATATTATGCACTGTAGATGATGATAACTTCAAACTCTTTGCAATTTTTCTCTGAGAAACTCCTTTCTGATATTGCTCCACTATTTTTGTCGCAGCATTGGGGGAATTGGTGATCCTCTGCCCATCTTGACTTCTGAGAGACACTGTTACTCTGAGAAGCTCTTTTTATACCCAATCATGTTGCCAATTGACCTAATAAGTTGCAAATTGGTCCTCCAGCTGTTCCTTATATGTACATTTAACTTTTCCGGCCTCTTATTGCTACCTGTCCCAACTTTTTTGGAATGTGTAGCTCTCATGAAATCCAAAATGAGCCAATATTTGGCATGACATTTCAAAATGTCTCACTTTTTGACACTTGTGACACTTTTTGATATGTTATCTATATTCTATTGTGAATAAAATATAAGTTTATGAGATTTGTAAATTATTGCATTCCTTTTTTATTCACAATTTGTACAGTGTCCCAACTTTTTTGGAATTGGGTTTGTATATTAGAATTTCACTCACCGGAAAAAATGGAGCCCAGACTTCTTGGACGGTCTGTTAGTACAATTAACCGCACAGCAAGCCATATTATTTTATAATTGTATGAAATAATCCAGAAAAAAGCACAAACATGGCAGAGATGCCAAGTTCAGCGGCTGAAATTAGCTGAGGTGACGTGACGACTAACAGACAGCAGACAAACGTCTAGTAGTGACAGCAGCCGCAATCCACCTGTCACTCAAGTGGCCACACCCTTAATTATGCAGAACTTTAAGGCTTAATATAATTTAAACGGATGAGTTATAAAAAAATTCACCCCCTCACAGTTGAATCGATGAATTGCAGTTTAAGCCACTTCCATGTTGGATTCAAGAGAGAGACCGTAAGGTTGCCGCTTGGTCAGTAGCTTCTAGCGCTGTGTTATTAGCGCTGAACTGTCTCAGCCTAAAAGGCAGAGGCCCTACGAGCCAGGCCCATGGATGGAGCTCTGATCCGAGGACCTTAACAGAATAGGTGCACTGGACAGTGGTATTACTGGCAGTGGCGCTTAGCGTAAGGAAAAAAAATTGGCAGGATGGTTATCTGCAAAGGAAGATATGTACTGGGCTCGGGCCAACAGAAGCTAAAATCACCATAAATAAGCACCACCGTCCAGGGGATCGTGATGTATATTGACAGAATTTGGTGGCATCCAGCACACCATGGTCTAACCCTCAAGCAGACAGGACCCACACCTGCAGAGCGGGGATGTCCAGGTTATAGAATCTGGCAAATGTAGAGGCCGATGACCAACCGGCCATTGCACAGATGTCACAAATAGACAACCAAGCCCAGGAGGAGCCCATTCCCCGGGTGGAGTGGGACTTCACTCCGATAAAGCATTGCAGACTTAGTTATGCGTAGGCCAGCGCAATCGCATCCACTATCCAATGGGACACAAAAAGTTGCTCCGAGAGCCAGAAGTGGCTGGACACTCGATGTACACTCAATGACGAACCAGGCACAGCAAGTGTAACAACTGCTAATCCGCCGAGTCGGGTAGAGCTGTAAAATGTATGACCTGTGCTCTAAACGGAGTGGAGAACACCTTAAGAACATAAATGTGCTTTGGCTTAAGGATGGCCTTACAGTCGTTCGGTCCAAACTCAAGGCAGGATGCACTAACGTAAAACACCTGCAGGTCTCCAACTCGCTTTACCAAGACTACATAAACTACACATAAACCTTGAGTGTGGATGGTGTCCGCCCATTGTCCAGCCGCTCTTGCAGAAAGGAAAGAATTGACTGCACGTCACAAGTTACACACCATTTGGAAAAGACAGACCACTTAAGGGCGTAGAGGCACCTTGCTGGTGATGGGGCTCTCACATCTTAAATGGTGTTCATTATTATTTTAATATTTTTTATATATTTGGGTTCTGATTAAAAATCTCAGTTTCTCTTTATGGTCTTCACAATGTTTAACAAATAAAAAATTGTTAATTTAGCAATTGTTAACTGTCTAAACAAAGCATGTTTTCTGCTACCTGGATGCACACAATTATAAATAATGCAGAAAGCTAATATCTGTAAACTTTCTTAATAAAGAGCATGCTTGTTTCCTCAGTTCTCAGTCTGTTGCTAGAGTGTATTCAAACCTTGCTTCTAACACAGTGGGAATAATTAGTCGTTATAATTGATTATTAAAATTCATAATCCATCTTTTAAAATTTCATTATCACATTGATGCAGTTTTACACCCCTTATTAAACAAAAATAAGGCTGGATGTGCAAGCTGATGATCTGGGTGACATTTGCACACTGGTTTAAGCTCATTGTATGAACCGCTTAAATGAGGACATATTGTATATTCACATTTGCAAAACGTTTGAATGAGGACATATTGTATATTCTGTCTGGTTATGCTACTAGCATCTTCTCTGACTCTGCCTTTCAAATGTTATAAAACTAGTATTTGCATAGAGTTCTTAAAATGTTAATTTTGCCCCATGTGAGGTCATCAAAAAAACTCTTTCAAAACAGTCTAAGCAGGGTTGCTGGTCTTAATTGGTTTGAACTGATTTTAGGTGGTTTAGGTTGGTTTCCCAGCCAGGCCAAACTGGAGTTTTGCTGGATTAGCTGGGCTCCTAATCTGACCATCTGAAAAGTGCCCTAAACTTCTTTAAAACCAGTCAACAAACAAGTTTTGATAATTGGCATTTTGAGCACTGAGGTGTAATGTTACAAGTTCCTTGTACAGCATGCAACATGATCTCCAGACTCGTGTTAGTCTTGGGTGGACAAGGTGCACGAGAAGAGGAAAAAAAAAATCAGGTTAAATTATTTACTCACCCTCATATTGACTGACTTTCTTTTCTGGAATATAAAAGATATTTTGAGAAATTTTCTTTTTTTGTCTAAACAGTGGAAGTTAATAGGAACCAAAACTGTTTGGTTAAATTCTTCAGGATATCTTATCTTACGCAGAAGATAGACTGTAAAAAAAACCCATCAAAAACTTGAAGCAACCATATTTCAAGTATTCTCGTCGCTTCATAAAATTAAGGTTGAACCACTGGAGTCACATGGACTATTTTAATTATGTTTTTACTACCTTTCTGGACCTTAAAAGTGTTAATTAAATAGCGGTCTATGGAGGGGCTTGAGAGCTCTCAGATTTCATCAAAAATATCTTAATTTGTGTTCCGAAGATGAACGAAGGTCTTACGGGTTTGGAATGACATGAGGGTGAGTAATTATCGACAGCATTTTCATTTTTGGGTGAACTATCCTTTTAATAAGTTCCCTATCTGTCAGTCACTTTGACACGGTGTTGATGACTGACACTAGGGGTCGCACTTGGGAGCACCAAACACTTCTGATACTTTGAAAAAAGGCCAATGAGAACTGGCAAGTAAGATGCCTTGAAGTGAAGTCTGTTTGCTAACTGGTGTGCTTCCGAGGAGAAGGAGATGCACAGTTGGGCCAGTGCTTTCCTTCCTGCAGGAGAGGGCCGGCTGTCCACTTCCACCTTGAAAGTGTAGTTGGCTGCCATAGCGGCACATCACCATGCAGTGGATGGTAACTCTTTAGGGAAGCGCAACATGATAATCAGGTTCCTTAGAGGTGCCAGGAGGCCATGCCTTATTCCCTCATGGGATCTCTCTGTAGTCTTGCTGGGCCTACAGGTAGCGGTCCGGCATACTCTCATGTGATCTTGAGACCCCGGCCGGGCTATGTGCCCAAAGTTCCCACTACCTCTTTTAGGGACCAAGTAGTGAGCTTGCAAGAGCTGCCTCGGGATGAGGCAGACCCAGCCTTGTCATTGCTGTGTTCAGTATGCACCCTGCGTGTTTACTTGGACCACACGCAGAGCTTCAGAAGCTCTGAGCAGCTTATTGTCTGTTTTGGGGAACAGCAGAAGGGGAAGGCTCCTTAGGAGTGCCTCCACACTCCACAAGAAGTTAGGGTTAGGGTTTGCTCTAGCAAATGGCACCTCTTTAACAGGTCTCTGTAGAGCAGCAGGCTGGGCAACACCCAATACCTTCGCAAGATTTTATAATCTCAGTTGAACAGGGTGTTCCACATGCACACAGTGCCGTTCCCCTCCCTGAGGTTATACCGTGCCCTTTTTTCAACGGAGGAATCCGTTGCCAGGCCCAGTACTCTTGATGCATGCCTTTTTTCAAAGTATCAGAAGTGTTTAGTGCTCCCAAGTGTGACCCATAGTGTCAGTCATCGAAGCTCTGTCGCCAGTTGTTGCGTATGTAGTAGTTCCTCCCTTTTCAGGAAGGACATATCACAGGGACTTATTTCCATGTGTGGTATTTCCCAGTTGGTAAGTCCATGTGATGTATTCTCCACATATTAACCTCCCTTCAGGCAGGATGTGGTCTCCGTAGTGTTCTTTCTCCTATCAAAAAATAGGAGAAAGAGCACTTCCCCAGTGCTAATTCTGGTTTGCACAGCTGTGAGCTTTTTATTTGGATTTTTTTTTGAAAAGGTCAAAAGACTGGCTGAAGCAACCTATACCTATTGTAAGTACTGTCCTCTCTGTCCCCGTGTGGTACAAAGGACTACACGGCTTACGTGGGGCGTTGGGTAGGTTACGATGTTGCGAGTGCGCTTGTTACCCGCCACGGGGGGCTTGCTGACATCTGCATCGCCAAAACCTCATAACATGGTTCAGCTGTTGTGGCGTTTTCCCCGGGGGACCCCTAGTGTCAGTCATCGACACCATGTCTAGTGACTGACAGATAGGGAACGTCTCAGTTACTTTTATGACCTTTGTTCCCTGATGAAGGGAACGAGACGTGGTGTCCCTCCTGCTACAATGCTGAAGTGCCCGCTGAAAAGGCTGGGACACTGTCTCGGCTCCTCAGCACAAACCTGAATGGTGTTTGGGGGTCCCATATGCAACCCCTAATGTCAGTCATCGACACCACGCTTTATTCCATCCATCAGGGAACAGAGGTTACATTTGTAACCGAGACGTTGTATGAACTTTATAATAACGTTTTTGCCTATAGTTCCACGTTCACTCAGCTTTCCATTTTAAGGCCATATGAGCATTGATATTACATAATAGTGATATAGAACATTCTTAGTTTGTTTAACTTGTGTATCAGTTTATTAAGCAAACTGAAAAGGTTATATAGAATTACTACTACCAAAGCAAGTTGTATATACCACCAAACTTGAACTCTTGCTGTTTAATATTTTAAGTTGCTCAAACTAAATGGTCAGAAATGGACTTAAATACTTTATGTAATGTCAACTTTTTCTATCAACATTTAAAATAAGTTTGTCTGAAAGAAATGGAAGTTGGATTTTTTTTTTTTACAGTGTAGAAACTCATTATGAAGAGAGAAAGCAACTGAAATTAGTGCAGAGGAAAAAGGAAACTAATGCCTTACGTGACACTACCCACCCCATCTATTGAATGAGGAAGAAACTTAACCTGCAAATTATTGCACATCAAGCCTCTCCTGAGGTAGGCGTGTTCCTATAGACTTTCTTGAAGACAGTTCTTTTAACATTGCTGAGTGAGTTGATGAATGTATTAACTGCAAAGAACTGGAGGAGGTTCAAGCTGTTCAGGATGGGGGACTGCTGCATGTCAGGTGAAGACAGAGAAAGTGCCAGAATTCACCATGAAATTGAGAGACAGCTTAGGATGGACAAAAAGGATGCATCCCGACAACTGAAACTTTTGCTTTTAGGTACGTACTTTCTTCAGGTTTTTGTTTGTTTGTTTTTTTATGTATGTAGATTTCTTGTTTTTTAATGACACCCAAAAATTTGTAATGGTCAGTATCAATAATTTGAGTTGTTCAGCATCTTAATTGAATTAACTTAAAACAATCATTTATTGACTAAATAATTACACAATTAAATTGCCAGATGATATGTGCTACAACTTTTATACAATAATTTTTTACAGCTTACGGAATTCACACTTTAGATGTTTAGATGACATATTTCCTCTAACTGTTACCGGTCACATGCAAATACATGCAAAAAGATGTCAATGGAAAGTCATTCAATCTCATACAGTATATCATTATATTTTATGCTCTTAATGAAACTGAAATGCAAGTAAGAATGTCAGGATACTTGCAAAAAGAATGTAAACAGGAACATGTGAATTCCTAAAGCAGAATGTACTGATAGGATCAGCTCCAGCATGTCCTATATTTGTACTTGCTTCCTTTAGAGTATAAGCATTTTAGGTTAATTCTGTTTCTGGTCAGTTGTGTTGATTCTAGTTTAATAGAAGAACAGATGAATGAGCTTATTCAGTGTTTCCTTGTTTTAATTATGATAGCAATCTGCACCTTTGCAGCAAAACTCCCATTTGTCAGACCTGTTTGACATGTAATAGATCAGAATGCAACCATTCCCATTCAGCGCTTGCGATGTTGTAATGATTTATTTGTGTGTGGCATCCTACGTGATTATGTGTCATCAAACTCAACAGATTTAGTAGTCAAGTAAAATATGCTTTTGATGGCCTCAAACAGATACACAAAAATAAAACAATCATCAGTAAATCAACCACAATACTCACAATAATCACCCAGAAAATGTACTGCAAATCTGTAGTTAATGTATAGTCTTTAGTCTATTTATATTGAAAAGTAATGTCTAAATATAGTTTACCTGTGGTTACATATGAATACAAATCATATACAAATCATTCACATCTTACTGGCAGACTATTTTGATGACACAATCACAATGTTTATATCCAAAGGCAAATATTCAAACTAGGAAATCCATACTAGGAGTCTTTGTCTGGTCTTTGTGAGTGTTCCTAAAAATGAGCATGAGTGAATATATACTTTTAGAGAATTGTTGGTGAATTTTATTGTGGCTGTCTGCAAAATAACAGTTGGAACAGCAGGGGCTACACTAAAAACAGATTGTTCAACCCCCCTCTGAAGTTAAAAAAAATCTGTCGTTTATTCACCCTCATGTTGTTACTGTAACATGTCTGGGGGGTATTCCAGAAAGCAAGGTTAACTTACCGTCACATATACCTTGAACTCTCGGTTGATTAACCCAAACCTTGCTTACTTTCAGATAAGCAAGATCCATGTGTGAGATGACAATAAAATAAATAATAAATATATTTTAATTGAATTAACATTTAAACATTACCTTGTTATAATAGTGATTTAGAATCATGCAACGGAATTTGATTCGGCTGTACAGCCGCTCTGGTGAAAACGGTGATATCATCCAGCTCATTTCAATTATCATGTAGTGTCAATGCGGGCAGATCAGTAATATAGTTGAAATTTAAGTGTCCCCAACTGAGCAAGCCAAAAGCCAAAGGCGACGGTGGTAAGGAACCAAAACTCCTTCAGGGCCAGAATGGAGAAAAAAAACCTTGGGAGAAACCAGGCTCAGTCGGGGTGCCAGTTCTCCTCTGGCCGACGAACAAATAGTGTATGATTCTGATTCTGGCAACATTACAGGTCAGAAGTCATATTAGATCAATAGATATTCGTAGGATTATTGGAAAGATTGGAGTCGTCACGCGGGGGACGGGTTTAATGAGGATGTCGTGTCGATGCGGCATTTACGGGGGGAGTTTAATTGACACGGTCTCTACAGACACTTCAGGGATATGGTCGTCATGTCCAGGCTAAGGTCCACCATCTGTTATATATAAGTAATATAACTACATTTGATATATAGTTACAGTTATATAATATACAATATTATATATTAATTCTAAAGCATTATTATAACAAGGTAATGTTTAAATGTGAATTTAATTCAAAAATATTTATTTATTTTATTATCTCACACATGGATCTGCATTCAATTAATTAGCATCAAACAAACAATGTAATCCTTATTTTCAGTGAATAAAGATTACCTATTAAACGAAAAGGTTGAAAAAATGATTGCACAACCACCAAATAGGTGGCGATGTGCACTAAGTAGGTTATGTAAATCGCCATTAAACAAAAGAAGAAGGAGGAAGTAGAACGGCGCGCTTTTTCTTAGCGTCTGTTTCCATGGTGAATAATCGATTCGTTGCTCTGTTGAGAATGTCTTCTGTGTTAACCGGGAACATAATCTGAGTTGTCTGAACTCACTCACTGACACGTTTTTGGAACCAGCATACCTCGAGTAAGCAAGGTTTGGGTTAACAAACCGAGAGTTCAGGGTATATGATGGTAAGTTAACCTTGCTTTCTGGAATACCCCCCTGAGGCTCCAGTATGAAGGTATTTTTGGTGCAAAACAACTGAACAGGTGTGAGAGTGGAATTTGTAGCTGTAGAGGATTTCCACACATGTGTATCAATAAATTTGAAGTCACAGAGAAAAATCTTTTAAGAGTTGTAAAAGAGTTGTATTTTTTTTTCTCACCTATAAACACAACACAACAGTTACACCTTCACACATTCTTCACTGCAGGTGCACAAATCCTATTCTACGAATCACAAATAACGAAACTCATACGCTCACATTTTTGCTACAGTTGCTGCAGTGAATATGGTGCAAAACGCATTCACACACCCGTATCAAAAATGTGAATTCGCGGACAAATTTTGCACATCCGCAAATTAATATGTGAATCCATACAATTTGAGTTGCACACTTGTAGAATATCTGGTCACAAATGTATTACTTTTCCTGGATATTTTTCTAACATAATCAAAAGTCCAATCACTACAACTGCTTGAATCTGCTGCTACGAGTCTCAAACACAGTTTGTTCGCTTTCAAATGACAAGTTCCGCACGCTCTCACTTTTGCACCATATACTGCATGATATGTGGAGCAAAAGTGATTTGTGCATCTGTGAAGCAGCGGCAGGCACTGTTCAGCGAGCAGAGAATTTCGGCCAATCAGAAGAGCTCGTTTTAAGCCGGTGGCGCGCGACCGAGAATGAGCAACCATCTCCCGAGCAGGCGATGTCAAGTACCTCTCAGGTCTCACGCATTCACCATGAGACACGCATTTCAACCAGTTCACACGCCACACCTTGTATTTCTCACGCTGAGAAGGGATAACTTGTTCCTCTATATAGTACAATTAATGGACAATTGTACAATTAATATACTCCAAGCAAGTACAGCCCCCCAATATTTGGTTAATGGAAACATAAATCAGGCTATTAATTATATACATCGCGCGTTCTGAGCTTTTATAAGCACCAAGTTCCCGTACGAACGGAACGGACAAATTATCTGCGCAACATGACTGAAGCCCGATTTATTTAGTTGTGCATGCATGGCGCGCGCGTTCACCAGCGCGCTCCAAAAGTGTGATAAGATTTGTGCGAGCCGTTCCTATCGTAACATTAAATCTGAGAAAACATCATCCTGCACCAACATAAAATAAGCGTTTTAAACTACTCATGACCACCTTTAGTAGAATTCACATTCTATTGTATTTATTATGGTAAATGTTGACTAACTTCTTGTAGAATTTATAATAGATTATCAGTTAAGGGGATAGATTTTTCACTAAGATTTTTATTACAGCTGTGGCATGTGGCTATAGTTTCTGTGTATTACTATGTTTCTATCACTTCAGTCAACAAGCGGCATAACTTCTATTTGTGCTGGTCATTTATGAACAATAGGTAAAATTCAAAAATTGAGTCCTGAAAATGTATGTTTTTTTTCCCCTCTTTCCCCCCGCAATCACTCACCGTTATATATTTAAGTAGTTTTAATATCCATGTGTACCATGTGTTTCTTTTTTTGGTTTGTTTTTGGTGGATACTAACATTTATAGGAATACCATAGTAAAATAAAGGGATATTATCCCTTCCACCACAAAAGGCACTTGAGGGTCAGGGTGATGCAGGATGGGAGCGGATGTGAATCGTTGTTTCAGGTCGGTGAATGCTTGTATGGCATCGGCGGACCACCATGGCTTGCTGTTTCCTCCCCTTGTCATAGCGGTGAGTGGTGCAGCGACCGAACTAAAGTTTCTAATGAATCTCCTGTAGAAGTTGGCGAACCCCAAGAATCTTTGCAGCTCTTTTAAAGTGGTAGGTTGAGGCCAATCCAAAACCGCCCGGACCTTCTTTTCGTCCATAGCCACTCCCTCGGGACTGATGACATAACCAAGAAATGAAACTGATGGTTCATGAAACTCACATTTTTCTGCTTTGGCGTATAATTGGTGGTCAATGAGACGTTGCAAGACCCTGCAGATCTGTTGGATATGTTCTTCCATGGTGTCTGAATAAATAAGGATATCGTCGATGTATACCACCAGACATTGATTTACAGCCCCTGGTCACTGTATGTTTTGTGTAAGCGAGCTGTGTAAACTGGTCAAAATGTCTACTTTTGTGTTTCACGGAAGAAAATGAAACTGCTTTCGAATGATATGAGGGTGAAGAAAAGATTAGTATGAGAACGATTAACACTACAGTACAGTCTTATCTTTAACATACAGCACTACCAGGTTCCACAAGAACAGGAATATTGTCTACATGAATTATATATGAGAAAAAATAAGAAAAAAACCCAGAGCAAAGTGATCAGTTTTTATGTAGTCAAGTTCAGAAATGAGATAAAAAAAAAGTGTACAGCAATACTGCAGTAGTCCACTAGAGGTCTTTGAAGCGTTGCTGTTGACATTAAAGTGAACACTTACCCCAAAAAGATCTCATCATTTACTCACCATATTGTTTGCAACACACAATATGTTTCCTCACGGAACACAAAAAGAGTCACTTGGTCCAAACTATTCTTTTCCATATAATGAAACTGGATGGTGACCAGATAAAGCTTCAAAATAAGAAGGTTTAAGTGACAGGATGACAGAACTTTCTTTTTTGGTTAAACCATCCCTTTAATGCCAATACAGCTTTAAAGATCTCTCACAAGAAACGTTTCATGTAGCTACACAGTAACAATCTCATTCTAATGCCTAATGTCTCACAAGCTAAAACTTTCCATGTTCCTCCACAGGCACAGGGGAAAGCGGGAAGAGCACTTTCATCAAGCAGATGAGAATTATACATGGCAGGGGCTACACAGAGGAAGACAAGAGGGCCTATGCCAAGCTGGTGTTCCAGAATATCATTGTTTCCATTCACAACATGCTTCAAGCAATGGAGAACCTGAACATCCCCTTTGCTGATGGAAAAAACACAGTATGAACCAGGAATTCTGAGACAAAGCATATGTTTTATTAGTCATATTTATATATAATATCTTAGCTAACTAAACATGTATTATCTCTCCTCAAAAAAAGAGAAAAGAAAAAAAGAAGACTGACATCTTGTCTGTGTGTGTTGTAGACATATGCTGCAATGCTTAAAAATGTGATCCCCGAAACAGTACTGTCACTGGAGGCTGAACATGCTGAAGCCATCAAGAGTGTGTGGAAAGACCAAGGCCTGCAGAAATGCTTCGAACGCAGGAGAGAGTTCCAGTTGTCAGACTCTACCAAATAGTAAGTGCAGTGAATAGGGGTGAGCGGGGCACAAACTAACGCAGGGTTAGTTGTAACACACATGGTTTAAAAGTTTCCACACATGCCAGCATGACAGCATGAGAAATTATTAATTATTATTAAGTTTTGAACTATGCTGTATAGCTGTGTTTTGTGGTATGTTAGTTGTGAAACTCAAAAATTTGGTTATTTTTAATTATTAAAAAGTGTCTATTTTTATATGAAAAGGTTAATAAATGTATTTTATTTACAAAATATTTTAGTTTGTCTGGTATATTTTTTTGATTAGATCAGATAACATTTTAAGCTGTCATATGGTCATGTTACAATGTTCCCCTCACATGTTATAATGTACGTGGGGTATGGGGCACGTTGTCACATTTCACTTCCATTCTTTCGTGGTAAATTAGAAAAAGTATACACTGTATTAATGAAACAAAACATAATTGTACTAGACATGTGTGAAATTAATATGGGAAAAAATAAATACTCTGAACCCCAAGTGGATTTACTCAAACTGAGAAAGTCAAAAAGTGTTAGGTTGTTCCCCGTTCTCCCCCTAGTTCATTTCTGACACTAACAAAAAGTACCATTGCATTATATACCATATTTTGGGTGGTAATGCACCATGGTAATGCAGTGTTTTTTTTTTTTTTGGATGTACAATAGAACAACCCATGGGCGTCGGAAGCAAAATAAATGTGTTTACTAAACATCTGGTTGGGCCAGACAAATTTACGGAAGACACCAACTTATTCACAGTGGCAATAGTGTAGGGGTAAAGCGCATGGCAGAAAGTTTTGACACAAATCGACCCGAGGCAAATCCGCCTTTTGCCGCTCTACTCCCTTTTCCCATCACATATTAGATCAGAAAAAGGCATTTATTTTCAATAAAAATTGAGAAAATATTTGAATACCATGGTATATGAGTATGGTATATTGAGCTGCTATGATGAATACTGAGCTTCTTTATACAATAGCTGAATTTAACTTTTTTCACTTTACACAGTTATTGAACTGAATTGAGATGAATAATGAATGACATTATTACCTGGCTACAGCTGCTTTACATCAGAATTTGAATCTGTCACTTATTTGATAAAGTTTGCATCCTACTTCTGTTACTTTCCTGTTTATTATTGTGAAGTTGTTTTGAAACATGTTCTATTGTATAAAGCCCTAAAAAATATAGTTGGCTTGACTTGGTAGTATCAAAAACATTTACCACCTGACTTTTTTTTGTAAGAGCTCTACTTACAATTTAGAAGAAAACTGCTCTTTGCTATTTTTAATACCTGCATAGTTCAGACTGTACAGCAGGACACTAGCAACGGCAAGGTCATGTGTTTGATTTAATGAACTGAGAAAATGTATGCCTTGAATACAATTTTTTTAGTACACAATCAAACATTCTTACTACAGATCTGTGAAATGATAAACAGAAAATTATTATGGCATATGCTTGATAATTTAACATGTTTTGTATCGCTTTATCAAGCAAATTTGAAATGTTCTTAAATCTGTGTTTGGTGAGTTTTGGTGCTCATTGGGTTCTGGACAAATAATTTTAACCCTTTATAGGGCATTTATAGGGTATTTTCATGGTTTTTGTTTCTGTTTACTAGTTACCTCGATGACATTGAAAGAATATCTGCAGCCTTTTACTTGCCGACTCTGCAGGATATACTACGAGTCCGAGTTCCAACCACAGGCATCATTGAGTACGTCTTTGACCTGCAGACTGTCATATTCAGGTAGCTTTTAATTAATTGGTGGTGTGGAGATAGATGAAGGACTGTAACCCATTTTGTTAATTAAAAATCCCTGCTGTTGCTGCAGAATGGTTGACGTTGGAGGCCAAAAGTCAGAAAGACGGAAGTGGATCCATTGTTTTGAAAATGTCACTTCCATCATCTACCTGGTGGCTCTGAGCGAGTACGATCAGGTCTTATATGAGTGTGCGAATGAGGTTAGACCATTTCCTTTCATTCTCGTAGTAGCTATTATGGCTTATTAAGATTCAGCATCATTACATCATAGGTGATTAATGTGATGTTAAATTCTGGATTCATGGTAGTTCATTTTGTTGATATGATGTTATACCACCACAGAACCGCATGGAGGAGAGTAAGGCACTTTTTAAGACAATCATCTCTTACCCCTGGTTCCAGGAGTCATCTATCATCCTCTTCCTCAATAAGACAGATATCCTGAAGGAGAAAATCTCAAAGTCAGACCTTGTAAAGTATTTTCCACAGTATGCAGGTTGGAGTGCCAACAGAATGGCTTAAAATACTATTCTTAACAAGCATTTTGTCTTATTTTCCAGTTAAAATATCTAAAAGTCCTTCAAACAAGATACATTTACTTGAGAAGCAACACTGCATAAGACTTGTTTTCATAGAATAATTTGTCTTTCCAAACTGGCAGATTTTCCACTTGTTTTAGGTATAAACGTTTGTAAAAAAAAAAAAAAGAAGAAAAAATTCAGCAAGTAGCCTACACTGGAACAAAATGTTTCTATGGAATATTGCAGTATTTATTTTAAATGATTTATCCGTGCACATTATTATTATTATTTTTTAATTAATGTGCCCTAATCTTAATAAAAAATAACACCTTGCCCCTTGCAACATCATCTCTTCTCTGATGATGGTTTCACTGGCGTGAGGGCAGGACAATAACCTCTCCCATTCAGCAAGCTGTCATTTACATAAGCAAAATGACAACAATCCAACGATCCAATCAATTACTGATGGACAATCCAACAATTTTTTTCTAGATCGAGAAGCCGTTTCACTTGGATATACACTATATTGCCAAAAGTATTGGGACACCCCTCCAAATAATTGAATTCAGGTGTTCCAATCACTTCCATGGCCAAAGGTGTATAAAATCAAGCACCTAGGCATGCAGACTGCTTCTACAAACATTTGTGAAAGAATGGGTCGCTCTCAGGAGCTCAGTGAATTCAAGAGTGGTACCGTGATAGGTTGCCACCCTCACAACTAAATATTCCACAGTCAACTGTTAGTGGTATTATAACAAAGTGGAATCAATTGGGAACAACAGCAACTCAGCCATGAAATGGTAGGCCACGTAAAATCACAGAGCGGGGTCAGCGCATGCTGAGGTGCACAGTGAGCAGAAGTCGCCAACTTTCTGCAGAGTCAATAGCTACAGACCTCCAAACTTCGTGTGACCTTCAGATTAGCTCAAGAACAGTGCGTAGAGAGCTTCATGGAATGGGTTTCCAAGGCCAAGCAGCTGCATCCAAGCCTTATAATACCAAGTGCAATGCAAAGCGTCAGATGCAGTAGTGTAAAGCATGCTGCCACTGGACTCTACAGCAGTGGAGACGTGTTCTCTGGTGTGATGAATCATGCTTCTCTGTCTGCCAATCCGATGGACAAGTCTGGGTTTGGTGGTTGCCAGGAGAACGGTACTTGCCTGACTGCATTGTGCCAAGTGTAAAGTTTGGTGGAGGGGGGATTATGGTGTGGGGTTGTTTTTTCAGGGGTTGGGCTTGGCCCCTTAGTTCCAGTGAAAGGAACTCTTTATGCTTCAGCATACCAAGACATTTGGGACAATTTCATGCTCCTAACTTTGTGGGAACAGTTTGGGGATGGCCCCTTCCTGTTCCAACATGACTGCGCACCAGTGCGCAAAGCAAGGTCCATAAAGACATGGATGAGCGAGTTTGTTGTGGAGGAACTTGACTGGCCTGCACAGAGTCCTGACCTCAACCCGATAGAACACCTATCTGCTCTAATTCACCTGGGATGAATTAGAGCGGAGACTGCGAGCAAGGGCTTCTCGTCCAACATCAGTGCCTGACCTCACAAATGCGCTTCTAGAAGAATGGTCAAAAATGTCCATAAACACACTCCTAAACCTCGTGGAAAGCCTTCCCAGAAGAGTTGAAGCTGTTATAGCTGCAAAGGGTGGGCCAACTCCATATTAAACCCTACGGATTAAGAATGGGATGTCATTAAAGTTCATGTGCATGTAAAGGCAGGTGTCCCAAATCTTTTGGCAATATAGTGTATGTCATAATAGGGAAGAAAGACTATTGCAACTTCTGTTTCGTGCTGACTTTAAAGACACATTCTCTGACAAGTCTTATTTTATGCAGTGTTTACTATTTAAAAATATATGAAGATGTCATTAGTTAGGTTAGTTAGTTGCTCTTTTTTGTTAGTTTTCTAATTTGTTACTCCCCAACACTGCTGTAGTGTCACTGAACTCCACTGAAATGATGAAATCTGTGTTATTTGCTTTCTCCACAGGCCCTACAAAAGATGCAGATGCCGCAATGAAGTTCATCTTGAGGATGTATGAAGAACAGAACAGGGACACACATAAACGCATCTATGCACATTTCACATGTGCAACCGACACTGAAAATATCCGCTTTGTTTTTAACGCCGTGAAGGACACCATTCTGCAGCACATCCTGTCCACATTTAACTTGGGTTAGGTGATAAAAGTGCTTTTATATACTGCTAGATTGAATGTTTTTCACTTCTGAGTCAGTGAAAATGTGAATGTGATCTGTGTGTGAACACTGGGATTATGGCAAAGTGCATTCTGTGAATTCTTCTTGCATTGGCAGGAATTAAGGGGAAAATCTACCCCAAAAACTAAATATTTAATTTTGAGTTTTGCTGAATAAAGAAAGTCATACTGCTTTGTAAAAACATGAGGGTGGGTAAATGTTAATATTTTATTGGGGGGGGGGGGCGCTTTGTTCTTATTTACCCTCTGGATTTTCAGTGACATTTTTATGTTTGATAGGCCCAGAATAAAATATTAAATATTATTTAACAACACAAAAAGCAATTCAATACTTATTTTTCAGTAATTCAGTGATTTCTGACCCTGCCAACTTCCCATCAACCTATCCAAAAACTTCCCAGTAAACTAAGTCTACTCCAAAGACAAACCCTAAATGTGTGGTATCAGGTAAATGATAGCTATATTTTCATTCATGTGGCCGTCTCAGTATCCGCTATATTATATTTCACACAACATTTGAATGAAATATGAATTAAGACATGTGGCATAAAAGACAGACTTTAAATCCATGCAAATCTTGTGTAGCCAATGTCTTTGCTATTCAAATAGTCTTCCCAACACTGACATGGATACAAGAATGATACCTACATATCGTGGCACGTTCACTGTGACATTGATGCATCTGATCACAGATTATTTGGGTGGTCCTTACTTAGTTTCCTTATAAAAAAACCTGCAGCTAATAATAAACTGTAGTTAAAAATCCAATCAAAAATTGACATATTTAATAAATGCTGTTGCTCTACATTAATTAGTCCAACATTTGCATGTGCATTGACTAAATATAATTTTTTACTTTATTTAGATATTATTTAAACTTTTTACATTTAGTGATGTAAAGTCCTTTTTGCAGTGAGAACCAAACAGTGACAGTGACGTGACGTCAAGGCAAGTAAATTTGTCCTCTGCATTTAACCCATCCAAGTTAGTGCACACACATTAGAAGCAGTGAGTAGTGAACATACACACACCCGGAACAGTGGGCAGCCATTTGCTGCAATTGAAGAAACATGAGATCTAAAAAAAAAAAAAAATGTATACTGATTTCTGTTCTTTCTTGAAGAAATTGAAGAATTTTTTTAAAAAAAAGGTTACAACTGAAAATAGTTTGCAATTAATTTGAAATGCAGTTTTACTATTTCAATCTAAATTTTATTGCATGAATACATCACAAACATAAGATTCAGACCATTGTTTTCTTCATGATACATGTATGTCCTTAAAAATCTGAAAATCTTACAGTGAAAATGTCTGATCAGTGGGTTTCACTTTGCCAATTGCCCTGACCTCTAAGTGACCAATCTCATGTGATCACAATTCAGTAACAATAAAAATGGACAAAATAAATAATTTAGGAAAGGGACTCAGGGAGGCTGGGTAAGCTGGTCCAGTGTGTAATATTAAGGAGGATCTATTGACAGAAATGCAATATAATATACATAACGTCTCGGTTACGTATGTAACCCTCGTTCCCTGAAGGAAGGGAACGGAGACGTTACGTCAGTTACTGACGAAATGGGGGTTTTGCTTAGAAGCCAATCGCCTTTGAGCTCTACAAAACGAGCGAATGGCATGAAGATGCCATGGGTCTGCAGAATTTGCATAACGCAACCCCGCCCCACCGCGTGGGCATAAAGGGCGTTGCGTGGCAATCTCGCATTATGTTACCTGCTGAAGAGCCGAGGCATGAGCGTCCGGCCGTTCCAGCGGTACAGCGGAAGTGGCATGGGGACGTAACGTCTCTGTTCCCTTCCTTCAGGGAACGAGGGTTACATACGTAACCGAGACATTCCCTTTCAGTCAGTACACTACGAGTTACGTCAGTTACTGACGAAATGGGGGTCCCAATACAATCTCGCCACGACGGCTGTCTTCCAGCATCCTGCGCTGACCAGGGCTCCCTGCCGTGAGTCTTAGCATGAACGAGGGGCTAGGCTCAACGCCGATACCAAGGTACACTGGGAAGCATATCCCACGTGGAGAAATGCAACACAATGCCTGCCCGAAGGGAGGACTTAAGAATACACATATGACCCCCGTAGGGACTGCATACGGAGCACTCTGGGGTATCCAGCCACAGGTGGAACATTTTTCAACCCCAGGTGTGGCAAGGGTGTCTTGCCAAGGGAAGACACGTGCTCAGAGAGACTTACCGTGGAAATACACATGTGGGGGTTGCCCAACGGGGGAACCATGCACACGGAGGCACCTAGCCGAACACGAGGGCTGACCAAGCGGGCATGCACTCTGGTGTCGACATCAGCAGTGCTGGAGGAGCTCAGGGCTTACTGGGAAGCTCACCTGAGAGAAAATGCGCACGCATCCAGTCCGTGGAGTGGAATGGCGCAGCAAGTGAAAACACTTGAGCCTGTCCAGTTACTGGCCACTTGGGGCGAGTACACGAGCGGACACAGGCTCCACTCGGAGATTATAAAATCTTGCGATGTATTGGGTGTCGCCCAGCCTGCAGCTCTACAAATGTCTGTCAGCGAGGCGCCATGCGCTAAAGCCCAAGAGGAAGCAACACTCCTAGTGGAGTGTGCTCTAACCCCAAGGGGGCATGGCATGCCCTGAAACTGATATGCCAGAACAATGGCGTCCACTATCCAGTGAGACAACCTCTGCTTGGAGAGAGCCTTCCCTTTCTGCTGCCCTCCGTAACAGACAAAGAGCTGGTCTGAGGTCCTGAAACACTGCGTCCGGTATACGTAAGCGCGAAGGGCGCGTACTGGACAGAGCAGCGCCAAGGCTGGGTCTGCCTCCTCCATAGGCAGCGCTTGCAGGTTCACCACCTGATCCCTGAAGGGAGTGGTGGGAACCTTGGGCACGTATCCAGGCCGGGGTCTCAGGATCACGTGAGAATTGGCCGGCCCGAATTCCAGGCACGCTTCGTCAACCGAAAATGCCTGCAGGTCCCCTACCCTCTTGATGGAAGCCAGAGCAATCAAGAGCGCCACTTTCATTGAAAGGAACTTCAGCTCCACAGACTGCAGGGGCTCAAAGGGAGCTTTCTGCAGGGCAGATAAAACCACTGCAAGATCCCAAGAGGGTATTTGAACCTGCTGACCAGGTCGTGCTAACCTACCGTTTTTGAATCCACCAGGTCATGATGAGCCGAAATCGCGGCCACATAGACCTTCAGGGTGGAGGGAGACAGCCTTCGCTCCAACCCTTCTTGGAGGAAGGAAAGCATGGACCTGATTGAGCATTTCGTGGGGTCTTCTCGGCGAGAAGAGCACCAGGTGACCAAGAGGTTCCACTTCAACGCATAGGCCTGTCTCGTGGACAAGGCCCTAGCAGAAGTGATGAGGTGGCAGGGTACTCAAACCTACCGCATTCCGTCCAGGTCCCACACGTGTAGGTTCCAAAGGTCGGGACGTGGGTGCCATACGGTGCCCCGTCTCTGAGTAAGTAGGTCCTTCCTCAGAGGGATCGACCAGGGAGGGGCTGTCGCAAGGAGTATGAGTTCTGAGAACCAGGTCCGGCCGGGCCAATATGGGGCGACCAAAAGGACCTGCTCCCTGTTCTCCCTGATCTTGCACAGAACCTGTGCGAGAAGGCTCACTGGGGGAAACGCATACTTGCGTGGGCCCCGCGGCCAGCTGTGCGCTAGTGCATCCGTGCTGAGGGTCCCCTCGGTCAGGGAGTAATACCAGCGGCAATGGGAAGAGTCATGGGAGGCAAACAGATCTATCTGTGCGTCGCCGAACTGTTCCCAAATCAGCTGAACCGTCTGGGGATGGAGTCTCCATTCCCCCGGAAGCGGCTGAAACCGTGACAGCTCGTCGGCTGCACGATTCAGTTCTCCCGGGATGTGAACGGCACGAAGCGACCTCAGATGCTTCTGACTCCATAGGAGGAGATGGCGGGCGAGTTGCGACATCCGGCGGGAGCGTAGACCACCTTGTCGGTTGATGTACGCTACTGTCGCCGTGCTGTCTGAACGGACCAGTACGTGCTTGTCCTTGAGCAGGGCTCGGAAGCGGTGCAGGGCAAGACGTACGGCCAGCAACTCGAGGCAATTGACATGCCATAGGCGCTGGGGTCCTCTCCAGGAGCCCGCGGCAGCATGTCCATTGCACATGGCACCCCAGCCCGTGGTAGAGGCATCTGCTGATACAACAACATGCCTGGAAACTCGTTCTAGGGGAACACCTGCCCGTAGAAAACTGAGATCCTCTGCACTGGGGACAGTTTGCTCTTTTTCTTGACCCGAAGGCCCAGACGGGCGAGGTGCTGAAGCACCAGGTCCCTATGTTCGCAAACCTGATCCCGAGAGTGGCCTAGAATCAGCCAGTCGTCGAGATAGTTCAGGATGCGAACCCCGTGTTGCCTGAGCGGCACAAGGGCTGCCTCGACGACCTTCGTAAAGACGCGAGGGAACAGGGCTAGGCCGAATGGGAGAACCGTGTACTGATATGCCTGCCCCTCGAAGGCAAACCGTAGAAACGTTCTGTGTCGAGGAAGAATGGAGACATGAAAGTACAAGTCCTTCAGGTCGATCGCTGCAAACCAATCCAATGGACATTTGAAAATGTGTTTGGCTGTCAGCATCCTGAATGGAAGCCTGTGAAGGGTTCGGTTCAAGATGCGCAGGTCCAGGATTGGCCGTAACCCACTGGTTTTCTTGGGTACAATGAAGTAAGGGCTGTAGAAGCCGGACTCCATCTCGGCTGGAGGGACGATCTTGACCGCACCCTTCGCCAGTAGGGTGGCGACCTCCGCACGCATGACAGGGGCATTGCCACCCACCATGGTATAGCGGACTCCCCGAAAGCGGGGAGGAGACCGTGCGAACTGAATCGCATAGCTGAACCTGATGGTGCGAGCGAGCCAGCTGGACAGATGTGGAAGCGCTTGCCAGGCTCCCAGAAACTGTACCAGCGGGGTCATGCGAACCACAGGCGTACCCCCGATGGGGCAGCGAGGTGGAATGACCGGCCCAGACATGGGAGGCGTGGGAGCATCCCGAGGTGTGAGCGGGATCGAATTCCGCGCCCTGACAGAGGAGACCAGGGAAGGACCAGCGTTCCACGGGGGTCTCGTCTGCCAGGGGGCTGGCGACAGAGGGGGCCGAGAGTGGCAAGGCTGCTTGACGTCGCACACTGCCAGCCGCGCCCTCTTGAGGCTCGGAGGTGAAAATGTCAGTTCTTTCTTTAACCATGAATAGGGTACCGGAAGGGAAAAACCAAGGAGTGGCCCTGCTACCATCTCCTGGGAAAGAACCGAGTTCACCTCCGAGCCACCCGTCTCAGGACCACCGCTTAGACTGCCGTTTAGCAGGCTGGGGGGCTGGGACGGGTGGGGCTACCTTCCTGCGGCGTCCTCCACGCCTCGGCCCGGGTGAAGGCTGCTGCTGGGGCTGGGCGGGAGGGGCGGGAGGGGCGGGAGCCGCAGGAGGGCGGCCTCGGCGGGGAGCAGACTGAGGCTTCTGAGCCAGCGGCTGGGTAGAGGCAACAGCAAGCCGCCGGGGCAGAATATGCTTGATTGCCTCAGTCTGTTTCTGAGCGGTCGAGAACTGTTGGGCGAAGTCCTGGACCGCCACGCCGAATAGCCCCTCCTGGGAAATGGGAGAATTGAGGAAACGGGTTCGCTCAGATTCTCTCATATCAGCCAGGTTGAGCCATAAGTGGCGCTCCTGGACCACAGAAGTGGACATCACCTGACCGAGAGAGCGAGCGGTCACCTTCGTCGCTCGTAGAGCGAAGTCGGTGGCCTCCCGCAGCTCCTGCATTAACACAGGGTCAGCATTGCCCTCGTGCATGTCTCTGAGCACCTTGGCCTGGTAGATCTGAAGGGTGGCCATCGCATGCAGGGCGGACACGGCCTGGCCCGCAGCTCTGTAGGTCTTCGCCACCAGAGTAGACGTAAACCTACAGGCCTTGGACGGGTGCTTTGGGTCACCACGCCACGTCGCAGCGCTCTGTGGACACAGTTGCATCGCAACAGAGCGCTCAACAGGGGGAACCCCAGTGTACCCTTTCACCACGCCGCCATTGAGGGCAGTGAAGGTAGAAATGGCTGCCAAACGATCGCGAAAAGTCAAGGGAGACTTCCACGACTTCGACACCTCTTCATGTACTTCCGGGAAGAAGGGCACTGGAGGCTGACGGGCGCCTTCGGCACGGGCCGCCCCCAGATACCAATCATCTAGCCGAGAGCGCTCATGGCGGAGGGTTCCACACAAGCCCAAGAGCCTCGGCCGCCCGGGAAAGCATGGCTGTGAGCTCTGGATCAGACTCGGGCAATGCTGGGACTCCCGAAGGAGGCAACACAGCCGAATCGTCATCTCCGGAGGAATCCAGCCCACGTTGTGATGCGGCGATCGACATAGCATCCTCCGCCGGTGCGCCAAATGAAACGCAGGGCCCAGGACGGGAAACACCTGCGCCCTCATCTGGCAACACCACAGGTTGCAGTGTGCTAGAAGGGGGTGTGGCCCGAGGAGGGTTCGTTGGGTTGGCCCACACCATCACCCTCAAGTCACCCTGACCACCAGCCAAAGTATTCCCACTCGTGGAGGGAATAGATTGGGGTGTGGTAGAGGGGACTCTCCCTCCAGCATGGAGATCACGGAGTCTTGACCACAATGGGAACATGACTCATCCATGAACGCGCGCTCGGCGTGCACGAGGCCCAAGCACGCCAAACAGCGATCATGCCCATCAAACGGAGGAACCAGCCGACCGCACCTAGGAACGGAGCATGGGCGAGATATCTTGAAACAGACGTGCCGCGTGCAGCTCTTTTAGAGAAGAGTTTTTGCTCTGCAGAAATGCTGAAGCACCTAGGGAGAACACACACGCTGTGCTAGATTACTGCACAGATCAGACAGGAATGCGGAACTCGCTAGAACGCGCCGTAACACCAGCACTCTAGAGAGACACTACCCTTGAAGAGAAAAAACGCTCAGGCAGTAACACTCGGCTCTGAAGCAGAAACATAATGCGAGATTGCCACGCAACGCCCTTTATACCCACGCGGTGGGGCGGGGTTGCGTTATGCAAATTCTGCAGACCCATGGCATCTTCATGCCATCTTCATGCCATTGGCTCGTTTTGTAGAGCTCAAAGGCGATTGGCTTCTAAGCGAAACCCCCATTTCGTAGTGTACTGACTGAAAGGGAACTATGTTTTCAGTGTTAAAGACCTTACATAATGAACCGTTATGTTTTTATTACCTTAGAATGAGCCATTTTTATCTGCATACACCGCGGGTCCCCTTACATGGAAGTCGCCATTTTGCACCGCCATGTTTCTACAGTAGCCCTTATATGGACAAACTCCTTTACAGAGCGCGTTTCGTCACTATGTTGTTCTTCTTCTTCATTGGTATTTTCAGAGTACGATGAATACGCACGAAGAAGAAGTAGTAGTAGTAGTAGTAGTCGTCTGGTTTATTAAATGCCTTGAACAGTGTAGCTATTTACGATTAGCTAGCTGCTTCACTACTCTTACTTTGTACTAACTAGCATGCAAAGAAGCTAGCTAAAGTCAGCGAATAAAACACTGACACAATGATTGCTTGACTGGCTACTCTCTGCTGTCGACATCTTTGTCCTGTGTCGGCCATACTAGCTTCTCTATGTGCTTCGAAAGGGAGGGGTGAGCAGTGGACTGAGACATTGGTTACAGTTCGCAACCTCACCACTAGATGCTACTAAAATTTACACACTGAACCTTTAAGAAGCCTGGTGGGGACACCAGCAAGATTCCATACCTTTTCTACCAGAAGTGTGTTTAATTGCACAATGTTGTCATTTTTTTGTAATAAAATATTTGTATACAATACAAAAAAATATTAAGATTTAAATTGTTAACATTTAAGTGTGTGTGTGTGTGTGTGTGGTTCAGGTATTCTCTCTGTTGTGGGGACAAAATGTCCCCACAATGGTATAATACCAGAAAGTTTTGATCTTGTGGGGACATTTTTTTGCGGGTTGTGTTTAGGTTTAGGGGATAGATATACAGTTTGTACAGTATAAAAATTATTTTGTCTATAGAAAGTCCCCATAAAACATCAAAACCCAACATGTGTGTGTATGTGTGTGTGTGTGTGTGTGGTCCTGGTAAATCCTACATTATGGGGACAAAATGTCCCCACAAAGATGGCAATATAAAAAATTCTTGTGGCAAGGCAAGTTTATTTATATAGCACATTTCATACACAATGGTAATTCAAAGTGCTTTACACAGAAAAGGAATTAAAATATTCATAAGAAATAATAAATAGAACCTGAATCACTATGTTCAGGGTACCCCTATCTGGAGTGGAAGAAAATGGAGAGTCAGGTTCGTGATTTTACTACTTCTTAAAAATATTTGTCAGGTAACTGTACGTTTAAACAGTACCCTTGCAGACAGATCTTCCTGGAACCACCAGGGCCATACTTTGTTATCTGTCAGAGCGGGTCTAAACAGATCTTCCTCGTGCCGGAAGGAAATTTAGGTAGATTATTTAGCCAATTTTTATTAATTGTCAAACGGAATATTCCCATCAACACTTTGTTGTCCGCCAGAGCAGATCTTCGTCTGCTCAGGATTACTGCTTAAAAATATTTGTTAGGTAATGCCGAGTTCACACTGCCTGATTTTAGCCCCGATTTTGACTCCCTGACAGGTTTTGCGAAATCGCCGACAAATGCCCGAAATCATTGGCAAATCGGTGCTTGTTCACGCGAGTGACAATCACGCAGTGTGAATTATCAAAGATGCGATCTGAGAGAATTGCAGACAAGTCGCCGACGCCCGTGATATATTTGGCATGCTAAATATCTGGACCTGTCTGTGATTCAAAATCCTGCTGTGTGAAATGTGTTTTGACTGAAAATGACATCGGCGATGACCTACAGCCAATGAGAGAGCAAGATACAGGACAGCGGGAAGTTCGGGGAGGAGTTATAGACCAGAATATCAGTATTTTAACAGATATTTACAATTCAATATCAAACAGAAACAAAGCACAAAATATTTGCTTGACTGGCCGCAACAGCAGCGCATTGCAAAATTATTTATTTACCTCCAACTATCTTTGCCGAACACAATCCTTGATGCCCGCGTCTTCCCAACCATTTCCTCCTCCATAATCTTTTTTCTTTTTCTCCTTTTCGCTGCAAATCAACGCACAGACAATCTGGATCGCAAGCTTTCTGCAGTCTATCATTTTTAATAACAATTCCAGCCTCGCGCGAGAACTCCGGTCTGACCCACGTGTGATATCGCGTTGTTTCCTTGTCAGTTCTCACGTGTGTTTGGTTGTGAAACGTAGTTTGCGGACGAGACAGAGTTGTCACGATTCTTCCTCTTGTACAGTCATGCAGTGTGAAACCTCCTGCCACCGATCCATCGTGCAGTGTGAACACAGCAGCAACAGAATGCTACCTCAGATAGTCATGCAGTGTGAAAAGAGCAGTGATCCGACGAGTTTGAAAATCGTGCAGTCTGAACTTGGCATTACTGTTTAAACAGTACCCTTGCAGACAAATCTTCCTAGACTGACTCCAGGGCTAACTTTAAAAAGATTTGTCAGGTAACTGCGTTTAAACATTACCCTTGCAGACAAATACCCTTCCTGGACTAACTCTACCCGTGTTTCTTGGGAATATCCCGGATGAGATCGCTCTCCCTTCTCTCAACCTCTTCCACCCAGACAGCCTTCACAAAATAATAAAATAAAAAATAAAAACAAGGATAATTAAAACAGTTATAAGAAGAATTAAAAGAATTAAACACATGATACAGTTATTAAAAGAGTAAAAAGATGCAGATGTACAGTGGCACAGTGCTCATTCAGTTATAAAAATAATTAAAAAGAATAAAGAGATAATACATTAAGATAAAGTGCAATCAGTTGGACAATGGCACAGTGCTCATTCAGTAAATGCACAGCTAAACACATGTGTTTTGAGTCAGTTTGAAAGTGGCTACTGTTGGAGCACGATCTCTTCAGGAAGCTGGTTCCAGCTGCGGCTGGCATAAAAGTGGACTCTCCTTGCTTTGAGTGAACCCTTGGTATTTCTAAGTGACTCGATCCTGATGATCTTAGTGATCTGTTAGGTTTATATTTAATCAGCATATCTGAAATGTATTGAGGTCCTAGGCCATTGAGTGATTTCTAAACAAGTAACAATATTTTAAAATCAATTCTAAATGTAACTAGAAGCCAGTATAGAGACCTGAGGACTGGTGTGATATGTTCATATTTTCTGGTTCTGCTCAGAGTCCTGGCAGCAGCGTTCTGTATGAGCTGCAGCTGTCTAATGGTCTTTTTGGGAAGGCCAGTGAGGAGTCCATTACAATAGTACACCCTGCTGGTGATAAAAGCATGAATAAGTTTCTCAAGGTCTTGGCTGGAAACAAAACATCTAATTATTGCAATATTTTTGAGATGATAGTATGCTGATTTAGTTATTGCTTTGACATGACAACTGAAACTAAAGTCCGACTCTAAAATCACATCAAGATTCCAGACTTGTTACAGTCAAGTAACCAGAACGATTACAGTCAAGTAACCCGGAGACATTCCCTATCAAAAGCTACTCTCAATGCTGTGGCTTGCGCTATGGGAACGAGAATACCAGCACCGCCACACTGGGAAGTGTCTGGACCCCTCAAGGTTGTGTAGTGTGTGCTCACAAACACGAGAGAGGTCTCAGACATGAGCTTTGGATGTCGACTCAAGGACATGTTAGCCTGGAGTGGCATGAACATCCAAACTATAAAATCTGATAAATGTGTGCGGAGAGGACCATCCTGCCACATCACATACTTGTTGCAAGGGGACGCCCCTTGCCAAAGCCTTGGAGGATGCAACTCCCATGGTAGAATGAGCCCTAACTCCTAGAGGCGAAGCTTGACCGTGCGCCTCGTAGGCTAGAGCAATGGCATCCCTCTGCCATTGTGACATAGTTTGCTTGGTGGCGGCTGCCCCCCAATTGTGGCCCCCATATCAAATTAAAAGTTGCTCTGACTTATGCCACTGGCTAGTGCGGTCGAAGTCTGAAGAGCACGAACTGGACACAGTAAGTGAAGTTTCTTCTGCTGCGGCATAGTGAACGGCAGAGGAGAGAAGGCTTCAAGAAAGACCGGATGCACGGTCAAGAATGGAAGGAAAAAGAGCTTTAACCAGTCCCTGTGCAAAGTCTAAGCAGGATAGCAAAATCGACAGAGCATCAATTCTCTTTAGCGAAGTAATGGCCATGAGAAAAAAACATCTTTAGAGTCAGAAGCTTGCCAGGTGCTGACTCTAGTTGTTCAAAAAGGGTCTCAACTAGCCCCTCAAGGACTATGTCCCACGAAGGGATCTTTGTTCTAACGAGAGGCCTCAGCCGACTCGCTCCACGAATGAAGCAGGTGATCACCGGAACCGGGGTCTAAACCACATAGAAAGTGTACGAAGCCGGCAGCACATAACCCTTACCATAAACATGGATTTTAGAAAGGGCACGAAGCACTCGGCACGTGTGACCTAGACCTAGAACTCTTTGAAAGTGATGGAAAGTAATTTCCTGACCTAGCCTAATTTCACTCAGGGTGTTTAAGATGGACTCGACACAGCTGTGCCCTCATGGTCACCGAGTCTCATACAACCCCTAAATACGTTGTCCTCCGGGCAGGAGAGAGAACGTTTTCTTGTTGTTGAGTCTCAACCCCAAAGATACAAGATGGGGATGAAAATTAGACAGTCGTCTATGTAATTTAAAATGCAGATGCCTTGAAGTTGCAACGGAGACAGAGCTGCATCCATGCATTTTGTGTATGTGCAGGGTGACAAGGCTAGGCCAAATGGAAGAACCCGATATTGGTATGCTTCGCCCCCGAGAGTGAATCTCAGGAACTTCCTGTGTTGTAGCAGAATTTCTATGAAAATACGTGTCCTTGAGATTGATTGTGAAAAAAACGATCGTTTTGTTGGATCTGAGACACAATCATCTTGATCGTTAGCATCTTGAACTTGTACCTTCTGAGAGAACGGTTCAGACCACGGAGATCTAAAATCAGACACAACCCCCCATCCTTTTCTTTTTTGGCAACCAGAAAGTATCAACTGTAATAGCCTGACGGACCACGCCGTTGAAACACTTTTTCTGGAACCCCTTTCTAATGTCTTTAAGACCCAAGGAGAGGTACTTGGCATTAGTTTCCACACTGCCAACTTCTCTGAAAGGGGCACTAATTTCGAGACTTCATCTTGTTGGGGGGATGTTAAATGTTCTGTGTCCTGGGAGATAGCAGGAAGCAACAGAACATGCAACATTTCGCTGGAAACCGCTGCCCCCCGAGGTGGCTGGGATAGAACATCAGTGTTGTGAAGGTGTCGAAAAGGAGCTACTTGATATATTTTTATGTGTCCCATCCCAGGGGGGCTTTTTTAATCTTTAATCTAAATGCCTTCCCTACTACCGTGGATGTCGTTCTGCACGGCTTGGTGGGGAGCGCTGACTTTTTAAGTGACGATGAGCTCCCAGGGGAGAGATAGCTCACAAGCGTCTCTTCCAACTGGGGCATCATCTTATAACCACGTGCCCTAGCACCCACGATAGTCAAATAAATCATATTCGCTAAATTTCATGTTAGAATAGTTTCAACAAAGAATCATAAAATCATTGCTTGCAAACACACCTAATTTGTTTGCACGCAATCATAGGAACAAGAGAGAAAGGGAATCTCCTGTCTGCTCAGTTCCCTCCACATTATATATAAAATGGACCCGTAATCTACAAACGCAAGATCCAAGCCACAAGATTCTTTATTGACAAGAGAACCTACATCCTCAGCCTGCTCCGAAGAAGTGCCTAGGATGTTGCAATCTGACGAGAGCAAAAGAGAGAGGGAAGGACCCGTCCCTGGCTCATCGGCCAAGTTGACACACGAGCCCCATGATCTTAACAAGGGTGCTGAGGCTCGCCTCGCGAAAGAAAGCGAGCCTCGAGTGAAGCGCTTTACAGTTTTTCTGAATTGCTAAAACACTAATTCTCATTCTCTGAACCAAATTCTCAATAGCCTAAACCAATTTGTAGAATAAATTACTCTTTCTGAAAACAGTAAACAAGTTCACGTAGTTAAGACACCATTTGCAAATCTCATGCACTCATTTTGCAAAACTCTAAACACATTCTCACTCACTAAAACCAACACGTTCTCACACCCAACTCGTCACATATTGACGCTTGGTCAGGACCCTTCGGCGTCTCTTTTTAACGCACAGGGTACCCCTTTAGCGTAATTTTTCGACGCGCAGGGTGCTCCATTGATTTCAATGAGAAACCTTTGGCGTCATACACAGACGCGTTGAGCATGGGAATGTTATCGTCATGATGATCATATATTGGGTTATGATTTTGCCATTATGACATGTTGGAGTGTGATTCTCAATTTAATTAGCCAGCATAATTTTATTTACATTTATTTTATTTTTTTATTTACGCTATTTAGACACGTTTGAACACGTAACCCAACCCCATCCCTATCCCTTAACCTACCCATTTGTGTATTATGATATGATATAAAACACAGGATATAACAGGCAGTTATGACTGCAGGAACAATTTATTCAAAAAGTACAAATATTCCAAGTGTTCAGAGGCCAAACGACTGATTTGTGTGAAGAAAATCCCCAAAAGTGATCAGTGTCTCCAATTCGCCGAAGATCATGCACACATTCAAAAATTGCCGCCCGAAGAAACGTTACGTCAGCTTTGATAGTGAAATTGTATTGGCTCTCGTATGTCTCGTGACCAATTGCGTCATTACATCAGCTTTGATTGTAAAATGTCATTGGCTCTTGTGTCTCGTGACCGATTGCGTCATGCTAAAGAGTCGGGTGTATCTTTTGAATGAGATATTGACTGAGTGTGTGTGTGCATTCACGGAGCGGCGGGATCATCATTTCAGCGATTAAAACATTAAGATCAACTCTGTTCTTACATGAAGTTATCGTATAACTTCAGAAGACTTGGAATGCAACATGAGTTAATTACTTTTATACTGTTTTTAGTCAGTTTTTGCAATAAATACCTGTGACTGTACTTTTATTTGCCTGTTAGGTGTTTTATATTGTTGAGAAGTGGGTAGGTTTAGGGTAGGAGTGGGGTTAGTTGCTCCAAAATATAAAAGTAGCCTATAAATATTCATAAAATCATGTCTACTTTTACAAATGCAAAGAATTAAATGCGTCTTGATCTGACGCATTGGGCAAACAACTGAAATCAAATGGAGTACCCTGTGCGTTAAAAAGTGACGCCGAGGGGTCCTGACCAAGCGTCAATATGTGACGAGTTGGGAGTGAGAACGTGTTGCTAAAACACATTTTGCACTGTGATGCACTTGTGTTTCAAAACGCTAAACACAGGAAGGCAAAAGTTAAACAACTAAAACACAGTTGTCATCATTTAGACACAACGACTCAAAATGGTTCACACTTATTTCTAATGATGTGACCAAACCAACTGTACATAATACAAGTTCAGAGTGCCAAAATTGACACAAAATGTTGCACTGAATGTTGATACCAACATTCAGGAAGAGTACGTGTAAGAGGTGGTGAACAAGGAGGAAGCGGATGAGGACGAGAAAGAGCAAGGTGTGGAGAATGTTGTCAGGGCTGGATCTGGCACACTAGAGGGTTTTTCCTTTGCCTGGAAAGAAACGACTGTCACGTCATGTGGTAACAAAGCTCACGAAGGAATATGTATATGTAGAATTACTTTTAAAAAACAAACTCACAGTAGATACTCAGGAGAAAACACCATGCATTGATACATTGACACTTACACTGACGAGAACAGACGAAGACTGAGGGAGAACACAGGGACTAAATACATGGAGCTTACAGTTTTTTACGATTGCTTAAACACTAAAATTAAATTTAACACACAGTTAGTGAAACCTGACACTCAATGAGCAAAACCTCAGCCCAGATCTGCACAACTATAAGCACATTCTCAGCCTTACACTTTTTGCAAAACACTACACACAGTGTTTTGCAAAACACTAAACACACTTCTCTACATTAGACACAGAAATCTAACCTGATGTCACTTCTTTGCCATTTCAACTGCTTTCCAAAATACCACACCTCTGAACCAGCTGATCAAACACATCCGTCAGGTGTGTAGACACTTAGGTGCTTAACTGTAAACTCAACAATCAGGTGTAAGCACAATAAAAAGGCAACAGGTGAGTTTACCTGTCTTCAACAAAAATGGAAGACAATGTTACAGTAGAAGAAGAGGAAGAGGAAGAGTGAGAAACATCATTGGCCACAGAGCTGTTCTGAATATTGTGCTCTGCAATTAGGAACTTAGGTCCTTACAACACGGCCCACATACTCTCATTTTTAGACTGACTACACAACATCGTAATAGCAAAATACCGAATGGATGCAGAGCATATGAGATACATTCTCAACTGGGACAATATATCTTTCCACTGATCTGCTCTGGTCCAAAACGGGTTTCATGAGCATCCACAATTTTCACTCCAGTACCTCCTGCCATACTCTCCCTTCCTTAACCCCATTGAGGGAGGTTTGTTTACGGCATTGCGGTGGAAGGTTTACGATCTCCAGCCCTATGTCAGGATATCCCTCATTCACGCCATGTGACCTAACTAATGCAGGGTCTGTGCAAGGATGGAGTCGCCATTCAAGAAGATTCTTTCCTTGCTGTCTTGCGAGAGAGGACATCGCCTGTGATTTGGATGAAGTGCTATGGCCAGATGCAGATTTTTAGATTTTTTTTTTGCTTTCTTTTTGTCTCTACAAAGGTTTTTGTTCATATACTATATTGTATTTAGAATATGTTCTGATTTTCAGTACAAATGCAACTTTTGGAAATGCTTTGATGTATTTTACACTGTGGAGAGAAATAAATATTTTCATCATTGTACAGTACTGGTCTTGTGTTTGGTCAATATATGTACTTTACTATAAAAATATCTCTGGAAGACTATATCATTAGAAAAGCAGAAATGCTACAAGTGTTTAAGATTGAGCACAGCAGTGTGTAAATGAAACAAACAGAATCAGATTGTATGAACCATGTGTGTGCCATACGGTGTCAAAATTGGGTTATATTAAATTATTTTAAAGTTTTGAATGAAGTGTTTCTTTGCAAAAGAACTGAGGTGTTCTGCTACTTGTGTGTGTGGATGTGTGAATTGTGTGTAGTGTTTTGACAAAATGAGCCTTGTTTTTAAAATTGTGCTTAAGTAATCGTAAAAAAACTGTAATGAGTAACACTTTTCTTCACACCAGCAGCCATATCACCCTGTAGCCCAAGACTGGTTTCCCACTGAAGCTAAGCAGGGTTGAGCCTGGTCAGTAGCTGGATGGGAGACCTCCTGTGAAAAACCAGGTTGCTGCTGGAAGAGGTGTTAGTGAGGCCATCAGGGGGTGCTCACCCTGTGGTCTGTGTGGGTCCTAACGCCCCAGTATAGTGATGGGGACACTATACTGTAACAAGCACCGTCCTTCGGATGAGACGTTAAACCGAGGTCCTGACTTTCTGTGGTCATTAAAAATCCCAGGATGTCCTTCAGAAAAAGAGTAGGGGTGTAACCCTGGCATCCTGGCCAAATTTGCCCATTGGCCTCTGTCCATCATGGCCTTCTAATCATCCCCATATACTGATTGGCTTCATCACTCTGTCTCCTCTCCACCATAAGCTGGTGTGTGGCGGGCGTTCTGGCGCAATATGGCTGCTGTCGCATCATCCAGGTGGATGCTGCACATTGGTGGTGGTTGAGGAGATTCCCACATTCTATATGTAAAGCGCTTTGTGTACCCAAAATATAAATGTAATGAATTAATAAATTAACAGGGCACAGGTGAATGAAATTACTAATTAAACAGACATGGGAAAACTAGGTCAAAGTGTTTAAGGTTTTGAGAAAGTGGGTGATGGTTTCGAGAAATGTGTTTTAGCAATTCAGAAAAAACTGTAATTGAAAAGAGCTCAAAATGCTCACATTTTGTAAAGTGTTACCAATCATGATGTTTTTTGAATACATAAACATGCATAATGTTTTCTGTGATGGGTAGGTTTAGGGGTAGGTGATAAAATATACAGTTTATACTGTATAAAAATCATTATGTCTATGGAAAATACCCATAAAACATAGAAACCCAACATGTGTGTGTGTGTGTGTGTGTGTGTATATGAGAGAGAGAGAGTGAGAGAGAGCGAGAGAGAGAGAGCGCGAGAGCGAGAGAGAGAGCAAGAGAGCGAGAGAGCACTAAGTGTGTTTCTGAGCACTAAGTTTGTTTGACAGAGCTAAAGAGTGAATCTATAACTCCAGCAGAGATTTATAACTTTACACTTAGTTATGTCAGGTGTGGCACAGTTGCCATAGTGATGAACATTGGACCAAACACTTTCTGAGTAAGAGGTCATAGAGCACCTCCCATTACTTCCTTTAACACTTACAAGAGACTTGCAACAGAAAGCTGGTGAGTAACTGAACACACCACACGGTTCTCTCAACACTGGGGATCTTAAATCACAGAACATGATAAACCATGGGATAGCAGAATAAAAAAAATTGGAGTAAATTTAATCTTGTGGTTTCAAGTTTCTTTTATGGACACTTTCAAGGGGCAGATTCACCGCAGTGAATCTTTATGGGTGATCAAGCGAATGATCACATGAGAACACAAGGCTCACAGTATAAAGCATAGTGACCACAATAGTTTATATGATTTGAGTATGTACAGAATGGTTATGACCTCCTTTTAATTTAGAAACGACATGGAATATTTTCTTAAACGATTAGTTACACTGTAGTACTATTTAAGTGAAAGAAAAAAAAAATCATTATAGTGGAAAACAAAATGAAAAGCATCAAAATATGCACTTGTATATTTTGATAAACATTAACCTTAAAGGCTTGATGATTTGAGCTTTGTGACATGACACGTTATTCTCAGTGACCACAGTGAGTGAGGTCAGAGGAGAATGGCCAGACTGGTTAGAGCTGATAGAAAGGCAACAGTAACTCCGAAGTCTGCATAAGAGCATCTCTGAATGCACAACACATCAAACCTTAAAGCAGATGGGCTACAGCAGCAAAAGACACACCAGGTGCCACTCCTGTCAGCTGAGGAAACAGGAAACTGAGGCTACAATTATCAAGGGTTTACCAGATTTGGACAATGGAAGACAGGAAAAACATTACCTGGCATGGATCCATCCTGCCTTGTATCAACGGTTCAGGCTGGTGGTGGTGTGTTGTGGGCAATATTTTCTTGGCACACTTTGGTCCCCTTAGTACCAATTGAGCGTTGTTTAAATGCCACAGGCTACCTAAGAAATTGCTGACCATGTCCATCTCTTTATGACCACAGTGTACCATCTTCTGATGGCTACTTCCAGCAGGATAACACGTCATGTCACAAAGCTCAAATCATCTCAAACTGGTTTCTTGAACATGACAATGAGTTCACTATACTCAAATGGCCTCCACAGTCACAGATCTCAATCCAATAGAGCACCTATGGGGTTTGGTGGAACGGGAGATTCATACGATGGATGTGCAGCCAACAAATCTAAAGCATCTGCAAGGTGCTATCATTATTTATTGTATTCAAAATTTCTGTGGAATGTTTCCAGCACCTTGTTGAATCTATGCCACAAAGAATTAAGGCAGTTCTAAGGGCAAAAGGGGCTCCAAAACGGTACAAGCAAGGTGTACCTAATAAAGTGGCCCGTGAGTGTATCCAACTGAAATTGCTTCTTGAAAAAGAAAACATGTAGGACGGGACTTGATTTTGTCTATCGGAATTGATTGGATCATTGTGGTTTGCTATTGCTGTGATCTCATGTGAATGACAGGTTGTCCCACACTTGCACTGAAAAAAACATCATCAGAGAAGATATGTCACTGCAAGAGGGAAACTATTTTGATTAAAGATTATGAGGGCATTATTTGATACCCTAAAAATGTAGTAACTAAACACATTGTGTCACTTAAGTGGGAACAGCTTTAGTTTATTTAATGAATCTGATCCCACTCACCGGTGACTCAACAGCTGCTCTAGGGTTCTAGGAAAATCTCTGGCTCTCACAGACAGACTTATTAATGTCCATTCAGCTCCATATTCATCCTCAGACATACCTCTCTTTACTCATCTGCACAGTTAGACTCACTCACAATATACTTGTGCAGCCAGACTCCATCAGCTTCATTTCACCTCACAGCAGTGTGCTGCTGAGTCTCACTCATTTGTATCTCAAGCTCAGGGTGGAGAGAACAGCCTCACACCCTTATTTGGTGCTTGAGAGGGTCACATGACCACAAAATGGTGGGAGACTCTCGGCAGTGGGTGAGCTGAGCATCCCTGACGCTGAGAGATACAGGCGCACATCCATGATCTGAAACACAGGGCAGGAGATAAAACTGCCTCAGCCGTGGTGGTGAGTGCATTGTGGGTGATTATATCAGGCATGTTGTTATTTGAAACCTTGAGCATTGGGATGGGAGGGAAAGAGGGAGGGACTGGCATTTGTCTGTGATGCATCTGTGTTTGGTAATGGGAGAGGCTTAGCATCAGCATCCTTTCTGATGCAATACATGAGCAGCTGCTTTTGTTTGTGCATGGATCATAAATGAATGTTTGTCATGTTTAATACAAACACTTTTTATTGTAATGAGGTTTCAGCTTATAAGCACAGCTGACCTGCTTTTGCCATCATTCAAATTCATAGCTCTGCGTGTACGGTTCATTTATTTGCCTATGTGTGTGTGATTGCATGTTTGTAAATGTAAATGTGTGTGGACACTGAAGCGGAAGAGTGATTCACAAAGAAGAGAGGAGAGAGAGAGCAGGGTAGAAAGGGTTGTTGTTGATGATGATAATGATGATGATGATGATGACATAACGCCTGCCCACTTTTCCTGTTTCCTGCTGTGGAGGATGGATGGATAGATGGATTAAGCCAACGTCTTGATGGAGGGACGCGCAACAGACTTTTCCACTTTCACCCTCACCCACTCTCTTTCTCTCTCAACACACATTCTCTGTCTGAGAACTGGCAACCATCTGGCAGCTTATTGTAGACACTCCTGCGAGATAGGCTTCCCTTCTCACGTGGCTGTGTGTGTCCATGCATACATTTACACATGAATTCACACTGCTTCTAAATTCCAAATGGGAATGGTGAAAGAATGGTATGGATAGATTTTTAGAGCAGACACATTTATAGAGACTAGTTCTGTTGAGTCAGTCCGTTTGTTGTGCATTGCAGCTGCAGCAAATGCAAGACTGCTATTACAACATATTGAAGAGCAACAACTTTTCCGGATTCACAGTATTAAGTAATCTACTTTGCTGGAGACCCATTTAAAACAGCTTTTGTGTCTGTGAGTCCTTGTTTTGTAGCTTCAATTTTATTAATTATTGTTGTTAATGTTTTACATTTTTTATGTTTTTATGTTTGTAAAGCACCTTTGACTAAAAGCCTAGTTTCCTGCACTGATAAATGATAATTATATATGATTGTGTTTCTCATAGTTCCCCTTCTGGCGATGTGGGGATGGACCAGACTCATGAACGAAAGATGAGCTTTGAAGGTGCAGAGAGTAGACCAGGTGAGACTGCTAAATACTGATACTTATAGAATCTGCCTGAAGATATCATAAGACTGAATACATTTACAAAGATTGCTTCAGATTCGCAGAACAGTGAATCTGTCATAAATCAGAGGTGTAAATTAACATTCTCTTCTTCTGTTCGTCATGTTAGGCTTAACTCTCTGAATAGTTTTAGCATGTTATTGAATTTGGCAATGTTAATGTATTTGGACGTTGCAGACTAGATCTGCTACGCTGCTGCTGTTGCTGTTGATTATTGCTGTTGCAGAGCAAGTGTGAACTTGCTGCTGCCAACAGATACACAGACGCGCTACTGTGAGCATGTAAGATATGCTGCTGCTGCATAAATAGACATACATAAATCCCTTAGCAGATCTAGGCAGGTGGAGCTGGGGGAGGTGGAGGATTTCGGAGGAACTCTGATAGCGCACTGCAAGACTAGCTTACAGCAAACAATGAACCAGACTATTTAAATGTTGAGCAAGCAATCTTATTGGCTGCAGATTTAGCAGAGGCCAATCAGCTTGTGCCTTGCGATAATGATGTGATCATGTGTGGACCTATCAGGCTGCGTCTTTTAGAGTGTCATGACTAAACTAGATATTTACTAGATATTAAGTAAAACATGTTCCTGAATCCTTGAAGGCCCTGGAACACTATTCAAATGACCCAATCTAAAATAGTATACAGAACCATGTGTAATGCTGGATCATTTTATAAATGTTAATTGATTGTGTGTTAATTTCCACTAGCTCCACCCACCTCCCTGCCCCTACAGGGCCAAGGGGGTGTGGCCTCTCAGAGGAAAAAGCTATCCGCTCCTCCTATTAGTCTATCTTTGGACCAAAGTGAGGATGACCTGTTTGACACACCAGATGACCTCGACATCAATGTGGATGATCTGGATACACCTGATGAAGCGGATTATACTGACCATGAAATTGACTGGGAAGGTAGGACATAAACACTTGTAAACAATTGTTTATTATTAAAAAAAGATTACTAATACACATTTTTTTCAGAGCCTCAAGCATCCCAGAGAGATTCAGTAAAAGAAACAGTTGAGCCCATTCCCACATACAGTGCTGAAGAAGAGCGGCAGGATTCCAAACTCTGGAGAACTGTCATCATTGGAGAACAAGAGCACCGCATCAACATGAAGAGCATTGAACCTTACCAAAAAGTCATATCCCATGGAGGTATGTTGAAGGAATATTTCAAGGAAAATGTAAAGGGATACTTTGGGTTAAATATAAAGCAAAGAGACAGTGATTGCCACTGAGTCTATGGGCCAACTACAACATTTTGTATTAAAAGATATGAAACTCCTATTTTTGTTGAAGGACTTACATAGACTCTTTAATAAAATGTTTGATATTTGAGCTGTAATGGCTAAATCTTCTAATTAAGGATTTCATTTGCACAGAAATGATTGGTAGGCGATTCTATCAAATCACGTGTAATGTTTGAGAGTTATGGTTAAGTAGTTATGGTTAAGCATTTGAATTTATTTGTAGTCCTGCTTTTTTCGATATGGTTTCATAAGTGCATTATTGTATGTGGTTTTACAAAGAGAGTGACTGAAATTTTTCTGTAATCAACATTATTATAACAGCAGACAGACAGGTGATAGATCTTAAGGTGAATTTACACTTGTAAAAAAAGTACACTTTAGCATACTTTTAAAAAGAGTAGCTATTATTATACGCAGACAATATACTTTAAAATAATATACTATGCTTTATATTGTGTTGAGCAATTTATTTTGAAACTGCTGTTACTGTTTCTGGGGATCTTCACCCACAGGTTACTATAGCAATGGTGCAAATGCCATCATTGTGTTTGCTGCATGCTTCCTCCCTGACAGTGACAGAGAGGACTATCACGAGATCATGGAAAACCTCTTTCTGTGAGTTCAGTCTGATATGAAAGTTTTTGAGCCAATCAGTTGCCCTGATGTCAAAATATCTTATAAGTCTTATTAATCCTATAATATAATAGAGGGTATGCATTGACATCACTTTCCCTCAGTCATACTGAGTGGCAAAACATCCTGCAACATGATTGGATTTAATAGGGGAAACTGCGAAAATGGGAGGAAAACAACTGATTATCTTCTTAAATTAAAGGCAGTTGGACTCGACAGTGTTCCTTACAACTTACCAAAGAACCAGTGGTCCATGGACATTGATCATCAATCTTGTTTCCTGACATTTATATATTTTGACGCCGGGGAAATACATAAAGCAAAGCCTGTGAATGCTTTATCTGCTAGATAACACTATAAATACAATATTAGGTAGATCTAAATCCAGATGATCACTTATATAATTGTTATATTGTCATATTGCCCAGCTTTAAAACTTGTTAAAGCACTAAGGCATTTTATAGGTATAACATTATGAATTTCTGTAAAGCTGCTTAGAAACGATGTGTATTGTGAAGCGCTAATAAATTTGACTTGACTTGACGCTTGGTTGTACTTCAAGACTGGATAAAAGTGATGAGGACATCAACTGATACTCTAGTTGTTCTTTATATATTTTGTAGAAACTTTTGAAGTTATCTGGATAACTGTCAGCTGTTACTGTCAGGCAGACAGCGATACAGAGTTCAGCGCTGTAAACAATCTATGTAAGAACTCCTTACTATCTATCTATACTTGCTTTGTAAGGAAAACTTTGTTGCGTCATCAATGGCGCTATGGGGAAACACCTTTCTCCTAGAATACTGCATTCAAGCGGGAGCGGGAGCAGGCCGTATATAACGCAGTAATGGACACCATTTCCTCAGAATCTTTCTCCTTTATCCAAGACTGTGACATCTGTCATCACTCTGGCACCATCGTCGAAAAGTTGATTTAAGTCTATTAAATCCCCTTGTGCATTCCGATGAACAAGCATGTCCCTGAAGCCTTGTTCCGTCTGTGCAGGACCTATTGAACTTCCAGATGGAGGTGTGTCTTTTGCTAGAAGCCAGAAGCAGAAGCCATCATCAATTGCCCTCACTGTGAGGCCATGAGCGTCAAGGCTCTCTGGGTTTGGATAGCCCTCACATGTAATGAGCAATTGGCCTCCAACCCACCGCACCCCCATCAGCTGCTCCCTATGAACCGATGTGGCTTCCCAATGTGGAGCACGTCGAGTTTAGTGGTGAGCTCATGCCAGCTCGGCGCCCGCATGCCTCCCACTTTTCTGACCCTTCCTCACCTCCAGTGGTGTATGCTGAAACGGGTGCCTGCCCTCTTCAGACACTGAGGACGTCCCTCGTTTCATTTAGAGCACCAGGTGAATTACAAAACAAATTCATGTCCACGGCAGTGTCCGATTTGGAGGACTAGTCCGTCAGTCGCGTCGATGACTCCACTACCCACTGCAGAGACGCTGGATTTGCGGACAATGGGCTCCTACGCATGCTGTCGAAGGCGGTTGAGGGGTTGGATTTGGAGTTTCACTGGGGCTTAAAAACAGTCGAGGAGCCCTTTGTGATAACAGACCGACTGCTGGTATCTGGATGGATACAGAGAGAACATGGCATATAAATGGCATATTCTCATTCGATCAGACAACATGGCAGTGGTAGCGTACATAAATTGCCAAGGCGGCATCAATTCTAGCTGTATGTCCCCGGCTGTATAGACAGGGGGTAGTCCCAGGGGAATGGAGACTAAATCTATGTGGTGCGAGACGATTGAACCCCCCTCACCCTTCTACTTTCCCCACTTGAGATTTAGCCTTGGTATTGAAGGCACTGACATGTTCACCTTTTGAGCTGCTCAAGTAGACTTCGCTAAAAGTGTTCTCTTTTAAGACGCCTCTTTTATTGGCACTCGTATCAGTTAAACAAGTAGGCAACATTCACGCCCTGTCAGTAAATGACTCGTGGGGATTCTGGCCCAGAAGATTGTAAGGTCATCCTCAGACCAAGAGAAGATTATGTTCCTAAGGTGCTCTCCACAGCCACTGTAACAGTCGGAGGCGACACTTGATTAGCGTGTTCCACTTTGGTTGGGCTACATTAACTGAGTTAACACCAACGATCTATGACCTGTAATGTGCTAAGAGACCAGGTTTCACCGCTCCCTTTTCGCAGTCAATATAACATCTGGATGTGCTGCAGTACAGTACATTTCACCTCGGTTAAGCTAGGTTGACATCACTGATCTATTGTGTTAGGGAACCAGGTTTTACCGCTTCCTTTTTGCAATCACTGTAGGTGGATTGATGTGCCTCTTGAATATTGTTATTCTTTTCAGCTAAATTGCGCTAAAGCGGCGTGACTTGTACTCTTACGGTGGCTGGTAAGCGCCGCCCCCTTCCCTCGGGTGTGGTGTTTCAACCAGGTCTGCTACTGCGCCCGTCATTACGGGCGGCGTCGGCGCTACCGCTGCTTACATCATTCCATTTACTTAGAACGCCTGAAACACTGGTGTTCAACTGGGTAGTCTTCCCTGTTGCGAGTTAGCACTGGAGAGACCCTGTTATAAGATATGTGTGACACAATGTTGAGAGACTGATATTGAAAGGGAATGTCTCCTGTTACTTACGTAACCTTGGTTCCCTGAAATGAGGGAATGAGACGCTGCGATCATGCCGTGTCACTTATGCTCAGGGTTTTTTTGTCAATTGCTTGTTCAGTCAAAGGAAATGGCGCCCAGCACCACATTATATATGGTGCGTCTCTGCCCCTGATTTGCATGCTTGAACACAGTATTTTAAGAGAAAAGTGTTTCCCCATAGCGTTATCGATGATGCAATGTTTCATTCCCTCATTTCAGGGAACCGAGGTAACGTCAGTAAACGGAGATGTTTGTCTAACATCCAAACATCCCTCTTTGTAGAACACAAGGCTCATCATAATGGATGTTTTTTAATAAGCTCTGACAAAAACTTTACAGTTACGTAGAATATAAATGGTTAATATTTAATTCATGAATTGTCAATACAATATACAGTGGGGAGAACAAGTATTTGATACACTGCCGATTTTGCAGGTTTGCCCACTTACAAAGCATGTAGAAGTCTGTAATTTTTTATCATAGGTACTCTTCAACTGTGAGTGACGGAATTTAAAACAAAAATCCAGAAAATCACATTGTATGATTTTTAAGTAATAATTTGCATTTTATTGCATGACACAAGTATTTGATACATCAGAAAAGCAGAACTTAATATTTGGTACAGAAACCTTTGTTTGCTATTACAGAGATCATACGTTTCCTGTAGTTCTTGACCAGGTTTGCACACACTGCAGCAGGGATTTTGGCCCACTCCTCCATACAGACCTTCTCCAGATCCTTCAGGTTTCGGGGCTGTTGCTGGGCAATACGGACTTTCAGCTCCCTCCAAAGATTTTCTATTGGGTTCAGGTCTGGAGACTGGCTAGGCCACTCCAGGACCTTGAGATGCTTCTTACGGAGCCACTCCTTAGTTGCCCTGGCTGTGTGTTTCGGGTCGTTGTCATGCTAGAAGACCCAGCCACGACCCATCTTCAATGCTCTTATTAAGGGAAGGAGGTTGTTGGCCAAGATCTCGCGATACATGGCCCCATCCATCCTCCCCTCAATACGGTGCAGTCATCCTGTCCCCTTTGCAGAAAAGCATCCCCAAAGAATGATGTTTCCACCTCCATGCTTCACGGTTGGGATGGTGTTCTTGGGGTTGTACTCATCCTTCTTCTTCCTCCAAACACGGCGAGTGGAGTTTAGACCAAAAAGCTCTATTTTTGTCTCCTCAGACCACATGACCTTCTCCCATTCCTCCTCTGGATCATCCAGATGGTCATTGGCAAACTTCAGACAGGGGGACCTTGCGTGCGCTGCAGGATTTTAATCCATGACGGCGTAGTGTGTTACTAATGGCTTTCTTTGAGACTGTGGTCCCAGCTCTCTTCAGGTCATTGACCAGGTCCTGCCGTGTAGTTCTGGGCTGATCCCTCACCTTCCTCATGATCATTGATGCCCCACGAGGTGAGATCTTGCATGGTGCCCCAGACCGAGGGAGATTGACCGTCATCTTGAACTTCTTCCATTTTCTAATAATTGCACCAACAGTTGTTGCCTTCTCACCAAGCTGCTTGCCTATTGTCCTGTAGCCCATCCCAGCCTTGTGCAGGTCTACAATTGTATCCCTGATGTCCTTAGACAGGTCTCTGGTCTTGACCATTGTGGAGAGGTTGGAGTCTGTTTGATTGAGTGTGTGGACAGGTGTCTTTTATACAGGTAACGAGTTCAAACAGGTGCAGTTAATACAGGTAATGAGTGGAGAACAGGAGGGCTTCTTAAAGAAAAACTAACAGGTCTGTGAGAGCCGGAATTCTTACTGGTTGGTAGGTGATCAAATACTTATGTCATGCAATAAAATGCAAATTAATTATTTAAAAATCATACAATGTGATTTTCTGGATTTTTGTTTTAGATTCCATCTCTCACAGCTGAAGTGTACCTATGATAAAAATTACAGACCTCTACATGCTTTGTAAGTAGGAAAACCTGCAAAATCGGCAGTGTATCAAATACTTGTTCTCCCCACTGTATAACCTAGGGTATTATCAAAAAATCCAACATATCTGACACAAAATGTTAACTGCAAATCCACAGTTCTGGATTCCAGTTGTTTCTGTGAATTAAAGCGATCTACTTACTTCTCTTTTCTGTAGCTTTCAGCAGTCTGTAAAAAGATAGCTCAGATTTCTTGTTGAACCTATTTGTACAGTCAACCGCAAATCTCTTTCCCATTTTTTTGTTGTGTTTTGTGTTTTCTGCGGCATTCAAGCTGAACACCATCACTGCCACATTTTTTGCCACTCAGTGGGTGTAACCGCAGTGACACCCACCTACTGTGACGTCATGTGCATACCCTCTATAAAATAATCATGAAATACAATAATATTAAATGTATTGAGAATAAATCACTAAATTAATGTGAATTACTCTTCAGGTATGTTATCAGTACACTAGAGCTCATGGTAGCAGAGGACTACATGATCATCTATCTGAATGGAGCCACTCCACACCGGAGGATGCCTGGCCTCAACTGGCTCAAGAGATGCTACCAGATGATTGACAGGAGGTATATATAATATACCTTACTTATCAATATTCTCCCTATTTACACTATGTTAAATATATTAAAATTTGCAATGCACAATATACAGTTTATTAAAAATGAAGACTAATTTTGTTGTGTTTACACTTTTTCAGGCTTAGAAAGAACTTAAAATCTTTCATTATTGTTCACCCATCATGGTTCATTAGGACAATTCTAGCCATCACAAAACCATTTATCAGGTATGGCTACTGGCAATTTTTTGTTTTGTTTTAATTTCTTAGTATCAGTCAATAGTTTAGATACACTTGACGGAATATGTTGCTCATGATCTTAAGTAATTTTGTAGACAAATAAAAACTACCGTAAGATTTAAAAAAGCAGATTAATGGCATGAAAGCATTGAATTGATCAAAGGTGATAGCAAAGACATTTGCAATGTTAAAATATTTATTTCAAATGAATGCTATTCTTTTGTACTTTCTATTCATCAAAGAATCCTGGAAAAAATGCATCATGGTTTCCTCAAAAATATTAAGCAAAACATCTGTTGATAAGAATTGTTTATTGAAAACATGTAATCACTGATGAAAATTCAGCTTTGCTATCATATAAATGAATGACATTTTAAAATATATTAAAATAGAAAATAGTTATTTTAATATATTTCACAATATTACTGTTTTTACTGTATATTTGATTAAAAAAGCATAAGATACTTCTTTCAAACATTATTAAACAAAGCATGTATTAATGGTTTTTGAGAACCTTATTATCAAGTGTACACTATTTCAACATTAACTGATGTGTTAACATTTGTAGGTTCATTACAAAGCAGTAAATAATAATAAATGCTTTGTTAATGGAAAGTCATATTAATAAAGAGTTTAGAAATGTTAGTAACATATCAGTTAATGTTGAAATAGTGTACACTTTACAATAAGGTTCTCAAAAACCATTAATAGATGCTTCGTTAATGGTAAGTCATGTTAATAAACGTCTACAAATGTTAGTAACACATTAGTTAATGTTGAAATAATGTACACTTTACAATAAGGTTCACACATTTCATTAATAAATGCTTTGTTAATGGTAAGTCATGTTAATAAACGTCTACAAATGTTAGTAACACATCAGGTAATGTTGAAATAGTGTACACTTTACAATAAGGGTCACAAAATGTAAGTACTGATTGTAAAGTGCGTATAAACATGAACAACCTATCCGTTGATGTTCAGATGGTTTCCACTTTAGAATTATGTTTACCAACAGCCCAAAGTCAATGGCTTATTAAATAATGTTGATAAGGTACACAACAGCATTTTTACCTTTAGAGTGAGATGGTGAGTTAGAAATGTTCATCCTTAGTGTGTGTCAACTGCTATGTAAACTAATGTAAATATGTACAGTAAGATAACCTTACAAAAACAGTAAATCTACAGGCATTGTTCATGGTTAGTTCATGTTAACTACTGCATTAACTAATTGCACTGTTAACGTGAATAGATGCATTAATATATGTGTGAGTTAACGTTAACAAAGATTAACTAATGCTGAACAGAGGTGTTGTTCATGGTTAGTTCATGTTAACTAATGCATTAACTAATGTTAACTAATACAACCTTATTGTAAAGTGTTACCAAATAAGGTATAAGCAGGTGTGTCCAAAGTCATGGTAGGCCATGTTCAGACTGCCAGCAAAAATCAGATTTTTTTGCATATCCAGATTTTTATGAAAGTCTTGACAGCAAGACAAAAAAAGGATTTTTTTTTCAATTCCCCCCCAAACTGATTCAAACCACATATGGAGGTGATTTGAAATGCGATTCCAATAAGATTTTTACAGATGTGTAAGTCTGGATGCTCTGGCTGCTCAAATCTTTTGCATCACTCTTAACGTGACTGCGCCATTCTGCACTGCAACTCGGCAGGGCGCTTATTTAGAGAGCAAGATGATGCACCTCCATTTTTTTTTCTGCATCTGTTTCAAAAGCCTTGTCATATACGTGGGTATGCCTATGTTGTTACCAAAAAAACCCATGCAGATAGGGTGGTTATGTCTGAACACAAAAATCTTATTTGATAACTTGCAATTAATAGTGTTAATTAATGGTGCAATTAATAGTGCCTGAGAAGATCTGATTTGAGAAAAAATCTGATTTGACTGCAGTCTAAACATAGCCGTAGTGTACAAAATATTGGCTTTGGAAACAAAAACAAACCAAATAAAATTGATTCATTAATGTTTTCCAGCTCAAAGTTCAGCAGTAAGATTAAGTATGTGAACAGCTTAGCTGAACTGGAGGAGCTTATCCCAATGGAGTACGTCCACATACCCGAGTGCATCATCAGGTGAGCAAGTATCAATGAGCGACATGTTTAACTGTCTTACATTTAAATGTATGCCAATCTATTTTTGCCACTGAACTATATAATGGGAGAAAGTAAACAGCGGAATCATCATGCCACTGATCAGTAGCACACATAGATTGTGAGAGCGAGACGATCACTGACAGATGTACTGTAGCTGCGGAAGAGGTGTTGAGTGTGTTTATGAGAATCTGCACAGGAGTTGTGACTCAATAATTTAAAACCTGTGAAGACACGTTTCTATGGGAACAGACATTTCAAACGCTGGGGTGAAGAGCAACATTATATGGTTTATATGTTTTACTAGGAGTTACCAACCTTTTTTTCTGCCAAACCCCTTTAATCTAACAATCTAATAAAGTAATAAATACTGTTTGAAATGATTGTCTAATTTGAAAGAAAGTTAAAAATATAACTGAGCTAAAATATAAATGAATTCATCTCTGCCTCTCTAGACTGGATGAGGAGTTACGGGAAGCAGCAGAGAGCTCTAAGTGAGTATTAGAGGATTTTTTTGGAGACCTTTGACTCTGTATTTTTGTCAAAATGCCATACTCTCTATATGCTCTAGCTATATAAACAAACATATCTCTTTCATTTCTTTATGAAGAATCAACAGCTTTCTCCAAGGAAGTGAGATTCCACAAGAATCCATGTAAGATTTGTAAATCATTTTATTAAAGTCATATTAGCATATTAAGCATTTTTTTTTAAAGTCAACATGAAATAGCAACCCATCTTACAAGTTCTTGGTCCTACTGTGCAAAACAAATCCATTTGAAAAAAACATCTCAGGTTGCGACTGTAACCAGGTTTTTTTCAAAAGAGGAACGAGACTCAACATCTGGACTGATGCTTTGGGGAACGCCATTAGCGTGACCGGTGTCTGAAACGTGGGCAAACACAACAATTTCATTGGCAGACAACAGTCCATGACATCACTAAAGGAGCGCCTGTGAGCATAAGAGGGCGACTACAATGTATGTCACACACTACTTTGTCAGAAGGAGAGGTACAGGCGAGCCCGAGACATGACAACAAGACTCAGTTTCTCATTCCCCTTCTCAGGAAACCACTGTTACAGTCGTAACTTGAGATGTTCCCTTTCGAAGTGGAAAGGGAACAACGCTATGGGGAACAAATACCCACTCCACCATGCTGAGGAGTGCCTGCCTCAATAGCTGTGCCTATGCACAACCATAATGGGCATAGCATAAACTGACTCTAAGGACTTACTTAGCTGGAGTCAGATACGTCTGAAGACTCATAGCTATCAAGCTGTAATATTCCCTCTGCCAACACTCAAGCTCTTATGCTCCAACAAGGAAAGCCCCGACCTCTACAGCCTTCCTCCCTTCCTTGTGGGCCAGGCATAGCCACATGTATGTTTATCTAAGTCAACTTCTCTTTCATAACACAGCTTCTAGGGAATACTGGCCCAGAGAGAATAATTCAAACTGCGACCTTGGCATACCACTACCTCTAGGGGGAGTATATATGGGGATCACATCTAGAATAAATATTCACCATCCTCATAACACTCCAACTCATAGGGAGCCACAGGGGAGCTTCAGCTCTACCACCACCACACAATTGGGGGAAAGTACTCACACCCTGCCTGGACTCATCCAGGATCCCAAGACTCCTGGCACATGCAAAGTTGCCCGATAACAAGAAGGGATGCTATAAGGCAAATTACCTCTCCTTGTTAGGTTCTAATGGATTGGTTTGGGCTCCAATGTGAAGTGGGGCAAGGCTACTTAAGCTACCAGTCTCATGGTTGCTGTTAAAGATAGTAATTAGAGCAAAAAAGATTAGCAGTCAGTTTCCAAAAACAACTTACCTGGTTAAATACCCCAGGTATTCCCTTATTTAAACACCCAATTTTTATGGGGAAGGAATCAACCGCTCTACTTTTAAGCCCTATGCCAGACCTATCAAAAGGCAAATCGTAAAATAATCAAAGCACGGCATTTACATCATCAGTCCAGCCTCGGAGCCTGATGTAAGTGCTTGTTATAACTTCTTGTACCCCACACGCCCTTATGGAGGGGCGGGGGTGTCAATGGAGGAAGGAAGGGAAGGAGGAGGGATGTTACTTTTTCTCAGCAATTTGGTCCTGTTTACCAAATCACTTTCTTTCAATCACTTCCCTGAGATCTTGTTTCTACCTCCTAGCATCCCGCCTCCTCTGTGCTCTGTTCCTTAAAGTAGGAGGAGCACGAGTGGCCACACTCTGGCCCTGGCCCTGACTCCAGTCCTCAGACTCTGGCGGAACAGGACCCCCAGAGGTCCTAGGTGAATAATTAGATTGGGGCGCGATGTTCTTCCTGAAAGGTGCCGACCACTCCCTCGCCTTTCTAGACTTCCTGACTACCGTCTCTACAGACATGCCAAAAAGCTCAGAGGGCGAAACCGGTGCATCAAGGAGAAAGTTTCTCTCCTTCTTCTTGATGTCTGCAAGTTCAACCACAGATGCCTCTCTGTGGCCACCAAATCTGTGGTGCGGCACAGTTCAGCAACCACTTCATGAGGTAGCCCCTGCCCCTGATCCAAATCTTTAATCAGATCTGTCTGGTATGCCTGCAGCACACCCATCGTGTGCAAGGCACCACTGGCCTGACCTGCTGCCACATACGTACATCCTGCCTTTCAAGGTGGTGGCGCAATGTAATCTGTAACGGCTTAGATGGCAGGGTTGAAGCCTTCAAAAAGAGGATACATCTCCCTGAGATAGATAGCCCCCAAGCATCTCTTCAATAGGAGGCATCCTCACATACAGTATCCCCATTAACGCAATCATTCCACATTTGAATAATTGGAATGCTGAAAGGGTTAGATGTGAGCTGAATATGGCTTCTTCCACAACTTCTCAATGGGCACATTCAGCTCCCTCGAGAACTTAACTTTACACAGGCTAACACAAACAAACGGCTCCTGAAGACAAAAAAGCTGATGGCGTACATTGCAGGCACCCTCTTATACTCACGTGCACTCATGCAGTTAATGACTGTCGTTGGCCAATTAAATTTCTGTGTTGGCAAACATGCTAATGTGCAAACACAGCGGTCACGCTGATAGCATATCCCCATAGCGTCGATCCAGACGCAGTGTTGAGTTCCACTTTGTAAGAGAACTCTCATTTTCTGCTGACATCACCAACATCATACAGGTTATTTGTTCACATTAATAGCCAAATTGCTATGTAGGCATTTTTTTAAACCTTGCCAATAGTTAACACAAAAATTCAATCAAGTTTAGCATTAATTCAATGAAGATTATGGCAATATATATATATATATATATACATATAAGAAATGTTGACAACACCGGTTGTAATGTGTAATTTGAGAGCCTTTATAATCCAGGGCAAATTCCCATTCTATTTTTGACAATTTTTCCCAATACAATAATTTCTTAAAGGCACAGTATGTAAGTTTCGCTAGTAGAGGTCACATATTCAAAACAATAACTAGCTTGATGACACTGTGAATGAGCGTTGAATCATGAGAGGTGTCGTCTTCACCTCCACAGCCGGTGGAAAGCAATTTGACGGGCAGAAATCATGTTCATGGGTGAGCTAATGTATTACATTTTTATTAACATTACTGTAGTATGAAGCCGGGCAGGGCAGAGAGCCTGGGACATTTTACGTTTCTGTTTTTATTATGCTTATATGCTGCAGTTGGCCTCTGACGCTCCTTTCATCTTATGTTTATTTGATCACTTAAACATTATTTTATTTCATTATTTATTTCATCAATAAAACAGCCGCAAGTGCTGAATTACTACTCATACAGGTCACTTTATCTTTTTACTCAAAACAATCATACTAAAAATACATCTGAGTGTGTTGAAAGTTATGTTAACGTTACTCTGTGCATTCGCTCTGTGGCTGGTATGAGACACTTGATGCACATTGCGATAAGCTAGATCAATAATAGAATATCATATTAATAAAAGCTGGATGACTTGTGTTGATAAATGGTATGCAATTAATTTTAAAATATATTGTATGGTGGAGAAAATGCTGAATTACTGTTACTAAAATAAAGCTCTTTCTGATTATGCTATGTTAGCCACTTAATAGCATTAGCTGTGTCTTATTTCGAAGGTTGCATCCTCCGGAGGTCACATTTGTTGGCCGCATATGTCATTGAGGCTGCTTCATTTCAGTAAACTGACCACTACATTCCAAAGTCATTAAGAAATTACAACAATTTACGCTTCACTAGGAATAAAGGTCTGTTTTAATAATGGTTACTGTTCTGAATTAAGACATCCTTTATGACATATGTGGCCGACAAATGTGACCTCCAGAGGATGCAGTCTTCAAAATGAGACAGCTATTGTCTGAGGCATGGTACTACGGTAAATCACGGTAAATCAAAACAACAAGATATTCAAACGATAAGACTAACCGTGTTGAGCTATATAACAATGATTATTTTTTTGTCAATAAAAGTGTCCAAACAGTTGCTCACCTCGTCTAATGAAACTCATAATATATTAAAGCATCTTTGGTGTTTCCATTATTTCTACGGAAGTAAAACCAGAATAATAAAGGGTAGCACTGATATGATGCATTGACAAGCAACGTAATGACACGGGCCGTTACTCTGGTTAAAATTGCTGATTTCCCTGGATTTCATTTGGGATAATGTAAGTATACAAGCCAACAAAATATATAACATTGTTTTAGTGGTTTTTGGAAATTTTAATCCAAAAATCTTACATATTGTGCCTTTAAAGGGTTAGTTCACCCAAAAATTAAAATTGTCATAATTTACTCACCCTCTTGTTGCTCCAAACCTGTAAAACTTCCGTTCTTTTGAAGTCAAATGAAGATATTTTTAATAAAATCTGAGAGATTTAATTAAAAATGTCTTCATTTGTGTTCTGAAGATGAACGAAAGTCTTACGGGTTTGGAACGACATGAAGGGTACGTAAATGATGACAGAATTTTTTTTTTTTTTGGGTGAAATAACCCTACATTCATCCCTACATTTTTTTTTTGTTGTTGCTTGGAAGTGTCATATTACAGAAATAAAATGTGTTGTAAAAGCTGTTTCATATATACTTTAAAGTATATTAAATTACTTTTCTGGATTTTTTAAAATAATACTAAATAATGATATAATTAATAATCTAACTTTTTTTTTATATTTGTTGCAGAGCTCAACCCAATGTGAGCAGTTCATAAGAGCCGTTGGCTGTGGGTGCAAGAACAATATGTCTGTAAAGGTTTTGAGTATTTCAAATTGTAATGATTGCACACTGATGTGGATGCAATAATCACTTATAATAAGAGAAAATGGTATTTTTGTTATCTCACAGTGCTGGGATGATTGAAGCAGCACCACATATTCTTTTAAACAAATAACCTCAAATATAATAATTCTTCTCACATTTGAATTTGCACCACAGAACAGTAGCTTAAACCAACTCAATGCTTGAAACATTCTTCGTCTCTTATCGAAAGTTTCTCGTTACTTGAATTATGCATGAGAGGCATTTTAGCAATAATATCATGTTGTACTTTTCCCCTATAGGCTTATAATTTTCACAGTCAGGTATTTTTCTAACTGGAGTATGTATAAAGAGCAAAATAAGCAAAAAATAATAATAATCCTGTTACTTCAGTTGCTCTGTATGAATATTAATGCATGCAAGGTTATTCTAAACACAAAGACAATGCATAGCATCCTGTTAGCACCAATGCTAACTCTAAGCTCTCATGCTAAATTTATGACTTGGGGACATAGAAGATAGAGCACTCTAGAGTTACTTATTTCCATTGTCAGAAACAATATGAGTCAGCTTTGAATTTAAACTAAGCTTCATATCAATTCATGTATCAGTTCAAAATCAGCCGAGATAAATAATTTGTAGTTCTTAAATGTGAAGTGTGTTATGTTAAAATGCTTTCTCTATTACATTAAATGGTGAAATTAAAAATTAAAACTTGTCATCAATTACTCATGTCGTTTCAAACCCGTAAGACTTCCGTCCATCTTCGAAACACAAATGAAGATGTTATAAATGAAATCTGAGAGATATCTGTCCCTCCATTGAGTCCACGCAACTACCATGAATCGAGCTGGGGTGCGTTTCCCAAAAGCATCGTTAGCCAACTATGGTCGCAAGTTCCGTCGTTATCAACATAGTTCAACGAGTCTGTGTTTCCCGAAACCATAGTTTCAACGAACATTCGCAAACAGCATCGCAAACTTGTGGTTGCAACGACAGATCTCGACCTGTGGTTAGAAGCATAGTTTCTTGTTTGCATGACATGTGGAATTAATAAATCCTTATCTTGAGCAAAATAAGCAAGCTGACATTTAGTACAATCTATATCTTTTATTTCGAATACATACAAATGTCATTTATGTCTTTTAGTTTGTCAAGAGATTTAACATACAAATGTCATTTATGTCTTTTAGTTTGTCAAGAGATTTAAAGAACCTTTTTTGAAGAGTGCGCATGTGCGTACTAGTACATAAGAACGAGCCTATGATTGAATCTGGAAATAAAGCAAAATAACTGAGAAAAATAAGAATTAGTCCTCAGATGCCATGCCCATAATTTATAGCAAAAAACCTAGCATGAATTCGATTTCAAACTAATTAATTAAAAGCAGTTATTACTCCACCACCTGCGTGACATCATTAACCAACGTGGTTAAACGAAAGATTTGCACAATATGGTTTCGGGAAACAGTCGCGACTAGCTAGTTGATTTCTTCAACGATGCAACGTACTATGGTAGTTTAGCAGTGAGTAACGTCGTTGTACGGGAAACGCACCCCAGTTTAGTCCAAATTGTCTGAAAAGACACCATCGTTTTATATGATGAACAAATTAAATTTAGGCTTTTATTCACCTATAAACAGAAGCTCAACCGTACAAGCTTGATATAAAGCTTGTAAAAGCTTGTAAAATCAAACCTCGTTGGTTCTTGTGGAAGCTCAAACATGCTGCGTAACACGAGAATGATCCTCATTGGTTCTCTGACTTCAAGCGAACATGCTTGAGCTTCCATTTACCACAACTGATGTGTGAGTTGATGAATGCTTATATGTGAATAAAAGCCTATATTAAAACTGTTAATCATAAAAAGCGATTATGTCTCTTGAGAAAATTTGGATGAAACCACTCAATTTATATTGATTAGTTTTACAATCTCGTTATAAACTTTTTGAAGCATCAAAGTGGTAGTTGTGTGGACTATCAATGGAGGGACAGAAATTTCTCAGATTCAATTCATAATATCTTCATTTGTGTTTCAAAGATGAACGAAAGTCTTACATGTTTGGAACGACATGAGGGTGAGTAATTGATGACTTGACTGATTTTTATATTTATATTTTCTTTATGCCCTTCATAGGTTGACTCTTTGAACAATGTAGCATGAAGAGATTTGTGGCTCTTTCAAAACATTGTTTCATAATATGTCTGGCTCAACCAATTACGTGAATTTCTTTGGACAGTAGTGGATATTGCCACAAGTGGTGGCCTAAGAACGTTTGTGAAACCTGGTGTTTGCTAATAGAGTGCAACAGTGCTCACTTTTCAGTGGCCTTGGTTCCGGAAGTATTTTTCCCACCCATTTTTCCTATAGAGATTTTTTTTTAAAGTCTTTGTTAAAGAGTCATAAGCCATGAACTAAATCAACCAGCTGCGAGGTGAATCATAACATTACTAACTTTGTTTTAAAGCAAAAAAAAAGTATTTGAAAATTTTACAAAAAGAAAAAGATACAAAACTGTCTTTTAAGGCTTTAATGAGAAATAACTACATTCCCACAAAGCATTGTGAATGAAATAAATAAATTAAAAATGGAGAAACACACACACACACACACACAGAGTAGGTCGGTCTTTAACTTGTTTAAATCAAGTTACTTGCTATTCTGTTTGGTGCCACTAGGGACACCGGAATGACACACTTCACCTTTAAGAATCATAAGCCATGTAGCAATGGATTAGTTGTTGTGCTCGAAGCACTAAAATCAGTCCTAGATGTTTCAGAACTTTGATGTCTTATTGAGTGTTTGCCATGTATAAAGGTAAAAATAGTTGCTACAATCAAAGGTCTGTCAAATCCTAAGAGCATGTTGTTTCAGAGGTTTTCACATTCATTGTGACTGCTCTGTCTACTGTCAAACACCTCTTGTGTCAGTGTGTGAGAGTGTGTATGTGTATAAGTTTGTATTTGGATGTGTGATTGTCTGTGAATGTGTTTATATGCTGTTAGGTACCAAGTTCTTCCTGCTAACAGGTTTGGGAACTAAAATAAAGGGACTTAAAAGATTGCTGTAAAGCACAATATTCAAATGAAGTGCAAGTGTGTGTGTGTGAATATTTGAGAGACATTATGTGTGTGATTGTATCACTGCATGTGTCCCTAGTTGTTGATATTTGATCCTTTTAGACTAAAAATCTATCGAAGAATATGAATAGATGAACTTTGATCCAGAGGCCTTCTCCAGCAGAGCATATTGAGATTGAGATGTATGTCATATTGCAGAGTAATATCAATAAATTTAATTAATATCTGAACAATTGTGTGGTGCTATTTATGTAATATTTTGATACCCATGACATGACATTTCTTTCTGAAATTTTAAATGACAAAATTCTGTATGTTCTGTATGTTACACGTTTTATGTTCAAGGGATATTAAACACACACACACACACACACACACACACACACACACACACACACACACACACACACACACACACAAACAAATGAATATTCTAGCATCAATATGTTCAATGAATAACAAATAAAATCTGATATGTTTCTCACACAAATCTATCAAATGACCTCAGAAGACCTGAAGTCATAGAGTCATGGACTATTTTTTAGTGTACTTTTGTAATAGCCATGATTGCCACACACTTCTTTTTTATGGAAAATAACATTTGTCTTGGAACATTTGATGCTCACAGTTAACCTAACCCTAATTTAATTAAAATCTCAGCTACTATTCTTGCCCACATTGGCACATGATGTATCTGTTGAAATCTGAATGAAAAAATGACTTGAATTCTGACTTGATTATTCTTAATGAAGCAAATTTTAGTTTTCAGATGCCCACACTCTAGGGCTAGTCCAGTGTTAATAGGAAGATGGTGTTTTAACCATAGTTTGAATTACACATCGCATTGTGTTGTATTTTAGGGTTAAAGGAAATGTGTGTAAACTTATAATTGTCACATTCAGTTGTTGTTTTGCAATACAGATCCACATCCTCTCCAATGGATCAGTCCCTCTAGGAGTTTTTTTTTTTTTTTAGATCTGGTCCAACTCGTAAACTACTGTGGCAGAACTAAATGCCCAGATGAAGGGAAGATGGTCAAGGGACATTTATGGAGTATGTGGCCTGGGTGCTTCTTCAAAATAGATCCCCTTCACCATTGGTAAGAGAGGATGATCTGTTGAGCCCACTGTTGAAAATGAGCCTGGGCTCACTGTAGACCCAGAGCTAGAGCTTATGCCCGCCACTGACCCTGAGCCAGAGCCAATGCCTACAACGGAGCCTGAGCCTGTAGCCTCGTTCCCTCGGCTCCACCTTGGTAAAGCATCGCTCTGCCTCCGCCACATACTTCTGTGCCTTGTTCCTCCACCCCTTTGGCTCTGTCAGGCTCCTCCTTCCCTCCGTCTTGGTCCTCACTCCCACCGCAGCTCCGCCTTGGTCTGCTGGTCCTCCGGTGTCGCCTGGTCTCTTTGTCCATCGGACTTCGCCTGGGTTTTCACATCTCCCAGTGGCACCTCTGTTGGTCGGGCTCATGACTCCACTTTGACCCCTCCCTCCATTGGTTCCATTGTGACATCCTCCTGGGTCACTCTGGGCTCTCGTCTACCAGTCCTGCCAATCTCTACTCATCTGTGTAGGCATCAGGAACTGCCTTCCGTGGGGTGGGGAGGGGAGTATTGTCATGTTCAGTTGCTGTTTTGGTTTCGTTCACTATATGAGTAGGTACTACATTTGAATTTAAACCTACTTCGTGACCGTTAAAAAAGTACGTTCTATAGTATGAATGCGTGTAGTATGAATGTAATCCGGACGCATTACATCTGCCATGTTGTCATCATCATGTGACCTACCAGCGTCAGACGCGTCCCTTCACCTCCATTCACAAATCCTCTCCCGTGGCCTCATGGGATAGTAAAGTGTCCATCGTATGCGCACTTCAGAATCTCGCTGAAAGTAGTAGGTCATCCGGGTACTTTTCGCCTACTGTTTTTCGCATACTATATAATATGGAAGTATGCGATTTCGGAAGCAGCGTTGGACTTTTAGTTTGTTTCCTGTGTTTCCTTGGTTACTAGTAAGTATGTTTTCATTGGTTGTTGTGGTTATTCATTGTTTAATTGATTTCACACGCCTGTTCCTTATTTAAATCATTACTTTGCTCTGTATAAATAGTCCTCAGTTTCAGTTGTTCTTTGTCTGGAACTGACTGTACTTTGCACACTGTTACGTTGCCTTAATTCTGTTCGTGGATTGTTCTCTTTTGTTTTGTTTAATACAGTATCGCTGCAATTAGATCCGCTACGCTTATACCTCGTCTTCTTCCTCATCCTGGATTGTGTGACAATAATTTTATGACAGAAAATTACCACTACCTTTTTTAGTTTTTCTATGGAATTATTTTTCTTACAGTGCAATTTGTCAATCACATACAAATATAAATATTTCCTCTGATATTATTTGATTAGTAAATGATGCAAAGCATCATAAAATTTGGTTCAATAGTTTTTTAATAGTTCAGTATTATCATTATTTTGATAAAGGCACAAATGTAACTGGAGAGACAATCAAACATCTTAGTGCAGAAGTAGAATCAAATTTGGATAATTAAAATATAGTAGGTCAAAAATTATTGACTATACTTGGAATAGGAAATTAACACATAACATTGTTATACTTTTATTAAAATTTACAATTGACACACTTTCACAACAACAACAACAACAAAAAAAATGACCAGAAGAAAGTCCTAAATGGAAAAACTGCTCATTTGTACTTCTGCTACTAGCAAAAGCACTGCTGACATAATGCACACATTCCAAAAAAAAAAAAAAAAAAACACTCACACAGGCAGAACGAACAAACAAACAACTCTCAGCTGTCTTCATAAAAGATGAAAAATGAAAGAGGTCAAAAAAGACAAGCTGAGAGGACCAACTACAGCATAAAATCGTAAACTACAATTTGTGATTGTCACTATTTCATCCTACACAATACATTACTATTCACACATGAGTTCAGAACTTTGCTGAATTCTACAGAACCTTTTTTAAATATAATTTTCAAACAATGCATTCTAAGTGACAATTTTTAGTAACCCTGCAGAATAAATTTCTGTTTAAACAGATGAAGGTGTTATCGGTAGTTGTAGCTCTCATCGTCATATTCTAACTCATCCTCCTGCTCGTCTCCCAGTTGCCCGTATCTGAATTTGCGATACACAGTGCCGTCCTGCCCCATGTACACAATATCTTCATCTTCATCATCTTCATCGTCATCATCCCGACTCCCCTTCTGATCACCAAGGTCCACTAGCTGTGACTCACGGAAAAGTCCAGAACTAGAGCTTGCTTGACCACCGTAGGCAGAGGTGGATGATGATGTGCCTCTGTAGAAGCTGTCTCTGGCGCCACCATGGCCCAGTTTTTCATACCCACGTGGGACAGCGGTATCTGGCATGGGTCGTTTGGAAAGAGAACGCTTAATCAGGATGATTACAGCGATCGAGGCAAAGACAAGGAGGATGGAGGTGGTGATGAAGACTGGCAGATTTCCTGTGTACTCGTCTTCCTCATGGTTACGAAAGGCAAAGTTGGTGCTGAGGACACACTCACCTTCAACAGAGGTAAAAGATTGTTTTTAACAAATGAACCAAGACAGGACAACTATTTTTAAGTTACTAAATATTTTAGTATTAAAGAAACATTTCACCCTCAAATGAAAATTCCATCCCAGGCTAATTGGAAAAACATAACTGTAATGCCATTTCTGGAATTTCTGCCATTTCATTCAATATTATGTTGCTTTTTGCATGTTTTGCGGCACTTTCAAAGTGAAATGTCCAGTTAGGGCACAAAAAAAAGGGTGCGTTCAGTTTTATCCGATCAATGTGAATCTGGCAGGGTTTTATTACGTTTATTGTTGCGTATCGTGGCAGTGGAAATGAAATGCCCAGTGAGTGGCGCAAAATGTTAGTACTTTATCACATTTGAAAATAATGTACCACCTACAATAGGCCTTTATCACACTTCCGCTTTCGAAAAGTGGAAGCTTCATATAGGAGCGTAAAAAAACTTCCGCTGCAGCCTGTATCAATGGCTGCGCACATAGCACGGGATTGTCGTGATTTATTTATGTAAAATTCAGCACAGGAACTTATTCTAAAGACACCAACCTCAGTTTACAATCATTAATTGAGTATTGTGAAACAAAGAAAAAAGGTGTATTTGTCCTTATATGTGGTAACATTTGAAAGCTTAGAATGTCTACTTTCTGGAGATATGCATCACTTTGGCATTTGTTTTACACAAAGTAACTTATTTACACTAAATTACTCTGGGACCATTTCCGCCTGGATTTTGCCTACCCAAATTGAAAAGCTTCCCATACCCACATACAGTGGTCTAAATACAATTTTGGTGTCATTTTACAGGAAACTCTTTGAACATTTAAGTATATGTTGTCTTTTTTGGGGTGGGGGGTGGGGGGGTTATTACAGCTCAGACAACATATACTTAAATGTTTATCACTTTTAGCAGTGTTTTATGTAACTTCAAAGGGTTTCCTGTAAAATGACACCAAAATTGTGTATTTAGACCACTGTATGTGGGTATGGGAAGCTTTTCAATTTGGGTAGGCCAAATCCAGGTGGAAATCCCCAAAAATGGTCCCGGAGCTAAGGAGGTTAAATAAAGGAATATTTCCAGCCCATAGGCGATTATTCAAAAATATCTGGTTTGATCATTGTAAACGAGTTATATCCTCAGTGTTTGAGTGCAATGATTGGATAGCATTATACTGTAGTAGACAATAACGGGTGGTAATATAATGCAAAAATAAATTAAAAAAAACATTAAAAATAAAATATAATCAGTCCGATGATTCCTCTGGCAGTAACTTGAGCTGCGCGCCCCTCATTAATCTCATGACTGGCAGCACCGACAGCGTGGATGATCGCGTGTCTCAGATAATGTTAATAACACAATAAAAAAAATAGATGACATACATAGCAGGGTATCATGTAAGTCTAAATAAACAGTTTTAAATATTGAAGTTTACTGTTAATTTCAACTGGCATTCGTCCATTGACAAAGGATAAAGGCCTATAAACCCTACCCTAAACCTAACCGATCATGTTAACAAAAGCATACGTGAGGGAAAAAAACACGTTTGCTGAAGCAACTATACAATTTTAGCTTGCTTCTACAATACTTTGAGCTCTTTTCATAGGTCTTTAATCATATTTCACAGAAATCGTATTTGTGTATAGTGGTGTGCCAGGTGAGCTAGTTTACTATTTCAGAAAAGCCATGCATATGGAGCTGGTCAAGTATGGCAAATATCAAAATATATTAGTTTACAAATGATGCACTATGGTAAAAATGATTTGAGGTTATTGTTCAAGGAAGGGAAAACAAAGTCTTTATTAATCAATAATATGCCCCTCTATATATATTTCATACATATAATTTGTATGAAAAGGAATAAAAGTTATTGATATTTAGCTAGAAACTGCAGTGAACTATATTAATAGGTAAGCTTTTGGAGATTTGCAAAAATGTAGGTAGAGGCACATTTTCCCCAGTGAGCCTTTGTTGTCGTTTTTTATGTCATTGATTAACCTCTTAGTACAGGTAATATTTTGAAATGCCACTTTTAAGTCCAAATACCTCTAGTCTCAGTGCAGTTACAGCACTCTTGCTGAACTGTGGCTGTGTCTTCCTGTTCTGTGTTGGTGCAGCAGGGCAGACAGCGCCCCCCTGCTGTCAGGATGAACTGTGCTGGACAGATGGTGCAGTTATGATGCCCAGGACCTTTACATTCCAAACAGGATTTATCACATGATTCACAGATATAGCCCTGCTCCTGTAGAGAGATCACAAGAGCTATCAGGTGACCACATTCATAAAAAATATTAAAGTAGAATGTGTGTTAGACTGCACTAGAACAGAAGTTTACCTCAGACTTAGCGTATTCTCCTGTGATGCAGGGCGACTCGCAAGCCCCATTTGTGAGTGTATAACCTGGGTGACATGAGTCACAATCCTCAACACTCTTGCCTGTCAATCAAAAGGACATCCTAGAATTTTAGGTTTAAATTATTGAATAATTCATGGATAAATATAAGAATTTTATGTGAACTGTCATTTTTTTGTTAAAATGCTTTCTCATATCCCAGGTGCATAAGCATATGCCATTAACAAGCTGAAGAAAGAAACATATGTGGCTCTGTGTTGATTTAAAAAAAATTGCTCTTTTTTGCTTTGAGTTTGTGAGTATGGTGTGAGGCATACTTTTAAAAAGAGTAGTTATTACGGAAATAATATACTTTACATTCAGTTGGCATTCAAGTATTCAATTATTGTTAAAATTGCATGTTAATTGCAATTAAAGGAAACTGTTATAGTTTAAAGTTATGTTAAATGCAAAAAAATTTGGTTATATACTTAAGTAGGCCTTAAGTACATCTTTATATGCAATTTCATAATTACTTCATAATTTAATCTGGCTAAAGTATACAGCTGAATGTACTGACAAGCATTTATGCTAAATTAAAATGTAATAATGTTTCTATTGAATATTGTAAGTCATGTATTTAAATAGATTTGAAAATACTCATTTGTAATGATGAAGTTGCAATTTAGTGCAAGATATATTTACTTTAAATGTAATATTGAATAACACACTACAGTTCAAATGAAAAGTGCTTAAGTATGTTAGTCAGCACATCAAAATAAGTGTACTTCTCAAAGCATGCCAAAAGTTTATTAAAACAATGATTTAAAATGTACTTGAAAGTAATGTACTTTAAAGTAAAACTTTTAATAAGACATTATTACAAAGTGCATTTTATAAAATTGTACTTTGTACAATTGTGTGTTAAGAAAGTCATGAAAGTGTACTTACTTTAAGTACACTTAAGTTGCCTTTGATTAATATTATATTATCTGCAAGTACAGTTTTTTTTTAAATATACTTTTAAGATTTGCTGTACACTACAGGTGTACTTTCAGTACAATTAAAGGTGCAGTGTGTAATATTTATGAGGATCTATTGACAGAAATGCAATATAATATACATAACTATGTTTTCAGTGGTGTATAAAGACCTTACACAATGAACCGTTATGTTTTTATTACCTTAGAATGAGGCATTTCTATCTACATACACCGCAGCTCCCTTTGCAGTGAAGTCACAATTTTTGCGCCATCATGTTTCTACGGTAGCCCTAAATGGGCAAACTGCTCTATAGAGCACTAGCTACTCTCTGCTGTCTCAGACGATGACATCTTTGTCCTGTGTCGGCCACCGTAGCTTCTCTATGTGCTTCAAAAGGGAGGGGTGAGCAGTGGGCGGTTGCAATTTGCAACCTCACCGCCAAGATGCCGCTAAAATGTACACAGTGCACCTTTAAGTGCATTTCTTTTTCAAAGGGCCTCTAGTTTGTCTGAAATATTTAGTCACATCTGTAAGATGTTCCATACCTGTGCATGTTCTGCAGGTGGGGTGGCAGGCCTCACATGTTTTGTGGTGTGTGTCGTGGTAGTACACATCAGGACAGGAGGACACACAGCGCCCCTGTTTCCTGATAAACAGCATCCCCTCTCTGCAGCTCACACACCCTGCGGATCCGGCCTGAAGACACTCTCCACAGCTCTCATCACACCGCTCACACGTCCTAGAGCCAGCTGAGGCATAGTAACTGGAAAGATTCAGTCAAAAATATTTGAAAACAGAAAACGTAAATGCGTTACCTCTTAAAAGATGAAATACTGTCCAATTAATCGGCCAGGGTGATGTACCAGTCTATCACTAAAATACTGTAAAACATATCAAGTGTCTACTACTTAAAAAAATCCACCAGCTTCTGATAATCTATCAGTCATTTTTTATTCACCACTGCTTATAAAGCAACATTAGCTATATGCAGGTATTCAGTATTGTAGTTACCCAGAGCGGCATGTGTCCACACATTCTTTGACGTCTCTGTAGAGGTGATCTCTGCAGCTCAGGCACTCGTGGCTGTGCCGCCCCATGCAGTTGAAGCAGTTAGGATGACAGGGTTCACAGCGCTGTGTTTCCCCTCTGAAGAATTCATCTGGACACTCATTCACACAGCTGCCATCTGTGGATGAAGTGGAATCTTTGTTTACTACTTGTGAAATATTTGAGTCTAAGAAATTATTATCTTATCTGAACCTGTGGAATTACTGCACACATTCAGCTGATTCTATACTAACAAACATGCTAGAAAGTAAGCTAAAATGTCTACATTTGAGATTTTAGTTAAACCTAAAGTTGGAAATAATATACCATTACCATTAATAACAATACAAACACCATGAAACAGTGACAACTGCATTTTTAATATTCTGAATATTTGGACAAAAGGAATACTTATAAATAATATACTCATGTAATATATACTATATAATATGTTAATTTATAAATGCAAAAATACAGTTAATCAGGAATACTGTGAAATATTATTACACTTTAAATTTCTATTTAAATATATTTTATTATTTTATTTTTATTATGGATTTAATTAAAAAATAAAAAAATAATAAAAAAATAAAAAAATATTTTTTTTCCTATGATGGCAAAGCTGAACTGAGCATCATTACTCCAGTCTTCAATGTCACATGATCCTTCAGAAATCATTCTAATATGTTGATTTGATACACAAGAAACAATTCTTCTTATTATAAATTAATTGAAAACGGATGTACCACAAGGCCTTTCACATGTAACAGTAAAAGATTTTACTTTTAAAGGGATAGTTCAACCAAAAATGGAAATTCTGTCATCATTTACTCACCCTCATGTTGTTCCAAACCTGTATGAATTTCTTTCTTCTACTGAACACAAAAGATGATATTTTGAAGAATTTCGGTAACCAAATAGTTGATGGGTTCCAGGTTTGGAACAACTTAAGGGTGAGTAAATGATGACAGAATTTCCTTTTTTGTCTCAAGAACGGACCTAGGACTCTACTTTGACCCAAAATATCTAGAAAATGCTTTTGATTTCAAATATAAGGGACTACTCATGATACAACTTTCTCCATTTCTCTGCACTGAAGTGATCTTCCACTTGTGAATCAAGAGAGTAACATGCTTCGATTGCATGAACTCACTGAGCAGATAGTGGTTCTGGTTGCAGCTGAGGCACTGGTCCGGATGTGGGCCGGAGCACTCATGGCAATACTTGTGACACAAGTGACATTCTCCATCCTGGTTGCTGTAGTGGTGTGAGGGGCAGGTGGTGGGTGTGGCGCAGCGCCCATGGGCATCCATCGCCAGGCCCTCAGAGCAGATCGTGCAGGATGTGTCGTGAGGACCAGAACAGGTTAGACAGGAACTATCACAGGCTGCAGAACAGAGACAAAGACCCTTCATCAACATCATGAACAATAAACTTAATTGTAATTTTATTTTAATTCAATTGAATTGTTTGTGGTTCCCGTTTTGGTAACACTTTACAATAAGGTTTCATTTGTTAACATGGACTAAGAAGGAACAATACTTCTATAGAATTTATTAATCTTAGTTAATGTTAATTTTAATACTAATACGTTATTAAAATCAAAAATTGTATTTGTTAAGATTAGTTAATGCACAGTGAACTAACATGAACAAACAATGAACAGCTGTATTTTTATTAACCAATTTTAACAAAGATTAATAAATACTGTATTGAAATTTTTTTTATTGCTCATTGTTAGTTAATGTTAGTTAATACATTAACTAATATTAAAAAATGAGACCTTATTGTAAAGTGTTACCATCATTTTAAGCATATTAGTTGAAAGTGCTATTTATTTCTTGAATTTTCTGTACTAAAATAATAACAATTTAGAACAGAACTTTGCAGTATAAAAAATTATAAGTTTTATGGATTTAACTAAAATTTACAGTAAAACCGATATTTTACTGTAAAATTATATGAAATGTCTCATTAGAGATATTACAGTTTTTCGCCACATATGGTACGTTAACCAATTAACAGGTTTTTACCATATGAGTTTTAGTCTTTTATGGTTTATATTACATTGATTTTTTACAGTGTTCTAACAGTAAAGAATGTAATGTAGTCTCACCCATGCACTCCCCGGACCTGCTTTCTCTGTAAGTATGTGAGGGACAGGGGGGTAGACATGCTCCGTCGTGCAGTGTGCTGTCACGGTTGAAACATGCATCACAGTTGGTCGATTCAGGTCCATCACATAATGAACAATCCATGTGGCAACGCTTACAAGCGCCTTGATCCGTGTCCTCAAAAAATCCATCAGGACACACCTCTATACACTGACCCTCATGCAGGAAAAAGTCTTCCTTACACTCTAGAGTTAGACAGAAAAATTTAAGAGATATAGTGAGATATAGGGGTGAGCGGGGCACAACCTAACACTGTAGCATGGTTTAAATATTTCCAAACATGCTAGTTCTGTCAGGACCACTATCATCAAAGATGATTGACAGTTAGCATACAGTTTGGATTGGCGGTATGGTTCTGTTCTGGGCAAGCAGTGAGAGCAGTGATAACCCCAGGTTAAACAGAACAGAACAGAACCAACATAAATGTATTGCAGATATCATTAATGTTCAATATTTTAATATACAACATAATTCGAGAAATTAGTCTGATTCGAAGGGGAATCAGCCAAATTCTGACTGGACGACAGGAGGAGCTGAGGATGGAGGAGGGTAATTAGCTCCTGAGTAACGCGATAAAGCTGCTGATAATACTGATGGACCTTATATATGGATGCTGTGATAGGCATCATATTCCTATAGGAAGACGTGGATCAGCTGAGAGTCAGCTGATGCGAGCTTGACTGACGTGACCTGCCAGAACTAATGCTACACTTGATCATGATGAAACTTGACAAGTGTATTTACTATTTAGTGTTGCCATATCAACACTACATAGAGAAGGAAATTGTGCCAAAATTCAAAAATCTTTGGAAGATATCGCTGAACATTTTTTTAACCATAGAAAAAGTACATTTCTTACCAAAGTTAATTTTTCATCTCAGTTTTTAGTTTATTTAAAAGGAGACAAATCTACAATTACTTTAATCTGTTATTTAGCAGTTTAGATAATGCTTTGCTAACTAGCAAAAGGCACTATGTAACCAGGTTTAAATTCCAGTTGCGCAGGTGGGCCACGTTGTAACACTGCGTTAAAATGTGTTCCGCTACTCATTCATTCATTAACCATTTCAGTTGTGTCCGACTGTCTATGATTTGCGAGAGGGGTAGGTCGCCAGGTCTTTCCCCAGCCCGCCCCATTACATGGCTTGAGACACACACACTCACAACTATGGACAATTTAGCGTCTCCAATTCACCTATACTACATGTTTTTGGATTGTGGGGGAAACCAGAGCACCCGGAGGAAACCAACACAGACACAAGGAGAACATGCAAACTCCATACAGTGGCTATGTGTAATCGAACCGGGACCTCCTTGCTGCGCGGCCCGCCACGCAATTAGAACTACACTATTCTAGCCTACTCACTAATCCACTTTTACAGCCTCACTGTGTTATAATCGCACTCTTGCAAACTATTTTAACTCAGACTTTCAAGGAAATGTTTTTTTTTTAAAAATAAAGACTGAAAGTGTTGTCGAAAGCTTAGTCATGGTGACGTTTCGTTTTTTACTTCTTTTAATAAAAATTAAAAATTTTTTTTTTTAAAGTTCATCATGATAAACATTAAGTTTGATTATCATGATGAGCAAAACTTCAACTTGTAAATATTTTTTCCGTGTAGAAAACATGCAACATCTGTGAAGATTTTCAGTCTCACCTGTACAGTTTTCCTCAGAGCAAATAACACAGCTCTCTTGACACTCCACACACTCCCTGTTCCTCACTGTGTGTCCAGACGGACAGCTCGCCACACACTCATGTTTGTGGAGCAGTAGCGTCTCCTCACAGCTCAAACAGTGTGTTGCATTCTTCTCACAGGACGTACAACCAGATGCGCAGCTCTTACACACCTGACCCACAGGGTACCCTCTTAACACACAATTACAGACATGCACGTAATTTAATAAAATATTAATATACAATATAGCTACTACGATACATACAGTAACAGCAGTCTGTCAACAACTGTCAACAATTGCCTTACATTGTTTAGTTTTTTTAAATGCATACTGGAAATGTGACATTCTTATATGAGTACCATCTTAAGGGGGTGGGGGGTTATATACAGTGAATTTGTTTAAGTAATTATTGTAAATAATGTAATTGATTTGATTTAACACTAATGTGTTACACTAACTTGATTTATTGCAATTTTGAGGTGTTCAGTTTTATTTTGATTTGAGAAAATAAAGTGATTTCTCTCCTCACAAATCATCTGTTTCTTGTTTTTCACTGCCATGTCTCTTAGGTGTTGAAGACTAGTGCATCTTTGAGCCAGTATTCAGTATAAGTCAAATACTTGCAAATAAGTTGCAGTCCGTAACTTTTTTTGGTTAAAAAAATGATCCAAAATAAATTTGAGCAAGTACATAACCAGCTAGTGTTCAAAACGATCTCCTTACCTTAGCCCGATTCACAACGGTAAGCTTGTAATAATGCGTTATAATTTGAGTGGTACTGGTAGCTTTCCGTAGGAAATACGAGCTTTATACTTAAAGGAGTCCGGGCTAGTAGGCTATATCGCGTGTGAGGATGCTGCAGGTGGCGGGTCATTTGTGGCCTCTTCTTACAGCAGCTGGAATGTAATTAAACTTGTCATTTTGATGGCGGCTTGTAATCCAGAAAGTTCAAAACGACAATCATCGTTGACAACTGGTGCGTTGATACAGTAGACAACCCACACCTACACCTCAAAACATTAGATTCTTCCGCACAGAGGAGCCGTGCCGATGCACAACCCACGTAAAGAAGATAACTCCGCAAATAACTGCAATTTCAGGGTTCAAACAGAGATGGCGACAAAGAGGTAAAACTTACGACTGCAGCTTTAAGTACTTTTATTGGTGACTTGTAACTTGTAATGGAGTAATTTTCGCTGTAAGTTATCTGTATGGTATTCAGGTACTCTTTTCATCTCTGCATTATATACTGTAAATGTGTGTAAATGGTTCTAACCTAGTGCACTTGCGCACACATTGGCCAGTCTGCAAATAAAGAGGGCTTTTACGTGCTGACTGGCAGCGTGTGCAGAGCTGCTCGTCCTGGCACTGGACACAACCTTGTGGGCAAGTCTCACAGTTCCCACTTTCCTTACTGCCAAAGCTGCCCGTCGGGCATCGTGCCACACATATCTGATCTGCAGTCAGATATCGACCTGGAACACACATACATAACGTCTATTTACATTCATCCAAGCCTTCATGCATCCAAACCAAAGATTTTTCCATCCATCATATTTTTCATTGAGTTGTACATGTTGTACCTTTGACACATGTGTTGCATTGATTCTTCAATCTCCCCCAGCAGGATTCGCATGAAGAGTGACAGGCCTCACATTCCCCATCATCTGAGAGATGAGAGCAGTTATAACCAGCAATAATTTTATAACAGCACCTTCCCTTGTGAAAAAGAATTGTGCTTAATTGTATTAAATGTGCATTTATAGTGTACTTTAAGCTGATTAAAAAAAAAAAAAAAACAACTACTTGCAGATAATACATAATGAATTAAATAAAGACCTCTTTGTGTACTTTGAGAACACTTTTATGACTGATTTATTTCTCTTCATAAATCATGTCAAATTAAAAGTTTTACTACATTCAAAAAGTACACTCAAAATCATTGTTTTAATAAACTTTTGTTTAAAAATCTTTGAAAACATTACATTTAGTTCACACTGAAGTATATTCTTTTAAAGTGTATTTCCATAATAACTACTCTTTTTAAAAGTATGCTAAAGTGTACTTCTGTTTCACAAGGGTTGTTATGTTTTACAAATAAGGGACCCACTTTATATTAGGTGGCCTTAACTACTATGTACTAACATTTTAATTAATCATTTGATACAATGCACTTATTGTGCACATACATGTTTTTACATTGTACTTACATTTTAAAAATTACCTGCATGTAATTACATCTGTAATTAATTTCTGTAGTTACATTTATAATTACACTGTTGACACTTCCCTTACACCTTAACCTACCCTTAAACTTACCCATACCACCACACCTGTCCCTAACTTTACCCGTATCCCACCTCAATATCAGCAAAAGTGTTTTGCAATACAATATGAACACAATAAGTACATTGTACTTATTTTTTGATGTAAGTACACAGTAGTTAAGGCCACCTAATATAAAGTGAGACCCAAATAAGATTTTATTCTTTAATTCTAAACCAACTTGTGCTTTGAAAAACCTAGAAGAACTTTTTCCTCTATTAACGGATAAACCAATAGCCTACATTGGTCCAATGAACCAATAAAGTAAAATCAAGAACTGTTTTAACAAAATCAGATTTTTTTTTTGTGCAAAAATTGTACCTTTAGAGGTGCAACAACATGTCACTGGGGCAGTGCTCTTAAAATGTCAACTTTGTACCTTATCAACCCTTAAAAGGTGTATATTAGTACCTTAGAGTAGTAATTGTCATGATTCCGGTCTTGTTTTCCCCTGATCTTATGTGGACTTGTGTAACTTCTTGTTTTACGCCATGTTTTGTAGTCCTTTGTAGTTTTTCTTGTTGATTAGTTCTTTGATTGTTCCCAGATGTGTGTTGTTTGCCCATTACCCCTTGTGTATTTAAACCCCAGTGTTTCTTGTGTTCCTGGTTGAGTCGTGTCCTACATGGATGTTATGTTTGGTGCACTCATTCTGTTCTTTGGTTCCTTGGTTTCCTGTATCTCCCTGTTGTTAAGCTGTTATTATGTTTATTCTTTTATTAAACTCACTGTATTTGGATCCAGCTCTCCTTTGTTTTTGAGTTCACTCTACGTAACAGTAATATGCACCCGTTTATGGTAAATAAGATACAAATGAGGGCACTAGCCCAATGACAAGCTGTTGTACCCCTAAAGGTAATTTTTCTGCGAGTGAACCAACAAAGATAACCATATAACCAAATAGCCAGCTCATGATTTTTTATATACATTTTTTATTCATCTATTTTATTTGCATTACTGGTATAAAATCTTCAAGAACTACATACAGCATACGTTTTTCATTAGAAGAGTATCCTTTGCTAAATCTTGCTGAGAGTGATTTATGATTCTTTATTTTTAAGTGTATAACTAAAAAGTTAATTATAACTGATATATAATAGCTTACCAAGCTAAATCATTCTTATTAACATTTCCAGGGCCATAATCAGCAGTTAATAATAGGCTTTTCCAAACCTAATCACTTTGAAAAAAAAAAAAAAAAAAAACATTATGTAATGGTGGAATTTAATTGTGAATCTCTGGTTAAAAGCTTTGAAATTAAGGTCTCTTTTGTTTTCTGCAGGTTCCTAATGAAGTCATAGGTCACAAATGATATTTCTTTAATATCACTTTTTTTCCCCCCTAGACATCTTTCCTAGACATACTACCCATATTCCTACTATATAGAACATTTTAACGGTTTCAAACCAAATGTAGTATCTACAAGACAGTATGTGATTTCAGATGCAGCATTGGTCTCCAGGAGAAGGGTTGAAGACCTCTGCCCTACTGTTTCAATGCCTGAGCCTGTGCTCAAATATACCAAAGTCTTCCTTTTGACAGTGGATTTCAAAAGGAATATTCCAGTATGACTGCGACCCTACATAGGGCAAGCGGTTTGGAAAATAGATGGATAGATGGATGGAATTCAATGTGAACTCATATTATATCAAATTCTTCTAAAACCAAATTATCTATATGCCATGAGACTAAAATTCAATTATGGGCCAGATTTACTAACAGCTTGCGCCAACTCAAACCCTCTTTTGGCGTTAAAAATCTACTGTCAGGATTTACAAAAGACGCGCAGTGATAAATTAGTGCTGAAAAGGCGTGGACAGGGTTGACCTTATTGCATATGCATTTGTAGATGTTTCCCTTTCAGGCGCAAAATTCATGAGAGGAGAGTATTTAAATGAATCATGCAAGGTGATTTACAAAGGTTGCGCTCATCAATTTACTGGTGTTTGCACCATTATTTACCGCCAAAAAAAAGGGCGTCTTAAACCAGACGTTAACGGGTAGATTGCGCTGGTCATTATGGAAATGATCCGGCTGCATTTGCGCGTCGTCAGTAGATCACGCGCAGAACTGTCCACTCCCATCTGCACTTTTATGGAATTGCGCTCTCACGCTAATTTGCCCTGTTTAGTAAATCTGGCCCTAAGTCTCTGGAGCTATGAATGAGCAGTCTCTAAATAATAAATTTTTCAGTAACACTTTAGAATAGTTCCATCATTAATGTATAATTACACAGGAACAAATGAATAATGCATTAACAAGAAACTCTGATTAACGAATTAGTTAGTAATAGAGCTCAGTTGAATGAGGTAGTTCACTATTAACTAATCAGTAACTACTAATTTTGTTTCATACCCAGAGGACTACTAAGAACTACACAATATTGGCAAAAGTATTGGGACACCGCTCCAAATCATTGAATTCAGGTGTTCCAATCACTTCCATGGCCAAAGGTGTATAAAATCAAGCACCTAGGCATGCAGACTGCTTCTACAAACATTTGTGAAAGAATGGGTCATTCTCAGGAGCTCAGTGAATTCAAGTGTGATAGGTTGCCACCAGTGCAATAAGTCCATTCGTGAAATTTCCTCACTACTAAATATTCCACGGTCAACTGTTAGTGGTATTATAACAAATTGGAAGCAATTGGGAACAACAGCAACTCAGCCATGAAGTGGTAGGCCACGTAAAATCACAGAGCGGGGTCAGCACATGCTGAGGCGCACAGTGCACTGAAGTCACCAACTTTCTGCACAGTCAATAGCTACAGACCTCCAAACTTTGTGTGGCCTTCAGATTAGCTCAAGAACAATGCGTAGAGAGCTTCATGGAATGGGTTTTCGTGGCCAAGCAGCTGCATCCAAGCCTTACATCACCAAGTGCAATGCAAAGTGTTGGATGCAGTGGTGTAAAGCACGCCGCCACTGGACTCTAGAGCAGTGGAGACGTGTTCTCTGGAGTGACAAATCACGCTTCTCTGTCTGCCAATCCGATGGGTTTGGCGGTTGCCAGGAGAACAGTACTTGCATGCCTGACTGGATTGTGCCAAGTGTAAAGTTTGGTGGAGGGGGGATTATGGTGTGGGGTTGTTTTTCAGGGGTTGGAATTGGCCCCTTAGTTTCAGTGAAAGGAACTCTTAATGCTTCAGCATACCAAGACATTTTGGACAATTTCATGCTCCCAACTTTGTGGGAACAGTTTGGGGATGGCCCCTTCCTGTTCCAACATGACTGCGCACCAGTGCACAAAGCAAGGTCCATAAAGACATGGATGAGCGATTTTCGTGTGGACTAACTTGACTGGCCTGCACAGAGTCCTGACCTCAACCTGACAGAGCACCTTTGGGATGAATTAGAGCGGAGACATCAGTGCCTGACCTCACAAATGCGCTTCTAGAAGAATGGTCAAAAAAGCCTTCCCAGAAGAGTTGAATCTGTTATAGCTGCAAAGGGTGGGCCAACTCCATATTAAACCCTACGGATTAAGAATGGGATGTCATTAAAGTTCATGTGCATGTAAAGGCAGGCGTCCCAAAACTTTTGGCAATATAGTGTATATACAGGTTCATGTAATGCATAATGTATAATTAATTCTAACGTGAAGGTCATGGTAACCCACCACTAGTAATGACTCAAGTATTACCAAATCCTTCAGTCATTGTAAGCTTTTGAGGGTTTTGTAAGGGTTTGGATAATAGTGACTCAAGTGTTACTACGTCCTTCAGAAGGAATTACTAATTATTTGGATCAGTATTCTAAAGTGAAGATCATGGTAACCGACTAATGACTCAAGTGTTACCAAATCCATCAGAAGGAATTACTATCCAAAACCTTACAAAAACCTCGAAAAGCGTACAATGACTTCAGTAATTACTAGGGAGTTATCATGCTTTTCACTTTAGAATACTAATCCAAATAATTAGTAGTTCCTTTAGAAGGATGTAGTAACACGAGTCATTACAATCCAATACTTTACAAACCACACAAGTTTACAATGATTTCAGCCATTACTAGAGAGTTGTCAGGTTCTTCACTTTAGAATACTGATCCAAATAATTAGTAATTCCTTCTGAAGGATTTGGTAATACTTGAGTTATTACTAGTAGGTGATCTTCACTTTAGAATTAATTATACATTATGCATTATTCATGTTAATTATAAACCTGTATATAGTAGTCCTTAGTAGTCCTCTGGGAGGTATAAAAAAAAAGTAGTTATTGATTAGCTAATAGTGAACTACCACATTCCATGAAGCACTACTACTTACTAATTTATTATTCAGAGTTTCTTGTTAGTTAATAGTAGTTTTAACAGTGCGTTGATCATTTGTTCCTATGTAATTATACATTAATGACGGAACAGTATTCTAAAGTGTTACCGATTTTTTCCCTCTCAGGAGTGTTGCTCTCACCAGTGAGGTACGTCTGTGCAGGGCAGACATCCTGTTCAGACACACAAGCTCCATTATCAAGCGTCAGTCCATCACTACAGCTGTCACAGTCACTGTCCTCCGGCCCACTGCATGTACTGCAGTCCGAGTGACATTCCTCACACTCCTGAGAATCTTCATCACCATAGAAACCATCGGGACATTCCTGCACACACTTCCCATCTGTAGGGTACATTAAAGTTGTGAATAACCTTTGATTCAACGTTTGATTCCCAGAAAATACATGAACTGATCAAATGTATACCATGATGCAACGCAACGTTTTAAGTCTGCCATATGAATAAATATAAACGTCTAACCTGACAGGAAGAGGTCAGCTTCACACCAGTAGCACTCATCTTCATCACAGCTGACACAGTCATGCTCACAGGACAGACAGCTCATGGTCGCCTCCACTTTGTATGTCTTAGCAGGACAGTGCTTATAGCAGCCCTCCTCAAACCTGTGCAACACACACACAACATTTCAGTCACAGAGAAGCACACACCTGTACATACACATACAAGCCAGCAGATAAATCTGTTACATCACATTTCTTACTTGTAATATCCATTAATGCAGGACAGACAGTGTTTGGGATTGTCTGCAAAGTGTAGAAAGAACACTAAGTTAGTAAAGAAGTAGTAAAGAAGTAAATTATTCAGAAACATCTGTCTGGTCAACTGAATATAGTTCACGGTGGAATGTGGTCAAAACAATTTGCCACATCCGTCAATTATGTTCTAAAACTACCTTTTTTTGGTTGAAATTTCGAAGAGCACATGGCAGTTGTGGCCTAATGGTTAGTACCAGCAGGAAATGTAGGTGGTGGGATCGAGTGAACAGCGCTCTCTTCCACTCTCATTACCCACAATGAGGTGAGCCCTTGAGCAAGGCACCTAACCCCCAATCGTTCCCTGGGCACCGCAGCAAAAATGCTCCAGGTGTGTGTTCACGGGGTGTGTGTGTGTGTGTGTGTGTGTGTGTGTGTGCGCAACGGGATGGGTGAAATGCAGAGCACCATACTTGGCTACACGTCACATCACTCAAACAAACACTAACGTCAGCCATGTGCTCCAACAGAAAACTGATCCCAAGTATGATCATACTAATATAATACTATCATAGTGATTACTAAATGCTAAAATACTACTATAAAAATGATATTTACCTTAGGAAACAAAACTTATAAAGCACAAACAGACTGCTGAACTTACAGAGAACACACTTATTACATCCCTCTTCACATGACATGCAGTCATCATATTCTGGGTCTTCCACCTCCCCTAAAACACACACACAAACTAGTTAACTGCACTGATTGAAGTTTGTCCTGAAAGTGCAAAATAAGCCCAAAGCCTAGCATCACTAATAATATTTAAAGGAATATTTCACCCTAAAATTTCATTGTATAAAAAGAGCAGCTTGGACATTGTGCTAAATATCACTTTTTTTGTGTTCTAACAAAACTGTACAATATGCCATACCTTCACCACACTCCAATTTATTACAGAGACCATCATTGATGTAGAAGGAGTCGTCACACCTGAGGCAGTGTGTGGCTGAGGAGCAGAGTTTGCAGTGTGAAGGACATGGCTCACATGCCTTTAGCACTGTGTGGAAATGAGCCTGAGGACACGCATCCACACACTCGCCATTATACAGGTACCGGTCCACCCCAAACTTATCTACAACACACATAAAGCACATACACAAAATTACTATACACACAGGGACACATACTGTAGATAGAGAACAGTTTTTTGCCATGCCTGCATTGAAAAAAAAAGTATTGGTCATAAAAAAAATGTCACGTTTGTGTATTTGCAGCAAATAGTGCAGGTAATTGTGTCACTTACAACATCATATACTAGCCAGTCTCTCACCACATGTCAAAAAACAGTGGGGCCATCATGATGTTGTTTCTCCTGTTTTTATTTTGGTGGCTTAAAGCCGGTAATGAAATTATGGAGTATTCGATCATTATAGAAAATGCTTTTTTATCTTTCAAGCTAAAGGTAAATTATCAGCTAAGGTAAAATTTTCTATAAGATTTGAAACAGTCACACTGGACCATTAAACCATTTGCATCTCTTTGATTTCATTTAAACAAGTCTGAACAGCAAATGTCAGCCCATTTTTACTCACATTTGGTGCTTGGCAAGTGTTCATTTTGGAGCTCTTATAAATAAGATTAATTGGATTGTGGCAGTTGCACGTGGTAATTTAGTTAGAGTTATTGGGACAGAAGCCATTTGGACTAAGATGAGAAAAGAATCCTGACCTGTATCACAGCTGGTACAGTTAGCAGGACCAGCATCAAGGCACTGGGCACAGGTGTGGTCACAAAAGTGACACTGTCCACTGGATGGGTACTTCCCATTTGAGCAGCTGACTACACAACGCCCCTCATCCAGCCAACTACAAGAGCAGGACAGAGGAAATGTGCATCATTAGAAAATGACTTTTGTTTGTACTGGTAATTGAATGACTGACTAACAGTTTCTCTCTAGTCTCGCCTTCTGTGACCCTCCTGAATTCACTTTTATTTATTGTGACTATCTCCTGTAAAAGTAACAATAACAACATTCCTATGTAATGAGATATTCCTTCTTTACTTTGCCAATATATTAAAAACTTCACCAATAAATAAATATTTGTAATAATTACGATTTGTAATGTTTTTGAAAGTCTCTTATGTTCACCAATGCTGCATTTATTTGATGAAAATTACAGTAAAAACTGAAATATTGTAAAATATTATTGCACTTTAAAATAACTTTTTTATATTTGAATACATTTTAAAATGTTATTTATTCATGTGATTGAAAAAGCTGAATTTTAAGCAGCCATTACGCCAGTCTTCAATGTCACATGATCCTTATTGTATTAAATTATTCTGATATGCTGATTTGGTACTCAAATATTATTAATGATTATTGGTGCTCAATTATTAATAATGGTTCTTATTATTATCAATGTTGAAAACTTTTTTTGCTGCTTAATATGTTTGTGGAAACCATGATACTTTTTTTAGGATTATTTGATGGATAGAAAGTTCAAAAGAACAGTGTTTATTTGAAATAGAAATAATTTGTAAGAATTTAAATGTCTTTACTGTCACTTTTGATCAGTTTAATGCATCCTTGTTGAATAATATTAAGCAGGAAAAATAATATTTTAAACATTGATAATAACAAGAAATGTTTCTTGAACACCAAATCAGCAGATTAGAATGATTTCTGAAGGATCATGTGACACTGAGGAGGACTGTCGTAATGGCTGCTGATATTCAGAGAAATAAATGACATATTAAAGTACATTAAAATAGAAAACAGTTATTGTAACTATATTTCACAATATTACTCTTTTTACTGTATTTTGATCAAATAAATGCAGCCTTGGTGAGCATTATAGACCTCTTTCAAAAAAAAAAAAAATTCCAAACTTTTGATCGGTAGTTAAAAAGCTAGTTAAAGCCTGGTGGGGCAATAGCATCTCATGCTTGGGACCAGCATTGGAGTCTTTCTTTTTAGTAGGGAAGTAACTGTTAAAAAACGGTTTCTTACATTGTGTTGGAGCAGCTGAGACAGTCCTCACTCTTTGGACCCTTACATTTATAACAGGACACATCACATGACTGACACTCTCCACTCTCATCCTGATATTCCCCTTTAAACACAAACATAAATTCATTACAATGATATCTGAAATGTTACAACAACTACTGTATTTTGCATCAACAGGTTGCATATTCTGGTTGGAAGAACCAGAACTTACCATCACCACAGTTGTGGCTAAGAACACACACGCTGTCCTGAAGAGTGTGTCCATCTACACACTCACTGCAGTTTCCTTTACCCGGCCCGACACAGGCCAGACAGCTCGCATCACACCTGCACATATACACACAGAATCAATACTATAGTGGTAAAAGATGATGATAAATGTTGAAGAGATGAGAGGTTGTTGCACACACACCTCTTACAGGTGCTCTGAGTGCTGTCAGAGTTCGGTAGTACAGCGTAGAAACCTTGACTGCAGGAGGACACACATCTCCAGTTCTCCATCAGGTAGCCTTCAGCACAGCGATTACATGACTCTAGACCTGCAGCTGTACAAAGACATGAACCTAAAATATCACACCCACACAAAAACAAACTCACATCAGTTAAAAACACAAAATGTTAAAAGATCCTGTACAGGTTTCCAGTTGGATTTGAAATGTTAATTATCACATGGATATTATAAATAATAAACACTAGAATTTTTTATCCTTGTTTGATTATTAGAGTCCTATAGTTAAAAGAAATAATTTCAAGAGAAAATATCTTATGATGTCCTACAGTTCCACAAGATCTTAAAGGAATGCTAATTGCTAATACACCGATCAGGCATAACATTATGACCACTGACAGGTGAAGTGAATAACACTAATTATCTCTTCATCACGGCACCTGTTAATGGGTAAGATATATTAGGCAGCAAGTGAACATTTTGTCCTCAAAATTGATGTGTTAGAAGCAGGAAAAATGGGCAAGTGTAAGGATGTGAGTGAGTTTGACAAGGGCCAAATTGTGATGGCTAGATGACTGGGTCACAGCATCTCCAAAACTGCAGCTCTTGTGGGGTGTTCCCAGTCTGCAGTGGTCAGGGTCATGGGCGGCCAAGGCTCATTGATACAAGTGGAGAGTGAAGGCTGGTCCGTGTGGTCCGATCAAACAGACGAGCTACTGTAGTTCAAATTGCTCAAGAAGTTAATGCTGGTTCTAATAAAAAGGTGTCAGAATACACAGTGCATCGCTGTTTGTTGCGTATGGGGCTGCATAGCCGCAGACCAGTCAGGGCGCCCATTCTGACCCCTGTCCACCGCCGAAAGCGCCAACAGTGGGCACGTGAGCATCAGAACTGGACCACGGAGCAATGGAAGAAGGTGGCCTGGTCTGATGAATCACGTTTTCTTTTACATCATGTGATGGCCGGGTGCGTGTGCGTCGCTTACCTGGGGAACACATGGCACCAGGATGCACTATGGGAAGAAGGCAAGCCGGCGGAGGCAGTGTGATGCTTTGGGCAATGTTCTGCTGGGAAACCTTGGGTCCTGTCATCCATGTGGATGTTACTTTGACACATACCACCTACCTAAGCATTGCTGCAGACCATGTACACCCTTTCATGGAAACAGTATTCCCTGGTGGCTGTGGCCTCTTTCAGCAGGATAATGCACCCTGCCACAAAGCAAAAATGGTTTAGGAATGGTTTGAGGAGCACAACAACGAGTTTGAGGTGTTGACTTGGCCTCCAAATTCCCCAGATCTCAATCCAATCGAGCATATGTGGGATGTGCTGAATAAACAAGTCCGATCCATGGAGGCCCCACCTCGCAACTTACAGGACTTAAAGGATCTGCTGCTAACATCTTGGTGCCAGATACCACAGCACACCTTCAGGGGTCTAGTGGAGTCCATGCCTCGACGGGTCAGGGCTGTTTTGGCAGCAAAAGGGGGACCAACACAATATATAGTCATAATGTTATGCCTGATTGGTGTATAATGTATATCATAATTTGGAACTAATCCTAAATAAGAATCCTTCAAGAATCTATTCTACTGGATAAAAAATAAAAATATTTGAATTTAACTTTTATTTGATTTTTAAGGATTCTTGTTTGATCCCACTGGTTCCAGATCATGACAGAATTCAGTTGTTATTTACATCACACGCTACTATTCCTGGGTCCAAACGTTCAGATTGCAAATATTCGGCAGAGTTCGGCAAAAGGGGGATTTGAACCTCAAAAGTCTCTGCCATGTGCCTTAACCCTACACTACCGGAATAATTCGCTGTCTTCAGTAATTTTGTCTGGCCCAACCAGACATTTAGTAAACAAGACAGGCTATTCACTTAATGTAAATGGCATCTACTCCAGTAAAATATTTCTGGGGGAGGACCCACCCACATTTTTTTTGCTTCCAACGCCCATGTGTTGTAGTACTACCAGAAAATCATGATCCTAACCTTAATCTCCATACCAAAATTTCAGTTTTAACAATCAGATAAAAACATTAAATTTTCTGAACATTTCTGAACAAAGAAATGAAACATTTAACTTCATTAACGTCATCACATCATGTACTGCTTATTGGATCATTACTTAATGTTCATTTAAATAGTTAAAAATCTCATGAACATTTTAAAAGAAAATGAATTCTATATGTTTTATAACATATCATATCGCAGACCTCCAGGGGTCAATGGCCTTTAGGATATTCTATCCTAATTATGAGGGTAAATTATTCATAATCATAATAATCCTATGGGAAATATGTTATAACAAATTTTTGTGTGATATGTTGTCCTTTACAACTGGTTTAACGTCATGATTTGGATTAAGAATACTGAATACATACAGTACATGTGGGGAAGTGGTTCTTAACTAGGGGGTCTAAGCAAACTTAAAAGGGAGCCACGAGATGACTTAAAAGTATTTAAAATAAGGCAAAACAAGCATTAAAATAAGCTAAAAGCTAAAAAAATCATAAAATTTAAAACATAAATAAAATAAATAAAAACGAACATATATTTTACTAGTTATGTCAAGCTCTAAAATATTTTATTTATTAGATATTGTGGGGAAAAAAATCCTTAATCCTTATCCAGTAAATCACAAACGACGAGAAGAGTCATGTAAATTAATTGGTTAAAAAGTGTAGAAACCCTGAAGAATATAAAAACTAATATAATCTATGGAATCTTGAAATTTAAATTTAAATTATTATTTTTGCAATTTTAATTTGGTTGAGTGCTCATAGATTAAAATAAATTTTGAAAACAAAACTAGAGCTATGAAGTGTTCAAATACTGTTGTGGACAATGTGGATGCCTTTGGAGTCAAAAGGTTTGAGAACCACTGTTCTAGGGTTCGACTCTGGCATGTTGATCTGAATTCATTTGGTGGGATGTCATTGATGGTGTGTCTTTCTGTGGGTTGTACCAGCACATGTAGCACAGGCTGGGTGGCAGGGCTCACATGAGTCCTCCGGCTCACTGTAGTAACGGCCCACCTCACAACTCTTCTGACATCTGTTGCCCACCAGACTAAAAGAGCCGAAGAGAGAGACAGTCAACTTTCATTACATTGAACTGACATGGCTACATTGTCTCATGAAATATCTAGTAGGTTCAAACATTTAATAAAAACTTATTACCTTGTGCCCTCAGAGCACTCTGTGCAAATGGAGGCTGAGGTGCATTTCATACAGTTCTCAATATTACACTTCTTACACACGTTTTCCTCTGCATTGCAAAAACATTCATAAACACAGAATGAGTCAAAAGGTGTGTCCTAACCAGGCACGTCACAGCAAGTCTCTTATAATTTTTTTACATTTTAAAAACATTTTCACAAGTCATTTTATGTCAACACTGAAAGCTAAGTTTAAAATACAGCTATGTGGAGTAGGATTTTGGACCAATGTGATTTTGCGGCTGGGGTTTTATACTTATTTGCATAAAGAACATCGCTTACACTTTTAAAAAAGAAAGGTTCTAAAAGGGGGGTTTTACAGCAATACCATTGAACAGGGATGGGCAACTTCGGTCCTGGAGAGGGCCACTGTCCCACAGAGTTTAGCTCCAACCATAGACTGTAAAAAAATGGACGTAGTGTCCATGACGTCACCCGTAGGTTTCTGAAGAGCATTTTAGAAGCCCAAAGGCGGCCGTCGCCATCTTGGCAGCGCGTCACCGCGCGTCACTCCCAGATAACCGAAAATGGGACGTGGGTGGAGCTGAGGTGCCTGGTTGCTGAAATCAGTAGCGGCAATCCACCTGTCACTCAAGTGACCACGCCCTTAATTATGCAGAACTTTAAGGCTTAATATAATTTAAACGGATGAGTCACTTCCGTGTTGGATTCAAGAGAGTTGCCGCTTGGCTCCAACCCTAATCAAACACGCCTGAACAAGCTAATCAATGTCTTCAGGATTACTATCTACAGGAAGGTGAGTTTTTATCAGGGTTGTAGGTAAACTCTACAGGACGGTGGCCCTCCAGGACCAAAGTTGCCCATCCCTGCCATAGAACAATCATTTTGGGTTCCACAAAGAGCATTTTAGTCAGCAGTTCTTAAAATAATGTTTTTCTTAGTGTGTGAAGAACATTTTTATAATCTAAAGAACCTTTTTACAATAAACAACATTTTGTGCAATCGAATGTTAAAGGTTCCTTATGAAACCATAAATGCCAATAAACCATGCTGAACAATCCAGCAAAAACGAGCATGAATTCCATGATAGTCCAGGCTGGTTCATGCTGGTTAGAGTTGGCATAGCTGGTGGACCAGCATAGCCATGCTGTTCTCAAACAAATTGAGCTGGTGTAGCTGGTGTAGCCGTTTCGCTTGCTGGGAACCAGCAACCAGCATCGCATCCTGGTCCCAGTATGCAAAACATACCTTATGCTTGTGCCCAGCAATGCTGGATTTTTCAGCAGGGAAGAACCTGTAGTAATGAGTCTTTTCAGTCTTATTGACATGGTGGCATCATTCTTACCATGGTGAAGATAGTAGCCATCCTCACAGCTGGCCACACAGTTGTTCTTTTCCTCATTCAGATGGTATCCAGACCTACAGGTTGTGCACTGATCACTGCGGCTGCCTAAACACGACTTACAGAAGGAGTAACACTTCTTACACCTCTTCTTATCGCCCCAGTACCCACCTGGACACTCAGACACACAGGTCCTGAAAAATTAGTTGTAGTGTTATCAGTAACCTTTTAAAATGAAGGAAAGGACCAAAGAGAAAAGTAAACATTTCTGACCGTGTGTTATTTTTGAACTTTAGGAAAAAGTTCAAGCAGGAAACACATTGATGGGGTCCAGGTCCTTCACAGCCATCCTCACTACATTCTGCATCACAAGAGCCTTATATAGAATAGAGGGATAAAGCAAAGATATTCACAGAGAATTATATACTTACAATGGTCCCAAAAGTGGGCAGTTAAACCCACTTAAATATACATAATTAAAAATACAAATAACTGGGTTAATGAGGGAACAAATTGGGGTTTGTGAGTTGATGAAAAGCTAATAATTAATTAAATTAAATTTAACATTAAAACAATGATTTGATGAAGTATAGGCCTACAGTCAGTTGCGCTATGTGTTTCAGAGTGAAGAGTGACACTGCTCATTTACACGCTTGCAGATTATAATAGCATGTTTTTTCGGACTAGCTCGGTTCACGGAAATGGCTTCTCACAAACTCCATCTCTGCAAATGTTGTGAATTTAATGTGCATTTGGGAATGCAATGAGCACATGGTTTACTTTAGTTACAGTACATTCACATTCACATAATTTTTTGCAGACATAAGTTTACAGCTTTTCACCAATATTCCACCAAAATAAAAGCAAAATATTTGTATTGTAACTTGTAGCGTTATTTGGTTGTAAAAAGTGAACCCAAGTGTAACACCCTTAAAAGTATTTTCTTTTTTTCATTAGCAGGAAAGCATTTTTTGTGGATGTCTCAGCACAGCAGTAGCAATATGCAACATGTCCTCCAAGCAATACGCCTATATAGGTCGTTTGTCACTTCCCTGAAATACGACCCATAGGAGCGTTTACTACAGTTGCGCCCCATCGACAACAGGACACTTTCATTTTAATGCATTGTTCCCTTTTATCTGCGTCATATTTCAGATTTTCCATAGCTCAATTGGTCGAGCATTGCAATATACAGCAACATATTCTCATGTGATCATGCAATCGTGGGTTCGATCCCAGGGAACGCATGTGCTCATAAAGTGTATATGCACAGTAAATCACTGGGTAGGTTTAGGGGTGGGGTGGGTGTAGTTGTTAATAAAAAACGATTTAAATGGAAATATGACAAATGGTGATAAAAAGTCCACACATTGCATTTAAATGAACACGCATTTTGATTGGTAACGACAGTCATACGTCATTTCATGATGTCAGACGTAACACGACACTGTCATTATTTTTACTCCAGTTAGAGGGCGTATGACTTTAAAACGTAAATAAAGGTCGTAATAAGGTGTTTGAAAAAAGACCTATAGAGTTTTTTTTGGAGGACAGTTTGCAATATGAGTCATTTTCACATGAAATGAAATGCATTGCAGAAAACGTCTCGGTTACGTATGTAACTCTCGTTCCCTGAAGGAGGGAATGAAGACATACGTCGGAACTGACCGACGAATTGGGGATCGCTTTCAGAGACCAATCTACTTCGAGTGTAACTAAACGAGCCAATGAACATTGGCATGCGGTTCACGCATTCCACGCTCCTCCCCGCATCGCGGGTATAAATAAGGAAGTGGAAGCACCGCATCTTTGTTTTTTTGCTGAGGAGCCGAACTAGTGACTCGGCCGATCAGGTACAGCACCTGTGGCGACGGGACTTACGTCTCCGTTCCCTCCTTCAGGGAACGAGGGTTACATATGTAACCGAGACGTTCCCTTTCAGTCGGTCACGTTCAACGTACCTCGGAACTGACTGACGAATTGGGGATCTACCAACACGCCACAGACGCTGGCCCTTCCAGCGCTCTGCCTGAGCTCCCTGGGGCGCCCCCTGTGTTGGGGCGGAAGTCAGGGCTCTAGGCAGAGAAGGTCAGTCACTGCTGTTCTCTAAGACCCACTCAGTGTGACTATTGGATAACGCTGGGAAAGCGTGCCCGTCTTGGGAGAGAGAACGCTGCGGAAGCCGCATCCTCCTAAGGAAGGAGAGGTGGCAGTTACACATATGGACTAGCCAAGCAGGGTAGTACAACATATGGCAGTCTCTGGGGTGGTTCCAGCCTAGTACAAGGGGGGAAAGAACACCATCAGAGACGACAGAGCGAGCTCGAAGAATACACATATGGGGTCGCCGTGAGGACCGTTACATATGGATACCCAGCCTAACACACACGTTCCACATGCATACGGGTGTAGGCCTGCCGTCAGACGCTCGCCAACGGCTGACGGCCGAGGGTGGCGGAGGAACTCACAGGTTAGCCATTTCTGGGGAACACTACTGGAGTCAATAAACGCACGTATCTGGCCCAGCAGGCGGGAGTGGCGTTGCAAGCGGACACTAGAACGGGTCCTTCGCGCTACTGGCCACTGGGGGCGAGTACACGGGAAGATACTGGCTCTACACGGAGGCTACAGAATCTAGCGAACGTGTTAGGTGTCGCCCAGCCCACAGCTCTACAGATATCTGTCAGCGAGGCGCCTTGAGCCAGCGCCCAAGAGGAAGCTACACTTCTAGTTGAGTGCGCTCGCAACCCGAACGGGCAAGGCACATCTTGGGACTGATAAGCCAAGACGATAGCATCCACTGTCCAGTGGGCTAACCTCTGCTTGGAGACAGCCTTTCCCTTCTGCTGGCCTCTGTAACAGATGAAGAGCTGCTCTGAGGTCCTGAAGCTTTGCGTTCTATCCACGTAAGCCCGCAGGGCGCGGACGGGACAGAGCAAAGCTAGGGCTGGGTCTGCCTCCTCCGAAGGCAGCGCTTGCAGGTTCACTACCTGGTCCCTGAACATATCCAGGCCGGGGTCTCAGGACAACGAATTCTGGCCCGAATTCTAGACACGATTCGTTGACCGAAAATGCGTGCAGGTCCCCTACCCTCCATCAAGAGGCCAATGCAGTCAAGAGCACTGTCTTCATGGACAGGATTTTTAACTCTATGGACTGTAAGGGCTCAAAGGGAGGTCTCTGAAGTGCCCTGAGCACCAGAGCTAGGTCCCAAGAGGGTAATGAGTTAGGGCGAGGAGGATTTAGCCTCCTCGCACCTCTGAGGAACCTGACGATTAGGTCGTGCTTTCCCAATGACTCACCTTCGACTGCGTCGTGATATGCCGCGATTGCTGTGACCTACACTTTGAGGGTGGAGGGAGATAGCCTTCGCTCCAACCCATCTTGCAGGAAAGAAAGCACGACTCTAACCAAACACTTTCGGGGGTCTTCCCGGCAGGAAGAGCACCATTCAACAAACATGTTCCACTTCAACGCATAGAGGCGCCTTGTAGAGGGGGCTCTAGCAGAAGTGATGGTGTCTACCACAGCCTGTGGTAGGCCACCTAGAACTTCCGCGTCCCGTCCAGGGACCAGACATGGAGATTCCAGAGGTCTGGACGCGGGTGCCATAGAGTGCCTGTCTCTGAGAAAGTAGGTCCTTCCTCAGATGAATGGGCCAGGGAGGGGCTGTCGCGAGGAGTGTGAGTTCAGGGAACCAGGTCCGGTTGGGCCAGTATGGCTCAACTAACAAGACCTGCTCCTCGTCCTCCCTGACTTTGCACAGGGTCTGTGCTAGAAGGCTTACTGGGGGAAACGCATATTTGCACAGGTCCCGGGGCCAGCTGTGTGCCAGTGCATCCGTGCCGAGGGTCTCCTCGGTCAGGGAATAAAACAACCGGCAATGGGTCGAGTCCGGAGAGGCAAACAGGTCTACCTGTGCGGCTCAGAAGAGGTCCCATATCAGCTGGATCGCCTGGAGATGGAGTCGCCACTCTCCCGGAAATGTCGACTGTCGTGAGAGCTCGTCGGCTGCACGAGTGAGCGCACCAGGGATGTGAATGGCCCGAAGCGCATCAGTTGCTTCTGACTCCAAAGGAGGAGATGGCGGGTGAGTTGCAACATGCGGCGGGACCACCCTGTCGGTTGATGTACACAACGGTCGCAGTGCTGTCCATACGGACCAGTACGTGCTTGCCATGTAGCGGCCCTTTCAGGCGGCCCAGCGCAAGACGTACTGCAAGCAACTCGAGGCAGTTGATGTGCCAATGCAGTTGAGGCCCTGTCCACAGACCCGGAACTGCATGCCCGTTGTACGTGGCCCCCCAGCCAGTGGACGAGGCATCTGTGAACACCACAGCATGCCTGGACACTTGTTCTAGGGGAACTCCTGCCCGTAGAAACAAAGGGTCCGACCACGGCTGAAGATTTGGCGACAGTACGGAGTAACAGGAACCCGGTACTTGCCGCTCTGCCACGCCAATCTCAGCACTCGGCCGTGAAGCCAGTGCTGAAGCGGTCTCATATGAAGCAATCCGAGCGGCGTTACCGTGGCTGCGGATGCCATATGCCCCAGGAGCCTCTGAAATAATTTCAGTGGGACCGCCGTCCTGCCATTGAACGAATTCAAGCAGTTCAACACTCCATGAGGTGCGCAGTCTGGTTGACCGAATCCAACTCCATACCGAGATAAGAATGGAGTTGGATTCTGGTTGACCGAATCCAACTCCATACCGAGATAAGAATGGAGTTGGATTCTGGTTGACCGAATCCAACTCCATACCGAGTTGCTCTTGTCTCAGTTGACCCGAAGTCCCAACAGGCTGAGGTGACTGAGCACCATGTCTCTGTGTTCGCACAACTGATCCCGAGACTGAGCCAGTATGAGCCAGTCGTGTTCTCTGAGCTGCCTCCGTGACCTTTGTAAAAACGTGAGGCGACAGGGACAGCCCGAAGGGAAGGACCTTCAGGTTGATCGCTGCAAACCAATCTTGGGGACGGATCCTGAACGGGAGCTTGTGAAGGGCCCAGTTCAGGACTCGCAGGTCCAAGATTGGTCATAATCCACCGCTTTTCTTGTGCACAATGAAGTAGGGGCTGTAGAACCCCATCTTCATATCGGCTGGAGGGACCGGCTCAATCGCGTCCTTCGCCAGTGGGACTTTGATCTCTTTCCGCAAGACAGGGGCATCGCAGCTCCGCACAGAAGTGAAGTGGACGCCCCTGAACTTGGGAGGATGCCGTGTGAACTGAATCGCGTAGCCGAGCCTGGTGGTGCAGGTGAGCCAGCGGGACGGTCTCGGAAGCACTAGCTAGGCTTCTAGAAACCGTACCAACGAACCCAACCGTACCACAGACATACCCACGGTAGGGCAGCGAAGTGGAGGGCAGGGACCCAACCCAAGAGGCATAGCGTCCTGAAGTGGGGTCTGAGTGCGCAAAGCAGCACCTACCTGCCCCCACGGTTGGACAGAGGGTACGAGAGAAGGCATGGTAGCGTTCTCAAGCCGTACGCTGCTGTCCGCTGGTGACTGAAGGAGAGGCTGAGAGCGGCGAGGCTTCGTGGCGTTACACACTGTCTTCCTCACCTCCTTCCTCACCTCCTACCTCTGAGAAGAGGGGAACGAGAGTGGCGAGGCTCCCAGGCATCGCACACTGTCATTCTCGCCCTCTTGTGGGGAGGGGAACGAGAGCGGCGAGGCTTTGTAGCGTCACACGCTGCCATTCCTGAGCTCCCGAGACCCAGAGGTATTGGAACTGCACTTATTAAGAATTTGGGTACCACTGGCTGTAACAATTTACAAATGATTCTCCACCCGGCCCTCCTCCGGGGAAGAGCAGCTCCGACCAAGTCCGGGTCACCCGTCTCAGCTGACCACTTGGCGGCTGAGACGGATGGCATCGTGGACCGATGCCCATGGCGACGAGCAGACTGAGGGGCAGCCCACGAGTGACTCTAGTCATGTCAGGAACAGCTACCTCAGCCTGCTTTTGAACTGTGGAGGACTGCTGGGCACAGTCACCGACAGTGTCGCCGAAAAGGGCCACCTTGTGAGATGGGAGCATCGAGAAAGCGTACTTTGGCGACGTCTCGCACCCCTGCAAGGTTAGCCCAGGGGCGTTTCTGGACCACCAGGGTGGACATCGTCTGGCCGAGGGCCAGCGCTGTGACTTTAAATACGATCAGTCACTGTACGCAGCTCAACCTTGGCTCAGAACTACCCTCATGCACTAAGAGTGCAGGACAGAGGTGGCCTGAGAGGGGAAAACAGATTATGGCCCCTTTGGTGTTCCATATTTTGGCACCAAATAGTTCCATACTGCTAAGTTTTCCGATGCACATCCGGGAAAAAGGCAAGGGGACGGGCAAGGCGATTTACGCGTTGCACTACGCCTCAGCCACCAGGGAAAGAAGATTCAGCATGAGCACACACTATTATAGTGGGAATCTCAGCATTATCTTCATTTCCAGCGCATAACAGGGCCCAAAATGAAACACTAGGTCCCTTTTTTTTTTTTTTTTTTTTTAAGGACCAGCAATCCCATCTGTAAGCTACCAGCAGGCATGTGAGACAGTAAGCGTGGCCGTCAGACTCGACGGCACACGGCGCGCTGAACGCTCAAGCCCTTATAAAAAAGGCAAGATGAAAAACGCGACTACGTGGTCATGTTCTCATGAGAGAACATGAACCACCCACGAACACAATCTCACGTTTATATGTGAGAGAGATCGTGGCCATCGAATGAAGACAGGAAACAACCGCATCCAGAAACACACGGTTTGAATGACATTTTGAAAAAGACGCAGGGTCAAACCGTGTAAGCTCTTTTAGAAGGAAATTTCTCTTTTAGGTGCTGAAGCACACAGGGGGGATGACCGCGACTCACAACAGTTCTGATAGTGCAAGCCTGTTGTGAGCACTCACTCTCATTAAAGACGCAACTCTCCACACCCAGACAAGATCGCGACCACCGCTGTAATGCGCTGAATGCTTGAACTGCATGCCAATGTTCATTGGCTCGTTTAGTTACACTCGAAGTAGATTGGTCTCTGAAAGCGATCCCCAATTCGTCGGTCAGTTCCGACGTACGTCGAACGTGGCCGACTGAAAGGGAACTGTGAACATGCAAATGCATTGTTAAATTTCAGGGGGTACTTTAAGTAAATATTTTACATTTAAGGGGTTCAGCTGACAAAAAAGTTTAGGAACCCCTGCATTAGATAATAAAACATCAAACCAAGTTGCGTTTATTTAAAAAAAAAAAAAAAAAATGCATAAACACACATTTTAAACAAAACATAAATGTTTGCTAGGTTTGAAATAATATAAAAATATACTAGGCTCATTGGACACTTTTTGCAGAGGTGGACAGTAACTAAGTAAATTTACTTGAGTACTGTACTTAAGTACACTTTTCGAGTATCTGTACTTTAATTGAGTATTATTTTTTTGGTAAACTTTGACTTTGTTATATCCTTGATACGAAGCAATGAGGAGGCATTTGTAAAATAAAGAATACTTTAATTAACCAAAGTATCTTGTATCTTGTAGACTCTTACTCTTCTATATTCAACATACCCCTAATACAGACCTCTACTGCCACCTACTAGCCAATATGCACAGAAGAACACAACATATTCCCCCATTACTTAAAGCAAACTGTCTACCCAGATATTTACGAACATAAGGGGAAACACAGTAACATATTTACCAAATTACCGAAACATTCACTTTACTAAATAACACAATTACTGGTAATCAGACTAGAACAAATAATTACTTCACGACAATTATCAGAAGTAGCATTCATCAACGATAAGGTGACTTAATGAATTACTCATCCTTTATAGTCACGTAATGCAAAGTTGACTAAGTGACATAATCCTCCATCCAATGAGGAGGTCGTCTCACACGGGTAGAAACACTTTGAAGAGCGTTGGGAGTCTGATGCGCTGGAGGAGGAGGAGAAGGAAGAAACTGAAATGACAAGTCCACAGCATCTGTGTCAGTAGCCTCCGAAACAGGTGCAACAGAACGAGCCAGGTGAGAAGCATGCCAGTTCTTCCCGTCGGATAACAGGTAAGTACACGCACCCAGTTTACGCACAATTTGGCGAGGGTTGGCAAATCTCGGATGTGCTTTCGGAACATGAGTTGGAATGCGCACACACACCCAATCCCCCACTTTAAAATCGGGACTGCGAGCTACACGTCTAGAATCAATGTATGCTTTCATTTTCTTTTGTTTCAAAGCAACTCGCTCAAGAAGTGCAGGAGCTTCCTGACGCGTGGTGGCAGGAGGAAGAACGTTAAGACGCGTTCACATCTTTCTGCCATGAAGCAACTCAAACGGGGATAGTCCCGTAGCAGAATGTGGTGTACCACGATACACTTGGAGAAATTCCATGACCGTAGGTTTCCACGGCTTCACTTCCAGAACAGCAGACTGAATGCAGCTTTTCAGCACGCAATGAAAACGTTCTACAGCTCCATTCGCAGCTGGGTGATACAAAGAAGTACATATGTGTCGAATGTCTCTCTCTTTCAGAAATTTAGAAAAATCAGCTGACGTGAATTGGGTCCCGTTATCAGACACAATAGTAAGTGGGTTGCCGTATCTGCTAAACACAGATGACAGAAAGGTGATAACACTTTGCGTAGTGATGGAAGCGGTGAAAGCGACTTCAGGCCACTTACTGTGATAGTCGATCAATGTCAGCGCATAACGACAGTCCCACACAGCGGTTTCAAATGGGCCCACCACATCAATAGCAACCTTGTCCCACGGTACAGCCGGAAAAGGCACCGACTTCAGCGGCGTAGCTGAGGTGTTGGCAGTTTTGTCAGAGGACAGACACATTTGACAGGTCTGGATGTGCTCTTTAACTAGGCAATCAATGCCTGGCCACCAGTACAGTTCACGAAGCCGCTGTTTTGTGCGTACAATTCCCTGGTGAGCTTCGTGAGCCAACTTCACCAATGTGTGCCGTAGCACGATAGGTACAACAAGACGTAATCTTCTGAACACATAATCCTGCTGCACACTCAATTCGTCACGTAGTTGAAAGTATGGACATAGCAAATTATCCACAGAAGTTGAAGAGGAAGGCCAACCGCGAGCTATTTGTGCGCGTAATGCACTCAGTTCAGGGCATGACGCGGAGGCAGAAGCAAACTCAGCCACTGACAGAGCTGACATCTCAGAAGACAGAAATGCCACAAACTCAGGTTCAGCATCTAAGCAGTCTTCATCCGAAGCAGGCAAAGGCAGACGAGAAAGACAGTCGGCTGTGTTATTTTGAGCCCCAGGCCGGTAAATAACATCATAATTGAAGCACAGTAACCGTGCTGCCCAGTGCGCAATGCGCATTCCGGCGCGATCAGTTCCTTTGGATGAGAGGAGCATAGTTAAGGCCTGGTGATCCGTGCGCAGGAGGAATTTACGACCCCACAAGTAAGTTCGCCACTTTTCAACGGCCCAGACACAAGCAAGTGCCTCCTTTTCAGTGGTCGAGTACTTGCGTTCAGCAGGAGACAATGTCCGGGACGCAAAAGCAACAATGCGCTCCGTCTTATCCTCATGAACATGGGCAAGAACAGCGCCCAGGCCGTAGGCAGAGGCATCTGTAGATACCACTGAAGGCAAATCTGGGTCGAATAATGCAAGTGCAGGGCTATGAATCAGCTATTTTTTTACAGCATCAAAACATTGCTGTGCCTTCTCTGACCAGACAAAATCTGAGTCCTGTCTGATACAAGCGCGCAGAGGTTCAACTACCGTGGCAAAATTGGGAATGAACTTATTATACCACAATAGTAGCCCGATGAAAGAGCGGAGTTGAGGTGCATCTTTTGGGGCTGGTGCGTGAAGAATAGCAGAAAGATGATCCTCATCAGGTTGAATTCGTTGCGCATTCACCGTATGGCCCAGGAAGCGCAGAGTGGATTTGTTGAACTGACACTTTGATTGATTCAACTTCAGTCCAGCATCCTGTAAGCGTTGGACAACGTCTCTGAGTGTGTGGTCATGTTCCGTTTTTTTTTTTTGTACGTCCCCAGACAATGATATCGTCAAGGTAATTGGCAACACTCGGAAGTCCTTGTAAAACTGTTGCAAAACATTTTCTGAAAGGTGGAGGGTGCTGAAGCAAGTCCATACGGTACACGGCAAAATCTGAAAAGTCCTTTGTGAGTAATGAAGGCAGTCAGATCGCGGCTCTCCTCATGTAATGGCAACTGAAAATAAGCACTCTCCAAATCGATTGTGGAAAATACAGTCGCTCCCCTTAACAAAGACAACAGTTCTTCAATGTGTGGTAGTGGATAGCTATCCGTAACTACAGCCTTGTTGGGTTCTCGCAAATCCACGCACATTCGAATAGCACCCGACTTCTTCTGTACTACAAACCCGATTCCAAAAAAGTTGGGTCACTGTACAAATTGTGAATAAAAAAAGGAATGCAATAATTTACAAATCTCATAAACTTATATTTTATTCACAATAGAATATAGATAACATATCAAATGTTGAAAGTGAGACATTTTGAAATGTCATGCCAAATATTGGCTCATTTTGGATTTCATGAGAGCTACACATTCCAAAAAAGTTGGGACAGGTAGCAATAAGAGGCCGGAAAAGTTAAATGTGCATAAAAGGAACAGCTGGAGGACCAATTTGCAACTTATTAGGTCAATTGGCAACATGATTGGGTATAACAAGAGCCTCTCAGAGTGGCAGTGTCTCTCAGAAGTCAAGATGGGCAGAGGATCACCAATTCCCCCAATGCTGCGGTGAAAAATAGTGGAGCAATATCAGAAAGGAGTTTCTCAGAGAAAAATTGCAAAGAGTTTGAAGTTATCATCATCTACAGTGCATAATATCATCCAAAGATTCAGAGAATCTGGAACAATCTCTGTGCGTAAGGGTCAAGGCCGGAAAACCATACTGGATGCCCGTGATCTTCGGGCCCTTAGACGGCACTGCATCACATACAGGAATGCTACTGTAATGGAAATCACAACATGGGCTCAGGAATACTTCCAGAAAACATTGTCGGTGAACACAATCCACCGTGCCATTCGCCGTTGCCGGCTAAAACTCTATAGGTCAAAAAATAAGCCATATCTAAACATGATCCAGAAGCGCAGGCGTTTTCTCTGGGCCAAGGCTCATTTAAAATGGACTGTGGCAAAGTGGAAAACTGTTCTGTGGTCAGACGAATCAAAATTTGAAGTTCTTTTTGGAAAACTGGGACGCCATGTCATCCGGACTAAAGAGGACAAGGACAACCGAAGTTGTTATCAGCGCTCAGTTCAGAAGCCTGCATCTCTGATGGTATGGGGTTGCATGAGTGTGTGTGGCATGGGCAGCTTACACATCTGGAAAGGCACAATCAATGCTGAAAGGTATATCCAAGTTCTAGAACAACATATGCTCCCATCCAGACGTCGTCTCTTTCAGGGAAGACCTTGCATTTTCCAACATGACAATGCCAGACCACATACTGCATCAATTACAACATCATGGCTGCGTAGAAGAAGGATCCGGGTACTGAAATGGCCAGCCTGCAGTCCAGATCTTTCACCCATAGAAAACATTTGACGCATCATAAAGAGGAAGATGCGACAAAGAAGACCTAAGACAGTTGAGCAACTAGAAGCCTGTATTAGACAAGAATGGGACAACATTCCTATTCCTAAACTTGAGCAACTTGTCTCCTCAGTCCCCAGACGTTTGCAGACTGTTATAAAAAGAAGAGGGGATGCCACACAGTGGTAAACATGGCCTTGTCCCAACTTTTTTGAGATGTGTTGATGCCATGAGATTTAAAATCAACTTATTTTTCCCTTAAAATGATACATTTTCTCAGTTTAAACATTTGATATGTCATCTATGTTGTATTCTGAATAAAATATTGAAATTTGAAACTTCCACATCATTGCATTCTGTTTTTATTCACAATTTGTACAGTGTCCCAACTTTTTTGGAATCGGGTTTGTACTACTATCGCTAAGTCCCGTAGAGCAGCTACTGTACGTACTGAATTATCGTTTCTCCTGGTGCCTGAACACGTTTCCTGAAAGCATGGCGCTCAGCCACTATGTTCCGTCGAGGAGCAAAGTGCACTTTCAAGACCGCAATCGCATCTTCCATAGAATCACCTTGATTCGGCAAGGTATAAAACAATCTCTGGCTTTCAGTCCCCAGACAATGTAAGAGCAGTGCGTTCGACTGGCCATTCATCTCCAGAAGCAAACAACAAGCAAATCATTCTGGAACATCCGAAGCCACGTGTCGAAAGGGATAGCTGGTTCTCCAGGACATGGCAAAAATGGCGTGGGAAACGTAGAAACAGCTGCCATCCTCAAAACAAAAAGTACCTCGTCGCCAATTTGTTATATCCTTGATACGAAGCAATGAGGAGGCATTTGTAAAATAAAGAATACTTTAACCAAAGCAAGTAGTATATCTGTACAGCGCATGCAGCAGCAGGTGGTATCTTGTAGACTCTTACTCTTCTATATTCAACATACCCCTAACACAGACCTCTACCGCCACCTACTGGCCAATATGCACAGAAGAACACAACAGACTTTAACTTCACTACATTTGAAAGACAAATATTGTACTTTTTACTCCACTACATTTCTATCAAGGTCCTCGATCGAAAGTTGTTTCTGTAGCAGCTTTGAAAGTCAATAAATGTAGGGTCTTGTAGGGTCATGTGAAGTTTCCCAACATTTTTTGAACACTGATCAGTTTATAGCAAAATGGAAGAAGACGGTTCCTCGGCACAGTGTGTGCACCCATGGAAAGTATACTTAGAAAGTATGTTTCAGTTTTCTGAAAAGATTAAAGATTAGTTTAGTTGGCATACAATTGATGCATGTCTCATAAAATGTTAAAAAATGTAAATGTCTGGGAGAAAGAGAAGAGTAAACAGTTGGGAGAATATCGGATGTGTATCAGAGTATAGAATCCGTGCATTCGGCCTTAAAGTGATAGCAATAGTAATATTTGACCAGTAGTACTTTTACTTTTACTCAAGTAATAGAGTTGTGTACTTTGTCCACCTCTGACTTTTTGTCAAATGTTAGTGTAACATGTCCGTGTGTAATGAACTTGAGGAGAAGTGACTTACATGACATACTACATTATATGTGCATATATTAAAAATCATTGTGACCCTAGTTGGTTAAAAGTAATTTAAAAATAACTCAGAAAATGAATGTAGTTCTGATAAAATCTCTGCAGAAGCAACTTGGTATTTATTTTGTTTTCTAATGCAGTTCATGCATTTTAATTGTGACTTAAAGGCACAATATGTAAGATGTTTGGATTAAAATATCCAACAACATCTAGAAAAATGTTATATATTTTGTTGACTTGTGTACTTACATTATCCCAAATATTTCCAAGAATATTTAAATCCAGAGAAATAATCAACACGGGCCGTGTCCGTGCGTCGCCTATCAATGAAATTATATTTATGATTTATTCGATTTATGGTTTTATTTTGTAGAAACCTTGAAAACACCAAAGACGCTTTAATATATTATGTGTTTTATTAGACAGGTGAGCAACTGTTTGGATACATTCATCGACAGAAAACGAATCATTGTTATATAGCTCAACACAGTTAGTCTTATTGTTTAAATCTCGTTTTCTTGATTTACCACGAGTACCATGTTTTACCATGCCTAATATCGATCTAGTAGCGAACGGACAGAGTAGCTTTATAACATAACTTTCAACACACTCAAATGTATCTAATATGATAAAACAGCACTGCGTTCCCCAACATACGCATGACCGGAAGAAGCGGTTGTCTGCGGCATAATAAAAGCTCCACGAAATCAAGGCGTCATCAAGCTACGCCTTTGTTTTAAATAAGCGACCTCTAGCGGCAAAAAATTACATATTGTGGCTTTAAGTGTCTACGTAATTTGTGAGTGCACTGTTCCACGAGTTCAGGCTTCGATATAATCAGACGTGCTGTTTGAGGGGAGGGCTATGAATTTGGCCAGCCGAGATTGAGGAGTTGGGGTGGCTGGAAAACTGTTGTGGGAAGGAGGTGAGAGACAGCTGTATATACAGGCTTCCTTTCATGCTGATTGGTTAGATTATCTGAACACAGTCAGCGTGTTTTAAAGAATTGGGTAAATCACCATTGTACTCCTCTGTGGTGTCATCTTCAGAAGGCAGCTTGGCAGAGCGGGGCTGTTCATGTCGTATGTATGGATGTGTGGATGTTCCATAAAGCACCAGGGACCATTCTACCAGTTTCCCTAATATAAACAATAGAGAAGGAAAAACACTTAACATTCTATTACAGTTGTAGTGTACATTTTATACATATACCATGGCTTCTACCATAGTATAGTTTAAAATATGTTATATGCTATAGGTGGAGAGGAGAGAAAGTGATCGAGGCAATTCAGTGGATTGGGATTATTAGGAGGCCATGATTGATAAAGGCCAATGGAGGGAATTTGGCCAGGACAGAGAGTTTTACACCTACTCTTTACGAGAAGTGCCATGGGATTTTTAATGACCACAGAGAGTCAGGACCTCGGTTTAACGTCTCTTCCGAAGGATAGTGCTTATTACAGTATATTGTCCCCGTAACTACACTGGGCATTAGGACCCACTCAGACCACAGGGTGAGCACCCCCTGCTGGCCTCACTAACACCTCTTCCAGCAGCAACCTGGTTTTCCCAGGTGGTCTCCCATCCTGGTCCTGACCAGGCTCAACCCTGCTTAGCTTCAGTGGGTAACCAGTCTTGGGCTACAGGGTGATATGGCTGCTAGCCATATGGTAATCATTATATCACAGTTCTATGCTACCACTATAGTATTTTATTGGTAAAGGTGGTAGGCACCTTGGAGTCGGCTGTTTCTCTGTGGAGATGGTGTGTCTCTGATGTCCAGGATCCAGTCTCCTGCTGGTTTTTCGCCCCAGCAGTGAGTCGTCATGAATTCCCACTTAAGGAAGCCCTCATTGGAGTGGTCATTTGGTCTGACAGGAAATAGCCACAGAATAATTAAAACAATCACTCAGATAATCCTAAAGAATTAGTGGAAAATGTAAAGATTTGTACTACTGTAGGCAGAGGTGGACAGTAGTGAAGTATTTTTTACTTTCTACTCAATTACATTTTTCAAGTATATGTACTTTATCAGTGTTTTTCTTTGGAAACGTTTACTTCACTATATTTCAAAGCATAATGTTGTACTTTTTACTGCACTACATTTATACTTATTATGTAATTAAGTATTAAATGATATTCAATGTGAAACGTAGTGCAGTAAAAAGTACAATATTATGCTTTGGAATGTTGTGAAGTAAAAGTTTTCCAAAGAAAAACACTGATAAAGCACAGACACTTGAAAAATGTACTTAAGCAGAGTAAAAACACGTCACTACTGTCGGCCTCTGACTGTAGGTAGTATTTTATAAGCACCATTAAGTAAAAAAAAAAACACGTTAACCTTGTAAAGCATGACATAAAATAATAGTCTGATTTTTTTTTTTAAATGGATCAACAAAATCTAAAAAAGTTTGCTTGTATGTTTTTTTTGTTTTTTTTGTTGAGTATCCTAATTGATACATCAGGCTTTTATGGCTCATAATCATATAGTATGACGTATGAGAATATGTAGATCATACTCGAGAAGGAGGGAAAAAAACCCTCATTTTTATTCAGAGGACCAAACTGAGCAAAAATATGGAATTTGGTGCAGTTGCTGGTATTTATAAAGCAGACTACTTACATAAACTGCATATAAATATCAGACAATATTTAAATACATTATGATCAAAGCTCTTTAGTTTTCATTGTGTGTGTGTGTGTGTGTGTGTGTGTGTGTGTGTGTTGAATTTCATGTAATGCAATTCAATATAATGATAATGAGATGTACAAATAAACGTTCCTTAAAAGCCTGATGTTTCAAACTCAAATTTAACATGATTTTTATAAAAATAGATGTATGGATAATCAAGTAAACCTATGTTGTTCATGTTGAAATATTGCTAACAATTTAAAATTATTAAATTATTATTGTTATGTTTAAAAATCAGTAATGATTTTAGAGAGTGTAGAATAATGGATGTAGAATTACACTAAAATGTCTTTTATTGCTAAAATGTATAAGACGAAAGAAGGCAGTGTCAGACGAGGCATGTAGAAGATTGTGTACAACATGCTTTAATAATGCTGATAATTTAGAAGCCTTTAAAATGTGTGCATCAAATATGATGCAGTAGGGATAAGGATTATAAGGATTAATCATGCATTTCAATAAATCATACAGTTATCACTTTTATTTCAGAATGTCTGAGCTGGCTCAGTATATTTGTACCTGTTAGTGAGAAGCTGAGATCTGGTACCAGAAGGGGATGTCAGTGTGATTGACAGGTCTCCACGGTGAGGATGTGTGATTGTCACACGTACAATAACGTGCTCCAGATAAACCACCCGCTGCAGACGCTGAGCAGAACAGCCTGAGGACTTGAACACTGATCTCAACACCCTCTCTGGACTTATCCTGAGATAAATACAAACAATCAGAGTGAATCTTCAGTCAATAAGAATTAATGAAAATACCATGGTATTATTAGTATCTAGGGATACCATGTAAATACCATTGGTATAAGAATATGGTAATCATTCAATATCATGCCATGGTATATATCACTGCAGCATGGTACAACCACAGTAGTAGTAAAGACAGTTTTGTAAAGACAGTACATTAGTATGAATACAGGAGTTTGGAATCATCAGTGATAAAGTATAAGGATTTTGATCAAACAGTTACCTGCCATTCTGGACTAGGTTTTCCTCACATATGTGTTGAGGAGGCACCTGCTTCCAGGTCTCTGCTTCCTTCACCATGGCTTCAGCATCCATCAAGCCAAACCCATAAAGGTGACTAACTGCACAACAGCCAGTGATGACACAGTTTACATACAGCCAGTGAGAGCACGCTTTATTTCCTTGCAACTATTAAAGGGTTAGCTCACTCAAAATTTGTGCCATCATTTACTCACCCTCATGTCGTTCCAAACCCATAAGACTTTCGTTCATCTTCGAAACACAATTTCTGTCTGAGTCAGCTGATGCGAGCTTGACTGACGTCACCTTGCGTGTTTGCTCTTGCAGTTGAGCTTCTGTTTATGTTCGCTGATAGTGTTATTTTTGACAGCAAATTTTGAATTTAGTTTTAGTCATAGTCTTTGGACTAAAATGCCATTTCGTTTTAGTCATATTTTAGTCACCTGAATTGTTTTTAGTTTTAGTCTAGTTTTAGTCGACTAAATCTACAGTAGATTTAGTCGACTAAAATGTAATGAGTTTAGTTAAATTGAAATGCATTAATTGAGCATTTAAGCATTACATAACCGACTGTTACTTGAATACATGTCAAAACTGACATTTTGGCATAATTGTGTTTTTGACATTAAAAATACATGAAAGAGAGCTCAATTCACTTTTTTTTTTTACATCTATATAGTTTTTATAATGTTGTATTTCTGTTTTAGTTAGTATATCAGGTTAAGCTAAAGCTTCAGATAAGTTTAAGTTTTGTTTTTTTTTTAAATTTCAGTTAACATTTATTAAGTAATGAATATTTTTTAATGGTTTTAGTGAACTATTATAACCCTGACACTTTATTGAATAATGTGTCAAATACTGTTCTTAGTCTTTCCTCCTGACTATGAATTAAATGGGAATTAAATTAAATACAGTTTCCTGTGTAGCCAAAAACGTATATATAATGCGTGACTTTTAATTATAAACAAGCTCGAAATACACATTGACTCAATGACTCTTATTTTGAAATGCCTTACTATTGCAGTTGCAGGCTTCTCTTTCAAGTTCAGATAAATTCAGAAATTAACACTGTTCGCTGAGCAGGTCACATCAGTCAAGCTCACATGAGCTGACTCTCAGCTGATCCACGTCTTCCTATAGGAATACGACGCATATCACAGCATCCTTACATACATATTTAGTATTATCAGCAGCTTTATCACGTTACTCAGGAGCTAATTACCCTCCTCCATCCCCAGCTCCTCCTCTTATCCAGTCAGGACTTGGCCTTCTGATATTCCTCTTCGAATCAGACTAATTTTTATTGCATTATGCTGTACACTAAATTACTGAACATTACCAAACACTGAATTTTTTTGTTATTTGTGAGAAAAAGCTTCCCCACCAAACACAGAATTTTCTGTGTTTTCACTGTTATACGCTAGGGGGCGCTATGACATATTCTGTAAGAGTATTGAATCTCCAGATCAAAACACATGCAAAGAAGTTGCAGAAACAAGCAATGGCATACAGTGCATCCGGAAAGTATTCACAGCGCTTCACTTTTTCCACATTTTGTTATGTTACAGCCTTATTCCAAAATGGATTTAATTCATTTTTTTCCTCAATTCTACAAACAATACCTTATGACAACGTGAAAGAAGTTTGTTTGAAATCTTTGCAAATTTATTAAAAAACAAAAAAAAACAAAACACATACATAAGTATTCACAGCCTTTGCTCAATACTTTGTTGAAGCACCTTTTACCAATTACAGCCTCAAGTCTTTTTGAGTATGATGCTACAAGCTGCATTCATCTTTCCCTTGATCCTGACTAGTCTCCCAGTTCCTGCCACTGAAAAACATCCCCACAGCATGATGCTGCCACCACCATGCTTCACTGTAGGGATGATATTGGCCAGGTGATGAGCGGTGCCTGGTTTCCTCCAGACATGACGCTTACCATTCAGCCCAAAGAGTTCAATCTTTGTTTCATCAGACCAGAGAATTTAGTATCTCATGGTCTGAGAGTCCTTCAGGTGCCTTTTGGCAAACTCCAGGTGGGCTGTCATGTGCCGTCTAACCACTCTACCATACAGGCCTGATTGGTGGAGTGCTGCAGAGATGGTTGTTCTTCTGGAAGGTTCTCCTCTCTCCACAGAGAAATGCTGGAGCTCTGTCAGAGTGACCATCGGGGTCTTGGTCACCTCCCTGACAAAGGCCCTTCTCCCTCAATCGCTCAGTTTGGGCGGGCAGCCAGGTCTAGGAAGAGTCCTGGTGGTTCCAAACTTATGGATGATGGAGGCCACTGTGCTCATTGGGACCTTCAACGCTGCAGAAATTTTTCTGTACCCTTCCCCAGATCTGTGCCTCGATACAATCCTGTCTCGGAGGTCTACAGACAATTCCTTGGACTTCATGGCTTGGTTTGGGCTCTGACATGCACTGTTAACTGTGGGACCTTATATAGACAGGTGTGTGCCTTTCCAAATCATGTCCAATCAACTGAATTTACCACAGGTGGACTCCAATCAAGTTGTAGAAACATCTCAAGGATGATCAGTGGAAACAGGATGCACCTGAGCTCAATTTTGAGTGTCATGGCAAAGGCTGTGAATACTTATGTACATGTGATTTTTTGTTTTTTATTTTTAATAAATTTGCAAACATTTCAAACAAACTTCTTTCACGTTGTCATTATGGGGTATTGTTTGTAGAATTGAGGAAAACGATTTACTCCATCAATGTTTTGATCATTGTTCTGAATCTGATCCAGATGTAGTCTTTGACAAAAACATTTTGTTCAAAATGTTGCTTTTTTATGAAACTTCAAGTGTTTATAAAAAAAAGAATGCATGAAGCTAGAATAAAAAGAGGGTCTGTTCTTTCTTTTGATAAATTGCATGTTCAGATATTCATACAACAAAATATTCTGGGGGCCGTGAAATTTTTGTGAAAATTATCAAAAATGCTGGCGGTGGCTGGCAACTTTTTTTTAAAAACCCTGGTGGGGAAAGAGTTAATGATATCTGCAGTACTTTTATGTTGGTTCTGTTCTGTTTACCCTAAGGGTGTTATCGCTGCTCTTATCCATGCTAGGCTGCATTGATGGGCAGGGAGTTATTGCCTAGAACAGAACAGTCAAGGTTCGGTCTAGTTTATTCTTGGTTTTGTGACAGAGCCCTGACACTCCTGTATTTGTCTTGACTTTGTGTGAGCACATGGCTTGTAATTTGTCTTTGCTGGCCATGTGCTTGTGTGTTCCGCCCATCTTGTTATCTGATTATTGGTTCATTTGCCCCACCTGTCTTCCCTCGTTACCCTCTTTTGTTTGCTTCCCTATTTATTCTCCTTGTGTTTGCAGTCCTGTGCTGGATCATCATTGAATGTACCCTTTTTTTTTTCCTTGTCAAAGTCAAAGTCAAAGTCAAGTCATTTGTCATGTTTTCCCTCTTGGGGTAGTGATGGGCAGACTGAGGCTTTGTGAAACACTGAAACAGTTGAAGCAAATGTGACGTATTGTGTTGAAGCTTCGAAACAATTTGACACCCTTCTCCATGGTGACCCCTGCTGGCCAGAACAGTGTAAATGCAACAAAAACCTATGCCAAACATGCATAAAAACACATTTTACAAATCTATTGCAAATGTTTTATGCAATTAACTAATCTAATAAAATTCAATATTAACTGTCTATATGTTCTTTTATCAATTGTCAGGGCTTGTTTTGTTTGTTCCATGGATGGCTCAGCTAAACAGGCCAATAAGAGAATTAACTACTATTATTCCTTTTAATTATACTAATGTCTAATTAAAACGTCTACAAATGTATAAAACTGATCAGAGATCAGGTAAAAACCCACAGACACTTGTTCAATGGTTCTCAGTGACTGCTCATGATTCATGGGTTCACAGAGATCATCGCCCCCAGGCGGTGAACCATTGACATTTCGAAGTGTTTCGAAACGTTTCGAAACAGTTATGACGTAACGAAGCCTCGTTTACTGAAATCACGTGACTTTGGCAGTTTGATACACGCTCCAAACCAATTGATTCGAAACAGAAGATTCGTAAAGCTTCGAAGCTTCATAAAGCAGTGTTTTGAAATTGCCATCACTACCTTGGGGTAGTTTTTGTTTGTTTTGTTCTAATTTTTTATTAATAAAGGCCATTATTTCTCCTGCGATTGAGTCCTCGCTCCTGTCATCACCCCCACCCCTGACAGGAACCATACCGCCAATCCAAACTGTATGCTAATTGTCAATCATCTTTGACGATAGTGGTCCTGACAAGAACAATGTTTATATATGAATAAAAGCCTAAATTCAATTTCTTCATCATATAAAGCGATCAAGTCTTTGCTGAAAATTTGGACTAAACTGCTTGATTGATATGGATTAGTTTCACAATCTCTTTATGAACTTTTGAAGCGACAAATTGGTAGTTGCGTGAACTGTCAATGGAGGAACAGAAATCTCTCAGATTTTAATTTAAAATATCTTCATTTGTGTTTCAAAGATGAACAAGTCTTATGGGTTTGGAACAATATGAGGGTTAGTAATTGATAAGTAATTTTTGGGTGAATTAACCCTTTAATGACTGCTTCTCAACTCTAATACTATGTATTAAAAGTATGTGTGCATACTTAATGTATGCTGTCGAATATCTGCTGATTTGCTGTGACAAAACCATACAGTTCTAAAAGTATCTGTCTCCACTGAAGGCAATTAAAAATACACATCTTTGCATGCAACTGTAATTTGCGAATATTTCATGTCACAGCTCAGGATAGGGTTTGGGACTGTCATCAAGCTATCGTTGTTGTCATGAAGTTATTTTTGGTTCTGAGTATGAAGTAAAAACCATTTAATTTAACCAGTACTGGAACATACTGAATAGTGGTTGGCCATCAAAAAAACAATATCGGTCGACCACTATGTTATCCACTTTACAGTAAAAGTGTGCGGGTACAATATTTCATTTAGATTTTAAGCTAAATTGAATAGATGTTGAATAATATATAATAAGTGATGTTTAATATACAAGCTTATTTTAGTCTACCATCATATCCAGCTCCATTGCTTTGCCAGTCTGAAGTGCTCAGGTGACCACGACGAGAAGTTTTCACCATAATGTGCTGAACGTCCCTCCAGGTCAGAGCTGGACTGAGGACGAAGAACAAAGAAATTAGCTTATTCATCACACACTTAAGGATGGCAGCAAATACTTTGCCCTACAGACATGATTGGCTTAATAAAACCTATATGTGGAACTGAAAGCCCATGAGCAACAATCGCAGAATTTAGCTCTGACCTTATCTGAACCAATGGAAAGAGTCAAAGTGTCTGAAATGAGATGATCCAAGATAAGTGTTTTACCCTTGCCATTTGGCAGAACCTCAGGCTTAAGATCGCTACACTTGATTTGACCACAAAGTGTTTGCCAGATCTAACAGACAGAGCACAAATAAACTAGACATGACCGCTTACTTTGCCTCCAATGTGAGGGCGATGATTCCTGCAGCCATGGGGGCCGATGCTGAAGTGCCAGAGTGCTCATCCGTGCAACGCTGCCTCAGATCTGTTGTCACCTGCATGAAAACACATATGCATGAAAACACACATATGCATGAGTCCAGTGAGGAAAAACCAACAATTTCCCACAAAGCATTGAACAAATACAGAATGAGTGACTCACAACGCCCAGGCTGTGGCTGTCTCCACTGCTGTAGGTGGTGGCCAGAGTAGACGAGCATTCCTCCAGGTACCACGGCTTTTGCCCACTCTGAGTGGTGCTGCCTACTGAGATGGTGTAAATACTGTTGGTGTAACCGTCACATGAGCAGTGGTCTTGACTCTGCCCACCATTTCCTGATGCCCACACAAAGATGGAGCCACGGCCCTTTCTGCCCTGAGAAGCAAAGAGGAATACGGATTTTTCCAGTTTATATTTTCAGTTATTTTACTTGCAACATTTAAAGGAATTATTCACCTAAAAGAATACAAGGATATGAGGAACATAATAACAGGTGACCTTCTTTTGTATGCTGGGTTGTACAATGAAGACAATTACTATAAATAAAAACAATTTCTTTTTAATATTTGGTTCACATTTTCTGTTATGTACTACAAAAACAAACAAAGAAAAGAAAAAGAAAAAGAAAAATGAATGAAACCTACAATAATTTCTGCAGTTATTATTATTATTATTATTATTATTATTATTATTATTAATAATGACATCAAAAACATTTTGACAATCTTTTTAATTTGTATGTACGTTTTTCTCTTTGGGAAAAAATATTTTTGATTGGCCACACTTTAGATTAGGGTCCAATTTTCACTATTAACTAACTATAAACTGCCTCAGTAAACTCCTAATTACTGCTTATTAATAGTTAGTAAGGTAGTTGTTAAGTTTAAGAATTGGGTAGGATTAAGGATGTAGAATATGGTCATGCAGAATAAGGCATTAATATGTGGTTTATAAGTACTAATAAACAGCCAAAATCCTACTAATATGCATGTTAGTAAGCAACTAGTTAATAGTGAGAATTGGACCCTAAACTAAAGTGTTACCTTTTGATTAATATTAAGTCAAAATTTAAGGTTTGAACCAAACCAAACAAATAAAAGCGTTTTTTTTTTTTAAGTTGGTTCAAATACATTTTTTTCAGTGTTGTCTTAACTCAAACTCTACCCAGTAATGTACACAGACACACACTAACTTTGCGTATGCCACTCTCCAGAGCGAGCCGGGCAAGAGGGCCGGGGCCATCTACTGTTCTGCCATCATCATCTGGACCCCAGCTGGAGCTGTAGATATCAATATACTGCTGCCTCAGACTCAGTGATTGGGCTTCCACCATATCAGTCATATCGCCATCCAACATACGCACACCTACAGGGGGAGATTGGACAGCTCCATAGATGTCAGTAACATGGGCTATGTTTTGAATACCACTAAATACTGCAGTACTAAATGTTTATTGTTGCATAATGCATAATATTAGCCAGTAGTTTATAGTGTACCAAACACAGCCATTAGAGGCATACATATGAAAACATAAACATGAACTGCTGATAACTCACCACCAATTTTTGCATTGTAAGCAATTCCGACAATGCAGAGAGAATTGTTTGCAGAGGCAGCCACCACACCAGCACATCTGGTTCCATGTCTTTATGAAATCACAAAGATATGGAAAACCTCATATTTGTCTGGAGCATTGTATTTTAAAATTTATTTAAAATCAAAATATGTGGAGACTGAGGGAAGTAAGACTGTACTGAGTTGCAGTGGAAATGGACTGACTTGTTTTCATTGGTGGCATCATAACGTGGTGTTGGATCAGGATCATTGCCATTAACATCATAGCTGGCTCGTGCGTCCTTATAAATATATAATAACACATAAATAACATCTGTTTGTAATGGTGGGTGGAGGATCTAAATGCAGCTTTCTTTTTATTTAACCAAACTAACAAAGTTGATCACTAGAAAATAGGCACACCGGAGAAGAAAAACGGCATTAAATACAATGGTAGGCTAAATTAAAAACTAAATAAGGCACAGGTAAAGGTAATCTGTAATCATAGAAACAAACTAGCAAATGAGATCCAAGGTAACAAAGGAAACAGGAACTAAACACAGGAAATACAAAAAAAGGAAATAAGAGTAACAGGAATAAAAAACTTTATACTGACAACATATGAATAGGGGTTCATGGTTTGCATATCTCACTCACAATATTGAACCATCAAACGTACTGATAGACCAATATATTGAATTAATCAGACAGTATTTGAGACAACTGATACTGGCCAGTGAACAACTCCCACTTGACTGATTACTAGCAAATAAGCCACCAGATTTGTCAATGGATAGTGTACATTAGTGTACGTTTTCCTTTTTTTTTTTTTTTTTTTTTTTTTCATTTTGAGTGAAATAATAATGCATATATAATATTACAAAAATATAATACAGTATATCAGAATTGTATCAGCCACCTTGTTCTCTATACTTGCCTGGCATTGGCTATTGAAAAAAAACAAACAAAAAAAACATGTTGGTTGACCACTAAATCACTTGAGTAATCCTAAAGTCAACCTTAAATAGTGTACGCAACCCAATTTATTTCCATAATCTGATATTTATCTGAGATTTGTTTATGCAGATATCTAATTTTGTGTATTCATGAAATGTATTAGTTCCAGTTAATATTAAGTCTTTAATTAACTATACTAACATTTAAATTAATTATTTGATACAATTCACTTATTGTGTATATATGTTTTTACATTATACTTATTTTTAAAAAAAAAAATACCTGCATGTAATTACAGCTGTAATTATTAACTTCTGTAATTACATGTGTAATTACACTTTTGACCGTTTCCTTACATCTTAACCTGCCCTTAAACCTAACCATACCAAGAAACCTGGGTAACACTTTATTTTACAGTGTATTTATCATAGTAACAACAGTAAATTATCCATAATTACATGCAACTAACCCTCAACCAAACCCTAACCCTAACATGTTGTTAATTAATATTACTCAGTACTTAAATATATTATTACACTGTAACAATAACCTTAAAATAAAGTGTAACTGAAACCTGTCTCTAACCCACATCCCACCTCAGTAGCACCAAAAGTGTTTTGCAATACATCATAAACACAATAAGTACATTGTACCTAACTATTTTTTTTTTTTTTTTTTTTCTTATTTGGGTTACAATTTATTTTAAGGTATCCTTGTTACAGTATAATTCTAACACCTCAGCCCATATACAGTTCATCCCTCCACCAGAGGGAGTTTTAGTGGTACTTACTTTTTGTATTCTCACTTTCTGTTAGTAGCTTTATAAGCCATGTGCTTCACTGAACACATTGTAAAGTATTGCCAGTTTATCTGCATTACCAAGAGTTTCTCTTGCCATTGTCTGTAGCTAGTGTTTTGACCCTTTTGCCTGTTTGTTGGATTTACCCTTTTGTCTATCATTTGGATTTTGTTTGCTGTCTGCTTTCCTTGCTGTGTTTTGAACCTTGCCTGGACTTTTATTGCCTGTCGTCGTAGATTCTTTGACAATAAAGTACCTCTGCAACATGGATTCTAATCCGCCTCCAGCTATGGGTTCATTACAGAAATTATACATTTATGTGCTGAGTAATATTAATTAACTACATGTAGGCTACTTACTATAGGGTTAGGATTGGGATTAGGTTTGGTTTATGGTTAGTTGCATGTTATTATGCATAACTTATTAGTATAGAAACTACATGTAACGTGTAACAAGGACACTGTAAAATAAAGTGTTACCCTTTTTTGATATATGTAAGTATGTTGTAGTTAAAGGCACCTAATATAAAGTGTGACCAATTTATTTGTTTCAGAAAATGTTAAGATGTCATAACACTTACATAGTTTTGTTTTAGGTCTGGATGCTGTCTTTCTATACCATCATCCAGTATGGAGACCACAACCCCTTTCCCAGTGTAGCCCCTACGCCAGGCGGCCTGAATGTTCATGTCGGTCAAGCAGTTGTGATCACAGTGCTATAGAAAAGTAGGGAAATATAACATGTTTTAGTATGTTTTTATCAATATGTCTCAAGTTATCACTACAGTGCCTTAAAGGGATAGTTCACCCAAAAATGAAATTTTTGTCATCATTTACATCATTTCTGTTGAACACAAAAGAAGATATTTTAAAGAATGTTGGTAACTAGACAGTTGATGGTAGTCATTGACTTCCATAGTATTTTTTTCTTTTTAAGTCAATGGCTACTGTTGATTACCAACATTCTTCAAAATATCTTCGTTTGTGTTCAACAGAAGAAAGAAACTCATACAGATTTGGAACAAAATTTTCATTTTTGGGTGAACTGTCCCTTTAAATTGTGAAAAAGAGTTGTGCTTGATTGTACTGAATGTGCACTTCTAGTGTACTTCAAATCATAAAAGTATACTTTAAAAAAACTGTACTTGCAGATAATGTAATATTAATACCATTAAACACTTAAAGGCCACTTAAGTGTACTTAAAGAGAGTACACTTTCATGACCTCTTTTTTAACACACTTAACATTTAGAAAGTACACTTGGTAATAATGGCAAATCAAAAGTTTTACTTTAAAGTACATTTCGATACCATATGTTTTAATAATCTGTTGTCATATTAAAGAAGTACACTTATTTTGATGTGTTTACTAGCATACTAAAGCACATATAAAGTGCTTGACTGTGATTTCAACTTTAGTGTGTTATTTGATATTACATTTAAAGTTAATATATTTTAAATGTACTTTAAATGTATTTTAAATGTAAATTGTATATTAATCATTACAAATGTGTAATTACAATTATGTTTAATACAAGTTTCAGTAACACTTTAGGGTCCAATTCTCACTATTAACTAGTTGCTTATTAGAATGCATATTACTAGGATATTGGCTGTTTATTAGTACTTACGAAGCACATATTAATGTATTATTCTGCATGACCATGTTTTACATTCCTTAATCTTACCCAATTCTATGAAAGCTTCCACCACAGAATAAAAAATAAAAAGGTAATTGCAAGTTTACATCTTGCAATTCTGACTTTTTTCCTCAGAACTGTGTGATATAAACTCATAATTGTTATAAAGTCAGAATTGCAAGATATAAACTCACAATTGCGAGATACAATTCCCACCCAATACCTAAACTTAACAAAACTACCTTACTAACTATTAATAAGCAGTAATTAGGAGTTTATTGAGGCAAAAGTTGTAGTTAATAGTTAGTTAATAGAGAGAATTGAACCCTAATCTAAAGTGTAACCCAAGTTTCAAAAGAAATTATATTAAAGTATATTTTAGTTAACCATAAATGCTTGTCAGTACATTTGACAGTATACTTATTGCCCAAATTTCAAAGACAATAGAAGTAATTATGAAATTACATTTTCCTTAAGTCCTACTTAACTGGGTCATAACATTTTCATTTAATTTACTCTTTTTAAAACTACAGTAGTAAGGGGTGTTTTGTTATGTTCAGTAATACCTTTGAACGTATTGCTTTGAAATGTGCATATTTTCACAAATTAACTGGTTTAGCTCTGCAGTTTTGTTCAATTTAATAATGCCTTTCATCTGAATATAACATTGCTGATTGTAATGTGTTGCATACTAACAAGATACCACATGTTGTCCCACTTGGGGTCATTGAAGGAGGTGGCGTGGGTTTGGTCCATTGTCTCAGTTCTTTTTACTCTCTTCTGAACCATCTGTTGCTGGATCCACTCCACCTTTAGCATCAGAAGATATTTATGATGTTCTACTGCATACATAACATGCTTCACAAACCAAAGTGGATGAAATTAAATATTCATTAAGAGTAACTATCATTGTCTCATTTAGTTTTTGGCAAGTTTAAGGATGCATCCATGCTATGGTGCACCGCTGTCTTAATCTGTTTTGGTAAGTGTGTGTGTGTGGTGTTTATAGAGTGGTGTAGACTGACGTATTAACTATTCAGTGGTGTCTCTGTGACTGAAGGTATATGATCCTTGTACCTTGGTCTCCATGGTGATGAGACTGTGGTTCACTTTGCTTTTAATAGTGGACCTTTTGATGGTTCCTCTGTGCTGGAACTGGTAATGTTCCACTAGCCCACCTATCTGCAGTGGCACAAGGGGAAGAAGATTTTGTTAGCCGCTGCTCAGGGGTGACTGACAGAGATATAAATTATGTATCCATCCCTGACGTATGCCTATGAAACAACAAAAGGGTTATTCTACACCACTGATAGACTTACCACCAGAGGCAACCTGAGCTAGCACTGCGCGATTCAGCTGAGCTTAAACCCTTGGCTGCTGATATCTCTTTGACACCCTGTGCCTTGACATTATGATGTTGGCTGTAGACATACCAGATTTACCCAGAACTAAACAGCCCCACAGTAGACGGCAGTTACACATTTCATTGACTGAGTGTGGGAAGTCAGTTTCCTTCATGTTAACAATGACACAAAGCAAAATAAACTAATCACACAGAGCAGAAAACCCAAACAGTGACTGTGGGCCAAAGAAATCCCATGGTGCATTGCACAACAAACCATTGGGATTCAATTTGGCCCAAAAGTAATATTAAAGGAATATTCCATGTTTAGATACTGACAGCATCTTTGTAAAGAATTTTTTGTAATGTTTTTGAAATAAGTCTTTTTTGCTCATCAAGGCTGCATTTAAACAGAATAATATAGTGAAATATTATTACAATTTAATATTTTCTGAAGTAATTCATTCCTTTAATGGCAAAGTTAAATTTCATGCAGCCATTACTCCAGTCCTCAGTGTTACATGATCCTTCAGAAATCATTCAAATATTGTTGAAAACAGTTGTGCTGCTTAATATTTTTGTGTAAACCATGATACATTTTTCTTAGGATTCTTTGATGAAAAGAAAGCTCAATATTTTGTAACATTAAAAATGTCTTTACTGTCACTTTTGATTAATTTGATGAATCCCCGTTGAATAAAAGTATTGATTTCTTAAAAAAAAAAAAAACAGTTTTTGTGTGTTTTACACTTACAATGGTCTGTGGGGCAAGTGTACAATAGATTCCCTATAGACTTCTATTGTCCATTTCAGGTGCGTCTCTATGCACACCGTTTTCCTGTTTTTTTTTTTTTTACCTCAAATATTCAATTTGAATTTCTCCATTAGTATCCTGTCACATAATTTTCTCTTAGCTGCTATATTTATTTGTGCAGTAAGGGGACAAAGAAAGTGTGCCAGTTGGTTAACTAACTGAAGTAGGGTATAAGATGCCATCAGGGTTAGGAGCTCATCTTGCATGGTTAAACACATTTATTATACAAGAGCCAGTGACCCAGAGATAGGCTCAGTAATAATGAAAGTCTAATTTGAAAGAAAAATAGGAACAATCCCTAAAGTTTGTTTGCATAGTTTGTGTTCTTAAAAATATTAGTTTTGTCTATGAACCTGGTGGAACAACATCTTCAATGACAACAAGTCATGATTGACTTGACTTAAAAAGAGACTTAAAAAATTCCATAGTATACGAATATGGTAATTCAGCAGCATAATATAACAAAGTACCTTGTTATTACCATATGTGACCATCACTGTAACATAGTATCACAGTATTTTGTGATGAAAAGTTGCTAATTGCAATTCTGGGATCATACAGAATACTTGAAGACGCAAATCTCAAACAAATCACACATTTTTTATAGGCCATTGAGACTTATAATAAGAATTTAAAGCAGGAATTAAGAATAAATACAAAGTTAAAATAAATGTGATAACACCCACTTATATATAAGTGAAACTGTTCAATTGATACAAGGGTCACACTTTAGATTAGGGTCCAATTCTCACTATTAACTAACTATTAACTACAACTTTTGCCTCAATAAATTCCTAATTACTGCGTATTAATAGTTAGTAGGTAGTTGTGAAGTTTAGATAGTGGGTAGGATTAAGGGATGTAGAATAAGACATTATTATGTGCTTTATAAGTACAAAATAAGTACTAAATATAAGTAATAAACAGCCAATATCCTAGTAATATATGCATGCTAAACTAGTTCATAGTGAGAATTGGACCCTAAACTAAAGTGTTACTGTTACAAGATGTTGCCACATGAAACATTTAACCAGCAAAACATTTTACAGTGTACTTACCTGGCCCATATTCACAAATCCATATTTGTCTGCAATAAGATCAGCAGCATCAGGACCTCCAGTTATTTTAACAGCCCAACGGTTTGTGTATAATCTCGTCTGGACACATTGGAGTCCAATCCCAAGAAAAATTGCATATAGAAAAAGTGCTGTTGGTGTCATCTTCAGATGGTTATGATCTCTGCTTCATGCAGAAGTATTGGTCTGATGACACTCCTCATTGAAAAGTTCTCATTAAAAAGCTATTTGACATTGTCTACAACAGACGGGACTGTCAAATGATTGTAAAAAAAGTTCCTAAAGGACCTAGTTTGACTGTGTGAGCGCTATTCCACTGCAATGGCTCCACTGCATCTGTTGCCTGTGGCACATCATCTCCAGTTACAGTCCTATCAGTTTCTACAGGTGCACTGTGTGCTCGTACAGCAAACACTGGGAACACTGGATAATAGGCCTAACTTACATTCATGGCATCATTATGTTAAACAATGTTGGATAGATCATAATTAGCCTAATGTACTTTCTGAAAACATTTGCTTGCTGCAAATTGAGCTACATACTTATTTGTATTTATTTTTCATTCATTCTTTTTAGTCCATTTTACATTCATTTCTAAAATATGATTTTAAATTAATCAAAAGTCAAGTCACCTTTATTTATAAAGCACTTAAGATTATTTTAAAGCAGCTTCACAGAAATATACAGGGGAAAAACAGATTCAGTGACCATCAAATATTTTAGACAAATTAAAATTCAGCTATAAGCACCTCTCCAGTAGACAATAGTAGTTATTCAGCTTGAGTCACTTCAGTTCAATAACTGTGTGAAGTTCGCCAATTATGAAACAAATCTGATTCAGCTATAAATAAAGCAGCTCTACAGAAGACAATAGTGTCATCATCCAGCTCAATTTAGTTCAAATTTTGTTCTCATCCGATACTGTCAGTATAGTCAAAACGATAATATTACCTAAAATTAATTGTCTTTTAAACCCCAAATAATTTAAACCCAAACTCCATCAGATGGCAGGAATGGAAAATAAATTTTTTTGGAGAAACTATGCGTAGTCGGGGGTGGGGGATGGGGGCAGTTCTCCTTTGTCCAAATGAAGGAACATGGAGTTATTTATGATTCCAGGCTGCACCACAAGTCAGATTTGTGGATTCAAAAATAACAGAATCAAAACTTTTGCAAGAACAGAACCAAAAATAACCAATTCAAAAATGTTTGCATCCTTTCTGCTTTAAGATTGGTATATGACACGTCAACATTAGGTGGGTGAATGATTGACTGATTTTATTCACATTAATGAATCAATATCATGCAATAAACCTGAATACATTGGGCTAGACCAAAATATGTGGTCATATCAAGAAAAAAGAGCTCCTTATGGCAACAACTGCATGATTTCATGTACAGTGTATAGCCAAATGTCACAAAACTTATTTGAATGTACATGAAGTACTTTAAGAATCATATAATATCATTTTTTTTTTCTTAACTTATTCATGAAAGGCACTATAAAGTATCCTGAAACATTTAAACCACAGGCCTTTTGAATGTTCAACTGAATGTATTGGTCAAAGAAGATTATTACACAATGAGTTGCACAAAAAGTGTTTTAATGAAACACTCCTGAAGAAGTCCTGAAGTGTTTACATGCATGGGTCATGTGTTTATTGAGTGCCACAGAGAGCCAGCAGGATCTTTTCATAATCTCCACCTGTTTCCTTCTGTAAAAACCAAACACAGAAGCCACTTTTCATTCAGACATGCTGGTTTCAAATATGATGGATCCAAGAATGTGAAATCTAATTCAAAAGCTTTTCAGATCACTCATTATGAATTAAAGAGACTCACCAGAATGTCCTCCTGAAGGGTTTTTCCATACAACCTCTTGTATTCTTGAATGATTTTTAGCAGGTCGATTTCTGAACGACTCACAATAATTCTAGTCAGTGTGTCAGTGTTGGTTCCCAGTCCCTATAAAGCAAGACCATATTACAGATAAATTTAGGTCAATTCATAAAGTAGCAATAATCTGAGTCAAATTTTTAGACTAACAGTTTAGAAGGAGTTTGAAAAAGAAGGAAATTTTCAGGAAATTCAAAATAGCTTTTTTTCCCCGGAATAATATAAAGCCATGGGATTCAGAATTTAGTTTAGTGTAGTTTGAAATGAGTCTCTAGTCTATACAGTTCCTGAAATATAAGCAAAAATGTAAATGTAATTATAGCCCTCAATTCTCACAAAATTTTGCATACAGCCTATTGTATAATCCCTGCTCATATATTCAAAATGTCATGATGGTCACTTTTTCACAAGTTATTGGCTTCTAAATTCTGATTGGTAGCCATTTTTGTTGGTTTGTCCATTTGTTAAAGGGTTAGCTCACCCAAAAATTTAAATTATGCCATACTTTACTCACCCTCAAGCCATTCTTGGTGTATATGACTTTCTTCTTTCAGCCAAACACAATCAGAGTTATATTAAAAAGTATCCTGGCTCTTCCAAGCTTTGTAATGGGAGTGTAGTACCTGAGATTTTGTCTCCAAAAAAGTCCAAAAAACACATCCATCCATCATAAAAGTAATTCATACGGCTCCAGGAAGTTAATAAAGGCCTTCTGAAGGGTGTTTGTAAGATATCTATACTTATAACTCTATAAACTATAAACACTGGCTTCCGGCAATGGCCGTACGCGAGTCTAGTTCCGGCGGAAGAGTGACCTCTGACCCAACATATGACGTAGGATGTGGAAGTAGCGTATGCTTAGGTGAGAGTAGATGCCTCTCGTGGTTCAAACAAATAGGTATGGGCAACAAACTCACGCTCCTCTTCTCTTATATGGAAATCCTCTGACATTTCTCTTTAAAAATTCTAATTTTAGACTTTGTGACCGGTGTTTTGTTTTGCTCTATCCTCTGCACTTTCGCATTCTTCAATACGCCATGCGTCGGGTCAGAGGTCACTCTTCCACCCGGAACTAGACTCGCGTGCGGCGATGGTATTGATTGGGCTTCAAAATCTCAGGTACTATTCACTCTCATTATAAAGCTTGGAAGAGCCATATTTTTTATTATAACTGTGATTGTGTTTGGCTGAAAGAAGAAAGTCATATATACCTAGGATGGCTTGATGGTGAGTAAATTATGGGATAATTTTCATTTTTGGGTGAACTAACCTTTTAATAATAGTAGCCTCTATGTTAGCATTTGTTGCAAAAAAAAAAAAAAAACTGCATTCAAACTTTAAACTCGATCTGACCAAAGTCTGAACAATATTGGAGTTATTTGTGAAAGTGTAAATGTGCTTATTATAGTGACAGGGTTGGACAAAGTAATTTTGCCACCAAGAGTCTGACACCCTGATGGACGCACTTCAAAAATAATTTGAAAATCTCCAGAAATACAAAAGGATTCCAGCACCTTTGGCCCTTTGACCAGATAAGAAACTCAGAGATTATGTAAAAAACAAAATGGATCAAATGGAACAAGTTCCATAATTTCCTCTGCAGCTTTACCTTCATAGCCAGGTGGAGCCTTTCAGCGAAGTAGGCAGGTTTGTTCACAGCAGACTTCACTATAACATGAAAAAGATGGTAAGAACAGATATTTCAAGAACTTTCTTCAATTAAGTAGCTCTTGGATATTTGTATCTAATCTGGTTGCAAAGTTTTTGTGTGTGAGAATGAATCCGCCCTTAACACACAAAGCTGGAAAAACCTGCTTTAGAACAGGATTTTAAGGAGCTGCCTTCATTCAGATGGGACTGAAATATTTAAAGTCATTTAATAAGAAACTACTCTTTCACACACCCACAGAGATATACACAGACTAAATGAAGGCTTGTACTGTATATTTACCCAAGGTCATCAGGCAGTCTTCAAAGTTTCCATGCAGCTCATCCTCCAGATCTTTGGCAAAGCCGTCTTTGCTCAATTGGCCATAATATTGGAAAACTGTAGATTTTAAATAACACTGTTAGTGCCTCAGAAAACATGAGCTGAAGTACACCGGAATGGCATATATTAAAAGTCAACTGTCTCTGAAGAAGAGTCATTTTCCTTGGCTTACTTTTGCACAACTGAGTTTCACTCCTGTTTGTGAGGATGTCAACCAGAACAGAGCAAACAGTGCCAATCCGATTCTCTCCTGCCTCAAACAGAGCCTAAAACAACAACATAGCAAAGTCAGAAACAGTATCTACAATTTATAATGCTTATTGCATGTCTGTGTGCAGAACTTGATTATGATTGGTCTAGCATTTGTCAGATATTTTTATGACTGCAAAACTGTATAATGGACCGCTGTTAATGGCAACATACTGATACTATTTTTGTTAGTCTGCGGTTTCTTGTTTTTCATACAAACACAATTTAGAAAAGCTACTGTAAGTGGTTCCATCTTGCAACATCAGTATTATTAATTACTATATATCTTACATACTTCATTGGCCATAGTGTAAGTAAAGAATCTTTACCTTTGCATCACTCTTAGCCTGTCCATCATCAATGTTACGGTCTTCACTCCTGGTTGCCTGAAATTATGAGATATTGATATAGTAATATGTCATTATCAATACACATAACATATTATTTCCCTGTAACAACAATTACACTGAGCTATGTTTTGTACCTTGCAAAGGGAAACTAGGGTAGTCTCAAGATGTCCTTTAACTTCACTTTTTATATCTTCCTCCAGCATCTCTCCATAGACTGTACAATAGAAAGAGGTTAGCAGCATAAACATACATCTGCTTTTAGGAAGAACATGTTTTTATGTCAGTCTTTCTTGTTACCTTCTTTGAATGTATTCTTCAATGCTATGATCTCCTTGTTTGATCTGGTCCCCAAAATTTCATTTAAGACAGTCTCATTTGTCCCAAGACCCTGATTATCAATGAAATGTTAGTATTAGTATTTAGATTTAAGTATTAGTATACAGTACCGTAAGTCTTGGAATAAAATCTACATTTTTAAAAATGTATTTTGCAATAAGAGCAGTAAGTTGTACCTTAATGGCTCTTTTCATTTCAAAAGCATCATACTCAGGCGGTGTCATCAGCATAGCAAGGACCACCTCCTCAAAATCTGACTTCAGAGCTTTTTTCAGTGCATCTGCCAGAGGCTGAAGATTAATGATAAAAACAAAAGCTATTAGCACAAAACAAAATTTTATAAACAAGAAAAAAATGTATGTCACATCTGTGTTCATTAAACTTGGATTTGACCAAAATTTATTCAGACACCTTCAACATTTTCTCATATTATCACAGTTTATATGCTATAGTTTAGAAAATGGTAATAAAATATGACAAGAAGCTGTGTCTAATTTTGTGATAACTGTGATAACTTTGATAGAACCTTATGTAATGGATTACAATCAACCAATCAGCTGTTAAATTTAAGTACACAATTAGATAATACCAATTTAGGTCAACCAATTACCAAGCAATGCTTAATTTTGTTCAGTCTGTGGTGTAAAAGGTCGCATTAGCCATTAAAGAAAAAAACACTTAAGCAAAACATGGTCAGGTCAAAGTGTCTGAATAATTTTGGTCCCAAATTTTTATCAATTTTACTGGTAGTCCACTGTATGAAGAATTTTTGGGTATAATATGTCAGAGTTTACTTTATTTTGCTATCCTCACTTACATAAATTAACTACAGTGTCCTGCACCCACTAGTAAAAAATTATATCTGGTGTCTGAATAATTTTTGGTTTGACTGTAGATCACATAGATAAATGCCTTGGCTCATTCATTTGTATTGTTTCATATGTCAAGTTCAAGGGTTCATAAAAAAGTACAAAGTAAAAAAAAAACAAAGAGAGCCAGACCCGAAATGGGCAGATGGCACAATATGACTTGGCTTATACATCTATATTGTCCCATGCTGTCAAGTTCAAGGGTCCATAAAAAGAATTGTTAAAGGGAAAATTGTTGAAGCTTTCATTAGACCATGTATATCAAGCCCCAGTGATATCTTTATTAAACCTTTGAAGATGGCCAAAAAGTGCTCCTGCAAAAAAAAAGACTGTTACTACGTATGAAGCCTCAGTGTTATTTAACGTATCCTTGAAAATGGCAGCGAAATGGTCCTTTAAATCCCTTTATGGAACAATGATAGTGTAACGGTCTCATTCTGTTTAGGTTTTGTTTTCATTCTGTTCCCTGTTCTGCTTTGCCTGAGTTCTGTTTTTCTAGTTAGTTTCTATGGTTTCTGATTGGATTCCGTTCACCTGTTTAGTTTAGTTACAGTTGGTTACACTTTATTTTAAGGTGTCCTTGTTACAGTGTAATTATACATTTAAGTACTGAGTAATAATAATAAACTACATGTACTTACTATAGGGTTAGGGTTAGGATTAGGTTTGGTTTAGGGTTAGTTTTATGCATAATTTATATGTATTACTATAGTTACTACATGTCACATTTGTAACAAGGACACTGTAAAATAAAGTGTTACCTTACATTTAGTTACATTGTTCAGTCTCATTTCCGTTTGTGTTATAGTGGTTGTGAGTTTTTTTTTTTCAAGATTATCTCCTGCATGTTTTCCACTTGGATTTTGTTTATTAAAGACTGTTTTGAATTCTCCATTGATATTGAATTTTTATTTAGCCAGCTACCCCCCCCCCCCCCTTCAAAAAAAAGATGTTGAAGGCTGTGAATATGCTTACTTTTCCTGTACTCTGCTGATAGGCTGCTTTGATCTGTTGTCTTTGTGCATTGCTCCTCTTTGCTAGAACCTCCACAATGGTGGCTTCATCCACACCTTCATAAGAGGAAAACAGGCCAAAATCACATCACTTTATCACATGAGAAGCTGTTTATGATCATACTACTGAGTAATACTGGTGGATCTTGGAATAATGGGCAATTGCTCTTGATTCCTGGTGTATAATCACAGACACATTATGCAATAAAGCTATAAACATGATAATACAAGTCCCAAGAGAGTTGTATGTTGGGTAAAAGTATATTAGCATTCTTCCTGGTATGACACAATTGCTGGGGTGTGTCCTCCATACATGCAACAACACTAAAAATATGAAGTGTTCCATTAATTAGCATTTTTTACTTGATTTTTCTCAACACCAGTATCAGCAACATGAGAGCATGTTAAATTTGCATTTTGCATACAAACACTTTGCATTTAGCAGGATATCTCTACTTTACCTTTGGTCTCAATAGCTTTCTTTAATTTTGCAACATCATTCTGGGCATTAAAGCTTGGATCAGGCTTGACTGTTCCAAGGTATCCTGTCTCAACAGGAGCAGGTTTAAAACCCTGAGATAAAACATATAGCAACATGTAAGTACAAATAAGTAATGATAGGTTTCTGTTGAGGCGTATCTAGGTTAGTCATCACCTACAGAAGACCCACATAAAATTTATCCTTTTGACTGACTATGATGAAGGAAATGTTTTTACTTACATTGTCATCATTAACTTGCTGGAATAATTTCTGGAAAAAAGCCATCTTGCGAGCTTTGATGAAGCTATAAAGAACTAAGCAAATGCATAAAGATGAGCTTATGACCAGACATTGCAAACATTCTCGAACATTTTAAATCTAGATTGTCATATCAAAGCCATCAGACATCAATTGCTTAATTATGAATATAGCATCAAGACACATTGCACATTAATAATGACAAGCTTTAGTAGAGGACATTCAGTTAAATGCATTTACAAAGACAACTTACTTGTTTCTCTGTGAAGTCTGTGAGAGCTGATCTGAAATGGGTAATTTCAGGAACAGAACCTGTCTTTTTATTCGTTATACACACCCACCGAAAAACTTTGGGCTGGGTGGAGGGGTAAGACCAGGTTGTTCTGGTCGTACCTGTCTGTAAGACTTGTGATAATATCATTTAATGTGTTTGCAGTACTTTACCAGTTGTAGTCTAAACCTAATACAAAACAAAACTTACTTAGGAACTTATTGTATTATTATATTGTTCACTGGATATTGCATAAGATGGTGCAGATGAGAGTTTATTAGTTGTATCAACTTTGAATTTGTCTCTTTAATTATGACAATAGACACACAGATAAGGTCAAGCAAGTGCTCCAGCCCTGAATAATCACATATTGTGTAACATGGTAAAGAAACCAATATGTTCATCCCAATGTAAAATATTGTCAGAATTTATAAAGTGATTTATTACAATAAAATACTAATATAGAGTTGACATTTAATTGTGATAAACTGTTGAATTACTACTGTGAAAATATGCCAAATTATAGATAGAAATATTATATTGTAAATTCACACTAACATTTACAGTGTGCACAACTGACATTTATTCCATATTTAAATGTAACACTTTTCATGAGCTATGAGGAAATTAACGGGTGCCGACGTGTAGCATGTAATGAATTTTCACATAATCCAGACATGTAAGAGATGATTATTGAGTTCCACAGAGAGTCAGCAGAATCTTCTCATAATCTCCACTTGTTTCCTTCTGTAAAACCAGAAAAAGGATTTAAATATTTAAATTGGACAGCTGTTGTATTTAATAGGACAGTATGATGAAAAAGGCAGCAATATACAATGAAAAAAAATAATGTAGAAAGGGGGTTGATTGAATTCATTGGGAAGTGATTAGACTGTGAAAAGTGACCGTTTCATTCCAGAATATATGTGATTAAGAAAATATTTGGGCTTATTTTTTGATTCATGTTTACTTTAAGCTATATGGTTAGAGCTTTTCAAATTATGGAGACTTACCAAAATGGCCTCCTGAAGGGTTTTGCCATACATTCTCTTGTACTCTTCAATGATTTTTAGCAGGTCAATTTCTGAACGGCTCACAATGATTCTAGTCAGTGTGTCAGTGTTGGTTCCTAACCCCTAGAAATACAAAATTAGTTAAAGGGTCATGAAATGGAAAATCAAAATGTCCTTAATATTTACACACATAAGAGCTCTCATTAAGCTCTGCTCTTGCTTTATTCTCTCCCAAGGGATGAGAATATAGCATATAGGAGGCACTCATGGTGATGCATTCATGGTAGGATGCTCTGTTAGTGCCTCAGCAGGATGTAGTGGGCAATGGTTCCCCATAGCATCAACTCCATGACAGGGTGTCTTGTTACCCTTCTCAGGGAACCAGGGTTGCATACATAACCTAGACGTTTCCATTTGTTTGTTTCATTTCACACCAGACAGTTTTCTTAATTATTTTTTAATTATAACATGCTGCTGGTTTTTCTAAATATTTTGTGTTGAAATATATGGCAGTGGCAAGTTTGTCATTGGAGGCAATGCCAGTAAGTACATTTATTTATAATCTATGAGTGCATTTGTAATAAACGTTAAGCCAGCATAGTGTTATTAAGAAAGCAAGTGTGTCATTGTTAGAGTGCTGCTAATCAAATTAATACATACATGGATTAACAATATTTTCTTGAGTCGAATAGAAATAGCATAGTCACGTTGAACATATGCCAGCGTAGTTTATGCCATATGTATATAGATATACGGTTACGTGGATACTGTGTGAAGAAGTTTACCAATCACGGCAGTGGGCATTTACTTGCGTTTCTGGAAGATGTAACGCCCCCTAAAACGTAATGTTTTTTAACAGAGAATGAAGACGGAAAATAATGTTTTTTTTAATGATTATTTGAACTTTTTTGGCGCAAAAAACTTTGCTAACGTCATAAGCTAACCTCCAGAAACTTAATATAAAGATCTGAAAATGCATTTCATGATGTTTCATATGAAATTCATATGGATTCATATGAAAATACTTCAATAAATAAAGGCTGAGGATATCAAAAACATGTGCAGCACTCAAAGTGACAGTAAGTACATGGATGTACTGGAATATGTTCCATGAATTCCTTTGCAACTTTACCTTCATTGCCAGATGGAGCTTTTCTGCAAACAAGGCAGGTTTGTTCCAAGCAGACTTCACTAAACATAAAAAAAAAAAAAAAAAAAAAGAATGTTGTGAGGTTTGTATGTTCGTAAGAGGCTGTTATGTGTGCACAAACTGAAGATGTGACTTCATACTGCTTCATTTAGTTTCTATTGTATCTTTGTACCTATCTTTGTGTGATAAAGTTTTGTGTGATACTGTCTGCTGTCTGGACCAACCCTCAACACGCAGAGCTGGAAAAACAAGCTTCCTTGTTTTTGTCTTTCGATCACTGAAGCATTTAACGTGTCTAGAATCTCTTTCTCACACCCACATACATACACACAACCTAAAATGAACACTTGTTTCCTTACCCAGAGTCATCAGACAGTCTTCAATGTTTCCATGCAGCTCACTCTCCAGAGCTTTGGCTAAACCCTGCTTGCTGTATTGGCCGTAATACTTGAAAACTGCAAATAAATTTTAAATAACACTAATAGTGCCTAAAAAAATCAAGTCAGCTATCATAAATGTAACATCTATATTCTATCATAAATATTCCGTAACTTACTTTTGCACAGCTGAGATTCACTCCTGGACGTGAGGACATTAATCAGGACAGAGCAAACAGTACCAACCTGATTCTCTCCTGCCTCAAACAGAGCCTGAGAAAACAATGTCCCAAAGTCAGAGACAGTGAGTGTGGTTACATGCACATCAATATACTGGCGTTTACATGACCTTTCATACTTTCGGGTTATTACAACATACAATGCATACATCTACGTCCTATTTTACAGTATGTGTAAACCTTGTTGTAAAGCCTGCTTTTGTGAAGAACTTATGTTTCCTGTCCACTGAACAAGAAAACCAACAAGGCACCACACACAATGCTCTCTAGGCCAACTGAGCAACTTCACCAAAGAGCTTGACATGTTGCCTTTGAAATGTACAGTAAGTCATCAGACCCTCCTATCCATCTTCTCTGAAGTGTGCATCACAGGATCTCGATTTTGCTGTCTTGAAACTTAGCTCAGAGGCAAATTCATCAAAGCTTCCATTAACTAACCACTGGGGTGCCTCAGGTTTCAATGCTTGGCCCCCTCCTCTTCTCAATATGCACAACTTTACTGAGCTCAAATATAAAGGCACGCATCTCCTATCACTGGTACAGTACATGCTGTCCATGCCTGACAACATGTAGCAGCGTTGTTCAGCTTTTGTATCTCACCTTCCACTCAGACATCTGGACCTTTAGCTAAACCTTGCAAAGACAGAACTCTCTCAACTGTAATCTATCAGTTGATCACAACATAACTGTACAGCTAGGTTCAACAATGGTCAGCCAAGAACTGACTGGTCGTAGATGAAACAATTAAATCAGTGAAACCTCACTGCCCACATTTCAACAACCTCCCGTTCATTAAGAGTCCCATTTTATCAGAAAACAACAGACCGTACCTACACTTAAAAAAAAATATTTGCATTGATGGTTCCATGAAAAATCAGCATCAATCAGCATCAAACTGACAGTAGTGAATTAAATTTTGGGGTTGTACCCGGGGTGACCAGTCAGATCTCAGGGGTGTCCAGGCCCACGGCCACCCCGACACCCCTCTAACTCCATCAATGGTGTCAAGCATGCACGTATACAAAACAAGTACTTTTCAATCCAAAATAAAATTGTAAGGAGTAAAAAGTACAAGTATTCAGTTGAATAAAGTACGATATCTCAAAACAATTCTTAAGTATAGTAATCAAGTAAAATTACTAGTAGTTCTGGACCTTTTTTACATCCCTTCTTGTTCAAAACAAGTTACTTATCCATTAACTCTTAAGTCTTAATAAAGTCTGTTCTGGTTTACTATCAAAATTAAATTACTAGTTTACTATCAAAATTCAGTATTGTAGCACTGCTAAAATAGTTGTATCATCTGTATACATTGCTTTTGTTATCCAGATATGCTTTGGATAGAAGTATGTGCTAAATGAATACATAATTTAAGTGGTTACAGATGCATTTTTCACATTAATTTCCTCAATAGGCATTAAAAAAACCTATAGGGGAGGATTCCTGGACCGAGATTAAGCCAACCAGAAAACCAAATTAACAGAAATTATTTTAAATAGTCCTAGACTTGGTCTAGTCCAGAATTAAATTGAGGCTTAAATTAAACCTACCAGAAGGCTGCGTTGTGTTTCAAAGAAGACACATGTATTACTTGGGATATGTCAGTGAAGATCAAAATATAATATATGTGTGTGTATGTGTATGTATGTATGTGTGTGTGTGTGTGTGTGTGTGTGTGTGTGTGTGTGTGTGTGTGTGTGTGTGCGTGCGTGCGTGCGTGCGTGCGTGCGTGTGTGTGTGTGTTTGTATATATATACATATATATATATGTGTGTGTGTGTGTGTGTGTGTTTGTGTGTATGTATGCATGTATGTAACAGAGGCAAGCTAGTAAGAGCTGTGCATTTAAACTTCACTTCCCTGGCCTCAAGAGGCACATTAACCACTCTTTAGAGAATAGTGTCCTTGTTAGCATGTCTGCCTTCCATGCTGGAGACCTGGGTTTGAATCCTGCTTGGACTGGGTAGCGTGGGAAACTTTGTGTTCGCCCACAATATTTTTGTAAACGCAAAGTTTCTTGAGGGAAGGAAAAACAATGTCCCTTTAAGGACTTCGTACATTTCACAGCTGATGTGTGCCGTTTTTCTTTGTTATTTGCTTTAAAAGAGTTTTCTTTTGTTCAGTATTTTTTTTTTTTTATTGCAGTATTTTTCTGCTGTCATTGTTTTCCTTAAATTAGCTTCTCAGTTCCATGCAATTTTAAGATTTTCCTGGTCCATTCCATGTTTTATAGGCAACCTCTGTCATGCTAATTCAGATGGTTTTAAATGAATCTGATTTATTTTAGTTCAGGACTCCATAGTCCAGGTGTTAGTAATCTGTACTTAATCTGAGTTTCAGAAAGCCATTTTTAAATCACGCTTAACTATTCTAGATTAAGGCCTACTTCCGGCTTAATTATTTTAAACCTGTCCGGGAAACTGCCCCATAGAGTTCAAAGCCTTAAACTGAACCAACCAGCCTCAAAATGAATCACAACACAACATTTGATATGAAGCAAAAAAAAAAAAACCCACAAAGCTGTACATATTCTGCACTGTGTAAAATTTAGAATTGATTTTAAGGAGACAATGCAATTATGCCACAATGTTTCAATCGTACAGAATACAGGTGCCGAAGCACAACTGATGTGAAAGCAACAAATTTGCTAGTAGTTGTAACTTGCAATTTTATGTTTCAATCACAGATGGCAATAGAGAGGCCAACGTTCCGTAGGGCACTTTGTGAAATCTAAGTTTCAATATGATATTCTTGTATAAAAGCAATATCACACTCGTAACTGTGTTGTATTGTTTGATGTTGCCTAATTCATATGACACTGACTTATAGCTTCGACAGAAGAATACATTATAGTGTTTATTTGGAAACAATGAATGGGATACTTCCAGATGCCTACCAACCAATCCAAATTTAGAACAGGTTACATGGAAATGATTTAGACCCAGACAAATCAGCTTATTTAAATAAATCAATTCATGTGATCAGAGTTGTTACAATGTTGCAGTGGAATCAGCTACAGTACCTTTGCATCACTCTTTGCAAGCCCATTGTCAATGTTACAGTCTTCACTCCTGGTAGCCTGAAGTTATGAGATATTCATTTAGCACACATAACAGATTTAGCTTTCTTATCGTGTAACATAAATACACTAAACAGTATTATTTTTGTACCTTGCAAAGGGCAACCAGGGCAGTTTCGAGTTGTCCACTAACTTCATTTTTAATATCTTCCTCCAGCATCTTTCCATAGACTGTACAACAGGAAGAGTGTTAACAGCTACATACACATCTACATACATGAAATACTTGCATGTATTTGGATCTGTGTTGTTACCTTCTGTGAAAGAACTTTTCATCGCTGTGATCTCCTTGTTTGATCTGGTCCCTAGAATTTCACTTAAGACAGCCTCATTTGTCCCAAGACCCTGATTATAAGTTAAAATTTTAATATAAAAAATATGTAAAATTTGTAAAAATAAATATTGAAATATTAAGAGACAAAATGTTAAAATAGTTTTACATTTTAAATGTTTTTTTTTTAAAAAAAATAATTAAGTACAGAATTATTGAAGAAACAAAATATAACATTGTACCTTCATGGCTTTTTTCATTTCAAAAGCATCATACTCAGCCGGTGTCATCAGCAAAGCAAAGACCACCTCCTCAAAATCTGACTTCAGAGCTTTTTTCAGTGCATCTGCCAGAGACTGAAGCAAAAAAATATATAGAAAAAAGTTATTTATACATAATACAATACACTTTTATTTTACAGTCTAGAGACAAAGGTTAATTATGAAAGACCTTTAGACCAAGGCACTCAAAATATATTTTAAATGTTAAATTGTATCCTAAGCCGTTTCCATCAATAAGTATTTTTGTCCACTCAAAAATAAAAAAAATTATTTGTTGAGCTATGAACTTTTTAAATAAAATGTAAAAAGCTGAAATAAGAATAAAAATGCCTAGCATTAACATGAACTGCACAGTTTCCTGAAAACTTTCTTTTAACGGTCCAATAATTTGACAAAGTCATGAGTCTGGTCTCTTTAGATTCCTTGGGTCATACAGAGTACAACTATGTGGAACACAGAGTACAACAATACTCAGTGTTCCAAGGCCAGACATACTGTCTGCCAGCCTATTTATTGTTTGGTTGTTTGTTTGTAAAATGCTGTATTTTACAAATGCTTTCATGCACTGAAAAAAATGACCTAAGAGTACCATAAAACTTTGATGAAAGTGCCACCTGCTGGTAAAATGTTGTAAATTTTGTCTAAATCGACTCATAACCTTTAAAACCATTGGCATAATCATAAATCATGAACGAACATGAATCAGGTTTAATGCAGTGTACATGACGTTGCTGATGTGCTTGTCACTTGCGGAGTTTTGTATCTATTTCTATTCATAGTAAGAAATACTTGGAGAAACATCTGAATCAAAGTTCATATTTCAATTAAAAATAACTGAGAACTATGAATTGACAACCCTAGAACATTGCATTTTCTTCCATCCATTCCTCCAGTCTCACATTTATGTGCCAGACCATCTTTCTTTACACATAAAAATAGGCCAAAGACAAATGTTGTTGGAGGCTGTGAATATGCTTACTTTTCCTGTACTCTGCTGATAGGCTGCTTTGATCTGTTGTCTCTGTGCATTGCTCCTCTTTGCTAGAACCTCCACAATGGTGGCTTCATCTACACCTTCATGAGAGGATAGATCAAAATCAAAATCTACTTTGATTTTGGGTGTAAATGGGCAATTGCAGAGTGCACAATATTCATGGTGCATAAGAAGTACAACTAAAATATACTAACATATATTGCAACATAGCTGTGTATTGGGAGATATGCATTTCAATCATGACAATCATGACAAACAGGAAGGAGAAAAAAAGTGAATAAAGAGAGGAGAAGGTTAAAAGAAGAACTTAGTGTCCGAGGGTTTTATTTAAATATTCCTACAATTTTATTAGGATTGAAGCCCCGAGAACACCCATAAGCAAAGATTATATTTTTTTATTTAAAAAAAAAACATATGTTTCTAATAAGTAACTAGACAGGAACGTTTGGGATGTTTACCACAGACCTTTTTTAACTCATAAATTGGAAAAGCCCCATTATAAAACCCCAAAGGAAAATCTCGAGGGAACCAGTGGCGAATTAGTCCGGGTTTTGACGTACATAAATATCTCATAAATCCCGTTGAGATCTAGACAGGTGGAGCTGGGGGAAATGGAGGGTTGCATAGGAACTCTGAACTCTCATGTTGCAGGGCCAGCTTACAGCAAACACGGAACCAGACTATTTAAATGTTGAGCAAACAAGCTCACTGGCTGCAGAATTAGTATAGGCTTGTGTTAGTAAATTATATGATTGTTAGCATTAGCCTGCACCATCTAGAGTTTCATGACTGAACTACAAACCCGATTCCAAAAAAGTTGGGACACTGTACAAATTGTGAATAAAAACAGAATGCAATGATGTGGAAGTTTCAAATTTCAATACTTTATTCAGAATACAACATAGATGACATATCAAATGTTTAAACTGAGAAAATGTATCATTTTAAGGGAAAAATAAGTTGATTTTAAATTTCATGGCATCAACACATCTCAAAAAAGTTGGGACAAGGCCATGTTTACCACTGTGTGGCATCCCCTCTTCTTTTTATAACAGTCTGCAAACGTCTGGGGACTGAGGAGACAAGTTGCTCAAGTTTAGGAATAGGAATGTTGTCCCATTCTTGTCTAATACAGGCTTCTAGTTGCTCAACTGTCTTAGGTCTTCTTTGTCGCATCTTCCTCTTTATGATGCGCCAAATGTTTTCTATGGGTGAAAGATCTGGACTGCAGGCTGGCCATTTCAGTACCCGGATCCTTCTTCTACGCAGCCATGATGTTGTAATTGATGCAGTATGTGGTCTGGCATTGTCATGTTGGAAAATGCAAGGTCTTCCCTGAAAGAGACGACGTCTGGATGGGAGCATATGTTGTTCTAGAACTTGGATATACCTTTCAGCATTGATGGTGCCTTTCCAGATGTGTAAGCTGCCCATGCCACACGCACTCATGCACCCCCATACCATCAGAGATGCAGGCTTCTGAACTGAGCGCTGATAACAACTTGGGTTGTCCTTGTCCTCTTTAGTCCGGATGACATGGCGTCCCAGTTTTCCAAAAAGAACTTCAAATTTTGATTCGTCTGACCACAGAACAGTTTTCCACTTTGCCACAGTCCATTTTAAATGAGCCTTGGCCCAGAGAAAACGCCTGCGCTTCTGGATCATGTTTAGATATGGCTTCTTTTTTGACCTATAGAGTTTTAGCCGGCAACAGCGAATGGCACAGTGGATTGTATTCACCGACAATGTTTCCTGGAAGTATTCCTGAGCCCATGTTGTGATTTCCATTACAGTAGCATTCCTATATGTGATGCAGTGCCGTCTAAGGGCCCGAAGATCACGGGCATCCAGTATGGTTTTCCGGCCTTGACCCTTATGCACAGAGATTGTTCCAGATTCTCTGAATCTTTGGATGATATTATGCACTGTAGATGATGATAACTTCAAACTCTTTGCAATTTTTCTCTGAGAAACTCCTTTCTGATATTGCTCCACTATTTTTTGCCGCAGCATTGGGGGAATTGGTGATCCTCTGCCCATCTTGACTTCTGAGAGACACTGCCACTCTGAGAGGCTCTTTTTATACCCAATCATGTTGCCAATTGACCTAATAAGTTGCAAATTGGTCCTCCAGCTGTTCCTTATGTGTACATTTAACTTTTTCGGCCTCTTATTGCTACCTGTCCCAACTTTTTTGGAATGTGTAGCTCTCATGAAATCCAAAATGAGCCAATATTTGGCATGACATTTCAAAATGTCTCACTTTCAACATTTGATATGTTATCTATATTCTATTTTGAATAAAATATAAGTTTATGAGATTTGTAAATTATTGCATTCCTTTTTTATTCACAATTTGTAGTGTCCCAACTTTTTTGGAATCGGGTTTGTAGATATTTAATCTGGTGCTGATTTTTTGCCATTTGTTTTTTTTAAATAGAAACATTTAAATTAATCGGACATGGTCACTAAATCTTCTTAAAACAAACATGTAATTTAATTTGATTTTGAGTTGAGCTCCTGAGAGCGACCCATTCTTTCACAAATGTCTGTAGAATCAGTATGCATGCATAGGTGCTTGATTTTATACACCTGCGGCCATGGAAGTGATTGGAACACCTGAATTCAATGATTTGGAGGGGTGTCCCAATACGTTTGTCAATAGGCTATAGTGTATGTTATATTTCACTTGACAGTACAGATTATTTCTGTATCTGATTGTGCTGATATACACTAAGAGAAAAACATTTTGTGAGACAAAAAATGAAAGCGGGAGAAAGAGAAGCACCTATGAACATACTGAAAAATTATAGATTAATACAGATTGATACAAAATAATTCTTCATAAACAGTTATTTGGTAACACTTTACAATAAGGTTGTATTAGTTAACATTAGTTAATGCATTAGTTAACATGAACTAACCATGAACAACACCTCTGTTCAGCATTAGTTAATCTTTGTTAACGTTGGTTAATATAAATACAGCTGTTCATGGTTTGTTCATGTTAGTTCACAGTGCTTTAACTAATGTTAACAAGATTTTAATAATGCATTAGTAAATGTTGAAATTAACATTAATAAAGATAAATAAATGCTTTATAAATGCAGTTCAGTATTAGTTCATGTTAACTAATGTAGTTAACTAATGTTAGCTAATGAACCTTATTATAAAGTGTTACCAGTTACTTTTGTCCCAGTGCACATTAATTTGTGTCATGCCTGTGGCTCTTTGCTTTTCAAGTATTTAGTACTAGGAATACATTCTAAGAATTGCAGGGCTGTGTCCTCCACACCTTTTCTAAAAAACAAAAAAACAAAAAAACAAAAAAAACCAATCTAACACTTGAATAAACATACATATACAGTGGGGAGAACAAGTATTTGATAAACTGCCGATTTTGCAGGTTTGCCCACTTACAAAGCATGTAGAGGTCTGTAATTTTTATCATAGGTACACTTCAACTGTGAGAGACGGAATCTAAAACATCCAGAAAATCACATTGTATGATTTTTAAATAATTAATTTGCATTTTATTGCATGACATAAGTATTTGATCACCTACCAACCAGTAAGAATTCCGGCTCTCACAGACCTGTTAGTTTTTCTTTAAGAAGCCCTCCTGTTCTCCATTCATTACCTGTATTAACTGCACCTGTTTGAACTCGTTACCTGTATAAAAGACACCTGTCCACACACTCAATCAAACAGACTCCAACCTCTCCACAATGGCCAAGACCAGAGAGCTGTGTAAGGACATCAGGGATACAATTGTAGACCTGCCCAAGGCTGGGATGGGCTACAGGACAATAGGCAAGCAGCTTGGTGAGAAGGCAACAACTGTTGGCGCAATTATTAGAAAATGGAAGAAGTTCAAGATGACGGTCAATCTCCCTCAGTCTGGGGCACCATGCAAGATCTCACCTCGTGGGGCATCAATGATCATGAGGAAGGTGAGGGATCAGCCCAGAACTACACGGCAGGACCTGGTCAATGACCTGAAGAGAGCTGGGACCACAGTCTCAAAGAAAACCATTAGTAACACACTACGCGGTCATGGATTAAAATCCTGCAGCGCACGCAAGGTCCCCCTGCTCAAGCCAGCGCATGTCCAGGCCCGTCTGAAGTTTGCCAATGACCATCTGGATGATCCAGAGGAGGAATAGGAGAAGGTCATGTGGTCTGAGGAGACAAAAATAGAGCTTTTTGGTCTAAACTCCACTCGCCGTGTTTGGAGGAAGAAGAAGGATGAGTACAACCCCAAGAACACCATCCCAACCGTGAAGCATGAAGGTGGAAACATCATTCTTTGGGGATGCTTTTCTGCAAAGGGGACAGGACGACTGCACCGTATTGAGGGGAGGATGGATGGGGCCATGTATTGGCCAACAACCTCCTTCCCTCAGTAAGAGCATTGAAGATGGGTCGTGGCTGGGTCTTCCAGCATGACAACGACCCGAAACACACAGCCAGGGCAACTAAGGAGTGGCTCCGTAAGAAGCATCTCAAGGTCCTGGAGTGGCCTAGCCAGTCTCCAGACCTGAACCCAATAGAAAATCTTTGGAGGGAGCTGAAAGTCCGTATTGCCCAGCGACAGCCCCGAAACCTGAAGGGTCTGGAGAAGCGTCTGTATGGAGGAATGGGCCAAAATCCCTGCTGCAGTGTGTGCAAACTTGGTCAAGAACTATAGAAAACGTATGATCTCTGTAATTGTAAACAAAGGTTTCTGTACCAAATATTAAGTTCTGCGTTTCTGATGTATCAAATACTTATGTCATGCAATAAAATGCAAATTAATGACTTAAAAATGATTTTCTGGATTTTTGTTTTAGATTCCGTCACTCACAGTTGAAGAGTACCTATGATAAAAATTACAGACTTCTACGTGCTTTGTAAGTGGGCAAACCTGCAAACCTTGTTCTCCCCACTGTATCTAGCTGAAAATGAAAAAAAAAATGTCATTCCTTTGTCAAAACACACATACCTACAGCTGTTATCAGGGACGTGAGAGCATTATACATGTTTAACGCTGCATTTATTGTGATATCTACACTGTAAAAAAAATCTGTAGAAAAACTGATTTTAGAAAACGTACATGTAATTTTCTGCCAGGACATTATTCATTAAGTTCATGGACCTTTAAGCCTAAAACACAATGCAATGTGCAATTCAAAATTTACCTTTGGTCTCAATGGATTTCTTCAATTTTGCAGCATCATTTTGGGCATTAAAGTTTGGATCAGCCTTGACTGTTCCAAAGTATGCCGTCTCCGTAGGAGCACCTTTAAAACCCTGAGATAAAACATATAACAAGAGCCACTAAATATCAGACCATGGACTAATTATTAATATAAGTAATGATGTTGAGGTGTATTTAAATGTATGTTGGCTTGCATGTACAAAACATTGGTCATGTATATATTCTGTACTTACCTTGCTAGTGTCATCATCACTAATTTTCTGGAGAAATTTCTGGAAGAAAGCCATCCTTTTAAAACCTTTGTACCTACAACAAGCTAAAACATGCAAGGTTGCACTTATGAGCAGTCATAATATTTTGTAAGTCATTGATTCAATGTCAAATGTCTTCAAAGAGCTTTGTTAAGATAAGTTACTCAAGAGGACAGTAAAACACATTTACAATGATATCTCACCTGTTCCCCTGTGAATTCTGTGAGGGCTGGACCGAAATGGGTAATTTCAGGAACATAACCGGGCCTTTTATTCTTTTGGCTGCGTGGAGAAGTTAGACCAGGTTGTTCTGGTTGTACCTGTCTGTAGTAATTTAATGTATTTGCTGCACTCACCTCAAACTGTAGGATTTGTGAAATGTATAAGATAAACTTTTTCATTTTCTTCGAATTTATTTATATTACTCATGCACAATTATAGGGGTATAAGTGATAGTTCATCCAAAAATGAAAATTCTGTCAACATTTACTCACAATATTGTTCAAAACCCCCCATAACCCTTACGAAAAAGAAGTATACTTCAAGTTCATTTTTAAGTATACTTAAGTAATGTTCAAGTATATTTTTAAGTATACTTTAAGTAGTAAGTATACTAATATCAATGTGTACTAGTAGTAAACTTTTAAGTGTACTATTTTAATACTGCTTGGGACTAAATTGGCCCACTTTTAGTATATAAAAGTATATGTTTAAGTGTACTATAAGTGTAACAGTAATAAACTTTAAGCGCACAACTAGGTTTCTCATTTGTACTGCATCTGTACTACTATTGAACTTATAAGTATACTAGTAGTTTACTATTTTAATACAAGTAGTACATTCTTTAGTTTATGAAAGTACACTTTGAAGTGTACTCTCAGTAAACTACTAGTTCCCTTTCAGTCGGTCACGTTCGACGTACGTCGGACGTCACCGACGAACTGGGATCACTTCTGGGAGCCCTATCAGCTTCGAGTGTATACAGAACAGGCCAATGGCCATTGGCGTACGAGATTTGCATCTCGTGCTCCGCCCCGCAGCGCGGGTATAAATACGGAAGAGGATGCAGCGCACATTTGTCATTCACTTCAGAGCCGTTTGTCTGCTGCTGAAGAGTAATATAGAAAAGAGTTCCTGTATTGGAGAGACAGAACGAGAGAGAGGAGAAGTTCTGAGTGTTGGTGTGAAGGCACAACAGCGAGGACCGCGAGCTCACTGAGAGTTAAAAACTGCTGTTGTTACAGCAACTCTGTTGGTTCGGTGGGGCGTTCCATTGTTGTGAGTGCAAAACACAGGCTGCACTATCCCCTGTGTTTTTGCCGCAGCCATCTCCCTGTGTGCTTCAGCACGTTAAAAGAGCTTTTTCCCCTAAAAGAGTACACGTTTCTGGATGCGGTCGTTCCCTGTCACCAGCTGACGGTCACAATCGTTGTCTCACGTGTCTGGGCATTCAGCACGCAGAGGCAGCATTTGTGGATAGTTCATGTTCCCACTGCGGGAACATGACTATCTCGGCGTTGAGGTTGAGACTCACCTACCTTCGGGAAGGCGGAGGCCCCTTACCTATGCCCCGATCTAGAGCTATTCCTGCTGGACAGCAGAATAGAGCTACTTCGGCGAATAGCCAGGGTGACCTGAGGATCACGGTTAGGGCTACCCCGCCAAGGCAATCTCCGTGGGCCCCTAATCCCTCTGAAGCGCCGCAGCCGGTTGAGTTACCGAAAAAGCACGCTGGCCCCTCCCATTTGGCGTCACGGTCGAGAGCTTTGCCCAGCAGTTCTCGGGCCGCCCAGAAGCAGACGGAGGCCATCAAACACATCCTGCCCCGGCGGGCCGCTGCTGCCTCCACCCACCCGCTGGCAGCAGATCCACCGCCTGCTCATCGCCGAGGGCGTCCCCCTGCCGCCACCCCGCTCCCGCTAAGGCCCAGCAGCAGCCTCCACCGGGCAACAGCGTGGAGCCGGCCGCAGGAAGACTGCCCATCCTGCTCAGGCCGCTGCCAAACCAGGTGGCAAGCGGAAAGCCAAACGACCCTGAGACGGGCAACACAGAGATGAAGGGGACAGCTCTATGGGAGATGGTGTCCACACTGCTCTGGCTGTGCGCTGGCTGTGCCCAGGATGCACTCAAGAAGCCTCCTCACACCTCTTCCCCCTCAGCGGAAGCTGGTAAGTGCTGCACTGCACACTCAGACCCCACTTCGGGCCGCTACGCCGTCCGAGTCTGGTCCCTGCATGCCGCCTCGCTGCCCCACTGTGGGTACGTCTGTGGTGCCGTTGGTCCCGCTTGTTCGGTCACTGGAAGCCTGGCTAGCGCTTCCCAGCCCGTCTTACTGGCTCATCTGTACTATAAGACTCGGCTATGCAATTCAGTTCACCCAGCGGCCCCCCAAGTTCAGGGGCATCCACTTCACCTCCGTGCTGAAGGAGGGTGCTCCTGTTCTACGGGCGGAGATCGCAGTCCTACTGGCGAAGGACGTGATAGAGCCGGTCCCTCCAGCCGATATGAAGACAGGCTTCTACAGCCCGTACTTCATTGTACCCAAGAAAGGCGGTGGGTTACGGCCAATCTTGGACCTGGGGTTCTTGAATCAGAACCCTGCACAGGCTGCCGTTCAAGATGCTGACGCAGAAATGCATCTTCGGGTGCATCCGTCCCCAAGATTGGTTTGCAGCGATCGACCTGAAGGACGTACTTTCATGTCTCAATTCTCCCTCGACACAGACCGTTCCTATGCTTTGCATTCGAGGGGCGGGCATATCAGTACAAAGTCCTACCCTTTGGGCTGTCCCTGTTGCCCTGTGTCTTTACGAAGGTCTTTACGGGGACTCTCCCATGAGAGAGCGTGGTGTTTGCATTCTCAACTACCTCGACGACTGGCTGATTCTTGCCCAGTCGAGAGAGCAGTTGTGCGAATACAGGGACATGGTGCTCAGTCACCTTAGCCAGTTGGGACTTCGGGTCAAATGGGAAAAGAGCAAACTCTCCCCCGTGCAGAGGATCTCTTTTCTCGGTATGGAGTTGGACTCGGTCAATCTGACAGGTCGGCTTACAGAGGAGCGTGTCCAGTCTGTGTTAAACTGCTTGAATTCATTCAAACGCAGAACAGCGGTCCCACTGAAACATTTTCAGAGGCTCCTGGGGCATATGGGATCCGCAGCCGCAGTAACGCCGCTCAGGTTGCTTCATATGAGGCTGCTTCAACACTGGCTCCACGACCGTGTCCCGAGATGGGCGTGACAGAGCGGTTCATTCCGTGTAGCAATCACACTGAATTGCCGCCAAACTTTCAGCCCGTGGTTGGACCCTTCGTTTCTACGAGCAGGTGTTCCCCTAGAACAAGTGTCCAGCCATGCTGTGGTCTCCACGGATGCCTCTACCACTGGCTGGGGGGCCACGTACAACGGGCTTGAAGTTTCGGGTCTGTGGACGGGGCCTCAACTGCAATGGCACATCAACCGCCTCGAGTTGTTAGCAATACGGCTTGCGCTGGGCCGCCTCAAAGGGCCGCTACGAGGCAAGCACGTTCTGGTCCGTACGGACAGCACTGCGACAGTTGCGTACATCAACAAAAAGGGTGGTCTACGCACCTGTCGCATGTCACAACTCGCCCGTAATCTCCTCCTCTGGAGTCAGAAGCATCTGAGGTCGCTTCGCACCACTCACATTCTGGGCCTGCTTAATCGTGCAGCCGACGAGCTCTCACGACAGCAAGTGCTTCCGGGAGAGTGGAGACTCCATCCCCAGGTGGTCCAGCTGATCTGGAGATGCTTTGGGACCGCACAGGTAGACCTGTTTGCCACCCCGGACACGTCGCACTGCCAGTCGTTTTACTCCCTGACCGAGGGGACCCTCGGCTCGGATGCACTGGCACACAGCTGGCCCCGGGGCCTACGCAAGTATGCGTTTCCCCCAGTGAGCCTTCTAGCACAGACTCTGTGCAAAGTCAGGGAGGACAAGGAACAGGTCTTGTTAGTTGCGCCGTATTGGCCCTACCGGACCTGGTTCCCGGAACTAGTGCTCCTTGTGACAGCACCTCCTTGGCCCATTCCTCTGAGAAAGGACCTTCTGACTCAGAGACAGGGCACCCTATGGCACCCGCGTCCAGACCTCTGGAAACTCCATGTCTGGTCCCTGGACGGGACGTGGAGGTTCTAGGTAATCTGCCACAAACAGTGGCAGACACCATCACTGGGGCTAGAACCCCCTCTACAAGGCCCCTATTTGCTTTTAAGTAAAACCTGTTCGTCGAGTGGTGCTCTTCTCGCCGAGAAGACCCCCGAAGATGTTCTATCAGTTCTGTGCTTTCCTTCCTGCAAGATGGGTTGGAGCGAAGGCTGTCTTCCTCCACCCTCAAAGTGTATGTTGCCGTTGTCACCGCACATCATGATGTAGTTGATGGTAAGTCCTTGGGGAAGCATGATCTGATCATCAGGTTCCTGAGGGGAGCGAGGCAGATTTAGTCTCCTCGCTCCCCTCAGGAACCTGATGATCAGATCTCACTCTATACCCTTTTGGGACTTGTCTCTCTAAAGTAGATTTTAAGTAAATTCCTATGTACACTACCAGTGGACTAGCCTTCACAAAAATTCAGATACACAGAATTGGGAACATATCTGTTTTATATCAATATTCTAAACAATATTTTCAAATAATGTAAGTTTAATAAGACTGTATGTAAAACTATGTAAAAAAAAAAAAAAAGGTATATTTAATAGGCTACTCAATCAAAATATTAAACATTAAAGAAAACTTTCTTATTTTTAGTTTAAAAGAAGTATACTAATAGAACACTTGAATAAACTTCTTTTTCATAAGGGAACTTATGTGGAAAGCAAATGGAAAAGAGCACAATGAATATTCTTCAAAATTCCTTCTTTGTGTTTGAGTAAATTATTACATAAGTTTAGTTTTTGGGTGAACTCTTTAACTCTTTACTCTTACTCTTTAAGAGTTACAACTCCTGACCTGAGTTCAAACATTCAAACAAAAGAAAAAATGCAGAAACGTTCCAAACCAGTTTAAGCGCTTGTTCATTGGAAGAAAGTCATTCATTTATCTTAGTGATCATAACCAAATCTTCATGAAGTTTAACTCTCACTAAAGTAAAGAAATGATTGAAAACTTCTCAGATCATATATTTATTATAAAACACAAAACAGAATAGACAACAAACGCATTGTACCTGTAATTGTAGTTCAGTTATTCAAAAGGTATATGCAGTGGTATAATTTATATGCATAACATCTCACATACAGCAGCCCCAAAGAGTATTTACACACTTAAGACACAATTAAAAATGCATGGATGTCAATATAGACAACAAAACATCAAAGCAAGCTTTATTTTAAAAGATAAATGCTAGAACACACTTCACAAGCAAAACATTTCACAATTCTTTTTTGATGATAAAACAACCAATATACTGTTCAAAACGAAGAAAAAAATGTATTTTGACACTTTTGGATGTCAAATGTTAGTGGAATATGCTTATAGTTAATATGATGAACGACACCCAGTAAACTGACTTTATATTGAAAATCACTCAGTTGGTTAATAGTCACTGCAGAAAAATGTTCAGTGAATGTAGGGAAGAAGTTTGTTTTAGGAAAAGTTCTGGCATCTGTTTGCAGATGCTAATTGCTAATTGCATTCTAACATTTTTAGATGTGACTGAGTGTCCAAATTCCGTTCAGGGCCACTGTATGTATATGATACATGCAATTTACAAGGATATTTATAATTTACAAATTTCTGCAGAAGTGTCCAGCAGCAAATAATGTAATACTTTTTAAATATTCTTTCTCTGGAAAAACAACCAATGCTTACATTAATTTTAGAGTGTGTAGACGGGGAGGGCACACAATAATGAATAGATCACACATTAGCGTCTAGGGGGTGGCCCTTGACCCCTGCCTGCCCTTGGTTGGCCAGGTAGAGGTCCAGGTCCCCTGGGGCCTGGTGCTCGAGTCACAGGTCCCCGGGCATTAGGATTGGCCGACGCGAGTGACACATCTTTCTGCAGACGCACATCACTTCCAGCTGTGCCTGGTTTCACTTTTGGAGATTTTCCACCCTGGTCATGACTTTTTTCTAAGGCAGAAAGAAACAAATGGATTGAAGAGTGACAATTTTACTTAAAGTTACCATATTTTTAGATAATTTCTGTATAATTCTGTTTAAAACTATTCAAATACATATGACATACAAAGAATTACACGACCGTTCAAAAGTTTGGCGTCGGTAAGATTTTAAATTGTTTTTGAAAGAAGACTTTTATGCCTACCAAAGCTATATATACAGTATATTGCCAAAAGTTTTGGGACGCCTGCCTTTACATGCACATGAACTTTAATGACATACCATTCTTAATCCGTAGGGTTTAATATGGAGTTGGCCCACCCTTTGCAGCTATAACAGCTTCAACTCTTCTGGGAAGGCTTTCCACAAGGTTTAGGAGTGTGTTTATGGGAATTTTTGACCATTCTTCTAGAACCGCATTTGTGAGGTCAGGCACTGATTTTGGACGAGAAGGCCTTGCTCACAGTCTCCGCTCTAATTCATCCCAAAGGTGTTCTACCGGGTTGAGGTCAGGACTCTGTGCAGGCCAGTCAAGTTCCTCCACACCAAACTCGCTCATCCATGTCTTTATGGACCTTGCTTTGTGCACTGGTGCGCAATCATGTTGGAACAGGAAGGGGCCATCCCCAAACTGTTCCCACAAAGTTGGGAGCATGAAATTGTCCAAAATGTCTTGGTATGCTGAAGCATTAAGAGTTCCTTTTACTGGAACTAAGGGGCCAAGCCCAACCCCTGAAAAACAACCACACACCATAATCCCCCCTCCACCAAACTTTACACTTGGCACAATGCAGTCAGGCAACCGCCAAAACCAGACTCATCCATCGGATTGCCAGACAGAGAAGCGTGAGTCGTCACTCTAGAGAACACGTCTCCACTGCTCTAAAGTCCAGTGGCGGCGCGCTTTACACCACTGCATCCCATGCTTTGCATTGCACTTGGTGATGTAAGGCTTGGATGCAGCTGTTCGGCCATGGAAACCCATTCCATGAAGCTCTCTATGCACTGTTCTTGAGCTAATCTGAAGGTGTGGAGGTCTGTAGCTAATAACTCTGCAGAAAGCTGGCGACTTCTGCCCACTGTGCACCTCAGCATGCGCTGACCCCGCTCTGTGATTTTACGTGGCCTACCACTTTGTGGCTGAGTTGCTGTCTGCATGCCTAGGTGCTTGATTTTATACATCTTTGGCCATGGAAGTGATTGGAACATCTGAATTCAATGATTTGGAGGGGTGTCCCAATACTTTTGGCAATATAGTGTATTTGAAAATGTCATTTATTCCTGTGATTGCAAAACTTGTTTTCTGCTGCCATTACTCCAGTCTTCAGTGTCACGTGATTCTAATATGCTGATTTGGTGCTCAAGTAACATTTCTATTATTGCAAAAACAGTTGTGCTGCTTAATACACTATTTTCAGTATTTGTTGAAGAATAAAAAGTATTAAAACTATACATTTCTTTCAAAACTTTTGAACGGTAGTATATTAAACAGCAAGTGTTATCTGATAATATGGTACACTCTGGCATTGATGGTTCCATGAAGAACCTTTAACATTCATAGAACCTTTCCATAGCACAAAAGTTTCTTTATTAAAGTAGAAAACGGTGTCAGGGTTCTGCCCTGTCAGTTCTGTCTGTCTTGTCTTTGTTCAATGTTTCTTTGTTTATCTTGTGCTTGACCACGTGGCTGTGTCTATATTTATGTTGGCCATGTGCTCCCCTGGGCCTGCATCCTTGTTTCCTGTTACCACGCCCCCTTGTTTAGCTTCTGTCTAGTCCTCCTTTACCTGATTGTGCTCACTTGCTTCAGGGACTTCCCTGGTACTTCACCATGGAAGTACACTAGAGTTAAGTCCAATTTTTATGCCCATCCCTCGCTAACTTCCCTCCATCTCGTTCACTTGGATGTGCATCATTGCTTACGTTGCACGAGTGCCCACTACTGTTGGAACCCTTGAAATGTGTTTAAATGGAAAGCCCTTTATCACTTGGAATCTGCTATGGAGCTAATTTGTTATTTACATTTTTTTTTCTTTATGAATCTGTGTTACACACATGATTCTATAGACTTGTATGTATGCTTGAGCTTATCAAAAATTAATTATAAACAAACATTAAATATGAACATATTAATATATTTATATAAAATAATAAATATAAAAAAATACACAAACGAAAATTATAATATACAATAATCTACACTATGGGTTGTATGGGGTGGGGGTAAATTAAGCACAATCTGCTGTGATGTCATAATCGTGTTGCATTGTGGTTTAAGGATCTTCCTGAAGTGTACATGTTGAGTAGGATCCTCAGAATCGAGGGATCGAGGGTCTGTCCAAATAATCTTCCCTTGTTCACTTGACGAAGTTGAATGCACTTCAAAATGGCGGTGGAGATTGTGCTTAGGGAAGTTTGCGAGTGTATGTCTAAAAGTGGAGTTAAACACAGCCCTTCTGTGCTTCTCCCCATTTACTATGCTCTCTTCTATCTTGTTTTTGTAGTTTTGTAGTTTGTCATTCTACTCCAGTCATGTTTTTGTATTTGCTATTTGTATTTCTTTTTCATAGGTTTTTTTTTATTATTCAAGTATATTTCTGTCCTAGCTACAGCTCTTGAGAATCCTACTCTTAGTTTTCTTTTGTTTTTTTCTTTTTGATTTAGTTGCCTATTCAAGACTGTTTAGTTTTTTATTTTTTGGTATTTAGTTTCTCTCTAGTTATCTCTAGAAATACTCTTGTCTTTATTTTTGACTAGTTTCTTCCAGTTTTATTTATATTCTCTTCTTTTTCTTTTGTTAGTCATAGAGTTGTCAGTCTTTTTTTTTTTTTTTTGCTCTTGACATATATTGCTGTCTCTCTTTGTGTTGTCTTTTGTTATGTTGTTGAGTCTTGCCTTGTTGTGTTGAGTGTTGTTCTGTTCCAGTCCTGCCCTGCAACCTGAGTTTCCCTAGCCACTGGTTTCTCTGCCTGCTAGACCGGTTCAGTTTCTGTGAAATCCTCAAGTGTCAAACCTCTGGCTCATTGTGCCCTTGCCTGGTCTACGCCACTACCATCCATCTAGTGCTGCCTCTTCCTCTGCAGTTCTTCAGCCTGTTGTCAGGCGGGGCTGGTTTCAGCTGTCATCCTCAGCTTACCTGTCTGCGTGTTTTGTGCCCTGCCCTGATGTTGGACTGTTTCACGCCACACATTTCTTGTGCCTGTCAGCTGTTATCAATACATTCTGTTACTGTTCATTCTGCGTCTGGGTCCGCTCTCCCTCAGATCCTTGACAAACGGTTCTTTAGGTTATTAAAATGTTCTTCACACTAAGAAAAATGGCTCTTTTAAGAATGTTCACTGAAAGGTTCTTTTAGGAACCAGAATGTTTTTTGTTTTTTTTTCTTCTATGGCATCACTGTGAAAATCCTCTTTTGGAACCTTTATCTTTAAAAGTGTACTAAATGCTAATGTATGATCATCAGTAACATAACATTCTATGCAATGCACACCTGCATTATTCTGGGCATGACACACAAGAGAGTTTTTGGGAAGTAGATCCTCCAGGTCCTTCATTACTTCGTTAGTGCTGTTTTTGTTCTTCCGTTTATTCTTCTCCTCATCTCTTGCCTAGAAATGAATGTTAGAAACACACACTGGCTAAAAATTTTAACAAACTGGTGCCATCTAACAAATCTTAGCATGGATTGTCGTGTATCCCTGAACATAAACACTACTAACCATCTGCATTTTCTTTTTTAGCTCCAAGTTGGCGTTCTGGTGGGCCTGTGACACTGAATTCAGGTAGTAAATGGCCAGACTGTAAGAAATCAATAATAAAAATGTAAGGAATTTTTCTTGTATTATGTGCTCATGAGTTTTTTTTTAAAAATAATTTCCTTACACCATGAGAAGCACTGCTGCTATAATGAGTCCAGGGTTTGCTAGGTAGCCGAAGATCGTCCCCATAAACTCAGGTAGATCCAGATCAATGGTCTCCATAATAATGTCAATCATTTTATCCTTCCCACTGTGGTAACAGGAAATGTCACAACAAGCATTTAGTAAATTTGATAATAAAAATTAATTTGGGGTATTTTAGCATGTATGTGTTTTTGTAATTGGTTAGGTTTAGGAATAGGGGATAAAATATGTTTTTACAGTATAAAAATGATTGTCTTATGGAATGTCCCCATAAAACATGGTGTGTATATATGTGTTTGTCTGTCTGTGTGTGTGTGTGTGTATGTGTGTGTGTGTGTGTGTGTGTGTTTGTGACTGTGTTACTGTGGGGACCTAAATTGAGGTCCCCATGAGGAAACAAGTTTATAAATCATACAAAAGTTTTTTTTTGTTTTTTTGAAAATGTAAAAATGCTGAAAGTTTTCTGTGATGGGTAGGTTAAGGGGTAGGGTTACTGTAAGGGGACAGAATATACATTTTGTACAGTATAAAAACCATTATGTCTATGGAGAGTCCCCACAAAGATAGCGAACCAGACATATGGTGCGCGCGCGTGTGTGTGTGTGTGTGTGTACCTGAAGGGTCCACAGTCAAAGGAGGGAGGCAAAGACATGATGGCGTAAATCACAGGCAGGATACTCAGAAAGAGGATGAGCAGTAACAGACCCATGAAGAAGTTATTGGATTTAGAAGCTTTAAAGACCCTCTGGTGTGGGACGTTACAGGCCATTACAGCCCAGCACTGGTAGTACATGGAGCTCAGGAGCCGCAGAACATTGATGCCCAACAGACCAGGAGCATAGAATGCCCCCATCCTGACAAACACAGACAAACAAATTGATATCTACACTTACAAAAGAGTATGTGGCTAAATCTTGTTTTGGAATATGTCCAGTGTAGTGTTGATGGTAATTAAAATGTCTAAATTGTCTCTCCAAGACAAAAAGCTTCAAAGCATTTTTGAACCTAGTGTGCTGCCTGCAGAAGCTGCTCATGAATCCTCCATGAGCAGGATTGGACAACCTTTTTTTACATGGAACGTTGTAAATAACTAAACTGAAAATTTCCACTTACAGCAACTGTTTATATCTTAATTTAATACACAAATTTGCCACATAAATAGTGTTATGGAAAGCACAAGCTTTCAGTTGATTCCAACAGTCTGATGGTAGCATAGCTAAGCTAACCCTTGTGAAAAAGTAGCCTACACTTCAGCATGCAAAAGAGTATTTATCAAGAACAATATACCTTAAAAGAATATACTTAAGTGTTAACTGAATGTAATGTTTTTAAACACTTAACTTTTTAAATGCATTTAGTTGAACTTAAGAGTGATTTTTGACCCAGTTAAATAGGACTTAAGTAGATCTTTTATTATGTAATTTCATAATTCTGTTGTCTTTGAAATATGGCAAAAATGTACTGTTGAATGAAAAGCATTCATTCGTACCAGATCATTCCTTGGTTAAATATCAATCCCAGCACATTGCCGCTTATGTCAAATTCACCATAGGAAGGCTGAAAATGAAAAAAGGCTGTTAGTTATCAAAACCTAAAATGGCAGTTTAGATTGCTTGTGATGAACCTATATATTGGACTCACCCAGCCAGCCTCCAGATCCCAGCACCAGCAGTAGTTCAGGAAACGTACAATCAGCGCTCTCAGGAAGTCACCGATGAGAATGGTCAGATAAGTCACCTGTATATCTGATATGGTCAGCTTCACAAACTCCTAATGGTGGGGTGGGAATGGTTTGAGGTAAATGCTTTAATTTCAACCACAAATATAAAGCCACAAGAAATATGCAAATACATTTTTAGATCAGAATGTCTCATCAATTAATCAAAATATACAGTATTTTATATATGATTTCTGCTAGAGGAATTAGATGGACACTTTACTAATCCCACTGCAGTTTCCCAGCATGGACCTCTGATGACATCAGCAGGGTCAATAGGAGGTGGAGTGCCTGTGTAGTTTGGGTTGTTGGCCGAGAAGTTGGCATAATACTCCTTAATGTACCAAAGGCTGATATTTTTTATAGAATCCTCCTCTTCAAGCTTGAAGCAAAAATGGTTTTGTTCACTTAAAAATCACTGATCTCCTACTAAAAATATTGTAAGAACAGGAAATAAAAAGTGTTATCATCAGAAAACTTACTTTCGAATTGACCTCATCGAACAGAGCAAGCAAAAATGTGTAGAGGTTGCCAAGGAAAAGCGCAAATATACGCCCCAGCTGCCACTTGAGAGCGATACGTGGGTGGTATTCTTCCAGCTCGGCGATAGTCTCAAAGAGCATCGGACCCACAAGCCCCAGCAGAGACATGATGATCTCCATCTGAGATACAAATTTTATTGTTATTACATCATCTAGGGGTTGGACAATGAAACTGAAACACCTGGTTTTACACCACAATAATTTATTGGTATCGTGTAGGGCCTCCTTTTGCGGCCAATACAGCATCAGTTTGTTACAGTGGCCAGAGGGATTTTGAGCCATTCCTCTTCTAGAACAGTGGCCAGGTCACTATGTGATGCTAGTGGAAGAAAACATTTTCTGACTTGCTCCTCCAAAATACCCCATAATGGCTCAATTATCTGGTGACTGTGCAGGCTGTGGGAGATGTTCAACTTCACTTTCATGTTCATCAAATTATTCTGTCACAAGTCTTGCTGTGTGTATTGGTGCATTATCATGCTGATACACTGCAGCCCCTTCAGTGTACAATGTTTGAACCATTAGGTGCACATGATCCTCCAAAATGGTTTAGTAGTCCTTGGCAGTGACGTGCCCATCAAGCACAGTAGGGAATGGCATAATATTGCAGCCCAAACCATAACTGATCCACCCCTGTGCTTCACTCTGGGCACGCAACAGTCCGGGTGTTAAGCCTCTTTGGGGATTCTCCACACCTTAACTCTCAAGGATGTGGGAAAGACAGTGAAGGTTGACTCATCAAAGAACAATACATGTTTCACATTGTACACAGCACAAGATTTGCACTGTTGGCACCACTGAAACAGACATTTGGCATTGGCACGAGTAATCAAAGATTTGGCAGCCCAACCATGAATATTGACTCAACGCTCCCGTCAAACAGTTTTGATGCAAACAGGAGAATCGAGGTGCACATTTAATTTCGCAATTGGGCAGCTGTGGTTTTATGTTTTTTGGATACAATCTAGGTTAGTACTTGGACATCCCTTTCAGACAGCTTCCTCTTGCAACAACACTTACTCCTGTTGGATGTGGTTCATCCTACATGGTGGTATGCCGACATTACCCTGGATACCATAGCTCTCGAGACACCACAAAGACTTGCTGGTCTTGGTCACAGATGAGCCAGCGAGACGTGCACCAACAATTTGTCCTCTTTTGAACTCTGATATGTCTCCCATTATGTTGTGGATTGCAATATATTATTTACAACTGTGCTATTTATTCTGCTAATTCAACCTTCACACTCTGATAGAATGTAAAAGATTGGCCACCAGGTCACACATATATAGGTGTGAAACCTCCAATACTACATTGGCCAGTGTTTCAGTTTCATTGACCAACCCCTGTATCTTGTTGGTGTAATTAAGGCAAGATATTGAATGTGGTCTTGTGCTTATATTTACCTCATTCTTCTCGTACCATGAGAGGTTGTCCATGTTTGCAAACTCTTGGGATCGTTTGACCGCAAAGTAGATGAGATAGCCACTTCCGCCCAGTGTACAGGTGATGAGAAAGTTGGCTAGGACACGTAAGAATCTCCTCAGATGAATGTTCTCATCCTTTTGGCTCTCCTGCTCATCCACAATGGACTCCTGCAGAACACATTAGAGGTTCCAAACTGAGAAAATCTCATGAATGACCGTTTTGGAGCTACAGAGCATGTAGGGACATTTATATATCACTTGATCTGGCCAGACTATTTGGTCTTACAGAGAGTTGACCTCCTCAGATCTTTGAAAGGACAACCAAACCGTGAAACAAAAAATGCAGCGGTCAGCACACACACATCAACACCTACCCAAGCACTTCCACATATACACAAAAGCACATACTTTGAAGCTGGTGGTGATGGAGGCGTATTTATTGTCGGCTGTCTCAGCGTTCCCAATAAGATAATCCCAGCTGGTGAACATCTTCCAGGCAAAGGTGAACTCACTGTCTTCTCCATCCCCTCCCCCCACATCTACGTTTTTAGCCATCCTAACAGCGAGAGTGGGCTTTATTCAATACTTGTAGAGAATCCAATCTCACCGGCAGGATAACAGAGGCGCAATTTCCAGTTGCAGTCAAAACAACAACAATCATGTTGGTAACACTCATACAATGATACTGTGTGGTGAACTTTCTGTTAGGCTAACTGGAGAAAATGTTTCGTATTTAAAGGTGAAGTTTTTTATGTTAAATATGTCTTCCATTCCCCAGAGGGCTGACTGCCCTTGTTCACAAAAATATTACAATACATGAAAGGATCAATAAAAATGGTACCATTTCTTAATTTGAGTGGAAGGAAGGGAAGATTTTCATTAATTTCAGTCAGTTCATAAAAAAGCTACCATGACATGTTTCTCAATTGCAACTTTTTGTCACAACTTTTTGCTCATAACTGCACCCTTAATTTGTGCATCTGAATTTATATCTCACAATTACACCTTTATTTCTGATAATTCCGATTTTATATCTCACAATGCATATGTCATAATTGTGACTTTTTTTGGTAACAATACTGATTATATTTCCTCTAATTGGACATTTATATCACAAAATTGACTATTTCTCATAATAGCAACTTTATATCTCAAAATTGCTACTATTCAAAATTGCATCTTTTTAATCTCACAATTACCTTACTGTTATGTTACTGACGTGGAAACATGCTTGCATATTTCTTTGACAAAACGTAAGCTTCTCCTTTTTATAGTAACGCTAAATGTCAATCTTTGCATCTGCAGAATTTTTGTTACAAATGCATGTGTAAAATGCACATGTAAAACAGATTTTAGATATGCATATAAACATTCTGAAAATTCAGAAATTACAATCATTCAATCAAAATTGAAATGTAGTTTTGCAGCCATTTTCTGTGAATATGCAAGGCTTCCGATCCATTAGCTGTTACATGTAAATAACTAAGAATGGCAAAGTGCAGTAAATGGTAAAACTATCTGTGCTACAAAACAGTGTGTTTATGAATACCATAATAAATATGATAAACAGAAGTTTGCAGTATCAAGCAGCATAACAGACTGTTTTTGTACAGCAAAATTAGCTGAAAGTGGATGACACTAGAAGCCTCGCTTGAGTGTTTGGGGGAACTAATTAGAAGGAGTGATAGTAGGAGTGTTAATTTTACAAAAAACTTTTTCAACAATTCCACTAGTGCTAAAATTAAACACTTCACCTTTAAATTGGAGGTTTTATTGTTTTTTTCTGCATTAGCTGTCTAATCTGAAAACACAATCTTTTTAACCATTTTAGATAATAGACAATACACTAGATTCTGTACAACCTTTTGTCATCCACAAAGAACTAATAACAATTATACTTTTTAAAGATTTTTTTTTTTGTATAGGCATACACATTCACAGTCATATGTACTTCTCAAGAACATTTCATGTTATTGCTACAACATCTAGCAATGAATGAAAGAGGGACTCACGTTCGGATCACAACTATGAGGCTATACCCGAAGGTCCCAATGCCCACCATGAGGTAGGACAGAGGGAGACGAAACTTCAGGAAGCCAATGGTTCTCTGGTTATTATAGTAGCCGTAGAAAAGCACCGAGTACTTGCAGTAACCCTGTCAAAGAGAAGGCATCAAAAAGCATTATTGATAACCATACATTTATATTATGGTAATAAGAAATGTGAAAAACTCTATAACTCCATGACACAGTTTTCAAAGAAAAAATCTACAGGGGTGTCAAAAATCTGAGGGTTTAAAATCTAATTTAAACCTGTAAATAAACAGAAAATTTTAAATGATGCAAAATGAATAAAACGTTTCAGATTCCACACTATTTCTACGTCACTGATAAAACAAGTAAATGTTGTGGTATTGATCATGTGAACTGATTTGTACAGATGCTTTTGCTTCCATTGTATAGCACAATATATACATTTTCAAATCATGCTGGAGAACATGATCATTAGGTTTTACATGAACTTGTGGAGTTCATGCTGCTGCTGTCAAAAGAGCGACATAAAATACTAAGATGTTCTGAAATTCAGGTTTATTTTTCAATTCAACTTTCACTCAAAATGTTTGCTGAAAATTGCAAAATAGACATGTTTTCACTAGTGGTCTCAAAATTTCGGACCCCATTGTATACATGTATCATGATCTTACATTGAAATCCGTGAGAACAGAATAGTCCATAGCAGTGTCTTGCTCAGCTCTCGGCACAGTTTTCCGAGGAATGGACCCATATGGAAGTCCCATGAGAACCTTGTGGATAATTCCATATGTTTAAATCATTTGTGAAGGCCAGAAGCCATTTTTATAAATAGAAATATTACAAAGACACTTTATTGATCTCTTAAGCCAAATTTAAAGCAAAAGAGTATCATTTTATTTCTTATGTAGGTAAAGCACAACATAATTGATAATACACTGACCTCTGGTATCACAACCAGGCCAAAAGTCAAGCCAAAGAGGACCAAGTTCATGCCGTACATCCAACGGAGGAAAATAAAGTATGAAGCAACTGAGGAGCCAAAGTGACCTGCAAATGGATGAAACATTGCCAAGGCTCAGAATTGGGAACTTTCAGTTGAGTACCTCTTTTTTTTTTTTACTTGCAAGAAACATTCAAATAAATGAATATGGCTCAATTTCTAATTCAGTACAGGTCAAAGAAATCATTTTCTATCATCAGTAAGAGAGCTGAAATGATATGCACCATTCCTGTATGTAACATGTATGGGAATAATTAGTACTTACTCTCAACTTCCTTTATTTTCCGCTCCCATGGGATGCACGACGTCCTAAAATTTTCAAAATCTCTTTGAAACTTTATCCATTTCTGTATGATGAGGCACAAAGCAAATAGGGAAGGTTAGGAGGCTCCATGTAACTAGATTTTTACGTTTTCCAAGAAAATGTTATTGGAGTTTAACTGTTGCCATCGTAAAGCTAGGGTTTTGTATTGTGGTTGCCAAGGTATTCAAGTTGTGTTTCAACCCATTGCTATGTTGTTGACTAGGGCATTGCTAGGTGGTTGCTTACTGGCTCTAGTGAAAAAAAGTGTACTCCAAAGTCTCTATATAACATTCTGGTCTGATCTCTCTTAAAATAGGAATGTTTTATTTTCAGCAACAGTAATAGTGATGCATAAAGTGAAAATTTTCATATTCCTACCTTCATCATCATCATTTTGTAGGCAAACAGCTTCCTGCCTTTCCCCTTGCCCAAAGCACCTTCAAATGTATCCACAAACTGCTGAGCCTCTCTACGGACACAAGGAGAACATGGGAATGTGAGGAGGAGGAGATTAAAAACTTTACTTATTACTGAAAATGGCCACAGTAAGACTTAATGTAACGGAACGGTGGTTCTCAGAAATCGCACGATGAAGGAGTTCCACAAATAAAGTCTTTAATTAGAATAACAAACACTCAGGAGATACGTAGGAGAAAATGCAAACAACATAAACTAAAACAAGATCTGACAAAGGAATGAACAAAACAATGAGTACTTATACACAGGATTATAAAGGGAACACAGGTGAACGAAATCAGTAATCAAAGCAACAAACAAGGGGTGTGTTCGAAATCGCCCCCTATACCCTTAAATAGGGCACTATTTGAGAAGACAGCCATTTATAGTGGTATCTGAAACCAATGTGGATTGTTATCAAGTGTACTCATTCAATCCCATAATGCCCTGCAATAACGAGTGCATAACTGATGTACACTCAACGGCTAGAGAATACCCATAATGCACGGTCGTAATGTGACGGTCGTACCAAATGAATTGCCGGAGAACTTCCGGCGCACTCTGTGTCTGAATTCACTCACTCGTTTTTATTCACTCCTTCAAGTGGACTATATTAGTGGAGTTATGTAGGGAATAGTGAATGAGGGTATAGGGCCGCTCTCGGACACAGCCAAGGAGAACTTAGTGACTGTAGAAACTAATATTGCACAGAAAACACAGGAATATGAACAAAAACATAATGAAACATAACATAACTCTAAAACATAACATAACTCTAACATAACTGTATTAATCAATCAGCTTCAAGGACTAGAACTATCTATTTTTAAAGCTACTTGTACCTTTATGATGTGGAAAACTTGTTTACAATTGGGTATATTGTCACTGCACAGCACAGCACAGCACTCATGTCAAGGCCTATTAAAGAATTAAGAATTAAACCCACTTAAACTACTAAACTTAAAGAGATACTCCACTCCAAAATGAAAATTCCATCATTATTTACTATTATGACTTTCTTTCTTTTATGTTCCCTAGAAGAAAGAAAGTCATAATAGTAAATAATGATGGAATTTTCATTTTGGTGTTGGTTCCCAACATTCTTTAAAATATTCTCTTTTGTGTTTCAAAAAAGAAAGAAACAGGTTTGGAACCCCATGAGGGTTAGTAAATGATGACAGAATTTTCATTCTTTGGAGTTTATTTGTTTATTTTTCTTTCTTTTTTTAATTTTGGGGAGTATCCCACCAGGGACTATCTGTTAGTGGAAGAATGTAACGCGATCTCACGGCAATTTGTACGTATTTTACGAGGTGGCTAATTTGTACGAATTCGTACAAACTCACTCGTACGAATTTGTATGATTTTTGCTAAATCGTATGTATTTCACGAGTTGACCAATTCGTTTGAATTCATATGAAAGACCTACCCCTAACCCCGCCCCTAAACCTACCCATCACTGGCCGTTTAGACAAATCGTACGAGTGAGGTCGCACGAATTCGTACAAATTAGCCATCTCGTAAAATACGTATGAATTGGTCGTGAGATAGTGTTGAAGAATGAATTAAATGAAACAAGTCAACTCTCTGGTGCTGTTCAGCCATTTTTTTACCAAAAAATTTTACGTTTTGGATTTTTTAAATTTTTTACTTTATCTTAATGGTACGAAACTGGGTAAAGGTTTTGGCACTTGCTATGTAAACACACAAAAATCATGTACATGATTTGAAAAGGTTAAATGGTCCTGAAAAAACACTTGTACTCACTTGTACTCCTCGTGGTCAAAAATTATTGGAAATTATTTAATAATATCTAATTTCTTGAGATATCAACCTCAAATTTGGAGCACAGCTTGTTTAGATTTATGGGTTTGATTTTCTCATAGTTTTAGTTTTAGAGTGACATGTTTTGGAAAATATATTTTTCAGGTCTATGCTCAAAAAGTGGTCAACAGGTAATAAATGGATCATAACTGTTCCATAAATATAATTTAGTGCCATAAAATCCCCTAAATATACAAAATATTAAATAAAAAAACATTATCAAATTGTATAAAAGTACATTCATTTCATTGGAATAAAAAAATCAGTCTGCCATGCAAGCAGCACCAGAGGGTTATTAATACAATAATGTTTTGATAAAAATTTGTCCTCAATACTTTTATTTTATATTAATTGTTTTATTAAAAACAATAAGGCACATAAGGCCTTGCTGTACTGTGAATTTAGTCACGGTCTAATGGAGTGTCTTGAAGCTTATTGATTCATTTTAACATTTTTTTGCATTACATTTAAGATTTCTCAGTACTTGAACGCTTTAAGTCGTCTTTTCATTCGCCAGGGCTTGTTTCTGATGTTTGCCATCATTTTCTTCTTCTCCTCCACCTCCTCCATCAGTTTGGCCATTTCTCCTTCAGACATGGACTCCTCCTCTTCGTCTGATTTGGAATCATCACCACTAAGACATAGATAACATAAATAATAATTAATTGTTTTGTCTTGCATAAACTTCACTAAATGTTGTTCAAGGTCATTTAAGGCTGGAATACACAACCTGACTACAGATTTTTGGCCACGTTTCAACACTAGTCGTTTGTTGTGCTGAAAGTCTGGTAGTGTGTGATTCAGTTGTTTAGTGTATGATGCCCAGTTTTTTCCATCTGTAACCATTTACAAAGTCAGCAAGTGTATGATGCCTAGTGTTTTTAAAATTTGTGTTGTGTATTCCAGCCTTAAGGCTTAAAACAACAAAATTGAATTTTAAAGATAGGACAGATTGGTAACCCTTTATTTTAATGTTTTTTTTTTTTTTTTTACAATAATAATAACAACATTAAATTATGCTTAATTACAAGCAATTAACACTAAACCAAACCCTAACCCTAAACTTAAAGTAATACCGGTAACACTCTATTTTAGTGTCCTTGTTACACATTGTACATGTAATTACTATAGTAATAACAGTAAATTATGCATAATTACACGCAACTAACCCTAATCCAAACCCTTACCCTAATTATATAGCAAGTACATGTTGTTAATTAATATTACTGCATACTTAATTATATAATTACACTGTAACAAGCTCAAATTAAAATAAAGTGTAACCATAATGACATTTTTTAGTACTTATTTGTGTAATTACACTGTGACAAGGACACATTAAAATAAAGTGCAAAAGATATTTTTTTTAGAAACGTTGATTAAAAAAACTAGACAAAAATATAGATTTGTTTTGTACCCATAAGACTAACCCTAATATCGAGCATATATAGTTAGAAGTCTAAGCTTTTAAAATGGAGATTAATGCATGAGCTCTAACCAGTGAGCTCTAAGTGTGTGTCTAGAGCGTATGGGGAGACATAGTATTAAAAATGCAATGGCTTTGAATAGTTAAAATGATACTGTCGCGGTTATAGAGAGAGGCTCGGCTAGTTGACCATATATTTTCTAACAAAACTAACTTACAATAATATGGCATGCAAATGACACCATAAAAACCTAGAAACTCTTTAATAAATATTTGGGGATGGACTGTAAAAGAGAGAAAAAAAAACAAAAACAAACAAACATTAAGTTAGCTTATCTAATTGGAGTTCCAGCAGAGTTGTGTCTTATATTCAGTGATCTCTTGCTGTAGGTGTCGTGAGCAGTTAAGTTAATTAATTATCACTTAATTATCCAGTTCTCGTTACCACTTGTGTCAGCATACCTACTGTTCCTTTTCTTCTTTTCATCTTTGTCCTTGTCTTTTCTTTTCCCCTCCTGTTTTTTGTTTCCACCTCTCTTGTTTTTTCTGCCGGACTTCTCGTTTCCCCGATCTACCCTACTCTCTCGCACTTTTCCTCTTCTCCTGTTCCCGGCACATCTCCTCTGTGGAAAATCATCATCATCATCTCTGTCTTCCTCATCAGCCTGTGCAGCTTTCTTTTTATTGGCCACTCGACGACTTTTGGGGGGTTCATCATCCTCATCTTCATCCTCACCATCCTCACTGGCGGCTGCTTTGCCTCGTTTACCGGCTGCTGATTTTTTAGCACCCTTGCCTTTTGCGCTTTTGTCCTCTGAGAAAAAGAGAGCACAATTGTATTGTCATGAAAATGCATAAAAACAAGACATTCTTGCTGAGTAACAAAGATAAACACAGGTTGTTACAAATTCTTGGGGGAAAAAAGTGAGGTTGCATCTTCAAAACTTGCTGTCACACCGTAAAAACAAATTTGTTCAGTTTACTTAATTCAATTGTGCAAACTCGTTGCCTTAATTAAGCATAACTTAATTGCATCAAGTTGTTCTTAATCCGTTTAAGCTTTGTCAACTTAATTCTATCTGTGATCTGAGGAAGTGTACTCCCAGAGGGCATTGCAGCATGAATAAATTAATTGCTTTGTTTTACTATTTTTGGCTTTATTTTTCCATTTGTCTTTTGTCAGTATAACCCCAATAATGACAGCAAATAAAATTGTAAAGGTCTTATTAATAATTTAAAACAAAAATGTTGAAGTCTGTGTGTGACTCAAACATGGTCAATTGCAAGATATTGTCACAAATATAGAGGAATTATATCAACCCAATTAAAAGTTTATGCCATAAATGTTAGCAAAAAAAAAGTTAAAAGATCATTATTTGACATGAAATATAGTTATGTTATATATCATTAATTCACAAATATGTTTTATATATATATATATACACTCACCTAAAGGATTATTAGGAACACCTGTTCAATTTCTCATTAATGCAATTATCTAATCAACCAATCACATGGCAGTTGCTTCAATGCATTTAGGGGTGTGGTCCTGGTCAAGACAATCTCCTGAACTCCAAACTGAATGTCAGAATGGGAAAGAAAGGTGATTTAAGCAATTTTGAGCGTGGCATGGTTGTTGGTGCCAGACGGGCCGGTCTGAGTATTTCACAATCTGCTCAGTTACTGGGATTTTCACGCACAACCATTTCTAGAGTTTACAAAGAATGGTGTGAAAAGGGAAAAACATCCAGTATGCGGCAGCCCTGTGGGCGAAAATGCCTTGTTGATGCTAGAGGTCAGAGGAGAATGGGCCGACTGATTCAAGCTGATAGAAGAGCAACTTTGACTGAAATAACCACTCGTTACAACCGAGGTATGCAGCAAAGCATTTGTGAAGCCACAACACGCACAACCTTGAGGCGGATGGGCTACAACAGCAGAAGACCCCACCGGGTACCACTCATCTCCACTACAAATAGGAAAAAGAGGCTACAATTTGCACGAGCTCACCAAAATTGGACAGTTGAAGACTGGAAAAATGTTGCCTGGTCTGATGAGTCTCGATTTCTGTTGAGACATTCAGATGGTAGAGTCAGAATTTGGCGTAAACAGAATGAGAACATGGATCCATCATGCCTTGTTACCACTGTGCAGGCTGGTGGTGGTGGTGTAATGGTGTGGGGGATGTTTTCTTGGCACACTTTAGGCCCCTTAGTGCCAATTGGGCATCGTTTAAATGCCACGGCCTACCTGAGCATTGTTTCTGACCATGTCCATCCCTTTATGACCACCATGTACCCATCCTCTGATGGCTACTTCCAGCAGGATAATGCACCATGTCACAAAGCTTGAATCATTTCAAATTGGTTTCTTGAACATGACAATGAGTTCACTGTACTAAAATGGCCCCCACAGTCACCAGATCTCAACCCAATAGAGCATCTTTGGGATGTGGTGGAACGGGAGCTTCGTGCCCTGGATGTGCATCCCACAAATCTCCATCAACTGCAAGATGCTATCCTATCAATATGGGCCAACATTTCTAAAGAATGCTTTCAGCACCTTGTTGAATCAATGCCACGTAGAATTAAGGCAGTTCTGAAGGCGAAAGGGGGTCAAACACAGTATTAGTATGGTGTTCCTAATAATCCTTTAGGTGAGTGTATATAAAATATATATATATCGGCCCATTCTCCTCTGACCTCTAGCATCAACAAGGCATTTTCGCCCACAGGACTGCCGCATACTGGATGTTTTTCCCCTTTCACACCATTCTTTGTAAACTCTAGAAATGGTTGTGCGTGAAAATCCCAGTAACTGAGCAGATTGTGAAATACTCAGACCGGCCCGTCTGGCACCAACAACCATGCCACGCTCAAAATTGCTTAAATCACCTTTCTTTCCCATTCTGACATTCAGTTTGGAGTTCAGGAGATTGTCTTGACCAGGACCACACCCCTAAATGCATTGAAGCAACTGCCATGTGATTGGTTGATTAGATAATTGCATTAATGAGAAATTGAACAGGTGTTCCTAATAATTCTTTAGGTGAGTGTATTTATTACTTCCCTGTGATTTCTTGTTGCATCACTGCATCAATAGGAAAATAATTACAATAATATGAATGAAGTTCCAAATGCCCAACCAAAGGGAACACTAATCACAATAATGGTGAGAGGAGAAGTGGTGGAAATGAGTGAAAATTCTATAAAAAATTGCCTCGCCTCAAAAACCTTTTGCCCGCCGTTTTTTTTTTTTTTTGGCTTTCGCTTTGGCAAAATGGTACTCAAACCAGTCAAGTAATGTTTACTTGGGTTTTCTAAGTAACGAAGGCATAGCATGCAAACAGTACAGATTACTAAATTGTTTTAAGTAAGTTCAACAAATTATTGGACATTAAGTAAAGTTTACTAAAAAGTCTTAGTAAGAACAACTGTTGGATTTTACAGTTAGTTGCTGAGTGTTTTCTAGGTTATAAGCAGCAGAAATAGGTAACACTTTACTTTAACATGTCCTTGTTACACGTTACATGTATTTACTATAGTAATAACTATAAATTAGGCATAATTACATGCAACTAACCCTAAACCAAACCCTAATCCTAAGTACATGTATTTAATTAATATTACTCAGTACTTAAATGTATCATTACACTGTAACAGGGACAAAACCCGGAAATATTGATGTTTGCCTTATACATTACCTAAAAAAAAAGAAAAAGAAAAACAATTCAGAGTACTAAATCTTTTTTCTTACCTTCAGCACTCTCCACTTCTCCATCAATATCTATTCCCACTACCAAAAAAAAAAATAAAAATGTATAAGTAGCTCCTTAAGCACAGAATGTCAACATATGACAGGATTTTAAACAACTTTTCACTAAAATAATGGAAATTAGGGTTATTAGGGTTAATGTAACTATTAAATAATGCTACATTTAAATAAAAGGTACAACTCACCATCTTCCAGTTGTCTTGCTGTATCACTTTTATTTGGCATTTTGCTGCCCTTCTGATCCTCTATTAGTCTCTGAATTATTTCCCTTGCACCTGTGGTCTAACAAATTACTGCACAGGTGTGCAGCTGCTCTTGAGTAACTGACTCCCTATTGCCATAGCAACGCCACGTGACCTCACCTGTGTGATTGATATTAGTATCTTAAATGAGCTGGAACAATTGTCTGGTCGATTTGAGTTTGGTTTAAATCTTTTAGAGAGAGAAAAAAAAAAAAAATCTATTTAAGACAAAGGAATTAACACAAAGCACAAAAACAGCTCAATGTTAAATTGATCTGAGAACTTACATGAAGTAAAACAAATCTAGCCTCTCAGAAGAGCAGATTTAAATTCCATCAATGTTTAAAGGAACAATCAAAAAGCATTCTGGATGACCCGCAGGACGGTATGCCACATCCATTTACACTGTTTGATGCACTCTCACTCGTTGGGACACATGACACCTAACGCTGCTGTCACAAGAAGAGCCTCCTTAAAGATTTAATGAAGGTTTAGGTTTTCCTTCAAAGACAATTAAACACATTTACACTTTATTAAGCTTTTCACTTTCATTTAACATCCACTTTCTTCAAAATTGCTATGGTTATGGGAGGATCTGCAACAAGAATGATTCCAAATGAGCATTTGCTGTATAAAACTGTCAGCAGTTTTCACAGTATAGAGGGATTCTTACTAATGCCATTTTAAACTATAGCCTGCAGAGATTTTGATAGCAGGTGTTTTGACCAGTGTGTATGGTATGGTAAACACATTCAAATATACAGACACTCAAGCACACAGTGAAACTCTAAGCAGACAAACAGACGTATGTGATCTCCTGTCTCGTCTGCACCATGACACTGCATCTCAGTTTTCACGTGCAAGTCATTACATGTTCATTAGTGTGAAACTGCAAAAACATACAATGTGTGCACATATGCGTAGCTTATTCCTGCACATCTGTGTGTATACTCTATATATCAATCTTATTCCTAAATGACAACGATTCGTTTTTCATTTATATTTATAAAGTTTATCGTACGGATATAAACATTGATGCGTTATTACAAAATACGGTAGCTAACAAAATAGAGTAGCTAAATCACCTTTTGAAAGTAGCATGGGGCTTCAACGACTGTTTCGATTTATGCCACCGGATATTGCGACTGTTAAAAAAATCTAGGGTTATTTGTCATTGAATCATTCATTCAAGAGATTTGTTAAAAAAATGCTTATTTATCCAGTAATGAAACAAGTATTTATGACAGTCATTGAAGCATTCATTGAAACCTTTTTAAAAAAAATAATTTCATCACACATTTTAAATAAACTGTATCTATCATCTGCCTATCTATCTATCCATCGTGATCTCAATTCAAACACCCACGCAATCTTATTCCTAAATGACAAATATAAATTTTTCATTTATATTTATAAAGTTTATCGTTCATATATGCACATTGATGTCTACGGTAGCTATCAAAATAGAGTAGCTAAATCACCTTTTGAAAGTAGCATGGGGCTTCAACGATTGTATTGGTTTTATGCCACCAGACATTGCAACTGTTAAAAAATCTAGTCTATTTGTCATTGAATCATTCATTCGAGAGATTTGTTCAAAAAATGCTGATTCATCCAGCAATGAAACAAGTATTTATGACAGTCATTGAAGCATTCAAACCTTTTTTTATTTTTTTTTTTTTAAATTCATTCAACATTTTAAATGGACTGCTATAATATAGCTAGCTATAATAAAATGAGCAATAAAATCATTTGAATACCATATTCAAATCATATATCAAATATGAAAATATGTATTTTTTTGTGGTTTTGTCATTGAAATTTGGACCAGAGTGAACGGCCAATAGACAAAGGAGAGAGAAGAAGGAGAAAAAAGAAGAAAAAAAATAAAATAAAATAAAATAAAAAAAACAAAAAAAAACAAAAATGGTGAGTACCACCATTGTGTCATCATTATCACCTTCAAAGTAAGAGACTTAACACATGTAAACTCACTAATATCCTAACCATGAAGTCTGCAGATACACTGTGAATGTGATTGGCTGCTTTTGTTGCTTTCCATGGTTAACACAGAAAAACATGCACATATTAACTCACACAGGACATGTTCTTTCCAAAACTCTGCATGAATTCTTGCATTCTGTTTGGTTGGCTCTACAAGTTTTCAGCATCTTATGCCATAAGCTGTTAATTATGTATTTCTTTAAGCCAATAAGTAAGGCCTGAGCGGATGTCACGTACAATAATTACAGCAATATCAATGAGCAAAGCCATTTCCTTGAACAAATAAGTGGCTGCTGTGTAGGCTACACTGAAAAAGAAGAGTCTTGTTGATATTCACTTGTGCTACAATCATTTATTTAGAAATCCAAGAAAGAAACAAAGTCAGTTATAAATGATGGCACCCTAAAAACAAAAAAAAAGTCAAAAGGTCAGATGTAGAAAACTAATTCTGGAAAATTATTTTAGCTTTTAAATATATCTATAATAGGTTTATTTTTTCTAGTTGTGACTTCATAATTAGTCCAATAGAGGGTTAAATTGGCCACTATTTGAGTGGACGTTATTGAATGTGCTCACTCAATCCCATAAAGAAGGTACAGCTTGTGACTGTTTTGGGATGAAGTTTTTAATGATCTCAAATTCAAGAGCCAATCTGGAGAAAGACAAAAACTGACAAAGAGTATCATGAGCAGAAATAAGCAAATAAAAGAGGAAGTGGAAAGAGCAGCGGAAAGAGAACAGTGACGTTGCCGAAGGACAGACCCAGGGTGAGTGGAGGAACCGGCATAGCCGATGGACCAGGGTGACTCCTATGGCCTAGAAGTCTAGGCTGTAGGGGTGGAGGCACTGCCAAAACCCCAGAAGGCCGTGGCAGAAGCTGGGCATTGACTGCCGGAGTCTGGAGTGACAAGGGAGCCCATAGGAGTCTCAGGGCAGACAGGCCAAGGGAAGCGACGAGGGAGTGGTGAGCCAAGGCGAGGAAGTAAGTAAAGTTTATTCATATAACACCTTTCACAAACATGGGGGGGGGGGGGGGGGGGTCACAAAGTGCTTTACAATAAAAATAAAAACAAATAAAATAACTATACAATTAACAAAAGCCAAACCATATTGTTAAACCAATGCTACAGGGAGGGAATTCCAGAGCCTTGGAGCCACAACACAGAAAGCACGGTCACCTCTTGTCTTAAGACGCGATCTGGGAATAGTTAAAAGATCTTGTCCTGAAGACCTCAGAGACCGACTAGGAGTGTGTGCATGTAACAGATCCTGGATGTAAGAGGGTGCTTGACCATGCAAAGCTCTAAGTAATGACTACGATTTTAAATGCACTCTAAAACCAACAGGAAGCCAGTGAAGGGCCTTAAGCACAGGAGTAATGTGCGACCTTCTGCTGGTCTTAGTCAAAAGCCTGGCATCTGCATTCTGTACAACTCTACCTATGCAAATTAAGATTTGCATAGGTAGATGAGCCACGTGGAGCTAGCAGCGGGGGCAGAGCCGAGGAGCTTGACGACACCAGTGGTGCTGACGGATCCAGGGGACTGGCTGTAACCAGTGGGGGAGATGGGACCAGGAAATCAGGCAGGAACCTTGGCAGAAGATCATCTCCGGATGGGACTGGCGAGTAAGATGAAGACTCAAGGGTGGGGACTTGGGTAGGAACTGGATCCACGGACCACAGATCTATCAGGTGTAGGTTCGCTCCTGGCTCTGCGATGGACTGGTCCGCATGCGTCGACTCTGGGGCTTTGTCATCTGACTCTAGTTCTGAAATGACCTCGGTGGGTGCCTCGGGCTCGCTGGCTGTGAGGGAGAGGCCACCATCCCGGAGCATCCAGCCCAAATACCCCAGAAATGTTCTGTTCCCTGAGAGGAGGAAACGCATCACTGGTGAGTCCATGGTTATTTACTTTTTTTTTTTTTTTTTTTGAGGATCGGTTATTCTGTCACAAGATGAAGGCAGATTCAAAATCAGAAATAAGGTTTAATCCAACAAGTAGGCGATAAGGCGTGACAGCGTGTAAACACACAAACAATAGCTGACGAGGACGGAACAGAAGAGGGAGTATAAATACACATAGTAAACAAGGACACTAAACGGGAACAGCTTTGCTAAACTATTTGTGTAACCATTGTTAAATTTGTATAAATGTGAACCATTATGTAGTTATTGGTTGTATGTTCTGGTTGTTTAAGTTGTCTTCTCCATTGAAATAGTAAATGAAGGCGTGCATGGCGTCTTGAAACAGCATCAAGTGTCTGTGGTTCACTCATGTTCGGTCCGTATCCGTTATTTATTTAATTTAGCTTAACGAGTCATTATTTGGTTATAGCCGTAACATATTTGGGCCCAAATATGACGCCATGTCGCCGCCAACACCTATTTATCTGGAATCCCGGATTACATCACTTTCCCACAGATTGAGGATTCCCCCTCAACACCACCTAGAGACTCAAAATGGATATCAGCACAGATACACAACACCCTTAAAAAAACAAACAAAAAAAAAAACCAAAAAAAAACCCCAACTAGTTTATTCCGATTAGACGCGAGATAAAGCATCAGCAATGACGTTCTCTTTACCACTAATGTGCCAAATGTCCAATTCAAAAGTCAACCCATCAGACATTGGTTATTTTTCATTCGGTTCAAGAAAACTAAGGGGTTGTGGTCTGTGTAGACAATCAACGGATACGAAACAGAACCAATATAAACATCAAAATGGTGAATGGCAAGGACAAGGGTGAGTGCCTCCTTCTCAATAGTGGAGTAACCGTGCTGATGGTTAAATTTGCGTGAAAAACAGAAAACAGGATGCTCAACAGCAGCCTGATCTTGTTGAAGTAGTACGGCTCCCGCACCTGTGTCACTTGCATCAACAGCAAGAAAGAACGGAGTAGAGAAGTCAGGAGCAGACAAAACAGGGGAATTAATCAGAAGCGCTTTAATCTGCTCAAAACTCATTTGACACGACTCAGACCATTTAAATGGTACCTTTGGGCTGAGGAGGTCAGTTAAAGGAGAGGCAACAGAATTCTTACAAAAATTCCTGTAGTACTCAACCATCCCTAAGAATCGACGAAGGTCGCGTCGTGTATTCAGCACGGGAAATTTAGTAATAGCCTCCACCTTAGACTCAACACCAACAATCTTTCCCAAATATGTTACCGTAGCTCGACCGAATTCGCACTTCACCAAGTTAACCGTAAGGTTAGCACTAGACAGACAACTGAACAATACATCCAGTTGTGTTACATGTTCTGACCAAGACGCGCTGTAAACAACCAGGTCATCCAAATACGCCTCAACGTTACTCATGCCTTCAAGGACATGATTTACCAACCTCTAAAAGGTTGCCGTTGCGTTTCGTAAACCGAAAGCCATTACGGTGTAATGTAGGAAATGATCAGGTGTAACGAATGCCGAAATTTCTTTGGCACGATCTGACAAAGGCACCTGCCAGTAACCTTTAAGCAGATCAATTCTGGTAACGAAAGCAGAATTTCCGACATGATCCACGCAGTCTTACATACGAGGCAATGGATAACTATCTGGTTGTCACAGCATTAACGCGTCTAAAATCAGTACAAAAACGAAACGTACCGTCAGACTTTTTGACCAGCAAACAGGGTGAGCTCCAAGGACTAAAACTTTGTTCTGCGATGTTATTTTCGAGATCACCATGAAGGTCACCTCTTGTTGAAGCTGAGGTCGTTTCTCAGGACTTACCCGATACGCGTGCTGTTTAAAGGGCAATGAATCGCCAACAACGATATCATGTTCTATCAGTGAAGTACGAGAGGGAACAGAACAGATTACTGTACGTACGAATATTAGTCATGTCAGCTCATTCGGTAACAGTTAAATGGGAAAGGTATGAATCAAGGTTTTGGGTTATCTCTGAATTTTTCAACCTTCCCGTCACCAGTTCTCCTCAGGAGTGGACAGAACCACAGCGCTTTCATGAACAGTAGAACACAATGGACGGGTCCAAAGTTCAGCACTGGTCAGTGCCCAAACTTCAGGTAAATCAGCACTGGACAGCACCTGCTCTTTGGTCACCGGAGAATCTGTGGGTGAAACAAGTAACACAGCCTACTTTCCAGACAATCTGGCTCTCAAAGTACAGCTTAAGCATGTTAATGTGACATAGACGAGATTTTTTTTTCTTCTGTCAGATGTTGCGATCACAGTCAAGCTCACTCACCTTTTCTTTCACCTGATAAGGACCATAGTAACGAGCCTGGAGCGCAGACCCAGATACAGGCATCAGCACTAGCACCTTATCACCAGTAGTAAAACTACGAAGTAGTTTGCACTACGATCAAAACGTTTTTTCATTAGTTGTGACATCTGCAAATTCTCTTTGGCCAATTCACATGCACGGTGCAATTTAAAACGGAACTCTGAAACATAGTCAAGAACGTTCTTTGGACTCATTCTTTGGACTAAAGCCCAATGACTCCTGCACTACCTCCCTAACTGCAAACATGACCATTGGCACCCCTTCCTCCCAGTCTTTCTGGAACTCCAGACAAAGTGCATGTAGCATCGATTTTAAAGTCTGATGGAACCTTTCAAGTGCTCCCTGGCTTTCTGCGTGGTAACAACTTGACGTGCAGTGTTGGATGTGCAACTGATCCAGAGCCTGTTTAAACACACGTGACAAAATTCATACCTTGGTCTGATTGAATAGTACGAGAAAGGCCAAACAGTGAGAAGAACTTAAGCGATTTCACAATCACTGGTGCAGTAATTTTTCGCAGAGGAATTGCCTCTGGAAAGGTGTTGACGTGCACATAATGGTGAGCAAATACTGATTACCAGGCTTCATGTGAGGCAAGGGACCGACAGTCAACCATCACATGCTCGAACGGTTCGCCAATAGCTGGAATTGGATGTAACGGAGCAGGTGAAATATTCTGGTTTGGTTTTCCAATCTTTTGACACATGACAGCTTCGGCAATAGCTTGCTACATTTTTCAAGCCAGGCCATAAAAAAAAAAAAAAAAATGCCGGAGTACACAATCAAATGTTTTATTCACTCCTAAATGACCAGTAAACGGGCTATCATGCGCAAGACTCAATATTTCAGAGCAATATGAGGGGGGAAACTACTAGCTGCTTAACGATTTGCCACTCATCAGCAGACGCAGTTTGTGGTCTCCACTTCCTCAACACACCATCTTCAACAAAGTATCCTTGAGATACATATTAGAGTTGCTCAACAGGAACAACGGCTTCAAAGAGGGATGACATTCTTATCTTTCCTCTGTTCAATAAGCTGTTCGCGTGACAGAGACAGTTTATCAAGCCCCACAGAATGTTCATCTCGATTTTTAACAGCGATGTCTGAACCGTCAATAGAGTCCGAACAATTAACCTCACCAAAATCTGAATTAGAGAGGAACATATTCAAAACAAAATTCCACACCTTCTGACTGACCAAGGCTTTTATCTTTCAGTCTCTGTCATAGCGCGAGTAATAGCACACGAAGATAATACCTCTGGGTCTTTCAGAGCCAATTCGTCAGGAGTAGAACAGGAAAGAGGGACATTAGTTACCTCAGGGCTGGCAAAAACTTTTACTCCTGCCAAGTCATTCCTTAAAATAAATGTGACATCTCGAACGGGAAGACGCACTCCAACAACAAGGGAGGACTCAATTTCAATTTCATGCAAAGGCACGTTCACAAAGCCCATTTCGAATTCCTGTACTAAGATGCTCGAGCCAATAGAGCTTTCATCAGACAACGACAAATTTCCTTTCAGAATGAAACTCTGAGCGGCGCCTGTATCACGGAGCATCTTGACTGGTTTGCACGAGCTAGCATTACCTGCCAAAGACAAATCCGTCCATTATGAACGGCACATACCCCTGATCTTCACACGTCATCTTGAGAAGCTAACAACTCCAGTCCTTCCAACTGCGGCGAGAACGTCGTCAATAAACCTACTGTTTTAGGAACACTTTTCTTCTTTGAGCACATTGCACTCAGAAATAATGTGTCCACGTTTTTTACAATAAAACAAACAGGTGAGGACAAAGACTTATCAGAACTCTCCGCCACTTTATCAGCAGGCAGAGCACGTTCAAAGTTACGCTTAGAAGACCGATGACTGTTGTACACAGATGGAAATTTCTGTGCAACATTAAACACGTTCTTATGTGTAAGCACATATTCATCAGCTAGCGCAGCGGAACATTTCAGAACTTTTTGCTCATTTAGATAAGTTGCAACACGTTCTGGTAAGCAGTTTTTAAATTCTTCTAAAAGAATCAGTTCACGGAGCTCTTCAAAAGTTTTCATGTTCATGGAAGAACACCAATGATCAAACATTGACTCTCACGAACAAATTCAACGTAAATCTCATCAGTTTTACGATGATTACGAAATTTTTGCCGATATGCCTCGGGAACCAGTTCATAGACCCTAAGAATGGCTACCTTTACTTGCTCATAGTCAAGAGACTCTTCAACTGACAAAGAATAGGCTTCATGGCCTTTCCCCACAAAAACACACTGCAACAACTTAGGCCAAAATGTTTTCGGCCATTTCATATTGGTGGCAACACACTCAAAAAGGGCAAAAAACTTGTCTACCTCCTGCTCTCGAAAAAGAGGAACAATATGAATATTCCGACTCATGTCAAAATCAGGAGCATCTGTTACACCCCTTTCGCGAGCTTTCAGCTCCATTTCTTTGAGGTGGCAAGCTTGTTCCATTTCAAGCTTTTTCAGCTCAAGTTCATGTCTCTCACGCTCTCTCCGTCTCTTTCTCACGCTCCCATTCCTCTCTCCCTCAAAGCTCTGTCGTGCTCTTTAGCGTGCAGCTCCATTTTCTTAACCTGCATCGCAAGATCCTCTGAGCTACCCTCAGCTGATCCAGGATAATCTGTCAGGTTTTCCTCCTCACCAAAGACGCCCTGCTTATGTAACGAATCAACAAGCAAAATCTGAAGTTCACGTTTAGATTAAGTATTACGAAAACTGACCTTATAATGAGCAGCGATTTTCATGAGATCTACTGTTAATTTGAAACAGCTCAGCTTGCGTCGGATTCGCAATAAAATCCGTTAATTCGAACATGGTTAGAATTAAACGTCTAACAAGGTTACAGAGAAAAAGAAACGAGCACTACACGAGCCAAAAGTCACAATTATCTGTGACTAACCGAAGTTAAAGTAACAAATTCGAAGCACGTGGACAGATCAAAAGATCAAAACGAAGCCACGAAAAATCAAGATCATTCAGATCGTTCAAATCATCCAGATCCCGGACGAGCCCTCAAATATGTTACAGCCATAACCATAATGACTCGTTAAGCTAAATTAAGAATGGAAACACATGAGTGAACCAGACACTTGATACTGTTTCAAGACGCCATGCACACCTTCATTTACTATTTCAACAGAGAAGACAACTTAAACAACCAGAACATACAACCAATAACTACATACTGGTTCACATAAACTGTTAACAAAATCACATCGAATAAAGAAAGAAAAAAACAACAGTAAACTGTAGGGTAGCTAGGGAAAACCGAGAACGCCTGCCTACACCGGTTTTCAAAAGCAGTTCTTACCAGGCTAAAACAAAAACAGCTGAATCTTCCGGGCCTCTGCTTACCTCGCTACAATAAATAACCAAAACGTGAACTAATACATGAATCCACTACCAGTCACTGAAATAATGAACAAAGAACACTAAATATAAGAGTAGTTAACGATCAACAAAAGCACAAAGAAACACAAATTCAACTATAATGAAAAAGAAGCGAATCGCTCCTAAGAGGCGAAGAGGGTGGGAGCCGTGATAACAATGGGAAATGAGAGAAAACGCCAGGTCGCCGTCAACGCCTATTTATCCGGAATCCCAGGTGACGTCACACTTTCCCACAGATTGAGGATTCCCCCTCAAAGCCATCTAGAGACTCAAAATGGATATCAGCACAGATACACGTAACAATAATCCTGGGTTAAATTGTTAACTTAAATTATTTTGGTGGATTTAATTCTGCCTTAAGGAATTATTTTTCAATTAAATTCCATTAGAGTGAGCACTGTGAAGATCGTGCTGAATTAATACCCGGTTCTCGCCAGAAGATGGCGCCCGCAGCTGAATAATCTATCCATCCATTTTCCAAACTGCTATATTAGTGGAGTATGTAGGGAATAGTGAATAAGGGGCAATTTCGAACACAGCTAATATCTTCAGGATTACTAGGGGAATTACATTTAGACCACATAAAGAGACCAGGAGTCAAAGTTGAAGTTCAACAAGTTGACAGAGTTTACTGAAGACAAAGTTCTCCATAGGCTGCCTTAGACTAGAGGATCCAGCCTCGAACTAACTTAGGATCCAGAAACACTACTTATAGTCAAATGAATAATCAGTTGACTCATTTCTACAGGTTCTGATAGGTTAACACTTAGTACAGACAATTCTAGCAGCATCCGAACATGGTATTCTGTTCTTTACACAAATTAGGTTATTTGAGAGACATTATCTTTGACACACTTTGTTCTATATATGTAAGACACTTAGGTAAGGGTCACAGGTGAGTAATAAATTTAACATAAGGCTTTAACAATTGTTTATCTGAGTCCCATATTATTAATCTGACTCCATTAAAGTTGTTGTTATTTTTTAACCTCTTATTCTTTACAGGTAAAAGTCTCTCTTAGAACTGATAAGAAATTTGAACTGAAAGTTTAGATAATTAAAGTTATAATCACTTTAGCTTTCAACATTTTCAACACACACACACACACACACACATATATATATATATATATCACCATTTTTGAACATGGGGAAACATCACAACCCTGCAGCTACATCAGAACTTATTTGTATATATTTGTACTTACTCATTTGTATTTATACAGTACATTTATTTTTGTTGAATTGTGTTGCATGTAATATGGGATGATTTTAGTCTCAAAATGAATAATAAATGCATGCACAATTATCCATGAACTTGATTAATGTTGCAGATATGTTTTACTATCCACAAACAAATGCCTTTCAACTTCCCTTACAAAAAATAACTGCAGTACATTGAAGTAAAACTGCAGTACAAAGTAGTATAACTGCAGTACAATGAAGTACAACTGTAGATTTGCAGTATAATAAAGTTTAGATGCAATATTACTGCAGTACAATGAAGTTCAACAGCAGTAAAACTGCAGTACAAAAAAGGAAAACTGCAGTACAATGAAGTACAACTGTAGATTTGCAGTATAATGAAGTATAGATGCAATATTACTGCAGTACAGTGAAGTTCAACAGCAGTAAAACTGTAGTACAAAAAAATACAATTGCAGTACAATGAAGTACAACTGTTGATTTGTAGTATAATGAAGTTTAGATGCAATATAACTGCAGTGCAGTGATGCACTGTAATGCATGTGAAGACTTCGATGCAAATGTCCGTCTGACATTTTTTTTTAAATGAGTTTTTTTTTTATTGGGCTCCTATATTTATGTTCAGTAATTTCACTTTAATGGCAATTACGTCCTTTTAGTTGCCATTAAAGTTAATTTTTTTGAACCTATAGCCTTATAAAAATGTTAATTTTAAAAGAAAAATATCCGACGGTTTTTGCATCTGAAGTCTTCATAGGCCTTCCACTCGTACTACACTGTACTGTAGTTATGCTGTATTGTGCAACATGTAGCCACTTTTTTCACCTACGGGACATTTCAACCGCATAGATTAATAGCCCGCACGTGACCGGATCTTCTTCCTTCACGCCAACATAGTCGTTGTCCTGACACGAGTCTCGAGCTGATACTCATAGCGGTCAGTCAGCGTCTTTTCCATAGTGTCTACTGCTGCAGGATGGATATAAAATATGTTTTGGTTGATTTCTTCACTTACAACACTATTCATATACACTCACCTAAAGGATTATTAGGAACACCTGTTCAATTTCTCATTAATGCAATTATCTAATCAACCAATCACATGGCAGTTGCTTCAATGCATTTAGGGGTGTGGTCCTGGTCAAGACAATCTCCTGAACTCCAAACTGAATGTCAGAATGGGAAAGAAAGGTGATTTAAGCAATTTTGAGCGTGGCATGGTTGTTGGTGCCAGACGGGCCGGTCTGAGTATTTCACAATCTGCTCAGTTACTGGGATTTTCACGCACAACCATTTCTAGAGTTTACAAAGAATGGTGTGAAAAGGGAAAAACATCCAGTATGCGGCAGTCCTGTGGGCGAAAATGCCTTGTTGATGCTAGAGGTCAGAGGAGAATGGGCCGACTGATTCAAGCTGATAGAAGAGCAACTTTGACTGAAATAACCACTCGTTACAACCGAGGTATGCAGCAAAGCATTTGTGAAGCCACAACACGCACAACCTTGAGGCGGATGGGCTACAACAGCAGAAGACCCCACCGGGTACCACTCATCTCCACTACAAATAGGAAAAAGAGGCTACAATTTGCACGAGCTCACCAAAATTGGACAGTTGAAGACTGGAAAAATGTTGCCTGGTCTGATGAGACTCGATTTCTGTTGAGACATTCAGATGGTAGAGTCAGAATTTGGCGTAAACAGAATGAGAACATGGATCCATCATGCCTTGTTACCACTGTGCAGGCTGGTGGTGGTGGTGTAATGGTGTGGGGGATGTTTTCTTGGCACACTTTAGGCCCCTTAGTGCCAATTGGGCATCGTTTAAATGCCACGGCCTACCTGAGCATTGTTTCTGACCATGTCCATCCCTTTATGACCACCATGTACCCATCCTCTGATGGCTACTTCCAGCAGGATAATGCACCATGTCACAAAGCTCGAATCATTTCAAATTGGTTTCTTGAACATGACAATGAGTTCACTGTACTAAAATGGCCCCCACAGTCACCAGATCTCAACCCAATAGAGCATCTTTGGGATGTGGTGGAACGGGAGCTTCGTGCCCTGGATGTGCATCCCACAAATCTCCATCAACTGCAAGATGCTATCCTATCAATATGGGCCAACATTTCTAAAGAATGCTTTCAGCACCTTGTTGAATCAATGCCACGTAGAATTAAGGCAGTTCTGAAGGCGAAAGGGGGTCAAACACAGTATTAGTATGGTGTTCCTAATAATCCTTTAGGTGAGTGTATGTGAACTACCACAATTAAAATACTAAAACATGAATTGGGCTACTTTCACACTGTTGCCGCTGGCTGGTTTTCATGTCCGCGGGTTGAAACGACCCCAATATTATGATATTTAGCCCCGGGAATGCGAATTTTAGCAGGGGAACCCCGCCAAAAAATACAGATTTATCCCCCAGAATGCGATTTTTACCAGAGGACCCCACCGAAACACAATTGGGCTAGTTTTGAGTAGCAATTGGGCGAGTTTTGTTGTGAAAACCTGGCAACCCTGATTCACAAGCGGGACGGAGGAGAAGCGTTTTCTGGAAGAAAAGTTCATCAGGCAAGTTGGAGCTACTTCACAACAATTCTGTTGGCATCATTATTTTCATTTTTATCACTGTAAAGCTGCTTTGAAACAATCTGTATTGTTTAAAGTGCTATAAATAATAGTAACTTGACTTAAAAGGGACCTATTGTGCCCATTTTTACAAGATGTAATTTAAGTCTCAGAGTCCCCAGAATGTGTCTGTGAAGTTTCAGCTTAAAATACCGCACAGATCATTTATAAATCCATGTTGTAAATACTCATTTCGGACTACAGTCAAGAACAGGCTGTTTTCGTGCATGTGCCTTTAAATGCAAATGAGCTGCTGCATGCATGCTGCCCCCACCTGCTTGGTTTTGATTATCATCTATATCGCGATCACTCTCACAGATAATGGATCGTTTTCTGAGCACACGCACACAGACAACTGGCTGTCGGACGTCAAGTCTCCTGAGTAACTTCTCTTTCACATTTTTTGCTATGTTTAAACTGTCAAATACACGCAAGGTTCTTGTTTTCTGAAAACAGTGCAGAGGGGCGGTAATATAAGATACTCTTCCTATGTCAGAAGGGGAGTGAAATTTGAAAGGCTAATTTTTCACGTGCTTGCAGAGAAAGGCTTACCAAAACAAAGTTACTGGCCTGGGTTGTCCTTTTTCACATTTTATGGGTTGGTAGATTCACTGGGGACCCGATAGCACTTAAACACATAAAAAGTCTGATTTTCAATATATTTTCCCTTTGGTTCAGATCTAATTGTACTTGCCTTTGTTTTATGTTAAATATCTTTGGAATATCTGACAACATAGGCCTACACAAAAGTAGACTAAATCAGGACTTTTTTTTCACAGCACTGTACACAAGCATTTATGTTCAATGGTTTGACATTAATGTGCAGAAAAGGATATTTTACAGGAATACTTTTTATTGTGTGATTGCTATTTTCAGAAAAAATGCACTGGTAACAACAACAACAACAAAAAAGAAGACCAAAAATGTAATTCAACAGAAGATAATGGCTGCGGTGAAACAAAGCTGCACTTAAATAATGGTGAGCAGTAAGCAACTTTATTTTATCTTTTATAAACTATTATCTTTATAGGTTAGAATACATAATAACTAATATTGTACTTCAGGAACCAAGACCTGTGCGAATGCTGGAGGAATCAAGTGTAGTCCTCTGTCTCCTAAGCCATGTAAGAAGAGATCGAGGATTTAAAAAATGAAATCAAAGAGCTAAAAGAAGATTTACAATATTAGCGCCGCTGGAAAGGTAATGAAATCTAGTTATACCACAGCAATTATTCTCAGTACTTGACCATCAGTTCTCAACAGTTTGCTTGTGGATTCTCTTCTTCATGTATATATATTATACCATAGTCTGTTTGAATACTGGATTCTGATTGACTGAAAGATGTGCATTAAAACAATGAATGCACAGATAGTTACAGTCAGTTTAATCATCATTCTAAATTAATGGGCTGCCTTTCCTGTAACACACACACACACACATATAGAGTCACTCTCACACAGAACCATATTTTTAAGCAACAAAGTCTTAAAGTGATAGTTCACCCAAAAATGAAAATTAGCCCATGATTTCCTCAAGTCATCCTAGGTGTATATGACGTTCTTCTTTCAGACGAATACAATCTGAGTTATATGAAAAAAGTCCTAGCTCTTCCAAGCATTATAATGGCATTGACTTGATTCATTTTTGCCGTAAGTCGACTTGCGTACCGCTGACCGCCGGAAGCTAGTTATCTTAGTTTATAAAGTTTTAAATGTGGATATTTTTCTTACACAAACGCACCACTTCGCTTCAGAAGGCCTTTATTAACCCCCCGGAGTCGTGTAGAGCAGTTATATGATGGATAGATGCACTTTTATGGACTTCAAAACAGAAACAGCCATTCACTGCCATTATAAAGCTGGGAAGAGCCAGGACATTTTTAATATAACTCCAATTGTATTCGTCTGAAAGAAGAATGTCATATACACCTAGGATGACTTGAGGGTGAGTAAATCATGGGGTAATTTTCATTTTTGGGTGAACTAACCCTTTAACGTTGCTGTTTCTTAAGTAATTCAACTGACAGCTTCACTAGAGTGATGCTGCATAGACGCAGATAATTCACATATGCACAATCTCTTTCTCTCTCCCTCGTTTATTCATTAAAATAAATGTAATCCAACCACGCTAATTTATCTCTGTGCCTGATTTAAAGTGTGCAGAATGCTAGATCTAATGGCCCATAGCCAAAAAAAAAAAAGAAAAACGAAAATTAACTGTTAGTTTTACCCTTCCAGTCAAATTGTGCTCCACAAACATTAAGGACAGCTTTAACTTAACTCTTTTACCTATCTTTAACAGCTGGGTGTGTATTGCACAATTTTAGTGCACTTCACAGAGGCAACCCGCTTCATGTCGGGTGGTTCTTTACCTCCATCTTGTTCATTAAAATGTAATGCACACCTAGCCATGGATTAGCCCTTACTTATGTGAAAGGTTATAGGTTACACAAAGCAATAAATGAAGGGGGACAATAACTGTGGAACACATATATTCCATATACTGTATTCCAATAATATTTCATTTTTATTTTTATTTAAGGTTAGATTTGTGAATAAAAGTCTGAGAGGATAAAGAGGGCTAATATTTGTGGAGGGTGATGTAAAGTATTCAAACATGATTGTGTCTCTCTGCTTTTTTTCCAGAAATGCATGTTATTGTGCAAGTTACACAGACTGTCAATAGAGTAACAGAAAGCTTTCAGATTTCATCAAAAATATCTTAATTTGTGTTCCGAAGATGAACGAAAGTCTTATGGGTTTGGAACGACATGAGGGTGAGTAATTGATGACAGAATTCCCATTTTTGGCTGAACTAACCCTTTAACTTCTTTTACCTGGAGTGTTCAAAGCATATTTGTGATTTGATAATGCTGACCAATATGCAAACCCAATTCCAAAAAAGTTGGGACACTGTACAAATTGTGAATAAAATAGGAATGCAATAATTTACAAATCTCATATTTTATTCACAATAGAATATACACTCACCTAAAGGATTATTAGGAACACCTGTTCAATTTCTCATTAATGCAATTATCTAATCAACCAATCACATGGCAGTTGCTTCAATGCATTTAGGGGTGTGGTCCTGGTCAAGACAATCTCCTGAACTCCAAACTGAATGTCAGAATGGGAAAGAAAGGTGATTTAAGCAATTTTGAGCGTGGCATGGTTGTTGGTGCCAGACGGGCCGGTCTGAGTATTTCACAATCTGCTCAGTTACTGGGATTTTCACGCACAACCATTTCTAGAGTTTACAAAGAATGGTGTGAAAAGGGAAAAACATCCAGTATGCGGCAGTCCTGTGGGCGAAAATGCCTTGTTGATGCTAGAGGTCAGAGGAGAATAGGCCGACTGATTCAAGCTGATAGAAGAGCAACTTTGACTGAAATAACCACTCGTTACAACCGAGGTATGCAGCAAAGCATTTGTGAAGCCACAACACGCACAACCTTGAGGCAGATGGGCTACAACAGCAGAAGACCCCACCGGGTACCACTCATCTCCACTACAAATAGGAAAAAGAGGCTACAATTTGCACGAGCTCACCAAAATTGGACAGTTGAAGACTGGAAAAATGTTGCCTGGTCTGATGAGTCTCGATTTCTGTTGAGACATTCAGATGGTAGAGTCAGAATTTGGCGTAAACAGAATGAGAACATGGATCCATCATGCCTTGTTACCACTGTGCAGGCTGGTGGTGGTGGTGTAATGGTGTGGGGGATGTTTTCTTGGCACACTTTAGGCCTCTTAGTGCCAATTGGGCATCGTTTAAATGCCACGGCCTACCTGAGCATTGTTTCTGACCATGTCCATCCCTTTATGACCACCATGTACCCATCCTCTGATGGCTACTTCCAGCAGGATAATGCACCATGTCACAAAGCTTGAATCATTTCAAATTGGTTTCTTGAACATGACAATGAGTTCACTGTACTAAAATGGCCCCCACAGTCACCAGATCTCAACCCAATAGAGCATCTTTGGGATGTGGTGGAACGGGAGCTTCGTGCCCTGGATGTGCATCCCACAAATCTACATCAACTGCAAGATGCTATCCTATCAATATGGGCCAACATTTCTAAAGAATGCTTTCAGCACCTTGTTGAATCAATGCCACGTAGAATTAAGGCAGTTCTGAAGGCGAAAGGGGGTCAAACACAGTATTAGTATGGTGTTCCTAATAATCCTTTAGGTGAGTGTAGATAACATATCAAATGTTGAAAGTGAGACATTTTGAAATGTCATGCCAAATATTGGCTCATTTTGGATTTCATGAGAGCTACACATTCCAAAAAAGTTGGGACAGGTAGCAATAAGAGGCCGGAAAAGTTAAATGTACATATAAGGAACAGCTGGAGGACCAATTTGCAACTTATTAGGTCAATTGGCAACATGATTGGGTATAAAAAGAGCCTGAGTAAAAGCCTGATAAAAAGAGTGTTTCTCAGAAGTCAAGATGGGCAGAGGATCACCAATTCCCCCAATGCTGCGGCGAACAATAGTGGAGCAATATCAGAAAGGAGTTTCTCAGAGAAAAATTGCAAAGAGTTTGAAGTTATCATCATCTACAGTGCATAATATCATCCAAAGATTCAGAGAATCTGGAACAATCTCTGTGCGTAAGGGTCAAGGCCGGAAAACCATACTGGATCCCTTGAAAACTGGGACGCCATGTCATCCGGACTAAAGAGGACAAGGACAACCCAAGTTGTTATCAGCGCTCAGTTCAGAAGCCTGCATCTCTGATGGTATGGGGTTGCATGAGTGCGTGTGGCATGGGCAGCTTACACATCTGGAAAGGCACCATCAATGCTGAAAGGTATATCCAAGTTCTAGAACAACATATGCTCCCATCCAGACGTCGTCTCTTTCAGGGAAGACCTTGCATTTTCCAACATGACAATGCCTGACCACATACTGCATCAATTACAACATCATGGCTGCGTAGAAGAAGGTTCCGGGTACTGAAATGGCCAGCCTGCAGTCCAGATCTTTCACCCATAGAAAACATTTGGCGCATCATAAAGAGGAAGATGCGACAAAGAAGACCTAAGACAGATGAGCAACTAGAAGCCTGTATTAGACAAGAATGGGACAACATTCCTATTCCTAAACTTGAGCAACTTGTCTCCTCAGTCCCCAGACGTTTGCAGACTGTTATAAAAAGAAGAGGGGATGCCACACAGTGGTAAACATGGAGACATGTCCCAACTTTCCCAAGTCCCAACTTTTTTGAGATGTTGATGCCATGAAATTTAAAATCAACTTATTTTTCCCTTAAAATGATACATTTTCTCAGTTTAAACATTTGATATGTCATCTATGTTGTATTCTGAATAAAATATTGAAATTTGAAACTTCCACATCATTGCATTCTGTTTTTATTCACAATTTGTACAGTGTCCCAACTTTTTTGGAATCGGGTTTGTACCAAAAGAAAATCACTGGAAATAGTATGAATACTTTCCACAATTCAAGATTAATATTAAACATACTATATGGCTGTGGTGAAGAGTGTAACTGAAACTTGAGAGTTTCTTTGATTCTTTTTGTTTGTTTGTTTTTTCCAGACTACATCCAAAATAGTGTTTCCACATCTGAGATAAATGCAGTTATAAGAACCACGTGGAATAATGAGGATAAGCTCTTCAAAAAACAAAACCTCCCTAAATAATATGAGAAGATTTATGCATGATTGCATGGTTTGTAAATAAACACTTTAAATACATTGTCTAACTCAGCCTGTAATTTGAAGTTTAAAAAAAAAAAGTAAAATCACATTTATTGTCGCGTTGCTGTTTGAGACATTGACTGTTGTTTTGTACCTTAATTCATTATATTGCAGATGTGTGAAAATAAAACTTATTCTGGATATTCTGGTTGTATTTCAATGATATTGTACAGTATTTTATTAGTATTGCACTTAGGTAGTATTGTAATTGTACTTTAGTTGTATTATGTATTGCAGTACACCGCAGTTATATTGCAGTATTATTGTAGTACTACTTCAGCTGTATTGCAGTAATACTGCAGTTATATTGCAGTGTTATTGTAGTACTACTTCAGCTATTGCAGTACTACCACAGTTATATTGCAGTGTTATCGTAGTACTACTTCAGCTGTATTGCAGTACTACCGCAGTTATATTGCAGTGTTATCGTAGTACTACTTCAGCTGTATTGCAGTACTACCACAGTTATATTGCAGTGTTATCGTAGTACTACTTCAGCTGTATTGCAGTACTACCACAGTTATATTGCAGTGTTATCGTAGTACTACTTCAGCTGTATTGCAGTACTACCGCAGTTATATTGCAGTGTTATCGTAGTACTACTTCAGCTGTATTGGAGTACTACCACAGTTATATTGCAGTGTTATTGTAGTACTACTTCAGCTGTATTGCAGTACTACCGCAGTTATATTGCAGTGTTATTGTAGTACTACTTCAGCTGTATTGCAGTACACCGCAGTTATATTGCAGTATTATTGTAGTACTACTTCAGCTGTATTGCAGTAATACTGCAGTTATATTGCAGTGTTATTGCAGTACTACTTCAGCTGTATTGCAGTACTACCACAGTTATATTGCAGTGTTATCGTAGTACTACTTCAGCTGTATTGCAGTACTACCACAGTTATATTGCAGTGTTATCGTAGTACTACTTCAGCTGTATTGCAGTACTACCGCAGTTATATTGCAGTGTTATCGTAGTACTACTTCAGCTGTATTGCAGTACTACCACAGTTATATTGCAGTGTTATCGTAGTACTACTTCAGCTGTATTGGAGTACTACCACAGTTATATTGCAGTGTTATTGTAGTACTACTTCAGCTGTATTGCAGTAATACCGCAGTTATATTGCAGTGTTATCGTAGTACTACTTCAGCTGTATTGCAGTAATACTGCAGTTATATTGCAGTGTTATTGTAGTACTACTTCAGCTGTATTGCAGTACTACCGCAGTTATATTGCAGTGTTATCGTAGTACTACTTCAGCTGTATTGGAGTACTACCACAGTTATATTGCAGTGTTATCGTAGTACTACTTCAGCTGTATTGCAGTACTACCGCAGTTATATTGCAGTGTTATCGTAGTACTACTTCAGCTGTATTGGAGTACTACCACAGTTATATTGCAGTGTTATTGTAGTACTACTTCAGCTGTATTGCAGTAATACCGCAGTTATATTGCAGTGTTATCGTAGTACTACTTCAGCTGTATTGCAGTAATACTGCAGTTATATTGCAGTGTTATTGTAGTACTACTTCAGCTGTATTGCAGTACACCGCAGTTATATTGCAGTATTATTGTAGTACTACTTCAGCTGTATTGCAGTAATACTGCAGTTATATTGCAGTGTTATTGTAGTACTACTTCAGCTGTATTGCAGTACACAGCAGTTATTTTGCAGTATTATTGTAGTACTACTTCAGTTGTACTGCAGCAATATTGCAGTTATATTGCAGTTGTATTTTATTAGTACTTTAGATCTACTGCAGTAAAACTTTGTGTCCAAAAAACTGCATTTTTCTACATAAACAAAAATTGCAGTATTACGTCAAAAAAAACTGCAGTATTTTTTTGTAAGGGTTGTGTGTGCAAAATACAGAATTACATGAATGTGCAGCGATTTGTACAAATAGAGACATTTTTGTGAATACAAATGTTTTCTTTTGTATTAGTGTAACATTATTTGCGCATGCAAAAAAGATGTGCATTTGTGGATCATGTGACACGTGTGCATTTATTGACGTCTTTTCTGAGTCATCTCATTTGATTCATTTGGGTTTTGAGACTTTCTTTTCACGTTTTCAAGCATTTCACAACCCAAACACAAACAACTACCAGTGAATAAGCCTGGTGCTAATTATTAATGTATGCACAAATACCAAATGTGCATTACTACATTTAAACTAATACTTTACGACTTGTGTCTGCAAAATCCAGATTGACATGAATGTGCAGCATTTTGTACAAATAGAGACATAGTTGTGAATACAAAACTTCGATTTTGTATTCATGTAGGTCAGAATTTGTGCGTGCAAAGAGTAAGATGTGCATTTGTGGATCCGGTGAAGCGCATCAATTCATTAACTCGTTTGTGAGTCGATCCTATTTGATTCATTTGGATTTTGAGACTTTCATTTCGCCGTTTTGGCCTTGCACGATCCACACACACAGCTGTCTAAAAAAAAACCTGCTACCACTAGATGGCAGTATCCTGCCAAAACAGACAACGGCACCGCCCTTACGAAAATGAACCATGGTTTTACTACAAATAAAACCAAAAAACCATGGTTATTATAGTTAAACCATGGTAACCACAAATTAACCATGGCTTTGCTACTCTAACCATTGTTTAACCATGGTATTTGTGGTAAAACTGTGGTTATATAAATGGTAATCAATTAGCCAAAAATCTATGGTTACTGTTAGATTATTGCCCCTTTTTCGTGCCTCATCCCAGTCCTCTTAATTGGCAATTGAATGAACAATTACTCAGCGCTGAGGGAGAGTATAAAGTCTCATTTTTATTTAGCAGGGGAAGAGATTATATAGAAAGAGTACAAGGGGTGTAGTATGGTTTTAACCAATGAGAGAGAGAATACATCATATAGCTCATGGTATAGGAATGGGATACATATAGAAAAACAAGTCTACATATGGTCATCTTCCGGTCAGGTACCCAGGCTTTCCTGGGGATCCCAAAGACCTTCCTATACTTGCAATACAAAAGCAGGGACCATTCCCTGTCTCCCCTTCAATCCTAGTAGAGCCTTGTTCCTTATATGGAAACGGTTCCGGTACATAAAGAAACCATGTTAAAACATAGAGTATAGCTTCAACCCAGGGCAAAAGACCCTCTGTCCACTTTCCTTCCATGCTGAGACCAACATAAAATCTATCAGTTACTACACTTACTATAATAAAACCATGGTTAATTTTCGTAAGGGCGGAATCAAGCGTTCTCACCCAAGTGGCTTAAAGGGGCTCTATGTAAGTTTTTGACTCTGCTAAAGCCTAAAAATACCATAATATGTTTGCAGATATTTAAGAAACATTCTAAGTTAACATACTTGTTTATCTGAAAAACAATGCTATAGTCAATTATTCTCCTGTGAAAATGTGCGTTCCGTGTCAGAACTTATGTCTTTGTTTTGGTCTGTGTAACACGCCCACTGTCAGTTTATCCAATTGTATTTCGGCAACCCGGGTTGCCAGTTGGCGGCAAACACGGCGTATTTCATTTCAGTTTAGTCCAGTCATGGAAGCTGCCAAACGAAAGGGGTCCGAGTCAGAGAGCGAACATTCCTGTCCTAAAAAACCTCAGCATCCATCCAAAAAACTGTATGATAAACGTTATAATAAAAGCTGTATAAATATTGGAGATGCGTTTGAGAGATGGCTTCAAAACTAATGCTGAGATGGCTAATTTTTTTCGGGTGAAAAAAACCCGCTCTAATATTTTGAATTTGGATTGCAATACCTAGTTCAACCACTGGGTGTCCATCCTACATAAAGCCCCTTTAAGAAAGTGATATTAAAGCACCAAATTCACTACACACTTTATTAATAAAACATAGCTTACAGACAAGCAGAAAAATATGAACTCAAAACGCGAATGATTCCTCGTTGTAAAGAAAACGCTTAACAGTAGGCTAACATTATAGCATAGGCTACTTTGTATAGGCAAGCAGATTAAATCAGGTTATGAACAACATTTGTTCATCACAACATTTTTCTCCCATAGAAAACCATTATAAAATGCTTAACATGCAATAGCGAGTGGATGTTCAATAAGGTGTATAGTTTTAATATCACCGTTTTACTGCATTAGGCTAAGCAACGTTAAGCGTTTTCTTTTAAAATAGGCTCTATGGGAGGAAACCGCTTAGCCTATAGGCTACTATGTACAGATCCACAGCATAGACTTTGCTGCATGCGCAAATTATGTTACACTAATACAAAAGAAAACATTTGTAGTCACAAAAATGTCTCTATTTGTACAAATCGTTGCACATTCATGTAATTCTGTATTTTGCACACACAAGTTGAAAGGCATTTGTTTGTGGATAGTAAAACATATCTGCAACATTTATCAAGTTCATGGATAATTGTGCATGCATTTATTAATCATTTTGAGACTAAAATCATCCCATACATGTAAGCTAAAAATTCTTGTCATGGAAGAGCAATAGGAAGTAAATTCATGTCTAAACATAAGATTTATGTATTTGAATTGCATATACATTTTCTATGCATTTGGATTACATAGTTTTAACATAAACAAATTAATAAACTTAATGTGATTCATATTTGTAAGTCATACATAAATGTACCAGGTAAGATTGATGTAATTGTATTAATAAACTGAATGTGATTCATATATGCCAGTTATACGTAAATGAAACGGGTAAGATTTATGTAATAGTACACAGAAAAACTCCCATGTTAAATTAACACTTCCTAGTGTTTGTGCTCACTACTGAGTTAAAGTACCATTGAAGCAGTGAGGAAGTTAATGAGATAATTAAGTGATGATTGAGCATAAATGAAGACACCTGATGATAATGAGCAGAATCACTGAAGGAAAGAGAAACACAAGAGGTGTGTTCGACATCGGCTGCAGCTGGATGACCGATCGGCTAGAGTAGCCGCGTGCAGGCGGGGAGGAGCTGCAAACGGAGACGTGAAGTCGGACAATTTCTGCTTCCCGTAGTGACGCTTGCGCTATATTTGCATACTTTATCACAGCTGAAGTTAAATAAATGCAATATTTGTCAAATACACAGATGTTTCAGAGAAATTTTCATTCAATACTTTATGTACTGCATAATACAGCGTCTGTTTGTAGAAGAATAAAGTTCAACATAAGCCTACACTATCAATGAAGTGGTGTCTATGTTTTAATCAGTTTTATTTTGATAAACATGACACAATATAACATCGCGATTACATGAAAAGAGGTTTTACCGTTATAAACTGATTTGTGAGCATTAGTGGAGCTGAAGGTTTTAGAATGAACACGAAACACACGTGATCACTGTCATGCGGTGAATCCGGCCAATCGTGGAACAGCTGTGTCGTCATCAGAGTTCGTGCAGCCGCTCTAGAGAAGCTGCACCGGCTGTATTAGCCGACTGCTCTCGCGGTCACATGGCGTCGGCGCTGTCTCAAGTCGGACAAAATTTCTAAACGGCATACACTGCTTCAAGTCAGCCGCCGATCGGTCTGCGCATCGCTGCATCAAGTCGAACAAGCCTGATAACTACGACTTCAGCCACAGCTTTAGATAAAATCAACTAAAGATAAAAGACATTAAATCTCTGAAGATCTCAGCAGAGGAGGATTAAACAACTCCACAAACAGCATTACCAGCTTCATGCATTACTAACCAGATTTACTTTATTTCTGTAATTTCTGTTTTAATGAAAATAATAGTTTAATTAATCAGTGTTTGCTTTAATTGGGCTCTTGACCCTTGACTTTTTAGCTGTAATTTTTCTTTGGCTACTTTAGCTGTGTGTTTATGAAACACATTTGTTATGCAAGGGAAGCCAAGAGAATATGTGATCAGGTGATGCTGGTTTATTGATGATGACATAATCGTCATGCAGTGGCCTAAATCACTGATCTCATGAGTCTAATTCTCTGGTTATAGAGGTAATGTGTTATTTTGTTTTATTCATAATAGTGGCCATGTGATTCTACAGAATGAGATACAGCACTGTTGTGGTAATTGAATATGCAAAAAAAAAATGTGCACAAATTTTCTTCATCTATGGCATTACTTACACACAGAGATAAAGAATCAGTGTATGAATCTCAACAATGGTGGCGATCAATGAAAAGCTTCATGCTGCAGTGCACGCTGGGTACCACCAATCAAAACTCCCCCATGGGTCCCAGCATGCATTGCGGCATGAATAAATTATGCATCTGAATTGTGGCTAATTTTCTTTGAATCTTACTAATTGCTTTTACTTTTGCTGTTTTTGTTGGGACGTTTTAGTAGCTTGTTTTATGTTCAGAGTTGATGTTTATCCGAATTTTTTTGATTGTCACCATTGTTGAGATTCATACGTTGATTCTTGATGTCTGTGTATGTCTAGTTAATGCTGTAGATTAAAACCTTTTTTGCACTATTTTTTTTTTTTTAATCATGCATATTATTCGATTACCACAACCGTCCTGGATCTTGTGCTGTAGAATCACATGGCTATTACTATGAATACTACAAAATTAAAATTACATTATCTCTATAACCAGAGAATTAAACTCTATGAAATCAGTGATTCAGCCACTACATGATGATTATGTCACTGTTAATAAAAAGCCAACATCACCTGATCACATTTACTCTTGGCTTTTCTTGCCATCATAAATGTGCTTTATAAACACACAGTGAAAACAGCCAGAGAAAAACAAACATTATAAAGTCAAGGGTCAAGAGCCCAACTAAAACAAACACTGATCTCCATCATGGTGACTTCAAATGAAACTATTATTTTCATTAAAACAGAAATGACAAAAATAAAGTCAGTCTGGTTAGTAATGCGTAAAGCTGGTAATGCTGTTTGTGGAGTTGTTTAATCCTCCACTGCTGAGATCTTCAGAGATTTACATTTTTTTACGATCGCTATGACTTTTTTTTCCAATACTTTTAACAATTCTAACAACTCTTAACACACCAACACACCTACAACACACAATTGCCAAAACGGTTAATTTCATGCTCAAAATCACACATTGTAAACTAAACTCCAACACTAATTTTCAAAATACAATAATACACTAACACAATATACTATGTCTACCAAAACCCTAACACATGCTCTCTTCCAACAGGAACATTTAGTCAATCATAGCAGTGTCATAAAAACACTAACATAAGATGGAATTACAGAAACTGCATTATTTTATGTGTCAGGTCTGCCCTTATACAATAGACAGTATATTTTATTGATCATAGATTGTGTCTTTTGAAGCCTCTCCACATTTTTGTTGGGTTTAGTAAATGCATGCATTTTGTTTCTTTTGCTGCAGAAATTCAATACAAAAAATGAATGACCCATCTCAGAGTAGCTTTATGCCCTTCAGTTTTATTTCATTATCAGCAATCACCATGTTGACAATAGCAAGTTTCTGTTCTTCATTCAGGAGCTTTCCTCTGCCCCTGAGGGAGGTAGAAAAAGAATCCTTAGATAGACAAAATACAGTTACATATTAGAGACCAGAGACATACAGTCACTGTAATACATGGTAAAATTATTTACACTTTGCAGTAGGAGAAGCCCTTATACAATATCCTACCTGTTGGTTTCTTGAAAAATCTGGATAATGGATGCCACTGTGTCCCGCTCAGATTTGGCTGTACTCGTTCACCAGCCTCTCTGTATGATAGCCTGTAGTTTATGACATGGTCTATGATAGTAGCTCTTATTTCATCAGTTACCCTAATTCTGGCCCTTCTTTGAGCACCACCATGCATTCTAACTCCTCAACCTCTACCTTGCCCTTGTCCCACTCGTCTCCCTTGTCCTGGTACTCATATTCCTCTCCCTCGTGCAGGCATTTTTCTTACTTTCTTTGTGTTGCTCTATATTGTTCCTTTTTCACACAAGATCAACCCAAAGAGGCCCTCTTTTACTGTATACCATATGGTCATGTGATTGAAAGAACATCAACACCTGGGCCTGTATTTATCAAGCTTCTCAAAGTGCCATTTTAGTCTTAAGTGCTGAGAATTCATGAAATTTACTCCTACTTTTAAACTTAAGTATAAAAGCAAGTTATCAAATTTCTTAAAGCTAAGAATCACTCTTACTCTCCCAGTTATTTAAGACAGCTCAAGAGGTCTCTCAAGTGGTTAGGAGTTGCCAGTAGGGGCTTGTGACGGCACTGAGGAGAAAGAGACGTGCGCAAATCTTTCAGGAGAGGAAGAATGTTTTTGAAATGTTTGACGACGAGCAGTTAATCAAACGGTATCGTTTGGACAGAGCAGGCATCATCTTTGTCAGCGCTGGTTAATGTTGGGCTGAACTTGGCTTTTATAACATGTTTCCGCTGTTCGACTAATTCAGCAAGTAGTAGTGCTTTTTCCTCCCACCAATTCGGTATTACATCATAAAATCTAGCCTATATATGGTCAGTTAACAGCACACAGGTTTAAAATTTGTAATTAAGACATGGTGGAAAACGTGTTTATCTTTTATTTCCAATGTGTATATCATAATGTATTCTCTTGAAAATTCTTCATTGTCAAATGTGTGTTGAATGTAAACTCCTCTTAGGAATTTCACCATTCAATGTGAATTTATCTGAGAATATTCTTAAATAAGGAAATCTATTCAGTGATTGGTCAATGCCTATGTCATCATCCAAAATCCCATTTGTTGCACAGCAAAGTGTCCTGAATCATCTCTAAGACTGACACTTAAGATTTAGTCCTACACTTCACTTAAATTACGACTGAGATGCTTGATACCTAACTTTTAAGCGCAGCTTTGAGCCAAGAATTTTTTTTACTTTTACTCTTAAGTCAATTCTTAGCAGTGTTCTTGTGAGTAGCGTAGAGTGGGGGAAAACGCCCCCCCTTAAGGACTGTGTAACTTTTTTTGTGAAACAAAAGGTAATTATCCTAGTTTTCAGTGACAATGACATACATTATAAACCAAGTATGAAAAATGTCCAGAGTTTTCATGTTATTAGATTTTTAACAAAGATTTTTTAACAATTTGTACCAAGGGGGCATTTTACCCCACAGGTGAGGTAAAATGCCCCCAGGGTGGGGTAAAATGCCCCCACTCTGACAAAGCAATTTGCTTTATAAGTTTACAGCAAAATCAGAGTACAAGCATGTTTTAGCTTAAAATTAAAAAGACAAGCCAAAATAACAGTAGATAAATATGATTATTATTATTGAACCATTTTGAAAAATATTGTTAGCTGATGCTAACTGGCTGGCTAACTAGCTAGCTGATGCTAATGTGAGGTAATTTTTAAATATAAAATCCAAATATTTTTATTCAACCACCTAGTTAGATTACATTTGATGGAAAAACTAAGAATGTGATGTTCAGAACATGGTAACTACAGTAATTATGATAGTGGGAATAGTGGGATACTGGGGGCGCTTTACCCCAAGTGGCTGGGGGCGTTTTACCCCACAGACTAGGTTTGTCATTCTAAAAATATAATTATATTTTCCTTAAATAACAAGTACTCCCTAACTACAGGCCTTGCTCTTTCCTTATCATATAAAACTGTGATGTTCTGCAAAACAACAAGCTTTAAAACACTTTTTTTCTTACTGTTAAAAATTATATCACTTAACGTGAAATCCATTTTCTCTCAGGTACTTCACCAGTGTAAGCTTCGCGGTGAAAACTTCTACATCAATCTGGTCAACGTAGTCCATAGCAACAACAAAAACATATCTTGATTTTATCTAGTGGTTATTTTGGGAAAAACAGTATGGGGGCATTTTCCCCCACTCTACACTAATTCTCAGAGGCTTGATAAATACGGGCCCTGAACAATTCCTAGATGGGATTCAGCTGTGATTTATATATTTGCATAACTTCAATCAGCTGTTTCTCAGTAGCAATGGAATAAAATACAGGGGATATATTTGTGATTCAATTCACCATATGAACAGCTGTTCACTTTGACTTTAGCCTATAAGTGAGGTTTAGAACATGATGTTATCTGTTCTGATATACAGTGTTAAAGCATTGGTAAATTTGGCAGTAAAAATCCATTGTTTTGGTCTTGGTTGAGCTTGTGTGTAAAAGAAATTCAAGCATTTTAAATTTGTGTTAACTGTATGCATTTTGTGTAAAAGCAAAACAAAAAAGAAATGTGTTAATTGTATAGCCTACACAGACAGATGTTGTGCTAACTGCGTTAAGAGTTTAGGAAAATTGTTAAAAGTATTGAAAAAACTGTCAGCGATTGTAAAAAAACTGTAAGATCACCACCATTCAGTTCAGTTGCTGTCAGATGAGACCAAACATGACATAGTTACATGTTAGAACACACTAATAGATAAATAGTATGGAAAGCACACGTGTCCTGTGAAACAAATGGTACAGATATGTCTAAAAGTTGTAAATGACTCTGTCTCCCCAGACAGAACCATCCTGTGCCTGGACTGACCCAACAGTCCTTAATCAGCATATTGATGAATTGGAGAAAGTTTTTGAAATATTTGACGATGAGCAGTTAATCAAACGGTATCGTTTGGAGAGAGCAGGCATCATCTTTGTCAGCGCTTCTTCCTCCCGCCAGTTCGGTTTTCTTTTGGAATCCATGGTGGCTGATTATATTATAAAATCTAGGCTATATATAGGCAGGTCAGTTAACAGCACACAGGTTTAAAATTTGTAATTAAGACATGGTGGAAAACTTGTTTATCTTTCATTTCCAATGTGTATATCATAATGTATTCTCTTGAAAATTCTTTATTGTAAAATGTGTGTTGAATGTAAACTCCTCGTAGGAATTTCACCATTCAATGTGAATTTATCTGAGAATATTCTTAAATAAGGATATCTATTCAGTGATTGGTCCGTCATCCAAAATCCCATTTGTGGCACAGCAAAATGTCCTGAATCATCTCTAAGACTGACACTTAAGATTTAGTCCTACACTTCACATAAATTATGACTGAGATGCTTGATAACTAACTTTTAAGCGCAGCTTTGAGCCAATAATTTTTTTTACTCTTAAGTCAATCCTTAGCAGTGTTCTTGTGAGTAATTCTCAGAGGCTTGATAAATACGAGCTCAGAACTGGACCTTATCTAAGCCACAAAATCTGTGTATATTAAATATGGAGTCATCTCAGCTTTAATTAACAAGCAGAATTACTGAAGGAAAAGAAGAGAACAGAAAAAGAGACTAGCAGAAATACAAGAACTACAACTGACTTCAGCCACAGCCTTAGATGAAATCAACTGAAGATAAAAGACATTAAAGGTGCTTTCACACTTGGTTTGATTGCCTGGACCGAACCCGAGTTCGATTGCTCCCCCCTGCCCCCGCCCCCGCCCCCGCCCCCGCCCCCGCCCCCGCCCCCGCCCCTGCCCCCGCCCCTGCCCCCGCTGGACTGGGTTCATATTATATTATTTGGGTCCAAACCGGGATGCGTTTGCGTCATCAAAGCAGCTGTTTACCTGGTTGCTTAGTATTGACAGCGAGCGTGAAGGCGGCAAGATGCATAGCGTTGCTAACCTCACTTTTATATTTTTGAACCGTTGGTTTTGTTTCCAAAGCTTCAGTACGTAATGGCACTTGAGTCTATCTGCCGCGAATGTACTGCAAATGCTCTAAAGAACGCTGAAGACGAGCAGAAATGAAACCTACAGCTCTCTGCTTGCAGTACGTCAGTCACGCTCGCCAGGAAAATGAGTGAAACACACACAAACACATTTTTATCAAATCATACGTCATTAATAGCGGTTCACTTCCGCGATTTAGTACGATTGCGTTCATATCAGCAGCGAACCGTACCAGAGTTCACATGAACCATACCCCAGACCACCCTTTTTAAGCGGACTCGGGTACGGTTCGCAGGTGCGCATCCGAGTTCGGAAGACAAGCGTTTACATCATCCAAACGAACCAAACTCTGACGTCAATCGAACCCGGGTGCGCACCAAAACTGCTAGTGTGAAAGCACCCTAAATCTCTCAAGATCTCAGCAGAGGAGGATTAAACAACTCCACAAACTGCATTACCAGCTTCACTGATTACTAACCAGACTGACTTTATTTCTGTCAGACGTCTACAGAAGCTCTTATTGATAATTAACAGAGGTTTAACTCTAATGTGTTTCATTTGAAGTCACCATAACGGTGATCAATGTTTCCATTAGTTGAGCTCTTAACTCTAAGTATGTGCCTGTTTTTTTTTTTGGTTTTTGTGATTGTGTGTTTGTAAAACACATTTGAAGTAGTAAAGGAAGCTAAAGCAAAATGACATCAGATGATGATGGCTACCTGTTGATGACATTATCGTCATCATGAAATCAACTGGTGTCATTTGATTCTAACAAACTGAGCCTGGTGTCTCCCAAGGTTTTTTTTCTCCATTCTGTTACCTGATGGAGTTTTGGTTCCTTGCCTCTGTTTCCTTTGGCTTTTGGCTGACAAAAGGAGGTGCCGAAAAACATACGGAGAACACCAACTTTCGATTCTGCTCTGACAGCCGCAAGACCACGGTGAACGTGATGAGTGCGTTGCGCCAGTTGCGATAGCCATGAGATCCAGCACTGTTGTGGTAATCAAATAATATGCTGGTTTTTAAAAAAAAATTGTGCACAAAAGGTTTTAATCTACGGCATTACTTAGACACACACAGACATCAAGAATCAACGTATGACTCTCAACAATGACAATCAAAAAAAAAAAAAATCAGATAAACAGATCAATTCATAATAATGCATAATTTATTCATGCCGCAATGCATGCTGGGACCCATGGGGGAGTTTTGATTGGTGGTACCCAGCATGCACTGCAGCATAAAGCTTTTGATTGTCACCATTGTTGAGATTCATACGCTGATTCTTGATGTCTGTATGTGTGTCTAAGTAATGTCATAGATTAAAACCTTTTTTTTTTTTAAATCCTGCATATTCGATTATCACTACAGTGCTGTAGAATCACATGCCTACTATTATGAACACTACAAAATTAATAATCACTTCTACAACCAGAGCATTAGACTCTGAATGAGATCAGTGATTCAGCTTCTACATGATGATGTCACTGTTAAAACAGCCAGAGAAAAACTAGTGTTAAAGGCTAAAGGGTCAAAAGCCCAACTAAAGCAAACACTTTTCTCCATCATGGTGACTTCCAACGAAACTATTATTTTCATTAAAACAGAAATAAAGTCAATCTGGTTAGTTATAAGTGAAGCTGGTAATGCTGTTTGTGGAGCTGTTTAATCCTCCTCTGCTGAGACCTTAAGAGATTTTATCTTCAGTTGATTTCATCTAAGGCTGTGGCTGAAGTCAGTTGTAGTTCTTGTGTTTCTCTTTCCTTCAGCGATTCTGCTCATTATCATCAGGTGCTCATCATTAATGCTCAATCATCACTTAATTAATCACTTAATTATCTCATTCACTTCAACTGCTTCAATGGTACTTTAAAGGAATATTTCACCCAAAAATGAAAATTAGCCCATGATTTACTCACCCTCAAGTCATCCTAGGTGTATATGACATTATTCTTTCAGACAAATAAAATCGGAGTTATATTAAAAAAGTCTTAGCTAATCCAAGCTTTATAATGCCAGTGATTGTTGTTCTGTTTTTGAAGTCCATAAAAATGCATCTGTCCGTCATATAACGTGCTCCACGCGGCTAATAAAGGCCTTCTGAAGCAAATCGATGCGTTTGTGTAAGAAAAATATCCATATTTAAAACTTTATAAAGTAAAGTTCCGGCCGATTGCCTTCCGTATTCAATTTATGGAAAAAGTGTTAAAAAATGCCTCTGCAATTCAAAATGGTTACGCTACCAGTTGCGCTCATCAGACGTAGCATAAGCATTTTGAACTGCAGAGGCACTTTCAACAATTTTCTTTTCATGCACTTTCTTTTCTTTTCAACACTTTTCAAGGGATTTCATGCCTCTCTGTGATGGTACCACAAGCCGTCGCTCCTTAGCTGAGCGAAGGCTTCTGGTGGGGGTGTAGATTCGTAGAGCGAGTTGAAGTATGCGGGTGCTGAGCTTGTGGTGGATCTGTAAGCAAACGTCAGTGCCTTGAACTTGATGCGAGCAGCAAGTGGTAGCCAGTGCAGAGAGATGAAGAGAGGTGTGACATGGGCCCTTTTGGGCTCAGTGAAGACAAGACGTGCCGCTGCGTTCTGAATCATTTGAAGCGTTTTGATCGCACACGATGGAAGTCTAGCCAGAAGCACATTGCAGTAGTCAAGCCTAGAAATGGCCAGGGCCTGGACGAGAAGCTGTGTTGCTTGCTCCGTTAGGAATGGTCTGATCTTTCTGGTGTTGTGCAGCGCAAACCTGCATGACCGAGCTGTCTTTGAAATGTGGTCTTTGAAGGACAGCTGGTCATCAAAGGTTACTCCAAGATTTCTGAACGACCTTGAAGGGGAAATCAAGGTTGAACCTAGCTGGATGGTGAAGTCGTGTTGTAGAGTCGGATTGGCAGGGAAGACGAGAAGCTCAGTCTTTGCCAGGTTGAGCTGCAGGTGATGTTTTCTCATCCATGCCGAGATGTCCGCCAGACAGCTTGAGATTCGTGCAGCTACTGCGGGATCATCTGGTTGAAATGAAAGGTAGAGCTGTGTGTCATCAGCATAGCAATGGTATGAGAAGCCATGTGCCTGTATGATGGGTCCCAGTGATGTAGTGTAAATGGAGAAGAGGAGAGGTCCAAGCACTGAGCCCTAAGGAACCCCCGTGGTCAGTTGATGTGCTTTGGATACCTCCCCTCTCCAGGCAACCTTGAAAGACCTACCTGTGAGATAGGACTCAAACCAGTGGAGTGGAATTCCTGTGATGCCCAGTGATGAGAGGGTGGAAAGAAGAATCTGGTGATTCACAGTGTCAAAGGCAGCTGATAGATCGAGGAGGACGAGGACTGATGATTTGGAATCAGCTTTCGCAATCCGCAGGGCTTCAGTGACGGACAGTAATGCAGTCTCTGTTGAAAACTTGATTGGTTGATTCCAGCTGATTATACTGTAAAAGAGAAAAGATGAAACCTGATTGAAAACAACTCATTCAAGCGTTTTCGCTATGAATGGTAGGAGAGAGACAGGTCTGTAACTATCTACAAGTGATGTGTTTAATGTGGGTTTTTTAAGCAGTGGGGTTACCCGAGCCTGCTTGAATGTGGTAGGGAAAATGCTAGTGCAGAGAGATGTGTTGATGATGTGTGTGAGTGCTGGTAGGAGTGTAGGAGAGATGGCTTGTAGAAAGTGTGAGGGGATGGGATCTAGAGGACAGGTGGTAGGATGGCTGGAGAGGAGCAGTTTAGATACTTCTGCCTCAGTGAGTGTAGAGAAGGAGGAGAGAAGATGTTTGGCTGTGGGTGTGGCTGATCTAAAATCCTGTGTGTGTGGAGGTGAGAACTGACTGCTGATGGTTGTTGTTTTATCAGTGAATAAATGGGCAAAGTCGTGTGCAGATGAAGAGGTGGTGGAGGAGGACAGAGGAGAGAGTTGAATGTTCTGAAAAGTGTGCGTGTGTTTGAGGTGCTGTTGATTTTGTTGTGGAAATATGAAGATTTAGCCGTATGGACTTCATCTGAGAAGGATGAGAGCAGAGACTGATACTTACTCAGGTCAGATGGGTCGTTTGATTTGCACCATTTTCTCTCTTTAGTTTAGTTTAGTCCGGTGTTCACGAAGAACATCAGATAACCAAGGGTTAGAGGCAATAGCGCGTGCTGGTCTAGAAGATAGAGGACAGATACTATCAAGACAAGAAGTTAAAGTGGAACATAAAGTGTCTGTTGCAGTATTTACATCCATAGATGAGAATTGCGCGGATGAGGGAAGAGAGGATGACACAACAGAGGAAAGATGAAAAGGAGAAAGTGAGCGCAGGTTTCGTCTGAAAGTAACTGGTAGAGGGACTGGTAGTGCACAAGTAGGAAGTTGTAAATTAAATGTGATGAAGCAATGATATGAGATGTGAAGAGGTTTCACCAAAATGTTATCTGTAATGCAGTTGCGTGTGTAGATGAGGTCAAGTTGGTTGCCAGATTTGTGGGTATGTGTAGTGATGAGCCGTTTGAGATCAAATGAGGCTAGGAGGGAGTGGAAATCTGTAGCATAAGGTTTGTCTAGGTGAATGTTGAAATCACCAAAGACTACAAGTGGGCTGCCATCCTCTGGGAATGAGTACAGTAGCACATCCAGCTCCTCAACAAAGGTACCCAATTGGCCTGGGGGGCGGTAAATGACTACAATATGGATCTTAACAGGAGTTGTAACTGTAATAGCATGGTATTCAAATAAGTTGTTATTGCATAGAGAGGAGTGGGTTGAGTATTTCCAATTAAATATAATTTAATAATATATAATTTATTAATATCTACTCAATTACTTCATGAATGTTAAGTTCATAGATTTTACTTGATAACAACAGGTTAGTACAGAGCAGTAGCAGTGAAATTTTCTCAAAATGTGTTAGTGCAAATTGCTATGAGGATTTTATCAAGTAAATCCTACAAGTAATTTTTTTTCAGTGGGTACTGTACTTTAGTAAAATTACAAAATATTGCTGTAAAATAAACTACAAGTTTAATTCAATGTTACTGTATTTCACATACAACAATTAACTGTAAATTGCTTTGCACACTCTAAAAACTTTTACTATGATTTACTCAATTTTTTGGTGAAACATTTTTACACTAAAAAAATTTATTAATTTACAAGCAGTGAAATCAATTACATACACCGTATGAAATGAGCAAATGTAAGTAAAAAAATTAAGTAGATCTGAGTAACTGCATTTGGTACATTAACAAATAAAATTGAGTAGAAATAATTGGGGAGAAACATTTAAAAAGTAGTAATATTAACTGTTTTTATTTATGAGTAATATTAACTTTTATAGTATTAATATTAACTTTTTTAAATTTCCTCTAAACCTTTGTAAAATACTGCACACAACCACAGGTATACATGACATTGGCCTTTATTGTCGATGAGTACAGCAATACAGCATACTTTATACTGTTTAACATGTATACAATATTGCCTACTTTAAACTCATGTAACAAACATATTAGAAGTAAAAATGAAACATTTAAAAGTAATTCAGGTGTAATCAACCGGTCTGTTTATCTATTTCTACCGTATCAGCGCTGATTCTCGTGCTGGAGTGGGCGTCGCGCTCTGCGGGTGAACTTTGAACTTCAGACCACCGTCCTGCGTTTCACCTCTATGCGTTTCACTCGTAGCCGAAAGATGCTGCGACGCGTCTGACTCAAGCCTGCAGCACTTATGTTATAAACTGAAGCCGACGCGCCTCGATCGCCCCCAGATGGTTGGTCCCAGTATAGCTCATAACCCCCGCCCTCCGTGTATTCTGTATCCTCACAATTATGCTCCTTTTTAGAAAGAAATGGTATCTGTGAGGATTTCCAGTCAGGATTTAGACCGTATCATAGTACTGAGACTGCTCTCATTAGAGTTACAAATGATTTACTCTTATCATCCGATCGTGGTTGTATCTCTCTGTTAGTGTTACTCGATCTTAGCGCTGCATTCGATACTATCGACCACAACATTCTTTTGAATAGACTCGAAAATTATGTTGGCATTAGTGGAATTTCATTGGCATGGTTTAAATCATACTTATCTGACCGTTATCAGTTTGTAGCAGTAAATGAAGAGATGTCACACCAAACACAAGTTCAGTATGGAGTACCGCAGGGCTCAGTGCTAGGACCGTTGCTTTTCACCCTGTACATGCTACCACTGGGAGATATTATTAGGAAGCATGGCGTTAATTTTCATTGTTATGCTGACGATACTCAGCTCTATATTTCTTCACGCCCTGACGAAACTTACCAATTCACAAGATTAACGGAATGCATAGCTGATATAAAAAATTGGATGACTAGTAATTTCCTGCAACTTAATTCAGAAAAAACTGAATTTTTAATCATTGGACAAAAAAACTCCACAAGTAGTAACCTAGAATACTGTCTAACACTCGATGGCTGCTCTGCCATGTTTCTAGCATCTGTAAAACTGCATTCTACCATCTTAAAAATATATCTAAATTACGGCACATGCTTTAAATGCAAAATGCTGAACAGTTAGTTCATGCGTTCATGACCTCAAGGCTAGATTATTGTAATGCTCTACTGGGTGGTTGCCCTGCTCGCTTAATAAATAAACTGCAGCTTGTCCAAAACGCAGCAGCTAGAGTTCTTACTAGAACCAGGAAGTATGACCATATTAGCCCGGTTCTGGCAACACTGCATTGGCTCCCTATTAAACATCGTATACATTTTAAAATCTTGCTGATTACTTACAAAGCACTAAATGGTTTAGCTCCCCAGTACTTGAGCGAGCTCTTAACGCATTATACTCAATCACGTCTATTGCGGTCTCAAAATTCTGGCCAGTTGATAATACCTAGAATATCAAAATCAACTGCAGGCGGTCGATCCTTTTCCTATTTAGCACCTAAACTCTGGAACAGTCTTCCTAGCATTGTTCGGGAAGCAGACACACTCTTTCAGTTTAAATCTAGACTAAAAACACATCTCTTTACTATGGCATACACATAAAACATTTTTAATTTCTATTATTCAAATCAGTTAAATGATTGTTTTAGGCTGCATTAACTAGGTCAGCCGGAACCGGGAACACTTCCCATAACACCTGATGTACTCGTTACATCATAAGAAGAATGGCATCTACGCTAATGTTAGTCTCTCTGTTTATCCCGAGGTTTACTGCAGTCGGCCGGATCCGGGCCGTATCCAGACCAGATGGTGGACCTTAGCCTGGACATGATGACCATATCCCTGAAGTGTCTGTAGAGACCGTGTCAATTAAACTCCCCCCTGTAAATGCCGCATCGACACGACATCCTCATTAAACCCGTCCCCGGCGTGACGACTCCAATCTTTCGAATAATCCTACGAATATCTATTGATCTAATATGACTTCTGACCTGTAATGTTGCCAGAATCATAATCATGCACTATTTGTTCGTCGGCCAGAGGAGAACTGGCACTCCGACTGAGCCTGGTTTCTCCCAAGGTTTTTTTCTCCATTCTGGCCCTGAAGGAGTTTTGGTTCCTTGCCACCGTCACCTTTGGCTTTTGGCTTGCTCAGTTGGGGACACTTAAATTTCAACTATATTACTGATCTGCCCGCATTGACACTATATGATAATTGAAATGAGCTGGATGACATCCCCGTTTTCACCAGAGCGGCTGTACAGCCGAATCAAATTCTGTTGCATTATTTTCCTGTTACCACTGTGAAGCTGCTTTGAAACAATTGCTATTGTAAAAAGCGCTATATAAATAAAGGTGATTTGATTTTGATTTGATATTCTAATGGACGCGAGACAAACTAAACAATCAAATTACACTTCATATAATTTTTTCCCAAAGCTGGTTTCTGTCATTTTAGGCAGTTTTTATCACGCTGATTTCATTTCAAGTGTTCGTTTTTTTAAATAAGTTTAGTTTTAGTTAGTTATTTGATGCTATAAAAAAGGGGGTGTGGTGTCATGATTGACAGCTGTGATTGACAGCTTCTCTGAGTGAAGTTGTCACTGAGGCACCAACTGACTTTTTTCTGGATTTTCGGGAGATTGGAGCTTTAGCTTTAATTTCTACATTTCCATAACTGTTTATTTCACACCGACATAATGAAGGCGTTTCAAAGACCGACGCCACATTTGTTTAGGTGACTCATGTATGTGGTTTTGTATTAAATAAAATAATTTAAAGCACATTAATGATTTTGTAGATAAAATAAAACACACAAACCTGAATTTCACAGAGGAAATGCACCAATTCTGCGATGCAGAGAAGAAGGAACTCCTCTGGAGACTGAAGAGAATTCAAACAGCCCGCACTTACTGACCGTTGAGTTGTCGTCACGTCAGGGGGTGGGGGAGGGGTGCATTGTTTTAATCGAGTAAATTTACTCAATTTCTTAAGTGTGTGTTAAAGATTAATAATGTTGATGTGAATTAAGTAATATTTTTTGTTCTTGAAACAGATCAGTTTAATTCTCCATTCTAGAATATTTTGATAGAAATTTCACAAATATATTAAGCATATTTTAAATAAATAATTGGTTAGTCAAATACTTAATTATTTTAGTGAAAAAACTTAAATATAACTGTAAATTTTAGACAAAATTAACTGTTGGTCAATTATTTTGGTATGTTCAACTCAAACAATCAAGTAAATGATATTCAGAGATTTTATTAAGTTTATAAAGTTAATTATTACTGTGATATTTACTAAGCCACTGAATTATTTTTTAGAGTGCAGTATTATACTGTAATCAATTTTACAGCAATTCACATGATTTTATTGGCAACTTTTTTGCCAGTAAATTCCTGTAAATTCTACAGTACATTTTTTACAGTGAGTAGTTAAGGACACCTAATATAAAGTGTGACCAAAACAACAAATATTTAGATAAATGTGTTAGTAATAATTAGCTTTTAACAGTAAGTAACAAAGTACCAATAAATAGTTCTTAGCCAAATATCTTAATAATGTAAAATAATGTTGCCAGGAGAGTAAAGGAAGAGAAGAAGGGCCCCACGAGTGAGATTCAATAGCCAGAGAGAGCGATATAGGAACTCTGCAAACATTTATACATAGGTTCAGGTCAAAAATATAATTTCTAAGAATCAGCTCTGGTCTCTGGGTATCACATTCTGCAAACATAGCTAGGCCTAAACATTGTGGTTTTAACACTATAAAAGCAGAAAGCATTTTCATCATGTCTAGAGACTGTATGCAAATAAAGCCTTCATTCCAAAGTAAGATAACCAACTCATGCCAAATTTGATATTATTAGACAAGATCCCACACATCAACAAAAGCACAGAGTGCTTTTCCGTGCGCAATCCACACAGCCAGGCCAATCAAGGTTAACTATCCCTATAATAAAGCACATGCTACTACTTTGTTCTTTAGGCTCGTGACTGTTTGTTAGTATATAACCTACACATTAGCCTATGAGTTTCATCATAGTATTGAATAAAAATGAATGAATGAATGAATCAATTAAATATGTTTAGTATTGTTATTAGCCTAAATATATGTATTTATTTCGCCTCTAAAAAAATTATTATCGAAATTATGTCATAATTTGAGCATCTTTATTATCCCTTTTACGCGTTCACTGATTGCATTACTGTATTTTGTTCTGTATACTTGAACCTCCAGACCAGCGGGCGGCGCTGTTGTTTAAGCAGAGCTCATTCCCTGGCTGCTGTCCGCAGCAGCGCTCCCTGCTAACGAGTTTTCCCGCAGGTCAGTGCCTATCCGAGAGCTGACCACTCTGGTGCATCATTGTATTTCAGAGTATTGAACCTCAGTCTGTTGTGAAATGAACGGGATGCCTGGAACGAACGTGATTCAAATCACTAATCTGTCATCGGCCGTGAGCAGTGATCAGATGAGAACTCTGTTCGGCTTCCTGGGGGACATCGAGGAGCTGCGACTCTACCCGCCTGAGTGAGTCACAACAACACCACATACGCAACACACACACACACACACACACACACACACACACACACACACACACACACACACACACACACACACACACACACACACACACACACACACACACACACACACCCGTCTGAGGGAGTCAAAACAGCACATAATACGCACACTTACACATCATACATTTCTGACATACACATCCCAAACAAACATATCAGACCACTTCGTAGTGATGATAACACAGACGCACACATTAAACATACTACATACATACATATCACATCACATTTGTACACACGCCATCGTACATACATTTTAAAAAACACCTGCACAACCAATATCATCACTATAAACACACTATAACACTTACATACATACACTTCAAAAACAGCCAATAACACACACACTGTACATGCACTTCAAACACCATGCATCCACACACTATCAGAAGACAAGTATGACATCATACTTCTCACACACAACAGTTTACTTAGCAATAACTATAACTGTGGTGTGCACTACCATAAACCGTTACACATTGGTCAGTTACTCAACTACACTTATACTTACATACATAGATTTAAATATTTGTAGACGCACAAATATTTGTGACATATAGTCATAGTGATTTCATTATTTGTATCTTAATTCTAAGAGCGTTCAATAGTCTGGTTCAGGAAGTAAAAATCCCATTGATTTTCTCCGTATTTAGGGGAATTGATTTTGAATGTTAACTTGGTATATGGTCTATGGTTTTGTTGAAGCCATCAGCCCACATTATTTCAACATTTTTTTTTTTTTTAAATAATCATGTTCAACAGTGGAATTCATGGTGAAAATCTACACTCTTTAGAAAAATGTTTACAGTGCCAGATTATAGGGTTTCTAATAGCAGAACCCTTTTTGGTGTTTAATAGAACCCTTTTTATAAGGTTCCATAAAGATCCATGCTTTGAAAGTGCTAAATAGATCCTTAATGGTGTTATGAAGTAGAGGTCGGCCGATAGTGGATTTTACCGATAACGATAACTAGGTTGGACCACGCTGCCCGATAACCGATTAATCAACCGATTAATGGATACTGAATGAAAACAAACATAACACATAAAATAATACTGAACTTTATTACAAAAATTTAAAAACAGTACTGAACCATGAAAATGTACTGTTATTAATTATACCTTGATCATTCATGTTAGTTAATAGTGCATTAACTAATGCTAAAAGATACAACTTTAAAATATAAAAAATGTATTAGTAAATGTTGAAATTACAGTGAGCATTAGTCAGTTTTATTAACCTTAGTTAATGTTACAAATGGACTGTTATTGTAAAGTGTTACCATTTCATATGAATCCAAACAGTCATGTTTAAAAATGTCCATCTTTAAATATCTACACAAAGGCCATAGCATTGAAAATAGATAAATACGTATATTTTATGTATACTCTCACACTTTATTTGCTTCTATTTTAGAACACTTGATGATTATCTAATCAAAATAACTAAATATGTATTACAGTGACAATAAATAAACTGAAATTGAAAGCATTTCTGATTGGTTTATATGTTTCTGTCTTCTGCATGATGATACAGTTTGCTTTCTTACGTCGCTAGCTTTAAATTGCAACTTCGCTGCATAACAAATGCATAAAAGCGACCAGCTGGATATAAACAGCATCTAGTCAACAAATTAATAACTTTATAATGATATGAAAACACGTACGGTAGTGTACTGTATAACATACCGTTTCATTGTCTGTTTTAACTCCGCATCTGAAGTGTCCTGCTCTGTGCAGTGCGCAGCCTAACGTGTCAAAACAAACTCCACGAGGTGTCGCGTTTTCATTACCCTTCAAATTTCGCAAATTGAAATTGCAAATTGAAAATACGCCCAATGAAACACGTCAAAATGTTTTTACGCTTGCATGAGGTGGTTTTTCAGCCAATTCGAAAAAGGAATATTTTGCACAACTGCAATGGAAACAGTTTTTTCATATTTACAGGCCACCTGGTGCAAGTAAAAGTTGATCATTCTTTAAAGATGACGCGGTATGTTTGGACAGAAGATGAGACCGAGTTCTTTATTAAAATACAAAAGAATTTACGGGAATACTGGATGCTAAACAAAGAAATGCCACAATTTATCAAGACCTTGAAGCAGATAGGAGGGAGAAACACCCAGAGACAAATAATGGCTAGTGCTAGTGGGATATATGTAAACCTACCACCATCTGTTGCCATGATTTTTGGATTTAGAGGAATAAATAATGTTTTAGTCGCATAACATCGGTTAATGGAAACGCTGTCATTTCGCAATAGTTTTTTATCGACATTTAGAAAATACCGCAAAAGTTTTGCGCTAGTCTGTAATGTAAACGCTGCTAGTGGTAGTTTTTATTTCGCCTCTAGAGGCCGCTCTCATACTGTATATTGACAGCGGACCCTTCTCAGCCTCTCCAGCAACTGATGCAACCCGGAAAAACAATCAGTATGCCAATAACAATAGGTTATCAGTGCCAATTAATCTATTATATATAATCTATAATCTAAATCTATTAAATCTATAATCTAATATAATATTTTCAATATTATGCTTGTTATCAACCCATCTATCTGCCTGGTCTTATAATATCTTTTATTATCTTTTATTTTCATTGACATGGGAAATTGTAGCAAAAATGACAAATACTAATACAGCATTAATTAGTTGAATACACTAATAAATGGCAATTGACGCTGAACATGATTAAATTACATGATGAAATCAAACAAAAAAATAAACAAAATAAATTTAATGAAGGCCAAGTTCTAGTGAAATATCTTCACAATTCTCTGTGATGTCTTCATGTCCTTCATTATGTGTTTATGAGCTTAGAGTAAAAGCAATTAAGTTTATGAAGGCCTTTAAAAGTAGCCATTGTGAATAGACAGTATTTGACAGTAATGGAGCCTAAACTCTAACACAAAGAACCATTTTAACATAAATAGAACTGTGTGTAAAAAAAGAAACATCTCTTTTAGGCCCTGTTTACACCTGGTATTAAGATGCATTTTGGTCGATCAGATCACAAGTAGACAAGGCAGACACATACCCGTTTACACCTGGTGTTTTAATCTGTGTCTTTTGTCCACTTTCAACCACTTCTGTCCTGATTTCTTTGAGCGGAGGGTATATGGGCGGGTAAATGTATGGGTTTGTTCAGATCTGGAGATGACAAAAAAACATACGGAGAGCAGCAGCTTTCGATTCTGCTCTGACAGCCGTAAGACCACGGCGAACGCGGTGAGTGCGTGTTATAAAGCAGGAATGGTGAGAGAACATTGTGCTTGGTGCGTTTTTCGTCTTCAAACCAAACTTGGGTCTTCAGCCAACAAAGTTTAAATCCCGTCTGGCTAGTGCGCCTCCCATAATGTTTACACATTAGGACAGTATGCAGAGAGTAGATGGTCTATTGTGGCTGTTCGAATGCATTCGACCACATGAGCATTTACACTATGAAAGCAATCCGGTCTAATGCGTTTTCAACTACCTCTGGAAGTGGTCAAAAGTGGACAAGCTCAAAATGTTTTAGACCCCGTTTACACCTGTATTTAGCATTGTCCATTTGTGATCCGATCGACCAAAACGCATCTTAATACCAGGTGTAAACAGAGCCTTAGAGTGATACATTACTCATGATTCTGCAGAGAAATCTTGCACCAATAATGGCAAGAACAGCAACATGCAAGTCACACCAAAAGAATACTTTAGCACCCGCCCACTCCCTTGAAGAACTGTGAATGAGTAATTTTTCCTACTCTCTCAAACTGCTTAAATATTTGTATGCGTAATATACATAATTTGCAATAAACATAAAATATATTGTATTTTTTCTGTATGTATAATCAACATTTCTAACTCTATAGTTTTAAGTGCATCATATTGTACTTTTTTGATTTTCAAAATACTTTTTTTTTTTTTTTTTAAACAAAGATTGTAAGTGCAGGACTGCAGGTTGGTATAACCACATATAAATACAGCAGTGAATCCCCTAAATTACCATTCTGTGTGTGTCCAGAACATGACTCACTCCCAATGATTGACATCGTGGTAATCATAGTAATGCTTTGGTGTACCGCATTTTTGGTATCCACTATTTTTGACCAAAGTAATATATGACAGTAACCAAAGACTCATAATGTTTGGCAATTTTAACCAAATCACCATCAACAGAAGCGTCATCTTTTGTTTATGCTCGAAAGTGTACTTCAGTACAGAGCGCATTCTTTCAGTGTTGCCATGTCCACTTATTGTAAGCGTCTTTGGGCATGGCTCATAAAGCGATCAAGTTCATGGAATTATTTAAGTGGTCAGGTCACAATATTTTGGTAATGTTTTCAATATAAGCATTTGGATTTATTTCAGTTTATTATGAGCTTGTTGTCATTTGCTGTTTTTACTAGCAAGATCTGGCAACACAAATAACTCGAGGCTCGTACCGGTTTCCCTGGGATTTCTTGCACCTTGCCATACAGAAGAGAGACACATCTCCGAGACACATCTCCGATACTCGCTTAAATACGTCAATAACCACTAGTTGTTTTGTTCGGTTCCGTACACACTGCGTATAATTTTTGTAAATGCTTTTGTCACTACCGCAATTTTTTTTTTATAGCTAATTTTATTGTAAAATGTGGTGGTCACTCCCGTAAATTACTGAACTGTGCGTGTACAGAACAGGATTATGTTCTAAAAGGTTTTGACAGACTTTTGAATATAGGGTAATTTTGTAAACTACAGGCCTGGTTTCACAGACAGGGCTTAGATTAAGCCAGGATTAGGCCTTAGTTCAATTTGGACATTTAAGTAGCTTTTATAAACATGCCGTAGAAAAAAACATTACTGGTGAGACAAAACAATGGCACTGACATATTGCTTTCAGTTAAAACAGCTCCAACATGCATTTTAGTCTGGGACTAGCCTTTAGTTTTGTCTGTAAAACCAGGGGACAGTATCATTATTTCTCTGTTACAAATATTAATATTATCACAGAAGTACATAGATAATAGTAAAGTTTGGATAAAAACACTGATGTCTACGGAAGCAATCAAAATAGAGTAAATCAACTTTTGAAAGTAACTTGGAGCTTCAATAACAATTGTATCATTACATCGTTATGCCACCTGTGGCGACAAGTGACTGTTAAAAAAATATATTTGTCATTGAATGATTCATTCAAAAGATTCGTTCAAAAGTTCTTTCATTTTGTCAGAGCCTCTAGTAAATTCCATGTTATTTTGTTTAGTTGTCTGTTCAGAATCATGGGAGAATCGTGATCTCTGTTTGAAACACAAACGTTATTCTCAATTTATCCAGAATCATGCAGCTCTAATACACAATATATTTAACTATTTCCAATTTTATAACATTGGGCCTCATTCATGAAACTTTCGTAAATATACGAGAAAATTCTGAGTAATCTGCACGTAAAATGGACCTTTGCGAAAACTCTCCTTCGGATTCACAAATGCTTCGTATACCATGGATTCGGTAGTTAAACGTGTGTATATTAATGAATTCTAAACATTTGTAAATAGGGTGCATTAGCATAATCCCCACCCATGAGTTACAACTACACAAATTACGTGTCCAGGAACGTGTTCTGGACTTCCTTCTCAGGTTTGGCTCCAGTATATTGCTAAAGAGACCAATTGGCCATATGCCTAGCAATAAATATTAAATTATCGTGTGTCCACCAAAGCATTTGCCAGCTTAAAAAATGCCTGGTGCTCTTCTGAAAATGGCCAGCTTCAGGGCTCGCAAAATCGTTAGCCCGACATCCCGGGGCTATTGTGTTTTCCAGTTGGGCTATCTGAAATAGTGTAATCAAATTCATCCCTTTATTCACATTATTGACTAGTTATTTTACGCGCAAGTTTTTGATCATGCTGATTTAAACGCAGCGCAATTTCTCATGAATCTCCGTGCCTGTTTTAAGAGAAACACATGATCAATAAAAATTAAAGCTCCACTTTCACATGAATGCTTTACTTTGCGTATCAGAATGTTTGAATCCATGTGCTAACACACTAGCACTGTAAAGCTGCTTTGAAACAAAAAAAAAAAGCACTACATAAATAAAGGTGACTTGACCATCATATATTCTGCTATATAAACAGCATAAAATAATTAGAGCACCATTTACTTGCCTCAAAAAAGTCTGGTATTATTATTATTATTATTATTATTATTATTATTTCTTGCTACACTTCAAAACTCTTGATGCTTAGAATGTTGTACCGGAACATTCAGAGAAAAGTGTCAACTTCAAAGAGTCATTATTTCTCCATCCCTCCTGCATCCAACTGCAAGTTCTGATGTTTGGGGAAGACAACTGGTGCTTCTACCCCCTGTAAAGCAGTGCTGTTCTCACTTAATTTATTGTTGCTAAGTGACAGAGATTGCGTGCACAGTGGAGAACATTGCGAACATTGTGTGTGCGTGTGTGACAATGTTAAGAGGAGCATGGATTTACGGCAGTATTTCAGATGAAGAAGAGACAGACAAAGAAAAGCAGACAGCCACAAAGTGGAAGAGTTCAGAAAAACTGACTACGAGGCAAAAAGAAAGGGCAGCTTTTTGATGTCATGGACAAAATCATTTCTGTGGCTGGAACATGACAAGGTAAACACAATGTTCTGTCGAGTATGTCGTCAATTCCCCACTATTTCTGACCCAACGAGTGTTTTTGTCACTGGAACCAGTAATTTTAGGAAAGACCCCATCAGAACCCATGACAAATCCCTGCATCACAAAAAGTGCATTGGTGCCCAGTCTGCAGCGTCTTTCCCAGAACTAACACAAATTGCAAAAAACATACTAAAAATGAGCCAAGCACAACAAGAAGTCCTGAAAAAACTTTTCTTCTATTACTACTTATCTACTACCGTTGGCCAAATTTAGCACTCTTTGTAAACTTCAAACGGCAAATGCCTAGACCTTGGTTCCACTTACCACAGTGACCATGCTTGCAGAGAGTTTATTGGAGCTTTAGCACAAACCTCAAGAGACCAGATTGAAAAGGAAATTCAAGATAGCAAGTTCTTATCAATTCTTGCAGATGGCAGTACAGACAGTTATCATAGAACAGGAGTTGGTTCAAGTCAGGTATGTGAAAGATAATGGTGACATGTCCACATACATGATCAAATGTCAGCCAGTCAAGAGCTCAAGTGCTGCAGGTGTTTTAGAAGCTATTGATGAGGCAGTGAACACCATGGGTATCAGGGAAGACACATGGAAGGAGAAAGTAGTGTGTGCAAACTTTGATGGAGCTGCAGTGATGATGGGTGCGAAAACAGGAGTAGGTAGGAGACTGAAACAGAGGATACCCCACATCATAACAATCCACTGTGTGGCACACAAATTAGAGCTAGCCGTGCTGGATAGTGTGAAAGGCTGTGAGTACCTGGTAAAATTTGAGGACACACTGAAAACCATCTTTAAGATGTACTACTATTCCCCAAAGAAGTGAAGAGAACTGACTGAAATAAGTGAACTGCTTAATGAGAAAGTGGCACATTTCAGTGGGCTGAAAAGCACACGGTGGCTCCCAAGCAGGCTAAGATGTCTGAAGGCTGTTGAAAAATATTACACTTCCACTGTTGTGCATATGGAGAATATGGCAGGAGGAAGTGATATTAAGTCAGAGGATGCTGCCAAAGCAAAGGGGGTGGTGCAGGAGATTAAGACTGAGAAATTTGTTTGTTTCCTACATTTCATGTTGGACTACAGCACCATATTATCCACGTGCAGTACTGGTTTTCAACATGACAACTTATACATTACGGGAACTAGTCAGTTGGTTGAGAGCACCACATCACATTTACTCAGCCTGAAAACAAAACCAGGAGAATACCAGAAAGCCTTGGACACAAAGTTCACAGTGAAAGATGATGGTAGCATATGCTACTGTGGAACTCCACTCACAAAAAGCCAGCGACCTGCTAGAAGAGGTGAGGGCTCAGACAAAGACACCATTGGTGCTGAATTTCAGAGGATCATTGACATCACAGTAAAGTACATGGACAGCAGATTTAAAAATCTGTCTGAAAAACCTCTGTCTTGTTTCAAAGTTTTTGACCCTTCTACTCTCCCCGACTCCAGAGAAGAGCTGGCAAATTATGGGGACGAAAAGGTGGATTATCTTGTCACACATTTTCCAGTTTGCTAAATGAGGAAGAGAAGGAGAAAATTCCACAGGAATGGATGGATCTAAAAATGTGTCTTTCAGAGCACTGGGGTAGCAAGCTAGATTGCTTGTACAAAGATCTCCTCACTGAGAATCCAGAACACCTCTCTCATATCTTGTTGTTGGTGAAATTAATGCTGACAGTAAGTCCATCGACAGCCATCTGTGAGAGAGGATTTTCCTGCATGAACCAAGTGAAAACATCATATCGTACTTCTCCACAGTCTGAAACACTGAATGATCTCATGCAACTCTCCATAAATGGGGAAGCGGTTGAATCTTTTTGCCCTGACAAGGCAGTTAGTTCCTGGATGTTTTCTGGAATAGGTTCAAGACACCTGAAACATAAAACCCCAGCAAGAAAAAAGAGCAGAGAAGTGGAGACTGATGCACAGGAGGGAAAAGCTAATGGAGACGCTATGCCCTCAACATCGAGTGGCATTTTCTCATCTGTGGCTTTAGTTGATATCTCCGATTCAGAATCGGACACAGACTGATTCATGTTCCATACTGTTCACACAAATTTCAGTTCAGTTAGAACCAGATGCATATTTGTATTGATGATTCTAATTTGATTATTTTTATAATTTTTGATATTTGTGTTTTGAAGAAGTTTTTGATTGATGTTTTGACTCCTAACCAATTTTCTACATTAAAAATTGGCTTTGTATTTGGGCTAGTAAAATTCATTTCGGGCTACCAAAATCTGAAGAGTGCCTGTCAGAAGGGCTACCAGTGATTTTGAAAAGTTTTGCGAGCCCTGAGTTGGTGGCGCTTGAAAACGCTTTACACGCTCAGCGTTTTTCCAGCTGAGATACTTTGGTTGCATGATACAGAATATCCATGGCAGTAATGTGTTACTAGTATCTCATTTATACTGAATATAAAAATGCAGTAACCAGCAATATTAACTTCTCCATTGTTGTTCAGTCGTTGTACAAGTAGGCTGGTTGGTCAGTGTAGTGTTTGTCCCGCCACCCCTCCACTGTGATTGGACGGCTGGGTAAAAAGTGACAGTGACAAGCGTTGCCTATTAAAAAAGACAGGGCAAATCAACTTGTGAAATATTATTATGGTACATAGTGCATCAAAATGCGATGTCATCAGTTTGCCTAAATTAGAACACAGAACGTTCAAATGTTTTACGCATGGTAGGTAGCAGGTTCGTGAATCTGAAAATTTACGTCAGAATGGCTTTACAAACGATTTACACAAAAATTCCTTCTGCTCGTGTTTCATGAACGAGGCCCATTGTTTATAACATTATGACAGTATTTTTATTATTGTAAGTCACTGAATCACTCAGTTAGTTGATTCATTCAGAAACACTCTCACAATCATGTTCTGAATATCTGCACATGCTGTTATTCAGAACTACAGCACTTGTGATACTGCATAAATATACTAAAAAGTAAATTAAAACTAGAAAAACAGTCATAGAGTAAAAGAAACTAAATTGAAAGTAAAATAAAAATGACAAAACTAAATAAAATAAACCATAAATAATCCTGCATTTAAAAGGATTTCACTGCCTAAGCACGTTTATGTGTATGCAAAAAAGAAACTTCTTTGAGCTTCATTAAGAACCATGTAGTTGATTTGTTGGACGGCAGCTGGACCACAGAGAAAACCCTCTACATTAATTTATTACAGCACCATTTTGGAAAGCATTTTAACTCCACTTAAGATCAGCCTTAAAAACACAGTGCTGCTGACTTTACAAAGATTATATCTTCCTTTTCATAATTGACCAGAAAAAACAACAATTTGCATCAAAAAAGAAAATTAAATCACTTGTTTTTCTTCTCTTTCAGCAATGCACCTCTTTCCTTTTCATCCAAAGTTTGTTACATAAAGTATCGAGAGCCTTCCAGTGTTGGTGTGGCACAACATTTAACCAACACTGTTTTTATTGACAGAGCTTTGATTGTTGTGCCCTGCGCTGAAGGTTAGTACGTTTGCATGCGTGTTACATTCGTGTGCCTGATTGTAGAATAACACTGGCTATCTGACTGCAAATCAAACTTTTGAGAAGAACAAACCATAATTGGCTTCCTGACATTATTTTGTGTGTTTTTGTGTCCCAGATGTGTATGATAACCATGAGTCTGTGTGCTGAGGTATCACTGCTATCAGCTCTGTTTTATTTTGTGAGTTCAGTGGAGGTGGGTGGAGTGACACTAGCTCTCTTGTTTATCAGTTGAGCTGAAGGATGTGGAAATGATGGAGGTGATTAAGATCATACATTGTGTTATGTAACAGCATAAGGACTTTGTGAACAACACGCTTTCAGTGTTTTGCTAAACGTTTTTTCCCTTTTAAATAGGGGTTTAACAATGAACTGAAACGCAGAAAGGATGCCAGCATAGCACAAAGACACAAAAAGTCGTACTATTAATAGTATGTGTATATATATATATATATATATATATATACATACATACATACATACATACAGGGCTTGACATTAACACCCGCCATTTGCGGGTGGATTTCAGTTGTGGCGTATAACACAACCACTCCCACTAGCCACTTTGGCGGGTTGAATTTTATTGTAGTCTTCTCAGAAGGCATCTGTTATAATCGCGTTGCGCGTTATAACCAATCACACGCGATTCTTTTGAGCTTATGCTTGCAATGTCTAATAATCAGAGGCGTTCAGGTTGGTCATCGCTGAAACGCCGGAGTTTTGTTCAGAGCGTGCTCTCACTCACTGAAATCTGCTCTCTCATCATAAACAACAAAGCAGAGATGTAGCCTATGTGCGATGAACGTAGGAGATTCATTCATCATACAGTGATTGACTTTTGTTCAGCAGCGAAAATAGTTTCAAACAAAGATCACAGCAGAACCACAGCGCATACTGCCATGACTGGCATAAAGTTGGATTGACGTTGGACGTTCAATTTTCACGAATTTAGGGACCCTGTCTAAAGTTACATACAACATTGGTATACACGATTCTAACTTCAATAGCATTTGAAGAGAATGACTTACAGTCATAAAACCAACTGTAAAGTGTTCATCTAGGTGTCAGTTATGATGCACACCTTTTAGATTTTTGATATTTAATAAAATAAAATCACATGAAAATATGGATATGTATTTCACTAGGCTACTGTATGGGCTTATACACAAAATATGCTAGATTTAAATATGTCATAGCTGATTGAACACTGATGGGAATATTGCTTGAGAATAAATATTATATATTGCCTAATATATAATATAATAAATTATATTTACACCAAAAAATCTTATATTTTTCAGACAAGCAACTGTTTTCTCTAGGAGCTTTACACACAACCGTATCAGAGCTAAATAGACCTATTTGATGACATGTCATGTTATAAATTTCATGTAGACTTGATCATGTAGAGTTGGTGTGTACAGTGCTCATTTACATATAGCCAACAACAGATTTCCCAGCAACAGTATTTTGGCCAGTGAAAATGCTGAGTGGCTAGTAACTTTGGAAAACCACTAGCCACAGTGGCTGGTGAGCAAAAAAGTTAATGTCAAGCCCTGTGTGTGTATGTGTATATATATATATATATATATATATATATATATGTATATATAATATATATAAAAGGTATGTGTGTTGAAAAATCTTGGCTGTCACTTTTGATCAATTTAATGCAGATTAGTTTTTCTTTTGGGGGGAACCTTAAAGACCCCAAACTTTTCAATGTAAATATTGCAATAAATCAATTAATAAATCCAATCAATTGAAAGTATGACTTCCCATGAAATGTCTGGACAGAACAAACTGTTTAAAATATGTGTATTAATTTGGCAGTTTAAAAATGTTTTTATTTACATTTTTAATTAACATATTTGATTATTTCTTTAAGTAACACTCCTGTCTAGGAGTGTGTGTTTTTTGTGTGTGACTAATAATTGCATTCTACCAAAACTTGACAAAGATTTTTTAATTGTCATGATTTTGTTTATTCTGTAAAAAAAAACAAAAACAAAAAAACAATGGTCCACTTAAAGATTTCAGGTTCTGTTAAGAGTGAATTGTTACACCCCATTATTTTAGTGGCCCCTAGTTTAGCAGTATGCGTTCAGGAAAATAATTATATTTAACTGCATAATTGTTTGATGCTATTATTAATTGTAGAGACTTGCTTGCCATATTGGTGAATATAGCTTTGAATTTTGAATTTGAGTTGCTTGCTATATGTGAATTGTGAGAGGTTTCGTTTGCTAAAACAGATTTAACTCAATGTTTCTCAACTCCAGTATTAGGGACTCACCTACCAGAATGTTTTAGATGTCTCGCTAATTAAAACCTGATTCAACTTGTCAGATTCAGCTTCTTAGTGTGTTGAATAGGGAGACATTTAAAGCATTCTGGGAGGTGGGTTCCCGGTGATTTACCTCACAGGAACTCTGGCACTTAATTAATAGGGTACAGATTAGTGTCCCTTGAAGTTTTTAACACTATAATGGCACAAATCACTTATTCTGTTGAGTGAGATATAACCATCTAATATCTAATATAAAAAATGGCATAAAACATAGCTAGTGTCCATCACATCAAATGTCTGTACACAAGTTTTTAGTCAAATTGTTGCCTTCATTAATTAAGCTTAAATGTTCAGTCTTGTTACTAATGTTAATGTAAAAAAAACAAAAAACAATACAACGCATTTAATTTATGGGAAGTATAAGTTATATATGTATTTATATTTGTATTAATAGTAATATAACTACTAGGGATGTAACGATACATTGTATATCGAGATATCACGATATAAAAATGTGACTATATTATCGTTGATGTAAACTATATGATTCGCGATATAGAGTTAGTTTTATCCAAGGCTCAGCTTACTGTATTTATAAGGTATAATTCACAAAAATGTAAATTCTGTCATCATGTACTCACCCTCATGTGATTTCAAACCTATAAGATTTTCATTTAACTTCAAAACACAAATGAAGATATTTTTCAAGAAACCAGAGAAAGATTTTTGTACCTCCATTTAAAGTCCATTCCTCTCAAACTTAAAAGATCCAAAAATTGTCATAAGGGCATCGTAAAAATAACTTATCGAGTGGTCTAATCCAAATTCAAGTCTTCTGAAGAGACACAGTGGCTTTATATGATGAACCAATTTACAACGACGCGCATACTGTAGTAAACACGGACGTACAAATGCTTGTGTGATGCACGAAAACAACATGAGTGAGTAAATGCAGAACTGACCATTTACAGTTTGAGTGGTCATTTTGACACGTTTTCTTGCGATTAGAACTGTGACTGATTGCATTGATCATCTGAAGCGCACGCGCTGCCGAAATGACACTAGTTAAAGCTCAAACATCATTTAAAGCGGCACTCATAGTGAAAGCGCAAACATCTTTTAAATCACCAGATCACATTTAGTTTTAGTAGTATGATTATTCAAAGCATTTTAGATTTTTTTATGCATTAATAGCAGGAGAGGCGGAACATAGCGATCACCGGGAGAGTCTGTTAAAAAAATAAAAAAACTTTAGAAAACTTTAAAAAAAACACGTTTACGGAGTTTCAGTAACATTACTACATTAAACTACTATACATAATGTTGAATATAATGTATAGTAATGCAATGGGGGGATATTTGTATGTCCTGATAATAATATAATAACAATAAAAAAAGTAATAATAAAAAGACATCTCTTCTTTATTTTGGCTTAAAATATTGCTATAAATACCGTATCGTGAGATTAGTATCGTGATAGTATCGAATCGTGACACGAGTGTATCGTTACACCCCTAATAACTACAAAGTCATTTTGTAATTTAGCATAAAATTACAGCTGTGTTGCTTATTCTGGCTTATTCAGTAAAAAAAGAGGTTGTATACATTTTATTTGCCTATTTTTTGGGTGGCTAATGACAGACGTGCCACGACCGCATATAAAGTAAATAGAAAATAAAACCCTCCTGAGGTAGACGGTTTTCTGAAGGTTAAGTGCCTAGTTTCACTGACCAAGAAACATTCAATCACTTCAAGTAGTTTCAAGTCCCATTTTTCTACCCTTTCCATGCAAAGTGTAGATTATGAAACAAGCGTTCGTAAGCAGAGTTAGGCTACTGGGTATGAGGTGAAAGGGTGAGGTCTTCTCAAGTCTACTGTGCAACCACTGGCTAACCACTTGTTTGTTTCACTGTAAACATCCGTATTCATGAAAAACATGGTATCTAAGAAAGCTTCCCTCTTGCCTGAAATGCTTGTCCTCGTGACTTGGTTCTGGATGGCTTACTACGTTGATTAATTTGGTTTCTGTATGTTTTTTCTGTGTTGATTATGTGTGCATATCAGATGACTAGAGTGACCCAGGCTACACTACTACACTAGCCTGACTCAAGGCTTTGTTTTCCAAGCCACTATACCCGCCGGGGCCCACGCTGCCTTCAAGGGGGGAATGTGACCAGGAGCGTAGCCGCTGAACCTTCCGAGATGGACACCTTGTCTCTTTTTATTTTATTTTATTTTCATTTCCTTTTTTTTTTATTTCTCTCTCATGTTGTCCCTTTTTTGCCTCTTAGAAGAGTTGCATATTCATTGTGTTGTTTTTCTTTTTTCTTTTTTTTTTCTTTTCCTGTCCCCTTGTCCCTCGCCCCTAATCCCACAGTTGCACCCCTTTGCCTGTCTTTGAAAGCTGTCCAGGTTGACTTGACGCCCAGTATTGGAGGGAAGTTTGAACGGTACAAGGGCAGCTGTTACTGATTTGTAATGCATTAAGATCTCCTCCTCTCTCTCTTTCTCTCGCTCCTCTCCACTGATCTGCTCAGGGTTTTACTTTTGGAAAATCAAATAATATAACCACACAGTGCCTCACAAAAGTATTCAGACATCAATTTTCTGTTTTTACTGAATTATATGTTCTTTGTATTTCAAAGCATTAAATTCATTAAATGACAAATTAGATATTATTAAATGTACTTTTCTTATTATTCCTAAAAGACTTGCAACTAAATTTTGTCTTTAGTTGGTCAATGCTCAAATATAGCTACATTTTCAATGTTGTATTGAGATCAAGACTTTTAACTTTAGTCTTTTAACTTCAGCCACTAAAATGTTAATTTGACCTGGTTTTTGGCATTGCTGTCCTGCCAAAAGAAAAGCAAGCTTCAGGTTTTAAGCTAAAACAGGTTCTATTGCTGTATTTTTTTTTTTAATGCTTATTTTCTAGGGCTGCAGGATATATTGAAATAAAATTGACATCACGATGTGGCTTAGTGTAAATATCAAATGCCAAAGGTGATTTAATTAAATCAAATAATGTGCTATGAGTTTCGGAGTGAAGCGCAACACTGTGTTTATTTACACATGCCGCTCATGTGTAAAAAGTTTTACTTTTATGAATTTTTTTTTTTTTTTTTTTTTTTACAGTATAATAGCATTATTGTAATATATTTCTTATTTTGTTTAAGATTGTTAATCATCACTAAAATCATAATTATCATTTAATAGTTAAATTTAATGGATAAAAAGCAGGAATATGTCCTGTGAAAACTCAAGGAAGAGATTTTAAACTTTAAGAATATTCTTGAATTTTAAGATTGTAAAGTTTATGGTTACTGAAAGAGGTTTGAGTTGATTCTTGTAAAGACTGTACCCAAGGTACCCATTTTCCTCCCCAAATCAATCAACCCTAAAAGCATGGTTTGCATTAAAAAAAAAAATGTAATTTTCAGCTTATTAAAATTATTTTTATTTTCTAAGCTATTGTAATACACTCATCTAAAAAATCACCCCAATCATTGTAGAATTATTATTTTTAAATTGAGCTATTCAAGTCATCTGGTGAAAATACCTGCATTTTTCATACTGCAATAAAAAACATCGCAATGTCATTTTTTTCCAATATCGTCCAGCCCTAATATTTTCTAACAGTGCCAGTATATGATCTGTAATTCAGTAAAATTACAGAACTGCTAGTAGTGAGTGTTTAGAATTCCTTATTTTTGCAAGGCACTGTTATTCAGGTTACTGTAATGACAAGGAATAGAACAATTCTTATTGAAAAGCTCATACCATTGCACATGTATAACTCCATTGCATGGTTTTGGGGAACATTGTCTTTAGAGTAATACTGAAGTGGCTGAACGTCATATTTAAGGTTTTAATTTAGTTCTTCACTCATTTAAAAGCACAGATATAGAAATAGTCAGTTTACCCATGAGTACTATAACCACTGTGAGCACAGAGCATGCGTATATATATTTTACCAACACTGGCTGAAACGTATTTGGAAAAATGACATTTGTTGTTAACTTTATTGTGAAGGCAACACTTTTCAGGGGTGACAGTTTGAGGGGGGATTTCTCAAAGACACTTAAAATGTTCTTCTTTTCTGTATCTGATGTTCTATGTGCTATTAGTGTGATGCAGCCAACATGAACGGTTGTCTTGTGTTGCACACCCTTTCCAACACTGCGACACGATCGCCCCAGGGAGAAAAGCGCCCATGCTTGATATCGTATGGTTCATGACCAATATGTTTCCAGTACAGGTGACCCATACCATAAAGTGTTAACTCATTCTCTACATGTTCTGTTCTGATCTTTTTTTTAAAAGAGAGAAAAGGACAAATCACAATGTTCTTTTCTCTGTTTTTTGTGCAACAGTCATCCTGTTTACAGTATGTCTTGTGTTGATAGTAAAAGGAGAGTAGCTATGCTAGTTCAGTTCAGTTTTATTGTTCATGGTCGGGGTTGGAGATGCTCAGGGTGGGTGTTAGAGCACTAGGCTGTTGGAAGACTCTCCTCTGAATCTTGGGTCGTAGGAGAAGCAGCTGGAGACGTCTCCATTGGCCACCCTAATGCCAGTGTTCTTGTTCTTCAGGAAAAATCCCTGAAGAGGCAAAGGCGCTCTCGCTTTTGGCCCCTGCTGCACCCGTAGCCAGCCTGATGAGCGGAGGAGGACTTCTGCCCATTCCCAGCCCTGCTACGCTACAGAACGTAAAAACACACTCTCACAAATTAAGGCTGGAATACACTACACAACTTTTGCACCGAGTTTCGATGTCTGACTTGCGTGTTTGGATGAGTTGACACTAGTTGCCAAAAGTCATAGCAAGTCTGCATATTTTGGGCAGTCGGAGTTGACAGATTTGACTCGCAGGATTTCAAACATGTTTGATATTTTGAGCTGATTTTAGAAGGCATAGTTTTAATTTGTTATGCGTCTCCTAACAATGAGGCGCGTGTTTCGGTTTTTGGAATGACTTAAAAGTCGTTTAGTGTATGAAGCCCAGTTTTTCTCTATAACCATTTACAAAGTTGACAAGTGTATGATGCCTAGTGTTTTGAAATCCGTTCAGATTTTAAAAATCGCGTAGTGTATTCCGGCCTTTGCTCACCTACTTGCTCATCAACTGCATGCCACAGATGTACTATTTTTAATTCTAAATTGTCAATTGTCAAGACACTAATGTGTGTCGTATTTGGGGGCAGCGAGGTCTTCCTTTAGCTAATCTGGGAGTCCTGAAGTCTAGTTTGGACACGTCTGTGGCGGCTCTGAGTGCAATCGCTTCGCAACCTCCGCTCATGGGTAATGTTGATCCCTCTAAAATTGACGAGATCAGGAGGACGGTGTATGTCGGCAATTTGAATTCACAGGTATGTGATAATGAATTAGAATTTATGGCAGAGGCAAATAGCTCTTTCCCCTAAGTGCAAATAGCAAATAAAAGAAAGTATTTTCTTTGCACTAAGTGTAAATAGTGTTAGATGCTATTTATACTTGCATCATGTCTATGCCACAACAGCTAGAGGCTGTCTACACTGGATGCGACAAAGCAATTGTTGCATATCCATTTGTTCCCTGTGTCAGAAATGGCAAAAGTTCTTGGAGTACGTCAGAAATAGAATAGGACATCAGTTTACATCTGTCGGGGGTTCGTGTCGCACTGCATCCAGTGTTGACAAAATAAATTTTTATAATGGATGCTGCCTTATTGGGTCCTTACTTGTTTCTATCCCTAATGCCCACCCCTAACCCTAATCATATTCAACCTGCTGATCAGTAAAGGTGTGTTTCAAGGTCCAGGAAAGGAGCCGTGGTTACATGGTAACAATATGAGCTGCACGCATCAAAATGGTGTGCCAGCCATTCCGATCAACGCGAGAACACCACATTCAATTTCAATTGAACTACCCATTCAACACTTTATTCACGCTATTAAATACTCGTTAGGCTCTTTATTTCCAGTTTTTGAATATTTACTTATATTTACTTATATGCAGTGAACTTGATGTAATTAAACTGGATATCGAAACTAACGCAAGATTCTCTTTTGTCTTTCAAGCACATGTTGTACTTGTTTTGTCCTTCTGTAGAGCACCACAGCAGAGCAGCTCCTCGAGTTCTTCAAGCAGGTGGGAGATGTGAAGTTTGTTAGAATGGCAGGAGATGAAACACAGCCTACACGTTTTGCTTTTGTGGAGTTTTCTGATCAGGAATCAGTGACACGAGCACTTACATTTAATGGAGTCATGTTTGGCGATAGGCCACTCAAGTGAGTGTTCTCACAAAGACAACTACTTTCAGTGCATCCTATTTTATCCATGTACTAGCATTCAGTGATATGCATTTAAATAGTAATTAATCAACATAATGTCATCTTTTTCAGAATTAACCACTCCAATAATGCCATAGTGAAGCCTCCAGAGCTCACGCCACAAGCTGCGGCCAAAGAGCTGGAGGACGTCATGAAGAAAGTTCGAGAGGCTCAGTCAACCATTGCTGCTGCCATTGAGCCAGGTCTGCCCTCTCAAACCTAAACACTCACACACAGTAATGCTTTCTCAAAATGTTTTTCTTTTTAATTGATGAGAGTTTTGATTGTTTCTTCCAGACAATAAAAATCGCTCATCCAGTAGATCCAGACATTCCAGAAGGTCAAGATCTCGCTCTCGCTCCCCGTCACACTCACGAAAAAAGCGATCCAGGTCGAGGCACAGGTAGATTACACACATCCTTAAACATACTTACCTTGTTAACTCATAAAAGCTTAATAGCTTGCTAAGCTACAAGCTACTCACAGTATAAAGTACTATCAGTCAATCCTAATGAAAAAGTAATTAGCTACACAAGTTACACTAGCTACACTAATATGTTACTAACAATATAACTATTTTTAAGGGGGAATATCTAACTATATATAGTTATGTAGGGGTAATATTGTTTGTAATTGTACAACTATTAAATAATATAGTTTATTTTAAAAATATCAGTATAATTTATTTAAAATAAATTAAAAGCAGTAATTATCAGTATGTCATGAAATATTTCTAAAAAAGAATTCACTTCACTGTTGGTTATACTATTGAGAGAATTGGTGAATCATCAAACGAGTCTTTTGGATGGGTTATTTTAAAAATTATTAGGCTGCGTTTACACTGGCACAAAAAAAATCTTTTTTTTTTACTCATTTGACACAGATTGGAATTTGTCACTTCCAAATGTGGTTTGAAATCAGATACATATACGATATCTATCTCTGATACCTATCTCTGATTCCCCTTGGAATTCCAAGCCGCCACCACCACAAGGCGAGGGTGACAGGTTTGGCTACAAAGTAGCTTTTTAATGTCGTATTATGAAGCAGACGTGCCTGTATGCGCTCACACTAAAACTCACAGCTTTTTTTACTGAGAAGTAAACTTTATAGTTAAAAAATTGCACACACAGAAACATTCAGGAACATAGAAACTGATTTTCAACTTCTTCCCTGTGAATTGTTTTAATAAAACAGCTTTGGTACTGAAATCTACATTATAGGCTATTTCTCAGCAATGAGGTGATAACTTTGCAGTTTTTGTAAATAAACTAATATGTTACATACAGACACACACAGGTAATTCACACTCACAATCTTTCTCTCTCATTAATTCCTTCTAATTCATTCAAATAAATGAAATCATACCGCGCTACTTAGATAACAAACGAAAATTACTGTTATTTTCCGGTCTATATCCGTTCAGTCAGATTTTGTGCTGGAAACATCCATGACAGTTTTTAACTTATCCATGCTGACATGAATTATGGAATAATTTTAGTAGGGCCATTCCCCCGAGGGCCAACCATATCACATATTAAAGCGATCACCAACAGAATCATTTTGGGCAGGGATTAATGTAAACACAGATATCAGATACAAGCAGTGAATGTAATCAGGTGGTACAAAAAGTCAGATATGGTCAAAATATCAGATCTGTGCATTAAAGGGTTAGTTCACCCAAAAATTTTAATTCTGTAATTAATTACTCACCCTCATGTTGTTTCAAACCTGTAAGACTTACGTTCATCTTCGAAATACAAATGAAGATCTTTTTGATGAAATCTGAGAGCTTTACTACCATTTTTACACTTCAAAAAGTTCATAAAGAGATCGTAAAACGGATCCATATGAATTGAGCTGTTCAGTTCAAATTTTCTGAAGAGACACAATCGCTTTATATGATGAACAGATTTAATTTAGGCTTTTATTCACATTTAAACATTGATCAGCAAACATAAACAGAAGATCAACCGAACCTGCTTGACACACGAGAACAAACCTCTTGCGGAAGCTCAAACGTGCTGCGTAACACAAGAAAGAACCTCATTGGTTCTTCTGGAAGCTCAAATGTGCTGCGTAACACACTAGAATGGACCTCACTGGTTCTTGCGGAACCTCAAACGTGCTGCGTAACACAAGAAAGAACCTCATTGGTTCTTCTGGAAGCTCAAACGTGCTGCATAACACACAGGAATGAACCTCATTGGTTCTTGCGGAAGCTCAAACGTGCTGCGTAACACACGAGAATGAACCTCATTGGTTCTCGCGGAAGCTCAAATTTGCTGCATAACACAATAATGAACGTCATTGGTTCTTCTGGAAGCTCAAACGTGCTGCATAACACACGAGAATGAACCTCATTGGTTCTTACGGAAGCTCAAACGTGCTGCATAACACACGAGAATGAACCTCATTGATTCTTGCGGAAGCTCAAACGTGCTGCGTAACACACAAGAATGAACCTCATTGGTTCTTGCGGAAGCTCAAACATGCTGCATAACACAAGAACAAACCTCATTGGGTCTTGCGGAAGCTCAAACGTGCTGCGTAACACACAAGAATGAACCTCATTGGTTCTTGCGGAAGCTCAAATTTGCTGCATAACACAATAATGAACCTCATTGGTTCTTCTGGAAGCTCAAACGTGCTGCATAACACACGAGAATGAACCTCATTGGTTCTTGCAGAAGCTCAAACGTGCTGCATAACACAAGAACAAACCTCATTGGTTCTTGCAGAAGCTCAAACGTGCTGCGTAACACACAAGAATGAACCTCATTGGTTCTTGCAGAAGCTCAAACGTGCTGCGTAACACAAGAACAAACCTCATTGGTTCTTGCGGAAGCTCAAATGTGCTGCATAACACAATAATGGACCTCATTGTTTCTTGTGGAAGCTTAAATGTGCTGCGTAACACAAGAACAAACCTCATTGGTTTGTGCCGAAGCTCTCTGCGTAACACCATAATGATCCTAACTGGTTCTTGCGGAAGCTCAAATGTGCTGCGTAACACAATAATGAACCTCATTGTTTCTTGTGGAAGCTCAAATGTGCTGCGTAACACAAGAACAGACCTCACTGGATCTTGTGGAAGCTCAAACGTGCTGCGTAACACACGAGAATGAACCTCATTTGTTCTGGCACGTCAAGCAAACATGCTTGACCTTCCGGTTACCATGCCTGATGTGTGAGTTGATTAATATTTATATGTGAATAAAAGCCTGAATTCAATCTGTTCATCATATAAAGCAATCGTGTCTCTTCAAAAAAAATTTGACTGAACCGCGTTTCACTTGCGTAGCTGTCTATGGAGGGATACGAAGCGCTCAGATTTCATTTAAAAAATATCTTCATTTGTGTTCCGAAGATAAACGAAAGTTTTACGGGTTTGGAACAATATCAGGGTGAGTAAATGATGACAGAATTTTCATTTTTGGATGAACTATCCCTTTAAGACTTGCAGTGTAGATTTTACCTCTATCAGCACAATAATCTGTTTATTGTTCTTCTTTACACATTGTTATCATATCAGCAAATAATCTAATATCAATCTCTTATTTTGATGTACTGATATATTGGTACCAATTTCAATACGTATGAATTGAATCAAACTTGTCTAGAGTATTTTAAACTTGCAGTTACCCTGTTTTGCTGATATAAGCAATATTAAGTGTTCATTGAATATGGACCACAGCATGTTTATTTAAGTAAAATAATCTGAGATACATGATTTATTTTAAGATTGTATGGCTTTGTTCTGTATGGACATATGGTATTAACTGTATTTGTTCAGGTTTTAAAAAGGCCTTGATGCCTTAAATTTGATTTAAAAAACTGCAGATACCCTGCATTAAATAACCAGAGCTTTACATCATTTTTAGTGTTAATACTTTATGTATTGCTGTAGCAATGGGAAAATAACTTATTTTATCAATGGTGTTTAAAGGGGACGCCCATCCCAGAGATCACGGCAGAGGGTGAACGCCTCACGTGGGTCCCATAAGAGACGCTCACGTTCCCGAGAAAGGAAACACAGCCGAAGTCGATCTCATTCCAGGTTAACCTGCACCACCACACTGGCCACTTTATTCTCAGATTTTGTTTTGTCCCAAAAAAAGAACATTTCAAACCAATGTTGTCTTCTAAACACAGGGACCGAAGGAAGGACAAGGACAGTAAAGTTAGGAAGGGCGATGAATGGGATGAAAAGAGGCCGCGGGACAAAAAGGGAAGGATGCCTTCCAAAGGCTACGTTGGCTCCAGACGTTCCCGCAGTACAAGCAGGTCAGAAGAAAGTGTCTTTGTTAAACCTGCAAAAAAATCTGCTATGAGAAAAAATTATTATTATATTATTATTTATAGGGCTTCGAAATTAACTTTTTTTTATTTGGTAGCATTGGTGCTCCTAACTTCAAACACTTATGAGCACCAGCATAAGTGCTGGTGCACTTATGAGCACCAGCACCACAATTGTGGGTAGGTCACGGGTGGATGAGAGAGAAATTATGTGTAGATTTTAATAAAGAACAGGAACTCTCATTTCACAGTAAAACGCAACGAATGTACGTTTTTTCTTTCGGTTTCAATGACAACATATTCAGGGAAAACCAATCAAGGAAAACATGAGCCCCTCCTAGTGGTCATTATATAAAACACAAAGGAAAAAACCTACATAAGATATTGCTTAATAACTTATTCTTAAATAAAAATATACACAATCGTAAACGGAAATTATATTGATAAAAGTATTTTCCAACATTATGTTGGAAATATTAAAGTTTTTTTCGTCAGGCACTAATTTGCAGACTCTCATTAAGCTACGCAGTTGCGTGGGTTCACTTGTTTGTGCAGCAATGGAGGCAAAACAGATCCGAGAGAAATTTCAAAAATTTAAAACAAAACAAAAGGAAAGAAAGAAAAGTATAGTGTGGGAGCGTTTTAGTGAGGTAGGACGAATCAGGTGCTGGGTATGTGATATGTAACGGCTGTGAAGCGCTGTCTGTAGGCCTATATGACAAACTAATAAAGCCCATATCCAGACTTTGCTTGGGCTGAACGTATTTAATGTCTTGTGTGTGTTCTGGAAGTTGCAGTGATGGAAATTAAGTTGGAAAAGAGTAAATCCTGTGTTTAGGCTATTAAAGCGATAGTTCACCCAAAAATGAAAATTAGCCCATGATTTACTCACCCTCAAGCCATCCTAGGTGTATATGACGTTCTTTTTTTCAGACGAATACAATCTGAGTTATATTAAAAAATATCCTGGCTCTTCGCAGCTTTTTAATGGCAGTGAATGGCAGCCCAAAATTTGAAGCCCAAAAAAGTGCATCCATCCACACGGCTCCAGGAGGTTAATAAAGGCTTTCTGAAGTGAATCGATGGGTTTGTGTAAGAAAAATATCCATATTTAAAACTTTATAATGTAAAATATCTAGCTTCCGCCAGACCACCTTCCGTATTCAACTTACGAAAAAAGCGTAACTGCTTGGATTAGTCAGGACATTTTTTATATAACTCTGATTGTATTCGTCTGAAAGAAGAATGTCATATACACCTAGGATGACTTGAGGGTGAGTAAATCATGGGGTAATTTTAATTTTTGGGTGAACTATCCTTTTAAGGAAATGTAATTTTGCCAAAGAAGAACTTTTACTTTAAATATATGTTCATTTAAAAGCAGCATACTTCAGTGTAATATGTTACCGTATCATCACGCATAACACTGAGAATTATAATAATTGTAATGCGACGGTCGGGTGCGGATATCTAAATCGCAGTGTTCTTTCATCTTCTCTCTTGACTCTTCAGCTCTTTACATTTTGCACACTAGTTAGCAACCTGTTACATGACAACGGAGCGCAGTGAAAGGGAGTGATTGACGGCTAATATTAACCAACCTAAAATCTGCTTTAAAGATAAGAACATAAAGATGAAGTTTAATTGTTTTGTGATATCGTTTAATATAGTTTTGTAGAGAAATGAAAACAGATCGCACCTCAACAGTTAGTTGCACTCGCACAAATGCTCCCAAATATATTTTGAGGTCGTACAGATTCAATTTCGGGAGCATATGCGACCAAAAATGGTCACAATTTCGAGCCTTGATTTACAGCACCAGTAAAAAGAAGCACCTGCTCATTCTCAAATTCTTCAGATTTTAGAAAGAAAAAAAAAACTCTTTCAATTATATAGTGACCAAAAATGGTAAACAATATAGAACTGTCTTATATTTGAGCTTCTTCAAAGCGGCCCTTAGGCCGTGTGCCCACTAAAGCATTTTTAGCCAGCTGAATGCTTTGGTTGCTATAATACATAATACAACACAGGCACCTCCCTCCTAATGAGTGTATACGCCCCTTACTGCTAATTGGCTACAAGTTTTGGTGCTCGGTCCAGTCCACTTCTCAGAAATAGCTTACTACAACTTTAATACAATTTTGTATCAATGTATACATTTTTTAGAAAAGATGTTTAGATATTTTTACTGGAAAACAAGACAAAGTTTTTAACAATATTGCAAATTCCTTCTTTATCTTACAGAGGACATAAGAAAAGAAGTAGATCTCGATCCAGGTCACCAAAGCGGAGAGCCAGGTCACCATCACCATCAAAAAGGTTTACTGCGTGTGACAATTTGGGTCTGACACTATTGTATTATCATGTTTATTATTAAAATCTTAATTTCTCCTGTCCATTTTCAGAGGCAAGAAAGATAAAAAGAGAGATAAAGGAAGGGACAGTAGCAGGGAAAGGATGGAGAGCTCAACGTCCAGGAGGAAAAGCAGGGATTCTGACCATAAATCTAAACCCTCACTGGTATGTCTGATTTTTATTTTAAACACGTAGCTCATTTACACGCGCATTGACCTTCATTTATGTAACACGAGCAGAATAAATTTGTATTTGTTGCTTGATGCAGAGCGTAAAGCCCTTAATACTAACGTTAAATTAACACCAACACATTTTACAGAGCTGTTCCTTGTGACTTATATTGTTATAGCATCATGGAAGTACAGTCACTTTATTCATGTTGTGAAACTACGTCATTACCAGATACAACTAATATCTGGAGGCTGATGAACTAACGGTTAAAAAGTGTGGTGGTAATCAGATAGTTGTGGGTTTGGTCATGGGAGAATAGCTAATGTCAAATATGTGTTCTTTACACCACTGTCAATTTCCTCTGGATTCAACTCACTGGATCAATACCCAGTTTGCGTTGATGCTTTTGCAATTACATTAGTAATGTTTGAAAACTCTAATGCTCATAATGCAGGACTTCTTGCTTCCCACGCACCTCAAAGAGCTCACTGTGCACGTTCCGATTAAATAATTTGCACAACATGTAGCTCAGCTGTATCACAGTGTGCTGCTCTAGTTTTCATAGATAAGAAACAGAGGATCACAGCTGATCCTTTCAAAGATTGACTTTTAAACACTTTTTCACGGCTGTCTGTGTCTGATAACTATCAATATGACTGTTTTTACCTTAAAGCTTTTGTTTCCTCTAAATGTGTGTGAACCGTTCTTACAAGATTTATATTTTTGACATTTTTGCCATCTGATGAAAACACTTCTGAAATGATTACTTAATGCATCAAAACATCAGTCTGACAAATATTCAGTGCATCAATTGCAGAACAAAAATCATTATTTTTCATCAAAAAATACTTTTGTAATACCTAGGGGGTGTAGTGTTTCAATAATAATTTCTTGATGCATTGATTTATATGCATTGTGATTTTAATAAATATGTGTTGGCTAATAGTTAATTAAAAAAAGACCGAAAATACGGTAAAAACAGTCATATTGTGAAATATTATCAGAATTTAAAATAACTGTTTTATTCTAATATACACTATATTGCCAAAAGTATTGGGACACCCCTCCAAATCATTGAATTCAGGTGTTCCAGTCACTTCCATGGCCAAAGGTGTATAAAATCAAGCACCTAGGCATGCAGACTGCTTCTACAAACATTTGTGAAAGAATGGGTCACTCTCAGGAGCTCAGTGAATTCAAGCGAGGTACCGTGATAGGTTGCCACCTGTGCAATAAATCCGTTCATAAAATTTCCTCACTACAAAATATTCCACGGTCAACTGTTAGTGGTATTATAACAAAGTGGAAGCAATTGGGAACAACAGCAACTTGTAAAATCACGTAACTTGTAGGCCACGTAAAATCACAGAGCGGGGTCAGCACATGCTGAGGCGCACAGTGCGCAGAAGTCACCAACTTTCTGCAGAGTCAATAGCTACAGACCTCCAAACTTTGTGTGGCCTTCCGATTAGCTCAAGAACAGTGCGTAGAGAGCTTCATGGAATGGGTTTCCATGGCTGAGCAGCTGCATCCAAGCCTTACATCACCAAGTGCAATGCAAAGTGTCGGATGCAGTGGTGTAATGCACGCCGCGAATCATGCTTCTCTGTCGGGCAATCCGATGGACGAGTCTGGGTTTGGCGGTTGCCAGGAGAACGCTACTTGCCTGACTGCATTGTGCCAAGTGTAAAGTTTGGTGGAGGGGGATTATGGTGTGGGGTTTTTTTTTTCAGGGGTTGGGCTTGGCCCCTTAGTTCCAGTGAAAGGAACTCTTAATGCTTCAGCATACCAAGACATTTTGGACAATTTCATGCTCCCAACTCCCAACAGGGGATGGCCCCTTCCTGTTCCAACATGACTGCGCACCAGTGCACAAAGCAGGGTCCATAAAGACATGGAAGAGCGAGTTTGGTGTGGAGGAACTTGACTGGCCTGCACAGAGTCCTGACCTCAACCTGATAGAACACCTTTGGGATGAATTAGAGCAGAGACTGCGAGCCAGGCCTTCTCGTCCAACATCAGTGCCTGACCTCACAAATGCGCTTCTAGAAGAATGGTCAAAAACTCCCATAAACACACTCCTAAACCTTGTGGAAAGCCTTCCCAGAAGAGTTGAAGCTGTTATAGCTGCAAAGGGTGGGCCAACTCCATATTAAACCCTACGGATTAAGAATGGTATGTCATTAAAATTTATGTGCATGTAAAGGCAGGCGTCCCAAAACTTTTGGCAATATAGTGTATTTGAAAATGTAATTTATTCCTGTGATGGCCAGGGGCGGTGCTAGGATGTGATCTTCAAGTATTACTGTTAACTAGCTAAAATACAAAAATATGGACACTAAGAATTTTTTCTTCTGGCCTGGTTGGATCACAGCAAAAGCTAATACAAGCCTAACTAATATAAAGTTCAAACATTAAAGACAATAATAAAATAATTACAAATAATCAAATTACCAGCAATAGCACAAATAAATACAAGAGAGCAAAGATACAAATTAAACAAACAGTAGGCTACTTTACAGTGTTTGTGAAAACGGTATTACTGAATTAAGTAAATATACACAGATACAGAAGTTATTTAGTTAAGTGCACTGAGTGTTTCTCTCTGTTTCTTTTGTTGTTTGATGATTAACATTGCTAACATAGGAAACAGAAGGTATGTGAGGCTGCTTTCACTTTAAGACCTAATGCACAGATTTGTTATATTGACACATATCCGATATTTTCTTAACTGTTTTCGTTCACTTAAGACATAACCGACTGTGTTTATGTGGATACTCGTCAAGTATGGGCGTCGGAAGGAAAATAAAATGTGGGTGGGTCCTCCCCCAGAAAACTTTTACTGGAGTAATGCCATTTCCTGTGTTCTGGTGCCTTTTAATTAAACAATTGCTTTTATAGCCTAAAACGGTTACCACATACCAGGCAAGGTTTCCCAAAAATTAACACGGCAACAAAAGTCTAATAAGTTGTTTTGAACATAAAATCCTTCCTCCGCCTATATGGTTATAGGCTATAGGGTTCTTACGTTGCGTTTTGGTGCACTGAAATTGTTCTGATGTCTGTCTTTCTTTTTTTTTTTTCTATGATGGCTGGCTGGCTGGCTGGCCAAACACACACACACACACACACAGTGTGTAGGTTATTTACAGTAGGAGATTAACTTTGTTCTATCACTTTGTTTTATCATCTATTATCTTCTATCATTCTATAATGGGTTTCAATGTTGCTAGTCAGTGAGGTAATATAATAACAGTTATAATAACACGAGGATAACCATACAGTAGCACCTTGGCTTTAATATCAACACATAGCACTGGTACAACAACTAGCTTCTCTCATTGATTGATTTGGTTGATTGATGTACTCTAGCTAGCCTAGCAAAAACGTCAGATAACTGTTAGTGTTATAACAACATAGTGTAACTGTAATTCAGTGCTGCAACAAAGACTACATTATGCCTTTAAAAGCAGCAGGCGAACAAATGATGAACATTCACTTAAATACCAGATTGTTTAGTGACAGTATGTGAGCACACAGCCAGACCCACCTGAGCAGAAGATATGCTAAGATGCTTTGTTTATCTTTCTGTGTCTCGAGAGGGCAGCAGGTGCGAGTAGTGAAAACACGGAATGGAGTTTAATTTATATAGACTCTGATTGAGCCAAGTGGAATAGATTTGAGGAAGCAGCAGCGCGGATGTCAGGGCTGTAGCTAAAACATGGAATGGGGTTTAATTTATATGGATTCTGAATGAGCCAAGTGGAATGGATTTGAGGAAGCAGCAGCATGGAAGTCAAGGCTGTAGTTAAAACGCGGAATGGAGTTTAATTTATTAGGGCATTCCTCAAGTGGAATGGATTTGACTGACGGCACTCCGAAAAGTGAGCAGACATAGGGCCAGATTTACTAACAGCTTGTGCTGAAAAGGCATGGACAGAGTTATTTTTGCGGTTGACCTTATTGCATATGCATTTGTAGTAGTTTCCCTTTCAGGCGCAAAATTTATGGGAGGAGAGTATTTAAATGAATCATGCGAGGTGATTTACAAAGGTTTGCGCTCGTCAATTTATTGGTGTTTTGCGCCATTATTTACCGCCCAAAAAAAGCGCGTCTTAAACCAGACGCTAACGGGTAGAATGTGCTGGTCATTATGGAAATGATCCGCTGTGTCTGTGTTCATTAATTTGCGCGTCGTCAGTAGATCACGTGCAGAACTGTCCACTCCTATCGGCGCATTTATGGAATTGCGCTTTCGTGCGAATTTGCCCTGTTTAGTAAATCTGGCCCTTACAGTAAGCGATGAATTAGAGACGGTAAAAGTGGGTGGGTCTTGTCCCACATACATTGGTTCCAACGCCCATGACTCATGTGCTGTCTGAGAGGAGGCTTTCTGTGTGCACGCACAGAAATGGTCTTTCACAGCGCACGAGTACCGAATGAAGTTACTTTTTGATGGCGTCTTGCACTTAAATGGGTTAAATCTCTTGAATGTTTCAACTGATAAGACTGAAGACACTAAAGCCCCCCTAAAAACTAGAACCGGTCTAGAACCGCCCCTGGTGATGGCAAAACAGATTTTTGGCAGCCATTAATCTAGCTTAGTTTAGAGAAACTTTATCACCAATGATAGAAATTTTTCTTCGTTTAAAAGGCTCTCACACCATACAAATCAACAATACGTACTACAATACAACAGTCAACAAACACACAATACATTATTAAAACAGACATCTTAAAAAAATTTAAATGAAAAAATAGAAACAACAATTGTGCATAATTCTACAACCCACACACAATCACTTAACCTTGTTTAAAATAGTTGTTTAATAGTTGCATAGTTGCATTGGGCACAAAAGAATTCCTATAAGCTTTCTTCCTAGCCAAGGGAGTTCTAAACCGGCAACCTGATGGAAGTAGCTGAAAAGCATCATAAAGTGGATGAGTAGAATCTGTAATAATAGAAGCTGCTTTCCTCTTTACTGCCATATTATAAAGGTCTGAGAGGTGAAGCTGCGAGACCCCAGTAATCTTTACTTCCACTTTTGATCAATTTAATGCATCCTTGCTTATTAAAAGTGTTAATTTCACATTTTGAACAGTAGTGTATACTTAAGTAATGTTACATGTGGGATTTAATTATTATTCTTCAATGGTTATTTACAAGGGTTGACATTAACTTTTTTGCTCACCAGCCACTGTGGCTAGTGGTTTTCCAAAGTTACTAGCCACTCATCATTTTCACTGGCCAAAATTTTGTTGGGAAATTTGCTGTTGTCTATATGTAAATGACCACTGTACACACCCAAATCAAGTCTACATGAAATGTATAACATGACAGGTCATCAAATAGGCCTATTTAGCTCTGATAAGGTTGTGTGTAAAGCTCCTTAATCTAGACAGAGAAAATCACTAACAGCTGCTTGTCTGAAAAAAAAAAAAAAAAAAGAGTTTTTGGTGTAAATATAATTTATTCTCAAGCAATATTCCCATCAGTGTTCTATCAGCTATGACATACTTAAATCTAGCATATTTTGTGCATGAGCCCATACAGTAGCCTAGTGAAATACATATACATATTTTCATTTGATTTGACAGTTTATTTTATTAAATATCAAAAAATCTCAGTCATCATAGCTGACACCTAGATGAACACTTTACAGTTGGTTGTATTACAGTAATTAATTCTCTTCAAATACTATTGAAGTTAGAATCATGTATACCAATGTCATATGTAACTTTGGAGACGGTCCCTAAATTCGCGAATATCTAACGTCCAACGTCAAGCCAACTTTATGCCAGTCACATCAGATGCGCTATGGTTCTGCTGTGATCTTTGTTTGAAACAATTTTTGCTGCTGAAGTAGAACAAAATCACTCAATCACTGTATGACAAATTAATCTCCTACGTACATCGCACGTACATCTCTGCTTTGTTGTTTATGATGAGAGTGCAGATTTCAGTGAGTAAGAGCGTGTGATCGGTTATAATGTGCAACGCGATTATTACAGATGCCTTTTGAGGAGACTACAATAAAATATTAAACCAAACCAAAGTGGCTAGTGGGAGTGACTGTGTAACACGCCACAGCTGAAATCCACCCGCAAATGGCGGGTTGGTGGGTGTTAATGTCAAGCCCTGGTTATTTAAATGAAGCATGCTGACTTTCTGGTTTCAGATTTGTGTTGTTTGCCCTTTTCTGAGTCATGGTTTGATTTTGCAGATGGAAAGGAGCTACGAGCAGGTGGACCAGGAGTATGACAGTGACGTGGACGGGTCAGGCTCTTTGGGTAGTGATGACAGATCTCCTCAAGCTCATCTCAACGGCAGCTACATGTGCACTTACGCTGAGGAGGATGATCTTTCTGCAGCTGAGTGATCCACATGTACCCATAATGCCAAGTACAGTGATGATGTGTCTGGAGAGCACAGCATCGTGTATCATACTGTAACAACCGTCTCGCTTTTTAAAGTGCTTTCTCTTGCTGTGTGATTGTAGGCTTTTGAAAACATTTTCTACTGCTGTGAATATGCTACCTGTCATATGATATTCATATGGATGAAAATGTAAAGTTTTGGATAGATTTAGACTTTGCGGAGAGATGCGGTATAGAACGGAGGTGCTTGTATTCAGGTCACATTTTTAATCCGTTTTGCATTTGTTTTCTTTTGCATGTCTCTTTGTGTTTACACTCTTGTGGAAAGATATAATTTTATGCTTATTTTTGATCCATCTTACTAAAACAAAGCCATTACTATTAGTGTGCATCTCAAAAAAGTCATGTTTTACCTCAAAATCTAAATGTATTTTGCATAAAGACAATGAAGCCTATTTTTAGGATGTTTACTTGTGATTATTTTCATGACATTTAAGCACAATTTCCCCACAATTCTAATTCATTGCTATAAAAAAAATGTTTTTGTTTAATTAAAAAAAACATATATTTACCTATATTATAGATGTATATAGTACCGGTCAAAATTTTGGAAACATTACTATTTTTAATGTTTTTGAAAGAGGTTTCTTATGCTCATCAAGCCTGCATTTGTTTGATCAAAAATACAGGAAAATTGTGAAATATTATTACAATTTAAAGTATTGGTTTTCTATTTTAATATACTTTTAAAATATAATTTATTTCTGTGATGCAAAGCTGAATTTTCATCAGCCATTACTCCAGTCTTCAGTGTCACATGATCCTTCAGATATCATTCTAATATGCTGATTTATTATCAATGGAAACTGTTGTGCTGCTTAATATTTTTTAATAACCTGTGATACTTTTTTTCAGGATTCTTTAATTAATAAAAAGTTAAAAAGAAGCATTTATTTAAAAATAGATTTTTTTTTTTGTAACAATATACACTACCGTTCAAAAGTTTGGGGACAGTCATTTTTTTCCTTTCTTTTTTTAAAGAAATTAATACTTTTATTAAGCAAGGATTTGTTAAATTGATAAAAAGTGATGTATCTTAGAAAAGATTTCTATTTTGAATAAATGCTGTTCTTTTTATTCATCAATGAAAACGGAAAAAAGTATCTCAGGTTATATATATATGTGTGTGTGTGTGTGTGTGTGTGTGTGTGTGTGTGTGTGTGTGTGTGTGTGTGTGTGTAGAAATGGGGTTGATTAATTGTCATGAAAATAATAGCAGAAGTTGATTTTGGGGTACCTGAAGATTCACCCTCTCTACCTGGTCTTTCCTATCATTTCTATTTACTAAAGTAAAAAACACAAAAATGCAATTAGTACATGTGTAGAATAACACTCCCAGTGAACTGTGTAGAAGCACAGTGCATGTTAAAAGTGCCTAGACAGAGACTGTGTGGCAACAGAATATTTAACAACTTGAGTAAATCAAGTCAAAAGGGGTTATTTATCTAGCAAAGCTCATGTAAAATGCATAGTTTTATCTTTATTTTTAACAGTATTTTGTTTGAACCAGTGTATACAGAGACCTTGAGAAATCTCTTCATACAAGTACTGTTGTGTGGCATATATTCAGATGTTTTAATAGGTTTTCTAAGAAGCCTTTAACCTATTGATGAGCACAGTAAAATTATTAGCAGGGACTGCTGTCTCATTAACTAAAATTTAAAGCTTCTGAATATTATTTATTTTTTATATTAAGTCTTTTTGTTAAGTCTAATTTTGTAAGTGGGTATATAGAATTACATACAATACTTGTTAGCAGCAGAACTAATATGAATAAGAACAAAGTGACTTCTCAATTATATTGATTTGTGAGCTGTGTGTTTCTGTGTTTAGATATACATGTATAAAAGATTTTCCCTAACATAACATTGACATTAAAGAGGTTATACTTCAATTTATCTATATTACTGAAGTATGTTTTTCTAAATGTGCAACACTTTGCATTGTGTGAAGAACATGAGTGGTGTTTGTGCATGTAAAACTCCTCGCACAGGACGAGTGACATGCCAGATTCCTAGTTTTAAGTATGTGCAACAGTCCTTACGATTTTAAAATATAAAACATGAAAAATTTGAATGCATAAAAACTGATAAATTGTAAAAATGTTTATTATACATACAGTGAAAGTAAATGAGAACAGGGTTTTACGCACTAAAAGGTACCATAAAAGTGGCCCATACGACAAGTCATGCAATAGCTTTGTGTGAGAAACAGACTAAACGTTGGCATGAAATGGAAATACAATCTATACTGTAAAGCTACACTCTGATGTGTCACAATACAGTACACACAGAGAAAAAGGGTGTCAAAATTGTACCTTTAGGGGTACAACAGCTTGTCACTAGGGCAGTACCCTTAAAAGGACATCTTTGTACCTTTTTTTACTCCTAAAAGGTACATATTAGTACCTTAGAGTACAAATACGTGCCTTAAGGTACAACTATGAACCTTTTTTTTTAGTTAAAAAAAAAAATAATACAAATATGTCCTTTTAAGGGTAATGCCCCAGTGACAAATCGATGATGTTTAAAACAAGGTCCAATGTTTGAATAACGCATCTACAAACACAAGATTTGAGAGGTATTGTGGAGGGAAAGTTTATTTTTTAATAACAGTTTCTAAAAAAACAATCATATGGCTTCAGAACACTTAAAATATAATGCACAAGTAGCTACTGCAATATGAACTGCTTTTATGGTGCGTTTTGCTATTTTTGAAGCTTCAAACTTTCAGGCCCTATTCACTTGCTCTGTATGAGATAGAACAGCTAAGACATTACTCAAAATATCTCCTTTTGTGTTTAAAAATAAAGATTTTTGAGGTGAACCAATGTAAGCCTTGTTCAGACTGTCAGTCCAAATCCAATTTTTGTGCATATCCGATTGGAATCCAATCATACTTAGCATGTGTGAACAGCAAAAAAAAAAAAAAAAAACATGACATGACATGAAATATTAAAATGTATTTTGAAATCCTTTTCAAATTACTATTCTGTAAGTCTTTCAGTCTGACTGTCTGATTGGTTTCCATATAGCTTTTCTGCTTATGTCACTTTCTCACGCCATGTAAAACCTAAATATCAGAAAACATGTCGTTGCAGAAACAGGGTTGTGTTGTTGCGAGGTGCAGGTTGAGTGGAAAAATATAATATATAGACTACGGCTAGTCAGGCTGGTGTACACCTCTCTGAATTTTTAAACTTGAAGCCGTTACATTTCTGTTGCTGCAAGTAATAGTAATTTAGCACTGCGGCTATACATTGGCTGCATCTGAAAACGTAGGCAGCTGACTTGTTGCTTCGTTGCCCTATCAGGCAATGACATTGCAGGCAGCGTTTGCGCACGGAGGTACCTCACGCAAAACTGACTTCTGGACTTAGGGACCTGGGGGCCCTTGGGCTTGAGTTTATATTTGGACCCTAACTACGCTACAAATGACCTCAAGTAGAACATTATTATGGACTAGCACAGTGGTCGGGAACCTATGGCTCGCGAGCCACACCTGGCTCTTTGACAAAAATCATGTGGCTCGCCAGGTCTCTCACCCTTTACCAACAAATGATCAATAAAAAAAATTAGACACATCAACAGAGATCCGCTCTCTGCAGAAAAAAAGCAGCCAATTACAATTCCCTTGTTGTACAGCCTACCGAAGTTAATGAAAAGTTTATGATAATAATATTCAAGTGTGTGTTCAGTGCTGTTCGCGAGTAGCCTGACAAGCCAGACCCACATCAAGATGTTGGGTCTGGGAACACACCATTGGGGCGAGGGGCGGGATAAACGGTTGTCTATCAAATTCCCTCTGCACGCAATAGGATAGCGCTACAACCAACCAGAGCAACGAATGTGGTGAAGCGGAGCTAGTTGATAGATTAAACATTTGCTGTATCCGGTCGGCAAAACTCCGAACACATCTTCCTTTTTTAAGAATGATTTCAGTGTCGTTCTTTGTTCTTTTCTCAAAGAAAAGCTTAACTCCGAGTCTTCCAGAGTCGCGACCAAAGCCGATTCGAAAGACCGCTGTTCGCCAGCTTCTTTGTTTTCATGTTTTTTTTTCTGTTTTCAAGTAGCACGCGGAACCACCGCAACTCTGCCGTCATTATGTTACGCGCCCACCGACTCTATACACAATGTGATTGGCCTGACTAGAGTTTGGTTTTTCAAGCTCGCAAGCCAACGGAGAGTTGCTAGACGAACCTGGCTGCAAATTACATTTGCTGCCGCTAGGGTGCGTCTAGATTTCTAGGCTAGTTCGCGAGTGTCACGAGTCGCAACAGCATTCAACTAACTACTTACGTTTCTGTGGTAACCTACAGCCCCTGCACTGGGAGTCGAAACATTTCATCCGCTGGTACTTTCGCTTTTGCCGCAGAGACCCTTGTGATAAATAAATGTGTTGCATTTATGATAATCCGCGCAGATTTCTGTTGACGAAAGTAAATAATAAAAGCGCGATAAGTCGTGAAAGACAACTTAATTACTGACAGGATGCTGTGCGCGCGCTCCGAGTGCAACACGGACAATCATAGTAGCCTTTGTTGCGCGCCTAAACGGCCAAATAAACACAGAAGTATATCAAAATGCCAAGTAGAGTATTCACATAAACACAGTAGATGTAAGCACTGTGTGCGTTCACACACACGAAGAGGATTTGTAACTCAACCTCACAGTGAAAGCCCTGCACAATTATTTAAATATTGCAACTTATTTATTGTTTGCTGCATATTTGTTTGGTTTTAGTTATATGGACCGAATAATTACTATACTGTTGAAATTTTATTGAAAAAAAGCATGTTTTTTTTAATAATAATTTTATATTATTTTTTACTGTGGCTCTTTTGGAAAAATGCATTAACCAAAAATGAAAAAATGGCTCTTTGGTCAAAAAAGGTTCCCGACCCCTGGACTAGCACAAAATACACGAAAATTTGAATATGTTTTGATGTTCCTAAAACAATTAATATGCCTATATGCTTTAATGCCTAGCCTAGTCAGATTTTATTAAATAGTCATTATAATACAATAAAATGCAGGATGTGCTCTCTCAGGTAAGAGAAGATCAAGACCCTGAAATAACACTGAGCAATAAATCCAGAGATGAACAGTATTTTTAAATGTATTGTCATATCTGCAGGCAGTAGATCCTTTTCCTATTTAGCATCTAAACTCTGAAACAGTCTTCCTAGCATTGTTCGGGAAACAGATACACTCTGTCAGTTTAAATCTAAAAACGCATCTATTTAACCTGGCATACACATTCAAATTCAAATCAGTTAAATGATTGTTAGGCTGCATTAACTAGGTCAGCCGGAACCGGGAACACTTCCCATAACACCTGATGTGCTCATTTACATCATAAGAAGAATGGCATCTACGCTAATATTAGTCTCTCTGTTTATCCCGAGGTTTACAGTAGTCTGCCGGATCCAGGCCGTATCTAGATCAGTTGGTGGACTTGCGCCTAGACACGACCATCGCATCCCTGAAGTGTCAGCAGAGACCGTGTCAACTAGACTCTCCCTTGTGAAGGCCTCCTTCACTTCACTTTCCCTCTGTACAGATGAAAACGTTATCGAAATTATCGGAAACGACTAAAAACGCTGTATTATGCAATGCAGACAAGTAATTTGGCAGTCATTTTGTAAAGAAAAATGCCTAAACACGTAATGCTTACGGTGCATGCCTTCACTGTTCTAACAGATGCGGGTTTTTTTTTTTTATTTTTTTTTTTAGTTTTTTTATTTTTTTTAGTTTACACGAAGAACGGTATCGTTTCAAAACCTGTTTCGGTGTTTCCGTTCTCTGGCCGCCGTGCGGATGAGCGGCCGGAACGCGATGGGAGTTTTCTGTTTTGGTTGAAAATGGTGTCGTGTAAGTGGCCCCTAAAGTAAATAACTAATGATTATTTACAACGGAAATGAATAAATCAAAAACTTACTTTAGCTGGACAGTAACTTTTTTTCTAGAGCTAAAGTACAGCCAAAACAATCTCTCTTCCATTAATTTCCTATTATCACTGTAAAGCTGCTTTGAAACAATCTATATTGTGAAAACACTATATAAATGAAGGTGACTTGACTTGATATGTGTCCTCTTATGTCAGATTCTTAAATTTAATCAATAAATTCAATCATAATACAATGACACTGTATGGCTATTATTACCAATAAAATGAAGTCAGTCTCAATAAAATCCATTTTGGATTCACACTTAGTTAATGCAGCTCAGACATGGCATGTATGGATTTACACAGTTTATTATAATTGCATAAATTATGTTGAGATTGTTTTCAAGTGTAACATTTTGATGTAGAAATATTAAATGATTGAAATAAATGAAAACAACAGTTTACTTTTTAACTATGAAACTAAAACCGCCAGTAGGTGGCGGCATTTCTCCGTCTAAATGAGTGAGTTGAATCCTTTATTTAACCAATTCGTTCAAAAATGCTAATTAACTAAACAAACAGAACTAAACAGGATTTTTATCTCACAGTTCTCAATTTTTGTCTCGTAATTGCGAGTTTACATATAACAATTCTTACTTTTTTCTCCGAATTGTAAGATATAAAGTCGCAATTGAGTTATAAAGTCAGAATTGCGTGATAAAGTTGCAATTGCAAGTTATAAAGTTAGAATTGCGTGATATAAAGTCGCAGTTGTGTGTTATAAAGTCAGAATTGCGCGTTTATCACACAATTCCGACATTATAACTCGCAATTGAGAGCTTGTATCACGCAAATATCTTTATCCCCTGGTTTCACAGACAAGGCTTAAGTTAGTCCCAGACTAATTAGATGTAAACTCGCAATTATGAGAAAAAAGTCGCAATTGTCTTTTACATTTTTTTATTCCGTGGCGGAAACAAGCTTCCATACAGGAGCCAGGAAGTGAAGCTAATTTTGGATTCAGACATGCCTTGACAAAAGAGCACCACAGGACACAAGTAGGCAGTGCTGGGTAGATTACAATTTGTAGTCGATTACTGAATACAAATTACATGACTGAAATTGCATTTAGTAACATAATCTGTTATATTTACACATTTGTGACCCTGGACCACAAAACCAGTCATAAGTCACACGGGTATATTTGTGGCAATAGCTTAAATATTTTGTATAAATAACTAGTTTGTATGGGTCAAAATTATTATTTTTCTTTTATGCCAAAAATCATTAGGATATTAAGTAAAGATCATGTTCCATGAAGATATTTTGTACATTACCTACCGTAAATATATCAAAAATGTATTATTAGTAGTAATATGCATTGCTAAGGACTTCATTTGGACAACTTTAAAGGCGATTTTTAGATATTTAGATTTTTTTGCACCCTCAGATTCCAGATTTTCCAAATATTGTCCTATCCTAACAAACCATACATCAATGGAAAGCTTATTTATTCAGCTTTTATATGATGTATAAATCTCAATTTCAAAAAAATTTACCCTTATGACTGGTTTTGTGGTCCAGGGTCACATTTTAGGTAATATCATCTGATTACTTTTAGATTTTTTTGACCTAACACGTTTATCACATTGATTTGAATAGGATAATCTTGTTTCATATTATTATAAAAATACAAAGCGAAAGAACATCTATTCCATTCTTTATCAACAACATGAAATGCATTAAATATCAGGGTTTGTAAGATGATTTAAAAAAAAAAAAAAAGAAGCTAATAATTAAATTTTAATTTTTTTTAATTAAAAGAAATCTTTTTAAAATCAAATCAAAATAAAACACAAAAAATGATCAAATATTGTATTTGTTTATGCTGTGAGACCTCTCAGTTTTGTGTGTAATTACAGCCAGCTGACTAGTGGCTGGTCTGTGTGTTCAATTCCTCAAAACTGGAATTTTTAGAAAGGAAAGTAAAAGAAAAACATATATTTTTAGGGAGAATCAATAAATTATGAATAATGTATTGACATTTTGTAAATATGTAAACATGTAATCAATAAAAAAGTAACTGTAGTCTCATAAGTAAAAGTAATATAATCTGATTATGTAATCTAGAGATTACAAATGATCAGTTACTACCCAGCACTGCAAATAGGATCTGAACAGTTGCAATACACAGTTAGTCATATAGATCAAACTCCAATCCAGTTCACAAATAAGTGGATTTGGACTGATAGTGTGAACCTAGCCTTCGATGGAGCATCCCTTTGAGGTACAGCTATAGGGCTGTGTCATTGATGTAAGAGTCTTGTCAGAATTTGGAGCCTTGGGTCCAATCCACTGCCATTAAAAGTAATGTATTCCGTCTTTTATGGGAGGTGTTGAGTAGTGGCTAGAGCTTGGAAACAGGACAATGAACGTTGTACCCTTAAACACGGCTCCTAACCTCGGGTTGCTCCAGAGTGATTGTCTTTGTAACTGTTCTGTAAATCACTGGATAAAAGCATTTCAGAGCACTGTGATTTCTGGGCTCAAAACTTCAGCACCATTACATGACCCTGATGGGTTATTAGACTGTCTATTACTTGCAAAACAGGACTGCCGAATGTAATCCTGCCCTGGATGTACAGGAACAAATTCTGCTTTCGCTGTTTGGTTGGATGGACCCTGAATCCCACTTACAGTGACCTGCTGGAAGATCTCCATGGTGGTGTAATCACTCATGAAAACAACAACAGGTTGGGATGCTGGGATGAAGTCCGATCGTGTCATGTTGGAGATGGTCTCTCCAGAGTCTTTGCTTTCTAAGTTTGTGATGTCATTGACAACAGAAGTGCTCGAAGTGGAGTCTGTCTTAACGAAGTCCATAGGGAAGGTCTCTGTCGAAACAGGCTCTCTGCTGGGGACTTGAGTTGGGGTGTCTGGGGGTGTGATCTCCTCCAGGATGAATGGGCTGTCCTCATCTTCACTGAGGAGGATGGTGGGCTTCAAACCAGCCTGAGAAATGGGAGGGCTGCTGAGAGGAGTCGCCTCCCTTTTGCTCTCAACGACATACACTGTACTGGAATCACATCCTTCACTCTCCTCTAACCTCTGTCTGTTCAGTGGCTCCAGGATACACTGCAGAAAAAGAAAAACACACAGGAGTAAGTGACCTAACACCGTGTCCTAACTACACGCGACGCGATAAGATGCCAGCGACAAGCAACTTGTCTGTCCACACCAGACGCGACGCGACTACGAGATGCGACAAATCAATCAAAAACCACAGCCAATCAGAACAGCGTGTGGGCGGGATCTCGCGGCAAGTGCACGGCACCAGAGATTAATCTTGATGGCACTCGCAAGGAAATGTATCCTATCCTAAGTAAACATGACTAAAATACATACTGAGTTACTAAAACAATCTTTGTTATAGAATATACTTGTTTGTTCACAGTTTGAACGTTCTTGTTTCCATTTGTTTAATTTCAAGATCTGAGGTGTATTATCCATTGTTGCTTTTAGTACGACTACGTTACAAAGCTGGGAGCACTAAAAGTCACATTACATGCTTTCAACATTAAATAAAGCACATAAACACTACCTGAGATTATCACTGCCATGCTGTTATTCCAGCCGCGACGTCGCAGAAATAGAAACCGTTTCTAAAACAGAATCGTCGCGGCTCGGTTACTAACGTAACCTCGGTTCCCTGAGAGAAGGGAACGAGTATTGCGTAGCTAGCTACGCTATGGGAAAACTCATTTTCTCGAGAATATGAAGCCAAAAATTATCCTTATAATTTTATATAATGTAAAACGCAGTGCAGCTGCACAGCAGACCCAGACAGAGCGTACTAGCGCGCTGATTGGCTGTGCTGTGGCAACTGCACAAACCTATGGCGAGGCGGCTGAGGCGTGCACCAATCGGGTCGCTTCGAGCCCAAAAGCATGTCAAACACCGCCTAAATTTGCATATCTAAGCTATAAAAGCCCATATGTTACGCCATAGGATTCAGGTTAAATCGACTGAAGCGATCCCCTGATCTAAGCACAATAGCACGGCGGGTTACGCAATACTCGTTCCCTTCTCTCAGGGAACCGAGGTTACGTTAGTAACCGAGTTGTTCCCTTTCGAGAGTACTCTCGTATTGCGTAGCCAGCTACGCTATGGGAACCCAAATTAAAACGCCATGTGTGCTTTGAAAACTTTGTCCCATATTTATAGCCTGGGGAGAGAGCCCGAGGCTCATAAAAGAGAAAAAGTATGAGACCCAAAAAGAGGCCAACAATAGTGAGCCTCATATAAGGGTATATATAGGAAAGAATATTCCTATGTAATAAATCCATATAAGAACTAGACCAGACAAAGTCGGGCCTTATTAATATTGAAATGTGTATACATTTGTTATATGGGATTTTGACAAACTAGGAAAGAAATTCGGGCCATAAAGTATTGCAAATGTAAACATTTGTTTATATGGGGTACAGATAAAAACTAGACCGTACAGAGTCGGGCCTATAGTTATTGCAAATGTGTTATACATTCATTTATATGGAAAGAATCCTAGCTTGCAAAGCAGGGACCTCCAAGTTATAGAATCTAATAAATGTGGACGGAGAGGCCCAGCCTGCCGCCGCACAGATATCTTCAAGTGGGATTCCACTGGACCAGGCCCATGACGAGGCCATGCCCTAGTGGAATGAGCTCTGATGCCTATAGGGCAGCAGAGGCCTTTTGACTCATAAGCCAGCGAGATAGCGTCTACTATCCATCGTGACAATCTCTGCTTCGTGACCGCGCACCCTCTGGTGCGGCCCCCAAAGCAAACAAAGAGCTGTTCCGACTGTCTAGAAGCGGCAGAACGCCATAAATAAAACCTTAGGGCCCTAATTGGGCAGAGCAGATTCGCCTCTTTTTCGTCTTGAGATGAGGGAAGAGCTGATAGCGAAATAACCTGTGCTCTGAACGGAGTGGAGAGCACTTTGGGTATATAACCATGTCTTGGCTTGAGGACGACTCTAGAGTCGTTAGGCCCAAACTCGAGACAGGAAGCGTTCATAGAGAGTGCATGTAAATCGCCAACTCACTTGACTGAAGCTAGTGCCAGCAAGAAAGCAGTTTTTAGCGAAAGGTGCTTCAAGCTCACAGACTGAAGCGGTTCGAATGGGGAACCTTTCATGGCCTCTAAGACCGTGGAAAGGTCCCATATAGGAACCGAAGGGGGTCAAGGCGGGTTAAGCCTCCTAGCCCCTCTGAGGAAGCGCATGATGAGGTCGCTTCTCCCCAGTGACTGTCCAGCTACGTGAGCGTGAGATGCTGCTATGGTCGCCACATATACTTTGAGAGTGGAGGGGGAAGGACCCGCGTCCATCAGCTCTTGAAGGAAGGAGAGCACTTCTGCCACTTCACACGAGTGTGGGTCCAGGTTCCGTGCTGTACACCAGCCTGAGAACACTGACCATTTCAGCGTGTAAAGCCGTCTGGTTTAGGGCGCTCTAGCTTCAGAAATAGTATTCAGCACCCTTTTAGGGAGGTTCCCGGGTATCCGTTGATGGGCCACACATGAAGGGACCACAAGTCGGGGCGGGGAGGCCAGAGCTTCCCCTTCGCCTGCGCGAGGAGGTCTCTCCTCAGCAGTATAGGCCATGGGGCTGTGTCTAGCAGCTGAATCAGTTCGGAGAACCATAGCTGGTTCTTCCATAGCGGGGCTATTAAAAGCACTGCGCACTTGTTCTCCCTGATCCGTTTGATGACCTGAGGTAACATCGCAATCGGAGGGAAAGCATACAGCGGGCGGCTGGGCCAGTCGTGGGCCAGCGCATCCCTGTGCTTGGAGAAGAATGTTGGGCAATGAGCATTGTCTTCTGAGGCGAAAAGATTGATCTCCGCTTTGCCGAAGATGCTCCAAAAATCAGCTGAACCGTCTGTGGGTGAAGAGACCATTCCCCTGGGGGAATGTTGCCTCTGGATAGCATATCCAAACCCTGGTTCAGAATGCCTGGCACATGCGCTGCCCTTAGGAAGCGCAGGTTGTGTTGAGACCATAAAAGGAGATGTTTCGCCATGGTGTGCAGGTTGTACCCTGGCGATTTATATAGGATACCACCAACATATTGTCCGTTCGGACCAGGACGTGGTGATCCTTTATGTATGGGAGGAAAGCTTTTAGCGATAGATCGACCGCTTTCATCTCTAGACAGTTTATGTGCAGCCGTTTCTCAGAGTCTGACCAAAGACTGGAGACGGGCCTGCCGTTGTGTAGGGCATCCCAACCTAGGTTGGACGCATCTGTCTAGATCACTTTCCATTTCGAGACTGTGCCCATACTCACACCCGACTGGTACCAGTCGGTTGCTTTCCAAGAAGCCAGGGCTTTGATACAGCCGTGGTTCACTTTGATGCGTAACTGGTCCAATCGGCACGCGCGGGCTAGAGCTTTAACCAGCGTTAGAGGGGACGCATGTATAATAGACCCAGTTTGAGCACTGCAGATGCTGAGGCCATAAGACCTAACATCCTCTGAAAACGTTTGACAGGAGTGTAAGTGCCAGCTTTGAATGACGCCGCTAGGCGCTGGATGGTGAGCGCACGCTGTGACGTAAGCCGCACTCTCATCCGTATTGAGTCTATAACTGCTCCCAGAAAAGCAATGTTTTGGGTGGGAGAGTTGAGTATTCGCACTCCCTGTAGTCTCAGGGGGGCGAGGGCTGCGTCCATGCACTTCGTAAATGTGCGGGGTGCTAGGGATAGACCGAATGGTAGGACTTTGTATTGATAAGCCTGCCCCTCGAAGGCGAATCTCAAGAATGGCCTGTGACGGGGTGCTATCTGAATGTGAAAGTAAGCATCTTTCAGATCCACTGTGAAAAACCAGTCCCCCGGGCGAATTTGCACGAGGATATGTTTCACCGTCAACATTCTGAACAAGCACATCATAAGTGCTTTGTTCAGATGTCTGAGGTCTAGGATGGGTCTGAGACTGCCATCCCTTTTCAGAAAGAGGAAGTAGCGACTGTAAAAGCCTGACTCGCTTAACGCTGGGGAAACAGTTTCCACAGCTCCCTTTTCTAACTATTAAGCATCACAAATCTTTGGTAGTAATAAATGTTTCTTAATAAATTAGTATTTCAGTAATTTCTGAAGGATCATGTGATACTGAAGACTGGAGTAATGGGTGCTGAAAATTCAACTTTGCCATCACATAAATATACAATACAAATATTAAATAGAAAACAGTTATTTTATTTTAATATTTCAAAATATTGCTGGTTTTACTGTATTTTTGACCAAATAAATGCAGCCTTGGTGAGCATAAGACTTGAGTGAAATTTCTGCAAATAAAAAGTAGTTTGGCATAATCCTCAAGTATTATTTCTTAGAAAAATATTTTAACAAAACTGCTTTACAGCTTATTAATATTTAAACATGTATGTGTTAAGCTCATACATTTCTTAAAACATCAGATAATTGTACCTTTTATGAAAAGGTTAATTTAATGATATAATAAACAATTACTTTTTAAGTTTTTGAAAAGGAATCGTAAAACCTTAATCACATCTAAGTAATCATTAGATGTGTTCATTCACATGTATTCAGTGTGTAAAGGAAATATGTTATTACTGTTTTTTTATGGTTACACCACATGTCATTAAACTTTTCTTTTATAAAAGTTTTTCAAAAACGAAACATCGTGAATACAATTTTGTATATTCTTATCAAAAAGTATTGTTTCATCATTATATTGTCTCTTGCTTACCAATTCATAGGCAATTTCAATTTTCTGAACAGCATTGCTATTCTCAGGATTTGGTATACTCGGCCACATCAGTTTCTTGGTTCTGTAAAAATGCACATTGAGTTCTACATTAGTTATTGGTTATATAGTGTCAGTCTTTCGGAAAGTGAAATGCCTCTTTCTTTACCTGTGCAGAAGCCGACAGCTGACGTGAACCACTAGTAAAAGAATTATTATTCCCACAATCACTGCAGCTATAATGCTGCTCAAAGCCATGAATTCTGTAAGAATAAACCATGTTCTCAATACATATGTGACTTTTTTAATCCATGTAATTAGAAAACAAACCTCCTGACAGACAGACACATTCTCTGACACATTTACTGCGTATCATGAACAGCTGTAAGGCAACTTTGAATAGCATCTCAATGACAGACACCAGCATCTTGTGAGATATATGAATTTACCCGGTGGGTTTGTGACAAAGTGTTTGAAATCACTGCGCTCTCCTTCTCCAGCCGCTGTAAATGCAGAGAGCTGTACGTGGTACACACTGTTGCTTTCAAGATTCAGAAGCTCAAAACGGTTTATGCTGGAATCCACTTTCAAGGCTGTAAATGTCAGATGTAATAGAAAACAGCCAAAATTTAAAAAATATCACATTTATAATCGTATTATCAAGCATTTCACTGATTCTTGAGAACTGGGGCAAAAAAGGTTTAATTCATTTGACATTAATTTCATTCATTTTAATTTCTTTTTGCCCTAACTCTTGAAACTCTCTGGAAGCATGGACTAAAAGCCCCAATATACTTCAAGCGAAACCTAAGTTCATGGTGTGTTCACACTTGGCATGTTTGGTTCGATTAAAACAAACCCTGGTGCGATTGCTTTGTTAGTGCGGATCATTTGAATAAGTGTGAACGCTGCCATCCAAACCCTGGTGCGGACCAAACAAGCGGACAGAGACCGCTGAAAAGATGGGTCTTGGTCTGCTACCAAACAAACTCGAATGAAATATGAACGCGGACCAAAGACATGTAAACAAACCAAAAACAGGACATGATGTCACAAGATGTGACCCTAAAAAGGACAGAATGCTTAAGCATACCTGCATACCTGCCACTGGACTCTAGAGCAGTGGAGACGTGTTCTCTGGAGTGACGAATCACGCTTCTCTGTCTGGCAATCCGATGGACGAGATATCCCTTAGTTCCAGTGAAAGGAACTCTTAATGCTTCAGCATACCAAGACATTTTGGACAATTTCATGCTCCCAACTTTGTGGGAACAGTTTGGGGATGGCCCCTTCCTGTTCCAACATGACTGCGCACCAGTGCACAAAGCAAGGTCCATAAAGACAAGGATGAGCGAGTTTGTTGTGGAGGAACTTGACTGGCCTGCACAGAGTCCTGACCTCAACCCGATAAAACACCTTTGGGATGAATTAGAGCAGAGACTGTGAGTCAGGCCTTCTCGTCCAACAATATATGTCCCAGCACACAGCATTGTTTTGGATGTTCGGTAAGTTCCGTTGTGAAATATAAAAGCCGACCAATCAGGTTGTGAACATATCCCTATGCCTTTAGGTTCGGTATCTTTAAGTTCGGTGTTAAAATGCCAACGTGAACGCTAAGCAGACCAGGACTAAATGTCATACATTGCTAAAAACATCCACATTGCTATGATCAGATGTTTTCTTAACTGCTGTTTTCTCCTTGCTGTCATTTTTGTTGTGTGTTTATTTTGTTATCGAGAGGACAGCAGTATACCACTGCAAAGGTATTTCAAACTTCTTTTTACCCCTAAACAAAGAACGAAAAAAAACTTTGCAGTGAGTAGGCTATATCGGGGCCTTAATAAACCATGCTTTGGTACAATTCCAATTGTCATCAAACTTTTCATCAAAACATTTTCCAACTGATAATCAGTGAACTGTTAACTTGGGATTCTTCAAAAATCTTCTTTTGTGTGTCTTCACTAGGTGCTGAATCCTGACACTTGGGACTGGGAGAATGTGTAACATTTTGACCATTTTCCATCCATATAAATACAGAAAATACACAGAAATGTATTTTCCAGACAACATGTATTTATAAAAATCCATATATTAATATAATGCATAATTTCATAAGATCATTGCCAAACCTGAGTTGACAAACAATCTGTCAATTCTACTGTCTACTGTAAAAAAAAAAAAAATCTGTTAACTTCTATAATTTTCTTGAAATAATTCTAGATCTTTTAAGAAATATGGTGTTTTAGAGCACTGTTGAAATTCAATGTATGAAAATTAATTAAATCTTTTAATAAACTTTCCACTTATAATTTGAAATCTACCATTTCATTTTAAATATTAACTTTATAATAAAACATTTTAAATAACTAATTAAACACTTACATGCCACTTGTCACAGCACAGGTTTCCTGGTATACAGTTGAGAAAATTAATCACATAAAATGGTAAAAGTTTCAATTTCTCAACAAGCCTGTCATGTTTTGTCCCAGTTCTCAAGAATCTCTGTTTGCATTTTATGATGGTGAAATATATAAAGCTGACTTCTACTCACATATTTCATTATTGTCCTCTGTGTAGTAGATGTAATAGCCTAATAAGAATCCATGTAAGTCTTCTTCAGACACGGGACTCCACGTGATCACTGAGGAATGCTGGGTAATATTCAAAATGCTCACATTCCCGGGAGCACTAATAGGACCTGAAAGCCCGAAAATGCTTCAGTTCAGTCAGACATAAATAAACACTTTATTTTACAGTGTCCTTGTTACATATTTTACATGTACTTATCATAGTAATAACAGTAAATTTTGCATATTTGCATGCAACTAACCCTCAAACCAAACCCTACCCTAACCCTATAGTAAGTACGTTTTTAATTAATATAACTCAGTATTAGACTGTAACAATGACACCTTAAAATAAATAAAGTGTAACCAAAAATGTAGCTATTCTGACAGTATATGCTGTGAATTTTCAGCGTTTTTACTTTCATTTTTAGCTTTTTTTTTTTTTTTTTTTAGCTATTTCGGTATGGAACAGAGACGTTACGGTGACGTCACCAATGTATTGGGATAACTTCTGGAAGCCCTATCAGCTTTGAGTGCATAAAGAACGAGCCAATGCACATTGGCGTGCAAGATTTGTATCTCGCGCTCCGCACCGCAGTGCGGGTATAAATACGGAAGCGGCTGCAGTACACATTTGTTGACTCGTTCACAGCAATGGTACAGCAACCGTGGCAATGGGACGTAACGTCTCTGTTCCCTCCTTCAGAGAACAAGAGTTACCTACTTAACTGAGACGTTCCCTTTCAGTCGGTTACGTTTGACGGTACGTCGACGGTACGGACCACATCACCACGTGAGAGTTAGCCGGCCTGAACTCTAGGCACAATTCGTCGACCGAAAATGCCTGTAGGTCCCCTACCCTCTTAACGTGCTGTCGCGAGGAGCACTAGTTCCAAGAACCAGGTCCGGTTGGGCCAACACGCCGCAACTAGCAAGACCTGCTCCTCGTGCTCCCTGACTTTGCACAGTGTCTGTGCTAGAAGGCTCACTGGGGGAAACGCATACTTGCATAGGCCCTGGGCCCAGCTGTGTGCCAGTGCATCCGTGCCAAGGGTCCCCTCGGTCAGGGAGTAAAACAACTGGCAGTGCGACATGTCCGGGGCAGCAAACAGGTCTACCTGTGCGGTCCCAAAGCGTCTCCAAATCAGCTGGACCGCCAAGGGGATGGAGTCTCCACTCTCCTGGAAGCACTTGCTGTTGTGAGAGCTCGTCGGGAGGCGACGGGAGCGTAGACCACCCTGTTTTTTGATGTATGCAACGGTCGCCGTGCTGTCCGTACGGACCAGTACATGCTTGCCTCGAAGCAGCGTTTTGAGGCGGCCCAGCGCAAGACGTACTGCTAACAACTCGTGGCTGGTTGATGTACCATTGCAGTTGAGGTCCCGTCCACAGACCAAGACACTGCATGCCCATTGTACGTGGCCCCCCAGCCGGTGGTAGAGGCATCCGTGGAGACCACAGCATGCCTGGACACTTGTTCTAAGGGAACACCTGCCCATAGAAACGAAGGGTCCGACCATGGAAAATTTGGCGACAATTCGGCGTGATTGCCACACGGAATGAACCGCTCTGCCAGGCCAATCTCAGGACCCGGTCGTGGAGCCAGTATTGAAGCAGCCTCATATGAAGCAATCCGAGCGGCGTTACTGCGGCTGCGGATGCCATATGCCCCAGGAGCCTCTGAAAATGTTTCAGTGGGGCCGCTGTCCTGCGTCTGAACGAATTCAAGCAGTTCAACACCGACTGGACGCGCTCCTCTGTGAGATGCGCTGTCAGATTGACCAAGCCCAACTCCATACCGAGAAAAGAGATCATCTGCACGGGGGAGAGTTTGCTCTTTTCCCAGTTCACCCGAAGTCCCAGCTGGCTGAGGTGACTGAGCACTATGTCCCTGTGTTCGCACAGCTGCTCTCTCGACTGGGCTAGAATCAGCCAGTCGTTGAGGTAGTTGAGAATGCGAACACCACGCTCTCTCATGGGAGCAATGGCCGCCTCCGTGACCTTCGTAAAGACACGGGGCGACAGGGACAGCCCGAAGGGTAGGACTCTGTACTGATATGCCTGCCCCTCGAACGCAAAGCATAGGAACGGTCTGTGTCGAGGGAGAATCAAGACATGAAAGTACGCGTCCTTCAGGTCGATTGCTGCAAACCAATCTCAGGGACGGATGCACCCGAAGATGTGCTTTGCGTTATCATCTTGAACAGCAGCCTGTGCAGGGACCGATTCAAGATCCGCAGGTCCAAGATTGCCCGTAACCCACCTTTCTTGGGTACAATGAAGTACGGGCTGTAGGGGCTGTAGTTTTCATATCGGCTGGAGGGACCGGCTCTATCGCGTCCTTCACCAGTAGGACTGCGATCTCCGCCCGTAAAACAGGAGCACCCTCGTTCAGCACGGAGGTGAGGTGGATGTCCCTGAACTTGGGGGGCCACCAAGCGAACTGAATCGCATAGCCGAGTCTGATAGTACGGATGAGCCAGTGAGACGGGCTGGGAAGCGATAGCCAGGCTTCCAGCGACCGAGCAAGCGGGACCAACGGCACCACAGATGTACCCGGGGTGGGGCAGCGATGCGGAATGCAGGGGCCCTACTCGCACATCGAAGCGGCACTAAGTGGGGTCTGGCGAGGGGGGAGGAACCTGAGGGTGACAAGGCATAGTGTCGTACACCTCGTCTACCCTCGTGCATGTCCATGAGTGCCTGGGCTTGGTGCACCTGGAGCAACACCATGGCATGCAGGGTGGACGCAGCCTGTCCACAGGCTCTGTAAGCTTTGCCCATTAGAGTGGACGTAAACTTACAGGCCTTGGATGGGAGACGCGGATTACCACGCCAGGAGGAAACGGACGCCGGGCACAGTTGCATCGCGACGGCCCGTTCCACTGGCGGGATCTCCACATACAACTTGGCTGACCTGCCATCGAGGGTAGGGAGGAGGTACCAGACCAGTTTCAGGCATAAAAAGGTGCCGTCCACGATCTAGTAATCTCCTCATGCACTTCTGGGAAGAAGGGGACTGGGGCGGGGCGCTGAGAACCAATCATCCAACCTAGAAGGTTCGGGACACGGTGGAGGGTTCCACACTCCCCTGGGTCTGTCTCGGGCAATGCTACTCTCCCAGAGGGAGGCAACGCAGCTGAGTCTTCATCCCCAGAAGACTGAAGCTCCCTCTCCGATGCAGCGATCATCATCGCCCGGAGCCCCGAAAGACAGTGCTGGACGCCCATGGGAGGGGCCAGCGAGCTCTCTCGGTAACTCCACCGGCTGCGGTGCTACAGAGGGATTAGGGGCCCACGGAGTTTGCCTCAGCGGGGTAGCCCTAACTGTGATCCTCAGGTCACCCTGGCTATTCACCGAAGTAGCCCTATTCTGCTGGCCAGCAGGAATAGCACTAGATCTGGGCATAGGTAAGGGGACTCCGCCTTCCCGAAGGTAGGTGAGTCTCGACCTCAACGCCGAGATAGTCATGTTCTCACAGTGGGTACATGAACTATCCACAAACGCTGCCTCAGCGTGCTGAATGCCCAGACACGTAAGACAACTATTGTGACTGTCAGCTGATGTCAGGGAACGACCACATCCAGAAACACACGGATGGAATGCCATCTTGAAAAAGATACAGTGTCATACCCGTGTACTCTTTTAGTGGAAAAAAGCTCTTAAAGCGTGCTGAAGCACTAAGGGAGATGGCCGCGGCAAAAACACAGGAAATAGTGCAGCCTGTGATTTGCACTCACTGAAAAAGGTTCGCCCCACCGAACCAACAAAGATCGCTGTGAAAACAGCAGTTTTGTCTTTCTCTGCAGTGAGATGCGGTCCTCGCTGAATGTGCCTTCACACCAGCACTCGAGCTTCTTCTCCTCTCGTTCTCTCTTCAGCAGCGAACTCATTCAGCTCCGAAGTGAATGACAAATGTGCGCTGCATCCGCTTCCGTATTTATACCCGCACTGCGGGGCGGAGCGCGAGATGCAAATCTCGCACAGCAATGTGCATTGGCTCGTTTTGTATACACGCGAAGCTGATAGGGCTCCCAGAAGTGATCCCAATACATCGGTGACATCGACGTAATGTTGAACGTGACCGACTGAAAGGGAAGTACAGATATACTAATCAATCAACTACACTAACCAGTATATATCAGGCTGGAAATTTATTAGCAGTTCTGTATATTAGTAGTTTAATGAATATTTGGACTCACTTCCTTCACTGAAATAAGCTTGGGCTGTGCCATATGTCATCTCACTGTTGTTCACATTCTTCAGGTTGCAGGTGTCCGTGTATGTTCTGGTGTGCAGGAAGAAATAATATCTCGTATAGGGCTGAAAAACTAAATTCAAAGAAAGACAAAAAAAAAAAAATGTAGAACACTGTTGCAATTCTTATAGCTGTTAATAAATAAAGATCTTTATCACCCTTGTCTATAATCAAAGTAAAATAAATATGAAAGTATCTACTATGCTGATAGCAAAAAATTACATAATATACAATAGTGGCCAAAAGTGATGTCCGGCCTAGGAAAATTGAAATTTTCACCCTTTATTTAAATATTATTAAAAATTTGTTAAAGATTTTGTAATCATATTACGTAGTTCTGCTTGGAGTCAATTGTTATATTCATGAAAGCGCAATGAAACATGCCAAAATATCCGGATATAATCATACAAAGAAATTATGAAAACATGCAAAAACAAGAGAGAACCAATTCAATATTTCTAACTGATTATGTTGTAGTCAATGCATGCTTTTCTATGTATTTTTTTGTTTGCCTTTTTAATTTTGTCAGATAAATACTTTAACCAAGTTTAGTGTTTTGTTTTCCCCTTTACATTTAAAATATTTAAAAAATATAGAATATTTTCTTTATATTTTGATGGTTTAATTAATGTCATAAAAAACAAATATCCCCCCTGACATCACTTCTGACCACTACTGTATATGTTGTAACACTCATTTGTGTCCAATGAATTTATTCCAAAAATAATAAAACATATGAATTAATGTTTAATCTCTTCTATAAGGAATATGTTTTTTAATTAAAATAATTTTAATGTTATTTGTGGGGCGTCTATATACCCCTTAGTTTAGCATAATCCATCTTTTAGTATTATTTATTGTTATTGTTGCTGTTGTAAATAGTAACAAATTGATTTTGTTCTAAGATTCTATTTCTATTTGATGTATTCAAACTGTGCACGCTGCCTTCATATGACGCTGTGGAATCAAAAGCAGTAGGTCTGTCAGAGGACATCTTGGACTTTATGTCAGGATCTATCATAAAGCTACCCTCTAAACCATTGCACTCTATAACATTAGCTTTAGCCATAACACGCGTAACAGCACACATGGGAAACACCGTAGGATACTTCTTCTGCAATTCATGCCTTCAGAGACGAGGGGCACAGCAGTAACCTCAGGATTTACTAGAATTATACTCCCAGCCAAATCATTTCCTAAAAGGAAATCCACTCCTTTAATGGGAAAAGCGGTGCACGCGGCCACCGCAACTGGAGCACATACCAGGTCTGAGTTGAGCTGAACAGAGTGCATGGGCAAATTAACAAACTTCATTCCAAAGCCCTGCACCAGCTCACTACAGTTTAAGGAGGTTTCATTTGGAAGGCAACACACTTTGAAGAATAATAGACCTAGAAGCTGCGGTATCACATAAAGTAGTTACTGGGACTTTTATGCAGCTGTCAGGCAATGAGTCAGCGCACTTTATAATAAAAGGGGAATAAATGTCCAAGTCCACGCATTCAGATTGAGAAGGGCTCAGCCCTGAAGGTGTTTTGACCAACACAACAGCTTTAGGTTTATTTTTATTCAACAAAAAACAGTTGTTGATCAAATAGCCACACTTTTTACAGTTAGCTGTACTTTTTTGCCTTAGCTGTACTGTCTTTAGAATAGAAATGCTCGCAGGACCACGCTGTGAGAGAGGAAAGGGAGGCTTTTTTAAAGATCTCTCTGTGGATCAGAATGTATTCATTTTTTTGATTGAATTAATTTTTTCATTCATTCATTCATTTTATGTATTCAACGGTAAAAATTGAATTGATGTCCAACAAATAAAAAATTTGTGCATTTGTGCTGGCTACTGTATACAGGCCACCAGGGCACCATACAGACTTTACCAAAGAATTTGCTGATTTTCTATCAGAGTTAGTACTGGCTACAGATAAAGTCCTAATTGTTGGTGATTTTAATATCCATGTAGACAATGAAAAAGACGCATTAGGATTGGCATTTAGAGACATTCTAAACTCTATTGGAGTTAGGCAACACGTGTCAGTACCCACTCATCGCCGTAATCATACTTTAGACTTAATATTGTCACATGGAATAAATGTTGATACCGTTGAAATTCTGCAGCAGAGCGATGACATCTCAGATCATTACCTAGTATCATGTATACTTAATTTAGCAAAGGCTGCAAGGCCGTCCTCTTGTTTCAAATATGGCAGGATTATCACCGCTGCCACTAAAGATTGCTTTGTAAATAATCTTCCTCATCAGTTTCATCTCCTCAGCGTCCCAGATAGCCTAGAGGTACTCGATGTTGCAACAGAAACTATTGACTCTCTCTTTTCCAGCACCTTAGACACTGTTGCTCCTCTGTGCTTAAAGAAGATTAAAGAAAATAGTCCAACACCGTGGTACAACGAGCACACTCGGGCCCTTAAAACAGCCAGAAAAATGGAGCGCAGCTGGAAGAAAACAAAACTGGAGGTTTTTCGCATTTTGTGGAAAGACAGCATGATCGCATACAGAAAGGCCATAAAACCGCTAGATCTGCTTATTTCTCGACTCTCTTAAAAGAAAACAAACACAACCCTAGGTATTTATTTGATACAGTGGCTAAATTAACAAGAAATAAAGCTTCAACTTCTGACGTTTGTAAACAGCACAGCTGTAATGACTTTATGAACTTCTTTACGTGCAAGATTGATAATATTAGGAAAAAAATTATAACTATGCAACCATCTACTACAGTATCGCATCAGACAGTGCATTGTAGTGAGGAAACATTCCACTCATTCACTGCTATAGGAGAAGAAGAATTGGCTAAACTCGTTAAATCATCAAAATCAACAACATGTATCCTCGACCCTATACCGACTAAACTACTAAAAGAGATGCTTCCAAAGGTCATAGATCCTCTTCTTAATATCATTAATTCATCCTTGTCATTAGGATATGTACCGAAAACTTTAAAGTTGGCTATTATTAAACCACTTATTAAAAAACCACAACTTGATCCCACAGAATTAGCCAATTACAGGCCAATCTCAAATCTACCCATTCTGTCAAAAATACTAGAAAAGGCAGTGTCCTCACAACTATGCCCCTTTTTTTTTTAGAAAGAAATGGTATCTGTGAGGACTTCCAGTCAGGATTTAGACCGTATCATAGTACTGAGACTGCTCTCATCAGAGTTACAAATGATTTACTCTTATCATCCGATCGTGGTTGTATCTCTCTATTAGTGTTACTCGATCTTAGCACTGCATTCGATACTGTTGACCACAACATTCTTTTGAATAGACTCGAAAATTATGTTGCCATTAGTGGAATTGCATTGGCATGGTTTAAATCATACTTATCTGACCATTATCAGTTTGTAGCAGTAAATGAAGGCTACCCTTGGAAGATATCATTAGGAAGCATGGTGTTAGTTTTCACTGTTCCCTTTCGTTCAGTCACTCCGAGTAACGTCAGTGACTGACGAATGGGGGTTTCGCTTAGAAGCCTATCATCTTCGAGATCTAGAAAACGCCCAATGGCAGCGCCAATGCCATGGGCATGCGGAATTTGCATAGCGTAACTCCGCCCCACAGCGTGGGTATATAAGGAAGTACGCTGGCAACATCGCATTATGTTTCTGCTTCGGAGCCAAGAGCATCTATCTCTTCACTCCTTAAGCCTTTTTGAGTATATCGTCAAGCTTCTTCGAGACGAACAGCTTTCCAGTCGGTGTTGGTGTTACGGCGCGTTCCAGCGAGTGTTTACTTCCTGCCTGCTGATCTGTGCAGTGATCTGCATCCAGCTGGTATTCGTTCCCTGGGCGCTTCGGCATCGCTGTGAAGCTCCCTCTCACAAAAGAGCTCGCATGTGGCACGTCTTTTTAAAGACGGTTTGCCCGTGCACTTCTGGGTGCGGTCGATCTCTGTTGCCATCTGATGGGCACAATCGCTGCGTGACGTGTTTGGGCTTCAGCACGTTCAAGCAGCGTTTGTGGATGCGTCATGTTCTCACTGCGGGAACATGACCATCGCGATGTTGCGGTCGAGACTCAATGACCTCCGCAAGGAAAGAGAGTCCCCTCTGCCACACCCCAATCTACCGTCTCCGAGAGAGATGGTACTTTGGCTGGTGGCCAGGGTGACCTGAGGGTTACGGTGTGGCATAACCCCGACGATCATTCCTCGGGCCACACCCCCCTCTCGCACATCGCTACCCGCGAGTGATCGGACTGAAGCAGCGGGACCGTCTGCGGACGCCCCGTGTGTTTCGTTCGGCGCTCCAGTTGGTGATGAGATGTCGATCGCCGCATCTTAAGGTGGGCTGGAGTCCTCTGGGGATGAAGATTCGGCTATGCTGCTGCCTTCGGGCGTGCCAGCATTGCCCGAGTCCGACCCGGAGTTGACAGCCATGTCATCTCGGGGGATGTTTGGTCTTTGGGTGTGACACGTCCTGACAGCTGTTGGGCCCCGCCCCCAATTACTTTCTCTCCCGGGATACATGAGGAGGTCACGTGGTCCTGGAAGTCCCCGTTGTCTTCCCGCGACCGTTCGGCGGCCTCCTCCGCCTTCTCTGCCCTCGATGGGGCCGCGGCCAAGGGTACACTGGGGTCCCCCCTGTTGACGCTCAGTTGCAATCACGGTCGAGACTCAATGACCCCCGTATGGAGGGAGAGTCCCCTCTGCCACACCCCAGTTATCCTCTCCACGTGACGGGATGTTTGGCTGGTGGCCAGGGTGACCTGAGGGCTGCGGTGTGGCATAAACCCCGACGAGTATTCCTCGGGCCACACCCCCCCCCTCTTGCACAGAGTGCTTCAATGTGGCGCGGTGATCCTAAGCACCCCTCCAAGGCCTGTAGTTCTCGTCTACTCTGGTGGCGAGGGACTGCAGAGCTGCGGGGCAGGCCGCCGCCTCTCAGCACGCCATGGCCATCCTTCAGGTCTTCCAGGCCAGGATGCTCGTGGCATGCACGAGGGTAGAGCTGTCCCAGGGCTCTTAATGAGCCGCGTGCCGCCACCGACCTCGCCCTCCGGGTGACGAAGGTGACCGTGCGCTCCCTGGGTCAGGTGATGTCCACAGCTGTGGTCCAGAAGAGACGAGGCTCAGCCTGGTCGATATGAGAGAGGCTGAGCGAACCCGGTTCCTCAACGCTCACATATCCCAGGCTGGCCTCTTCGGCGGCACGGCCAAGAACTGCGCCCAACAGTTCTCGGCCGTCCAGTAGCAGACTAAGGCCATTAAACGTACTGCCCCGGCGGCTGTTATTCAGCCGCAGGCTCAGTCGCCTCAGTCTGCTTGCCGCCGAGGGCGCCCTCCTGCGGCTTCGACCCTCCCGCCGCCCTTTCCGGGCCGCGCCGTAGGGATGGTCGCAAGAAGGCGCCCCTGTCCGCTCCCAGCCCCGCAGCCCGCCTACGCCAGGCTAGCGGCGCTCCTGACGCGGACAGCTCAGGGATGGGCAGTTCTTCCAGGGAGTTGGTAGCAGGGCCACTCCTTCCCCCGGTGGAGGGCCGGGGGAGAATCTTCTGTTCACCCTATGTGGAAGAACTAACTCACCCATCCCTGAGCACCCAGAGACCGATGGCAGTGTGCGCCGCCCCCAGGCCACGCCACTCTCGTCCCTCTCTAACGCCAGTCTCCTCTCAGAGCAGACCCCAGTGGAACGCGCGTCCTTCCCTGGTCTCCTCTGTCAGGACGCGGCTGATGACCGTGCCCCCACACCGGGACGCTACGCCTCCCACGTCCGGGCCGGTCACGCCGCCTCGCTGCCCCACCCGGGGTACGTCTGTGGTCCGCACGACCCCGCTGGTGCAGTTTTGGGAGCCTGGCTAGAGCTTCCCGGACTGTTCCGCTGGGTCGAGAAGACCATCAGGCTCGGCTATGCGATTCAGTTCGCTCAGGCTCCTCCCCGCTCCGGGGAGTCCGCCACACCATGGGGGGCCCAACGCCCCTGTCATGCGTGCGGAGGTTGCTACCTTGCTGGCGAAGGGTGCGATCGAGCCTGTCCCTCCAGCCGAGATGAAGTCCGGCTTCTGCAGCCCTTACTTCATTGTACCCAAGAAAACCGGTGGGTTACGACCGATCCTGGACCTGCGCGTCCTGAATCGATCCCTTCACAGGCTTCCATTCAGGATGTTGACAACGAAGCGCCTTTTCGAATGCGTTCGTCCAGTAGATTGGGTTGCAGCGATCGACCTGAAGGACGCCTACTTCCATATCAGTACGCGGTCTTCCCATTCGGGCTAGCTCTGTCCCCTCGCGTCTTTACGAAGATTGTCGAGGCAGCCCTTGTGCCACTCAGGCAACACGGGGTTCGCATCCTGAACTTCCTAGATGACTGGCTGTTCCTGAGTCACTCTCGAGAGCAGGTGTGCGAACACAGAGACCTGGTGCTCCAGCACTTAGCTTGTCTGGGCCTTCGGGTCAACTGAGAAAAGAGCAAACTCTGCCAGTGCAGAGGATCTCTTTTCTCAGTATCGACTCGGTCGCCAGGTGCGCGCAGCTTACGAGCGAGCGCGCGCAGTCACTGCTGACTTGCCTCCGTCAAATCAGGAGCAAGAGTGCGGTTCCACTGAAGTTATTTCAGAGGCTCCTGGGGCATATGGCATCTGCAGCCGCGGTAACGCCGCTCAGATTGCTTCATATGAGACCGCTTCAGCACTGGCTTCGCGATCGAGTCCCGAGATGGGCATGGCAGTCGGGCACGCTCCGGTCCCAGTGACTCGGGCCTGCCTGCAGACCCTCACCCCGTGGTCGAACCTCAGTTTTCTACGGGCCGGTGTGTCCTTAGAACGAGTTTCCAGGCATATTGTTGTGTCAACAGATGCCTCCACCACGGGCTGGGGTGCCATGTGCAATGGACATGCTGCCGCGGGCTCCTGGACAGGACCCCAGCGCCTCCTGCATGTCAATTGCCTCGAGTTGCTGGCAGTACGGTTCGCCCTGCACCGCTTCCGAGCGCTGCTCAAGGGTCAACACGTGCTAGTCCGGTCAGACAACACGGCCACAGTAGCGTACATCAACCACCAGGGTGGTCTGCGTTCCCGCCGCATGTCTCAACTCGCCCGCCATCTCGTCTTATGGAGTCAGAAGCACCTGAGGTCCCTTCGTGCCATCCATATCCCGGGAGTCCTGAACCGTGCAGCCGACGAGCTCTCACGGCTTCAGCCACTTCCTGGAGAATGGAGACTCCATCCCCAGACGGTTCAGCTGATTTGGGAACAGTTCGGCGACGCACAGGTAGATCTGTTTGCCTCCCACGACTCTTCCCATTGCCGCCTGTTTTATTCCCTGACCGAGGGCCCCCTCGGCACGGACGCTCTGGCGCACAGCTGGCCGCGGGGCCTCCGCAAGTATGCGTTTCCCCCAGTGAGCCTTCTTGCACAGGTTCTGTGCAAGATCAGGGAGGACAAGGAGCAGGTCCTTTTGGTCGCCCCGTATTGGCCCGGCCGGACCTGGTTCTCCGAACTTGTACTCCTTGCGACAGCCCCTCCCTGGTCGATTCCTCTGAGGAAGGACCTCCTTTCTCAGAGACGGGGCACCCTTTGGCACCCGCGTCCCAATCTTTGGAACCTCCACGTGTGGCTCCTGGATGGGACGCGGCAGGTTTGAGTACCCTACCACCTCAGGTGGTGGCTACCATCACTTCCGCTAGGGCCCTGTCTACAGAAACGACACGCCTATGCGTTGAAGTGGAACCTCTTCGTCACTGGTGTTCTTCTCGCCAAGAAGACCCCTGGAAATGCCCGATCGGGTCCGTGCTCGCATTCCTCCAGAAGGGTTGGAACGAAGGCTGTCTCCTTCCACCCTCAAGGTTTATGTGGCCGCTATATCAGCCTACCACGACCTTGTGGAGACGAAAAAGGTAAGTCAGCATGACCTGGTCATCAGGTTCCTGAGGGGAGCGAGGAGACTGAATCCTCCTCGCGCTCCCCTCGTACCCTCTTGGGACCTCTCAGTAGTCTTAAGTGCTCTGTAGAGGGCTCCCTTCAAGCCATTGCGGTCAGTCGAGCTTAAGTTCCTGTCTATGAAAGTCTGTTATGGTGGGAAGCTGAAGGGAAAGGCTCTCTTCAAGCAAGGTTGTCTCACTGGATAGTGGACGCCATTGTTTTGGCTTACCTGACGCAGGGGCGTCCATGCCCCCTAGGGGTCAGGGCTCACTCTTGGGCTCTAGCGCATGGCGCCTCGCTAACAGACATTGCAGAGCTGCAGGCTGGGCGACACCCAACACATTCGCCAGATTCTATAATCTCCGAGTGGAGCCAGTGTCCTCTCTTGTACTCGCCTCTACTAGTGGCCGGTAATGGACTAGGCTCAGGTGTCTTCGCTTGCTCGCCATTCCACTCCACGGACTGGATACGTGCGATATTTCCTCAGGTAGTTTCCCTGAAGCCCTGAGTTCCTCCAGCACTGTTGATGCCGACACCAGTACGTCTGCCCACTCGCTCAGGCCCTCGTGTTGGCTAGGTGCCACCGTGTGCATGGTTCCCCCGTTGGGCAACCCCCACATGTGTATTCCCACTGTAAGTCTCCCTGAGCAGGTGTCTTTCCCTTGGCAAGCCCCTTGCCACCCCTGGGGGTAAAATTCTTCCACCTTCGGCTGGTTACCCCAGAGTTTCCCATATGTAGCCCTGAGCGGGTCATATGTGTTCTTAAGTCCTCCCTACGGGTAGGCATTTGGCGCATACTTCCACCTGGAATATGCTTCCCAGTGTACCTTGGTATTCCTGTGTTAAGTGGGAGTCCTTCGTCCGTACTAGCTTACGACAGGGAGCTCACGCTTACGCAGGGCACTGGATGACAGCCGAGTGGCGTGATTATATTGGGACCCCCTTTCGTCAGTCACTGACGTTATTCGGAGTGACTGAACGAAAGGGAACGTCTCGGTTACGTATGTAACCCTCGTTCCCTGAGGAGGGAACGGAGACGTAACGTCCCTCTGCCACTTCCGCTGTACCGCTGGAACAGCCGGGAGTTCAGTCTTGGCTCCTCAGCAGGTAACATAATGCGATGTTGCCAGCGTACTTCCTTATATACCCACGCTGTGGGGCGGAGTTACGCTATGCAAATTCCGCATGCCCATGGCATTGGCGCTGCCATTGGGCGTTTTCTAGATCTCGAAGATGATAGGCTTCTAAGCGAAACCCCCATTCGTCAGTCACTGACGTTACGTCTCCGTTCCCTCCTCAGGGAACGAGGGTTACATACGTAACCGAGACGTTATGCTGACAATACTCAGCTCTATATTTCTTCATGCCCTGACGAAACTTACCAATTCACAAGATTAACGGAATGCATAGCTGATGCAAAATTGACTAGTAATTTCCTGCAACTTACTTCAGAATTTTTCATTATTGGTCAAAAAAAAACCTCCACAAGTAGTAACCTAGAATATTGTCTAACACTTGATGGTTGCTCTGTCAAGTACTCGTCGTCAGTAAGGAACCTGGGTGTGCTCTTTGATACCAATCTTTCATTTGAAAGCCACGTTTCTAGCATCTGTAAAACTGCATTCTACTATCTTAAAAATATATCTAAATTACGGCACATGCTTTCAATGCAAAATGCTGAACAGTTAGTTCATGCGTTCATGACCTCAAGGCTAGATTATTGTAGTGCTCTACTGGGTGGTTGCCCTGCTCGCTTAATAAATAAACTGCAGCTGGTCCAAAACGCAGCAGCTCGAGTTCTTACTAGAACCAGGAAGTATGACCATATTAGCCCAGTTCTGTCAACACTGCATTGGCTCCCTATTAAACATCGTATACATTTTAAAGTCTTGCTAATTACTTACAAAGCACTAAATGGTTTAGCTCCCCAGTACTTGAGCGAGCTCTTAACGCATTATATTCCATCACATCTATTGCCGTCTCAAAATTCTGGCCAGTTGATAATACCTAGAATATCAAAATCAACTGCAGGCGGTCGATCCTTTTCCTATTTAGCACCTAAACTCTGGAACAGTCTTCCTAGCATTGTTCGGGAAGCAGACACACTCTTTCAGTTTAAATCTAGACTAAAAACACATTTCTTTACTATGGCATACACATAGAACATGATCGATTTATATTATTCAAATCAGTTAAATGATTGTTTTAGGCTGCATTAACTAGGTCAGCCGGAACCGGAAACACTTCCCACAACACCAGATGTACTCATTACATCATAAAAAGAATGGCATCTACGCTAATGTTAGTCTCTCTGTTTATCCCGAGGTTTGCTGCAGTCAACCGGATCCGGGCCGTATCTAGATCAGATGGCGAACCTGTGCCTAGACATGACCAACGCATCCCTGAAATGTCTGCAGAGACCGTGTCAATTAGACCCCCCCCCCCGTAAATGCCTCATCGATACGACATCCTCAATAAACCCGTCTCTGGCGTGATGACTCCGATCTTTCGAATATTCCGATCTAATAAATGCCTCATAAACCTGTCTCTGGCGTGATGACTCCGATCTTTCGAATATTCCGATCTAATATGACTTCTGACCTGTAATGTTGCCAGAATCATAATCATACACTGTTTGTTCATTGGCCAGAGGAGAACTGGCACCCCGACTGAGCCTGGTTTCTCCCAAGGTTTTTTTCTCCATTCTGTCACCTGATGGAGTTTTGGTTCCTTGCCACAGTCGCCTCTGCCACTTTGGCTTTTGGCTTGCTCAGTTGGGGACACTAAATATTCAGCTATATTACTGATCTGCCCGCATTGACACTATATGATAATTGAAATGAGCTGGATGACATCACCATTTTCTCCAGAGCGGCTGTAGAGCCGAATCAAGTTCTGTTGCATTATTTTCCTGTTTAACACTGTGAAGCTGCTTTGAAACAATCGGCACTGTAAAAAGTACTATATAAATAAAGGTGACTTGACTTGAATTCATCAGCTAATATCGCAGCAGCTGACACATTAGTAACTTTTTGTTCATTTTGTTAATTTAAGTATGTTGCAATTTTGTCTGGTACACACATAAATCCCTCCATAAGAATTAGATCGCAAAGCTGCTCAAGGTTCTTCACCTCTTGTGCAGAACACCAACAATCAAAAAGTGCTATTTTCTCACAACCAAACTCTCGGCTTTCTTATAACGGCAGAATTTTTGCCTATAAGCCTCAGGAACCAACTCATAAGACCTTAGAACTGCAGACTTCACCTGATCATAATTTAAACTTACCTCAGTTAAGAGAGAACCATACGCTTCCTGGACTTTACCCGTAAACACACATTGCAGAAGAAGAGGCCAAATCTATTTAGGCCACTTTAAGGTTGTTGCTACCCTCTCAAATAGCAACAAAATATTTTCATCTCAGCATCTCTCTCAGAAAAAGGCGGGTTTAAACGAATGCATTTATTAACATCAAAATCTGTCTCCATCTTAACCAATTCACTGCCTAACTGTCTAGCTCTAAGATGGACTGATTCATGTCTTCCTGTCTCTTCTATTTCAAATTTACGCAGCTCAAAATCATGCACATCTTTTTCCTTGAGCTCTAAACGCCGCATTTCCACCTTTAGCTCCAATATACGCAGCAGCATGGGGAGGGACAGAGCTGACGGGAGGGAGGAGATTTTCAGCTAGAGCAATGTGCAATTGAGACTTAATGTTTTGTTTTTCATCTTGTTTTGAGTTAGGCACTTTAAAATGAGCAGCAATAGAGAACAGATGATTTTAGAGCATTGTTCAAATTTCTCAAGGCTTGGGTGAGCCACAAAGTCCTCTAAACTAAATTCCATACTAAGACAGAAAAAACACGCAGTCAAAACCAGAAAGAAAAACGTTTAACAGAAGACAAAAGGCAGCGTCAAACCTCTGCCAGCCAACATCAAAATACAAAATATCCGCACAAGCCAAAATATGCAGCAGAAAATAAATCAAAACAAGAAAGATGCACTGTGAAGTGAAGTGAAGTGAAGTGGTGACTCAAAATAGTGCACAGCATAAACCAGGAGCAAACCAATGTGGCCCTCTAGCTGTGGCTGCCTAAAAAAACCTCACCTGTCTAACTCAACCCCTAATCTTCACGCAAGTTTTGCAGCGGGTTCTTATGCACTGAAAACCAGTTTGTGAGGCAATCTGCAATAGACAACCACCCAAGCTCCTATGGATGTGCTACCAAGATAACTGCTTTCGCAGCTAACACTCACCGCTTCCCCGCGACACTGTTAAAACAATAAAAATAGGTGAAACCCAAAGGGCAACACCTCTTCAGCCTAACAGGGGAGCAAAGGCCACTATCTACAAAACAACACAGTGCACGAGACAAAACACTTCACTCACCTGCATTTCCTGCAAAAACAATATAACCACGCACATGCTTCCGCTTATAATGCGCCCCAGAGTTACGCACGGAATTCCTGATGACACAAACTGGAAAACCTCCTTTGGCACTACCGTTCCGCTCAAAACAAAGGAAACAAAGAAAGTGGCGAAAAATACACCAAAAATCCCGTTTAACCCATGTGACCATATACAATGTAAATAATGAGTAGAGCTTTTTGATACTATAGCGTGAAGCGCGGCAGCAGGCAATTAAACTACTTCAAATCGGCTCAAACCGAACTCCGAAAAACAAGGTTCCCAACCATATAATTTTGCTTCGATGAGCCCCCAACCAGTACTTATTGACCATTATGTGTGCTTCAATGTGCTTTCCTGAAGCTATACCCATGCGTAAAATCACTACGCCCTCTGTTGCAAAAGCACTCGTTAAGTTCTTTTCATTGTTTGGACTCCTTAAGTTAATTCAAACCGACCGGGGGACAATCTTTATGTCTCGTGTTTTTGCGCAGGTGGCCGATCAGCTGAGCATCACCCACTGCTTCTCAAGTCGTTACGACCCGGAAAGTCAAGGCGCACTGGAGAAGTTTCATCAGACTCTCAAGTCGTTGCTCCGTGCCTACTGCCTTGAATTTGAAAAGGAGTGGGATGATGGTGATCTCAAGTCCAGTGCTCACAACGCTTCCGAGTCCGGTGTTCCTAAATCCAGAATCTTCAGCCATCATGGCCGCCATGCCAGAGTCTCCAGCTGTCATGGACGCTGCACCTTAAGCTATAAGGCAGTCCCTAGGCGTTTGAAACTGGCTTCCAGTTTGGCGAACCCACCATTCATGTCGGTGCAAGCAGCTGGCATCTCAGTGTTTCATCTTTGAGTCCAGTGCATCCGAATCCGGTGGTATCGAGTCTGGGGGTCTCAGAGGTTCTCCCACCGTCACTAGCACTGCCAGTTACGGCGATGGCCATTCTATGTGTCTGGGCCATGTACACTTCTTCACTTTCTTCCATGGCAGTGGCACCCGATCTAGTTTAGTCTGAGGCGGCGGTTACTGTTCCTGAACTCTCTGTATGTCCTGCAATGGTCAAGGAGGTGAACTCTAGGCTTCTAAGACTCTGCTTGCCTTGTCTCAGACATCACTTCTGAATGTCCTGCCCTGTTATGGAAACAGAGGCCATTACTGAACCCTCTGCCTATTTTTACACGGCCCCTAAGGGCAAACCCTTACTTCTCTGTGCTTTTTGTTACAATTCCACCTGATCTGCCCTGGTGGTCTTCAGCTCTGCATGGGGATCTTCAGTCCCGTCTGCTCTGCTGTGGTGGTCACCAGCTCCCCCTGCTCCACCGTGGTGGTCCTCAGCTATGCTTTGGTGGTCTTCAGCCCTGCTGGCTCCACCGTGGTGGTCACCAGCTCCGTCTGTTGTGGTGGTTTTCTGTTCCATCATGGGGATCTTCAGTCCAGTGTACTCTGCTGTGGTGGTCTTCTGCTCTGCCGTGGGGAACTTCAGTCTTGTCTGCTCTGCTGTGGTGGTTTTCTGCTGTGCCGTGGGGATCTTCAGTCCCATCTGCTCTGCTGCGGTGGTCTTCTGCTCCGCTATAGGGATCTTCAGTCCCGTCAGCTCTGCTCTGGCCATCTGCTCTGCCCTGGTCCCCTGCCCTGCCAGTTCCACCTTGGCACCCCGATCTGCCTCAGCCTTGGTTGCTATGGTTTCTTATGAGTTGATTGATCGGTCCCACCTGTGCCTTGTTTACCCCTCAATATCTTGTGTATTTATATTCCCCTATTTGGTTCAGTTCTTTATCTGTACTTTATTAATTTGTGTTTTTTGTCCCTGTCTGTATTCCTGAGTGTCTTTAGTCTTTTGTTTGGATTATTAAAGTACTGTTTGTGCTTAGATTCTCACCTTAACCAGCCATGACAGGTATAACCATAGATATGGGAATAACCAACAGAGTTTCACAAAGAGAAATCCTGTAGCTAATCATGACTGTGTCAAAGTCATCAAGACTCTTACAAATGTAAAAATGTTACTGTAAGAAAGACCAGTTTAGGTCAGATTGTCAATGGATCTCATATTAATGATTAAAAATAATTAAAATACTATAATATAATAGTATTTATTTTACTAAAATACTAAAATAAATAATTAATAATTAAAAACACTTTGAGAAATATGTTTGAAAACTTTCGAAAATAATGATAAAAAAATAAACAGTCCAATGTATTAAAATATATATTACTAAATATATATATATATTTTTAAAAAGTTTTTAGAGTTATGACATCAATAATTACAACATAAAAACTAAGATTACATTCCTTAAGAACTTTTTCCTTTTCATCATTTTGGACATCTTTAGTGTCCATTTATCCATTATAGGAATACTGTTCTAAAGTTATTTCATCCTACTTATTATAGGAGAATAAAAGGGATCAGTACTTCTCTTAGTCTCAGTTATTTCTCTGTGAGCCTGCTTCACGTAGAATGATTGGAAAGCTGGTATCTGTCCTTTGGCCCACCATTCAACAGCGTAACACACGCTAGAGACCGAGCTGCTCCATGACAGACTGAAACTGTTGTTTCTGGTTATGTTAACACTGAGCAGCCCAAACGAATCTAAAAAAAAGAAGTAAATAATACATAGCATTTTCAACAGCAGCGTGGCAATTTCCCTCATTAAATGTTCAAATATTTAGTGTTTACTCATTGGACATACAGTAAAGGCAAGCAGAGTACTCTGCATGTAGCATGCAGCAAAATATGAAAGGAATGTACCTCTCCACTTGTCCATTTGCTCGATGGCTATACTGGAAACAGGAGACGATCCAACACTGTTCAAAGCCCCGACGCTGATGTTATATGCAGAGTAAGACAGGATCAGGGTGAGAGATGGATCTTTAGTTTTGAAACTGTCCTGAGTGCCGCAATCTCCGGATACTTTCCTCACGGTCACATTGTAGCCAGCCACAGCCTCACTGTTTGCATACTGGAAGAAAGGATGATCAACATTGACAAAAAAATCCTGATGTGTACAGGATTCCTATGGGAACTTCTATCATTTTTTTTAAATCAATCTCAAAGGATCTTGGTAATACTTTAGAATTTCCTTCCATCATTAACGAGTAACTACACAGGAACAAATGTGTAATGCATTATCAACATTCTAACAGCTAATATTAGCTAACAAGAAACCCTGATTACAGTTTTTTCTACAATCGCTAGGACACATTTCTCAATACTTTGGTCACTTTTTCAAAACTCTTCACACAGTGAGCATGCACAACAGCAGTATATGTGACCTGAACTGTGGATCATTTATCATTGCTTTGGCACAAAATGCATTCAACGACAAAATTACGTGAATTCATTTCTCACTCAGACACAAACACCACCAAAACTCTTCATACAGTGCTCTTTAGCCCAGTTTTCTTTCAGCTTGGCACAGCAATAAATTTCACATTTAAAATACACTAAAATGACCAAAACACTTCATACATGTCTCAAATCAACTCTTCCATAACAATAGCAAAGGGTATCACCCAACAAACACTTTGTCACTAAAGACACTAAAAACACTAACAGGTAGCAGGAATAATTTTGTACTGTAATGTTAATGTAACATATACTGAAGTGAATTCTAAACTGTAGAGAGGCGTCTTTCTTGTTTTTGAAATTTTACAAAATAAATAATTAGTGTTACTATTTAGTGTTAAAAATAATTACTATTATTATCTGACATACATACATTTTTCTTCTTCTTTTTCTTCCGTACAAATTTTGCCACCTAACTCATCCCGCACCGTTTGTCAAGAATAAGGTGTCAAATTGTGCGACTTATTAAGGACAACACTGCTCTGACTTTTATAAGTGATCAGGTGTACAATGTTCATCCAGTGGGCAAAAAATCCCATAGACTTAACATTGAACAGAAGTTTGTGACATCATATCTCTACATCAGAATATCAGAGACTTGTGAGTGGGCTCATTTGACTCTGCAGCCAATGAGTATTGACATAACAATGACATAGCCACACCCTAGCAACCAGTTAAAGCACCATAGCAACCACATCATAGATATCCATTGAAAAAAGGTGAGAGGGTTATGGTTGTGGTTGTGGATTAAAACATCGTAGAGACAACTGGGTGGCCTCTTTTGACTCAGACTGTCTCAGACATGCAAAAGACCCTAGTAACTTCCCAGTGTCGACTCCAGCCCCTGAGTCTGCTCCAGTGTCGGCTCCAGCCCCTGAGTCTGCTCCAGACTCCAGTCGCTTTCATGGAGTGGGTGCTGGCAAATAATGAATCTCTGTTCACCATCTGCCTCACAGATGAGGCCAACTCCAGCCCCATTTCAAAGCCAGAGCCCAGCCAGACATCAGCCACATCCACCACGGACCAAGAGCCTGAGCCAACCGCAGACTGGGAGACTAAGCCCGCCACAAGAACAGAGCCAGAGACTACTGAGGCCATCTTCGTCCCGGAACCCGTGTCTTACAGAGAGTCTGATCAGGTGCGTGACCCGGCACCAACGTCCATGGAAGTGGATATATTAGTAGAGTACGGAGGCATGGAGTGGAGCCCCACCCATAGTCCTGCTGCTAAGGGGGGGCTGTGCCATATTTGTACATTAATAATTGATGGATTGGAAAATATGACTCCCCAAAGTCTCCTGTTGCCACTGATCATGCTTAGCTCCAAGTCTCCTGGGTCTCTGCTCGTCCCGCCCAGCTCCAAGTCTCCTGCGTCTCCGCTGGTCCTGCCCAGCTCCAAGTCTCCTGGGTCTCCGCTGGTCCCGCCCAGCTCCAAGTCTCCTGCGTCTCCGATAGTCCTGCCCTGCTCAAAATCTCCCGGGTCCCGCCCAGCCTCCCTCTCCCACCTCCTCTACCAAAGACAGCCAGTCCTTCGGCCCTGACACCCCTGGCTCCCTTCAGTCCTTCGGCTCCCCCTTTGTTGGCCCCACTCTGCTGTGTGGGTCTGCCTTGGGCAGGGGGATCCCCTGACTCCACCACCAGCTGCTGAGCCCATCACACCACCTCATCCAATCGACCAGTCGGCTCCACCTTGGCTCCTCCCCCTCTCAGCTCCTGGAACCATCGTCCTGACAGCTCCACCGAGCTCTCTTGTCCCTCTGGCTCTGCCTTGGTCAGTCGTTGCTCAGCATGCAGCACGGACTTCTTACCTTCAGCTGCGCTTTGTCCCTCCACATCTTTGGCACCGTCGGGCTCCGCCTTCCCTACGGTTCCACCTTGGTCCTCAATCACACAGGCTTCGTCTCAGTCCTAAACCTCCATGCTCCGCACCACAGCTCCGCCTTGGCCTCCAGGACCTACGGTGTCATCTGGTCTCATCGGCTGTTCGGCTCCACCTGGGTCTCCTCCATCTCAGTCTGTCTTACTCCTGTTTTTGCCTACCAACTCTCCACCGTGGCTCCTCCCTCCATAATCTCCTCCATGGTGATCAGTTCCTCCTTGGTCACATCACTCTCCAGCTCCTCATCCTACTCCAGAGCCCCCACACTCTCTCCTCTATTGGACTTTGTTATTTAGTTACGGCATGAGGACGCTCCTTTCGGGAGGGGGGAGTAATGTCATGAGTATGTTAGTTTCTTTGTGTTTTGGTTTGGTTTTGTTCTGTTCCTGTTTGCCTGTGTTCCCGATCCTTGTTTGTTTCTATGGTTACTGATTATGTTACTGTAAGGGGTTTGTTGATATGAGAAGAAGGAGGCGGGAACCGGCGAACGTTTACAGACTTTAATAAATAAATAAACACAAACTGAAAGTAAAAACGGCAGCCTCCTCACGGACGACTGCCACGCATACACATAATAAAACGTAAACAAAACACAACGTAAAGTCCAGGCCTGGTCCTCTCTCGTCCTTCACTGTCGTCGCTCCTCCTTTTATGTTTCCGTCGCTCCTCCGTGAGAGATCCGAGCGCCGCTCTCTAACGGCTCTCGCCCGCCCTGCTTGTCACAGTTACGCACCTGTCTCTTGTTCTTTTGATTAGCATCCTTGTGTATTTAAGCCCTGAGTTTTCCTTTGTCCCTTGTCTAGTGTTAACATTATGTTATAGTGTGCAGTACTTTGTTTTCCTTGGTGTTCATTAAAAAGTCTGTTTGATAATTTTCTTGCATTCTCCCTTGGTTTACTACAGGTAACTTGTAACAGTTAATCTTGCATAGTTATTCATTAATGACAGAATAATGTATTCTAAAGTGTTACCAGTATCCTAAAGAGATCAAATAAGAATTGTCTAAGAATCAAATAAGATTCTACTAGATCAGTGGTCGGGAACCTATGGCTCGCGAGCCACACCTGGCTCTTTGACAAAAATCATGTGGCTCGCCAGGTCTCTCACCCCTTACCAACAAATGATCGATAAACAAATTAGACACATCAACAGAGATCCGCTCTCTGCAGAAGAAAGCAGCTAATTACAATTCCCTTGTTGTACAGCCTACCGAAGTTAATGAAAAGTTTATGATAATAATATTCAAGTTGTACCGGCCGCGCGTGTTCAGTGCTGTTCGCGAGTGTCACGAGTCGCAACAGCAATCAACTAACCACTTACGTTTCTGTGGTAACCTACAGTTCCTGCACTGGGCTTCGAAACATTTCACCCGCTGGTACTTTCGCTTTTGCCGCAGAGACCCATGTGATAAATAAATGTGTTGTATTTATGATAATCCGCGCAGATTTCAGTTGAAGAAAATAAATGATAAAAGTGCGATAAGTCGCGAAAGACAACTGAATTACTGGCAGGATGCCGTGCGCGCGCTCCGAGCGCAACACGGACAAGCATAGTAGCCTTTGTTGCGCGCCTAAACGGCCAAATAAACACAGAAGTATATCAAAATGCCAAGTCGAGTATTCACATAAACACAGCAGATGTAAGCACTGTGTGGACGAGGATTTATAACTTAACCTTACAGTGAAAGAGCCCTGCACAGTTAATTCCATATTGCAACTTATTTATTGTTTGCTGCATATTTGTTTGGTTTTAGTTATGGACCTAATAATTACTATACTGTTGAAATTTTATTGAAAAAAGCATGTTTTTTAATAATAATTTTTATATTATTTTTTACTGTGGCTCTTTTGGAAAAATGCATTAACCAAAAATGAAAAAATGGCTCTTTGGTCAAAAAAGGTTCCCGACCCCTGTACTAGATAAACTAAAACATTTTTTGATTATCCAGTAGGATCTGATTCTTAGAGGATTATTATTGGATCCCATTAGGATACAAATATGCTCCAAATAAAATGGTTAAATAAAATAGCATAATAGCATAATAAAAAAATATCTTTATTGAATCCTAATGAATTAATAAATGCAAAAATTCCTGTCTGACCAGCACCTTAAATATACATTGACACCACAGACGGCCTTGGGAAATGACATATCTTAGTACCTTCCACATCACGACCACGTTTCTCTGTCCAGCTGATATAATATGGTTTTGTATGTGGTCTTGCATTTCCCATTGGATTGATGGTGCATCTGTGAGTTCTGGAGAAGTAAGATTTTGAAAATACAGTGGTCAATTAAATACTAAAGATAAAGTGTGTAATTTTCCTGCCATCAGCAGCACAAGATAGAATTTGTTTGTGCAGAGCAGATGGGAACAACATTGGCTCAACTAATGCTGTGAGTTTAGTGTGACTCTACCTGTTTAATCAAACAATGTAAGATTTATGTTTGAATGGAAGAAGTGTTTATAACTTGATCTGTTTCATGACAGAAATTACACACTTCACTTAAAACAAAAAAGTATACAGAAATCAGTAAATACACACATTTGTGTTTAGCCACTTTGAAAACCCCTGTCCTCAACTCACCCTGTGGGACAATGATGACCTCACTGAGCGGACACTGCATGCACTTTTCATTGCGAACACAATGTATTTGCAACTCGTAGGACAGAGAAGACGTCACATTCCATATAGCATAACTGTTGTTTTTAGACTGTTGCTGCAGAGTACAAGAGTAGAAAATTATAAGAAAAAAGCAAGTACATTTACATCTCTGGTGTCAGTTGGAAAAGGGCCTGTAGCAAATTTTACTATAAGCCCTATATTTTTATGATTGAAAGTACAGTTGAAAAAGTGTAAAAAGTTTGAGGGTTTAAAGGTTGGATGGATGGATAGATAGATACTCTGAGATACTCTAAAAACTGCAGGGTGCAATTACCAACCCGATCTCACAGGAGAACACAACTATTTTGTGAGGTGTTGATTTTGTATATGAATTTGTGTGAAACGTACAAAAACATATCATTATTAGAAAACAGTAAGCTTGAAGGCACACGGCTAATCCCACCTCTAAACATATCCGTCACTGGGGCATAAGAAGAATTAGCCAGCAATTCACCAAAATTTTAAATAATTAAATTGCCATAAGATTGTGTTGGTTGCTACTGACCTCTTTCCACGTTTTAGCGTTGAACTCTCTATACTTTACAGAGAAGGTTTTAATATATCCTTTTTTTAATATTTCTTCTCTCCAGTCCACTTCAACAGACAAATGACCTGAGCTTCTTTTAAAAGTTAGATCCTGTTTTGAAGGAGGACCACACTGTGCTGAAATGAAAGAAAACATAAACATGCTAATGCAGAATCACATACTAACTTGCAGAAATTTCTGTCTGGTAACAGAATTGTCAAGAAACTTTTACTAATATTAAAATTTCTAGTAATTTTCAAGTAACTGCAAGCAATACATTTAGCAGTATATTTAGATTAAGGTCAGAGGTTAGACACACTTAAATCTTAATAAATAGAAAATGATCAATATTAATATTGTTGATTAACATACTTAACTGTGATGAGTTTCCACTGAAATTTTTGTAGGTGCACCTGGTCTGATCTTCACTGGTTGCAATTACGTGAGCTGTCATATTCCAACCTATCACAGAAAAGTCACTGGAAGTCCATGCAGTTGCATTGTTCTTATGTACGGGAACACAAGTGCATTTCCTCCTGCACAGGAAACGAACAGTGTGCATAGTTTAATATAATTCTCAGTTATCATGTGGAGAAGTTGTACATTAACCTTTACATTTGATATTAGGAAATATTAACAATCAAACAATAGCAAGCAAGTGTGAAGCTCAGCCTCAGACTGCAAACAGAATAAAGTTGAAATCGTCATATTTCTCACTTCTTACATATACTTACTGTTGTACGTAGAGTGTGTATGAGGTTGATAAGTCTCCATTTTTCCATACACAGATGTACCCATGACGAGATTTCTTATATCTTATGAAGCATGTCAAATCAGAGACTGCTAATAAATGAGAAATATCCACTGATAATATAAACAAAAATGATTGTCACTTGTAGATACTGGTACAAATTAGGACTTGAAACTCTTAATGAAACAAAGTGCTTAAAGTTTGGAAAATATTGTTCATCCAACTTAGGAGGTGAGCGGATTATTTTTTTTTAAAATTCATTTTCTAAATAGCAAGACAGGCTATTTGCCCTTATCGTAAACAGACACTAAAGACAAAAACAGTAATCCTTAAATGGTATAGGGCAACTTAACTACGCCTCATCCAAAGAATAGCTGAATATGTTTTATTGAAACAGTGGCCTTAAGATGTTTGCCTTGCCATGTCTTCAACAATTTAGTGGGGATATAAAACTTTAAGATGTGTAATTGTATACTTATTCCTAATACAAATAAAGAGCACTAAGATCAAGTATTCTAGTTTTCTCCAATCGACCGAATAAAAACACATAGCTTACATCATTTGTGGAAATGGTCATTTCTTACCTTCTGTGTTGTTACATTTATCTTTTAATAAGGTCAAGTTGTTGCAGTTACAGGATCCTGTAAAGTTTAAATGAAAAGCTGTGTTAAGATATTGTCATCTATCTTGTGAACAACGACTACAGCATGATTTGAGAATGTTTCAAAGAGCATATGGAGCTTAAACTGAAACAAGAAACATGTTGTTGATTACTGACCTACTTACACAAAAAGAATCTATATATATCAAAACGTTTCTCTGTTCTATTTTTAAAAACAGAACTTTACATTTTTTTTTACAGGTTTAAATAGAAAAAAAAAAATCAGTATGTGGGATCAATGTGGTCTCAGACTCAGACCCAATAATACACTCAGACACAGCACTACACATATCCAACGCACTGACCTGTTGTCGCTTCGGTACAGAGAGATATGAAACCTGAAATGTTAATAAACCTACTGAAATGACATCACTTCAGCAATAATATCAATGAAATGCTATTCTATGACATATTTCCGACATATTATATTGCTTGAAAACACAGATAAAGCACATACCTAGAGTGAAGTAAAATGCAGCCGAGCACTTGCGCATTGTCGGATCCTCTTGACAGTCTGCTCATAATACTCACGCAGCCTACAAGCTAACGGAAAAGTGAGGGGTACTCCCGTCACTCATGAAACTAAACCGCAACAGGTCCTCTTGGACTCTCATAGGCTGTCCCAGAAGTTAGAACCTAACTGCCGTGCCTATACCTAGACAGCATATCTGGGCAACGTTTAGACGCGCGCAGCATTTTGGGCATTATAGGCGTCAAACAATGCTGGCACCTGGCAGAAACTCAGCTAATTCACGACAGCGTTCAGCCGCTTATGTGCTCGTGGGAAAGTGCTCTTTTATTTATGTCTCAAAACCAGAATCATTTTCATCACATTTTGTCACATTTAAGAGATTAACATGACACATCATGTCAGAACACAAAATAAAATATTTTAAACAGCATCTGTTTATGTAGGCCTATATAATAGAGAGAGAGAGAGAGAGTTCCATGGGAGAAAGAAATATTAATTAATCATCTTCATTATCAAATTGCAATGAAACCGACTTGTACACAGCTTGGGCAGAAAAACAGTTTCACTTCTGCAAACTAGAAATAGAAGTAACATATTGTTGAAATCTGTTGAGGCTGACACTTGAAATCACTTGAAAACTAATTTTCTCACTAAACTGTGCGTTTGTCAACCCTAAAACACGTTTTACAGCATTTTATAACAAAAATATTGCCTGGTATAACTTGAAAGAATAAATTATTCAGACTGCTCTTAAGTTTTTCAGTATGGGAAGACCTGGCGACCAAAATGTCCCCACATATTATCCTAAATTCTTGTGGAGACATTTTTTTGGTCACCATGAGGAAAACAGCTAATAAATCGTACTAATGTTTTTTGAAAATCTAAAAATGCAGAAAGTTTTCTGTGATGGGTAGGATAGAATATACAGTTTGTTCAGTATAAAAATCATTATGTCTATGGAATGTCCCCATAAAACATAAAAACCCAACATGCTTGATTTGTAGTGAAAAAGAGATAAGCAACAATTCAGATGATCCAGTTCTGTCATGACTTCAGATTTGTGCCAAACATGAACCTATACTTTTTAACTTTTTTTTTCATGTAAATATTTTATAGTTCCCAAGTAGTTTATAGTTCCCACCATTAAATAACTAATAAGTAGCAACTATATGTAACAGTTAAATGGGACATACTTCCTTTTTTATATATATTATTTAAGGTATTATAGCCTATCATATAAACTATCTTTATGACTTTGAAATATGCTATTTTTATCTCATGGCAAAAATTCAGTTGTTTACTATGTTCACAGTTGTGAACATGCAGCATAACAAGTTCAAAATGTGTGATGGGAACTTGCTTTTAAGGGAACAAGCACTTTTCTTAGATCACTATAAGGCCCTTGAAACATGAGAAATGAGTGAACGGTTTCACATGACAGATCTCAGAAAACCAGATGAACTGTGAAGTAAGTTCACTTCTTTGCTTCTGTAGATCTTTCAAGGAAACATATTTTTAGCTTGATGTATGTACTAAAAAATCCTATGTTGACTAAATGATATCTGTCTGAAAGGGAGTCGATGTTACTAATAAACTGCATACGGGAAGTGAACATAAACTTTTAAGCTTAAAATTTTAAAATTTTAAGCTTATAAATACCAGACGACCATATTCTTACACAAACAAGTCCAGTCCATAAAACATCACAAAATCAGGATGAACAAACAGTGCTATCTAAATAATATATTTGGCAGTTGTCCAGATACTGTACCAGGGAACATGGTATGGGAGCTGTGAGATGTTAAATATCTGTCTCTTTCTCACGTGTACACACACACACACATACAGGAAGAGACATGTTCACACTTCAGAGACTTCAACGTTGGGAGGCCCATCATAGGAAACACATTGCAGTGTGACACTTAAAGCTTGTGACTCCTTAACATCATCTACACATTTCAGTTATCAACATAGAAGAGACATCCAGGTAAAACCTAGTCTGTAATCTACATTGTTTCACAATTTCTGTAAGATTTACTGTGTAAAGTTGGAGACATCTAACAACCTGCAGCTACAGCTTTCAAGAGAGTTTTTACCCAGCTTGTTGCTAACAGCACATGGAACATGTGACAGCACGAACAACACCAACCACACGATGATCAAGGAGTCTGATAAAAATTTGTAGACACCAAGAACATCCTTTCACTTTGTTTACATAGCACACCTCATTCTCAGAAATGAATGTGAGCAAGAATGAAATATTACATTTCCTTTGCATATTCCAAATTTGTTCCGACTTCTTGGTACAACTTCAAAATATGAGTCAGCCATTTGTGTTAGTCTGCTTGACAAAAACATATAGTGCAGTCAAAGGGGCATTTGCAGGAAACTGGTCATATATTGAGAGTGGTGTACAGCACAGTTTTAAAATCCCCCACCTGTATGTTTAACGAATGGAAGACAATGGTCTTGATCCCTGTCTTAGATAAGAGTGTGTGGGCTGATTTTCCTCTTTGTGATGTGTGTTTAGCTGATTTCATGAGGGTTTTTTTTTTTTTTTTTTTTTTTTTTTTTTTTTTGTAAAGGTTGAATCTGAATCAACATCTTTTCAGATGTAGAATGATAGTGTGATGATAATGAAAGTGGGAAAGTTTCAGAAAGTATTCAGACCACTTTGTGTTTTTATTTTCTCTCACATTTTGTTATGTTACAGCTTCATGCTAAAATGCATTAAATTTTAGCATTTTGCGTTTTGCATTTTTAGTATTTTGCCCCCCAACCCCCCCACATACATTTTGCTCTGATATGCATTTTCAGCTGTTTGACCTGCAAATCATAGTTGAATTTGCCACAGATGGACTCCAGTCAGTGTAGAAACATCTTCAAAGATGATCCAGAGAAACAGAATGCTCATGAGCTAATAGCAATACTTATGCCAATATGATATTTCAGTTTTGCTTTTCAGTAAATTTGCAGTTATCACACATTTGGTTTTTACTTTGTCATTGTGGGGCATGGAGTGTAGATTGATGTAAATTTTTTAAAGCATTTAGCATGAAGCTGCAACAACAAAATGTGAAAAATTAAGGGGAATTTAAGGGGTCTGAATGCTTTCTGAATCCACTGTAAATATGCTGTGCAATTTGCGCTTCAAATAAATCTCTCATAAGTTAAATCAATTATTCTTTAATAAACCCTAAACCACCAAAGCTAACCCCAATGCAAAAAAAGCAAAACAAAAAAACAAACAAACTAAATCATTTTAATTGCACTGTATAAATTCAATGTTTTTCCCCTGTGTTTTTATATTGTTTATATCATATTATTTGGAATAGCACAAGCCATTACAGCCATACAATCAAACTATTGTAGATGAGCGCCATCTGTTGTGAAGTAAGTGTACTAACTAACTTGTAGGCTACTATTGCTACTATTAAATATCACAGTAAACAGTTGCAACCTTTGAATTTTATGTGCATAATGTTGGCAGTTGTTTTTGCTATATAATGTCCCTAAATTAAATAATCTGATTTTAATTGTGAATCCAAATCAAGTATTTAAATGCGAGTGTTTATGTTTCTTGACGTGTTTGACAGTTACAGCGTGAATTTATAAATCTTTCACTGATTTATACGTTTTGGTTAGTTAGGTGTGGCACAGCTGCCATAGTGCTGAATAATAGACCAAACACTTGCTGATTAAGAGATGACAGAGCACCTCCCATTGCTTTTTAAACTTATAAGAGACTTGGTTCTCTTAATACTGTGGGGATCTTAAATCAAAGAAGATGATAAGACTTGATAGAACAGAAAGCAGAGGTTTGACATTTTACCTTGTGGTTTGAGTTATAATCCCTTGAGTTATAACCACAAGAATGATCATCTGAGAGCACAAGACTCCATTTATAAAGCACAGTCACCACAATATTGTGTATAATTTGAGCATGTACTGAAGATATACAGGTACTAATATGCCCATGGAGCCCAGGCTTATCCTTTGAATTACGCAAAAGGAGGTTAATCTGAGGTTTGTATAGATCTTCTAGCAGTCATAAAATACACGTTGAGGTGGAAGGATTCTGAGCCTCCTTTCACCTCTATGTGGACTAAGGAAGTAGGGGTGAGCGTGATACAACCTAACGCAGGGTTAGTTGTAACACACATGGTTTAAAGCTTTCCACACATGCCAGCATCACGTGTTGCCATATCAACACTATATAGAGGAAAAATTGCACCAAAATTAAAAAATCTTATCACTGAACATTTATTTAACCATAGCAAAAGTAAATTTCCTAAGTAAATTTTTCATCTGTTTTTTGTATTTATTAAAATTAGAGAAATCTGATATTATTGTAATCTTATATCTGTTATTTACCTGTTTAGATAGTTCTTTAATGCTGATCTAACCAGCAGAAGAAACGAGTCGGGTTTAAATCCTAGTTGCGCAGATGGGGCATGTTGTCACACTGCGTTACAATGTGCCCCTATTAGAACTATGCTATTCTGTTCTATACTTTGATGAATTCTATTGAGAAACCATGAGAAAAAGGTGAATAATGACTGAGAGTCAATGTTCAGAAATGCTTAATTATTATTTTTTGAACTATGCTGTATAACTGTGTTTTGAGGTGTGTTTGTTGTCAAACTCAAAAATTTGTTTATTTTTAATTATTAAAAAATGCCATTATTTTATTTGGAAAAAGTTAATAATTGTATTTTATTGACAAAATATTTTAGTTTGTCTGGTATATTTTTTTGATTAGATCAGATAACATTTTAAGCTGTCATATGGTCATGTTACAATGTTCCCCTCACATGTTACAATGAACCCCACCTATGGGGCATGTTGTCACATTTCACTTCCATTCTTTTGGGGTAAATCAAGAAAAAAGTATACACTGTATTAATAAAACAAAACCACATAATTGTACTAGACGTGTGAAATGAATGTGGGAAAAAATAAGTACTCTGAACCCCAAGTGGATTTACACAAACTGAGAAAGTCAAAAAGCATTAGGTTGTGCCCTGCTCTCCCCTATCATCTTATATACCTCTAAAAAAATATTTCGCTTGAATAAAAGTATGGATCTGATTGTAAAACACTGGGGCAACTTCCTCTGTTATCTGTGTATAACAACAGGACAGAATACATAAACCTCATCTGAATATCTGTGCCATCTTTGTTTAATTATGTTGGCTTGATGTGTTAAATAATGCTAGCAACATGTTAAAACATGATAATAATGAGCTAAATTATGCTAAAACATGCTAGCAATGTGCTAATCATGCTGGAAACATGCTAGCAACTTGCTAAAACAGATTAGAACATGCTAGAACATGTTAATAACGTTCTATTGACTTCTTTGAGTAAAATCTTTAAAGTTCAAGTTCAAAGTTATTTTAAAAACTTTCAGACAACAAGGCTTTGTCAAGCCATCTTGACAAACTCATCTAGTTTATTTACTTAAATGGATAGCACTGTGGAATGGTGGATTGGGATGTGTTATAGGGTTGTGTGTATGGAAGATCTGTTCTGACTCATATGTTGTAGCTACTGATATCTTATAAAGCTCAATAAATATAATGTTAAAAAACATATGAACATTTTTTGTGATCTCCTTTTAAATTAGAGACTATGTATATGGAATATTTGTACTTATTGCAGTTTTTCATAAATACTTTTATCAAAACAATAAGTTCGGATCACTGAACAATTAGTTTCTTTTTCACATCAGATTTGCATGTGTTGGCACGTGTAGTACAATTGTCTACAATTTACACAATAACTGAATGCACATATGATGATCAAAATGAACTGATGAGTTGATTCTCAGTGAAGTTGCACTCTTTATAACTTCTAAACATTGTTTTTGTACTACAGTATTGACTTTTTTCCAGAAAAGTTTTATCTTGTGAAACAGTATATTCAGCTAAAACTGACATTCTTGTATATTATAGTAAACACTCAGTGTCAAAAAAGGAAAATGTTTATATACAGTATATATATGAAAAATGAAACATACACTACCAGTCAAAAGTTTGGAAACTGTACTATTTTCAATGTTTTTGAAAGAAGACTCTTCTGCTCATCAAGGCTGCATTTATTTGATCCAAAATACAGCAAAAACAGTATTATTGTGAAATATTTCTTACATTTTAAAATAACTTTTTTCTATATGAATATATTTTAAAATGCAATTTATTTCTGTGATTCAAAGCTGAATTTTCAACATCATTACCCCAGTCTTTAGAGTCACATGATCCTTCAGAAGTCATTCTAATATGCCGATTTGCTGCTCAAGAAACATTTATTATTATTATCAATGTTGAAAACAGTTGTGTACAATTTTTTTCAGGATTATTTAATGAATAGAAAGTTCAAAAGAACAGCATTTATCTGAAATATAAAGCTTTTGCAACATTATAAATGTCTATACTGTCACTTGATCAATTTAATGCAACCTTGCTGAATAAATGTATTAATTTCTTTAAGTTCTTTCCCCATCATATTAGAATGATTTCTACAGGATCATGTGACACTGAAGTAGTGTATGCTCAAAATTCAGCTTTGCATCACAGGAATAAATTACATTTTAAAATATATTTAAATAGAAAACAGTTATTTTACATTTTAATAATATTTTACAATATTACAGCTTTTTTTTTTTTTTTAATAACATAAATGCAGCCTTGGTGAGCAGAAGAGACTTCTTTCAAAAATAATCAAAATAGCACAGTTTCCAAACTTTTGACTGGTAGTGTATATATATTTTTTTGTTATAACAAACATTTCCAGGGTTGACCATCCAAACATTTTGATCAGTAGGCCTACAGCTCACACAGTTGCACTTACAATTCAGAGAATGATAAGAATGTTGAGCCAAAGCAATTGAGAAAAACTGTAAAAATGACATGTCAGTTCACACTAGGTTCACACAGGTGTCCTATCAGATAACCACAGGTTGTAGTTCATCATATAAACTATAAACATGATATACATTTGTTTGTGAACCAGAAAACACGTTTGTCAACATTTTAAACAATGTATCTATTTTTACTATTTGAAACCTAACAAATCTTCCATTGAAATGTTTTTTTTTTTCTTGAGAAGAGAGACTGATATCTTTTTTTTTTTAAAAATAAATGCTAATTAGTTTGATATTATGTTGAACAAAGTCAAATCACTAGCCTACATCTAAATTTAAAATCATGTATTAAAATTCAAGGAAAAATAAATACCGAGCTACATTCAAAAATGAATAAACGGTTAAAAGTAAGAAAGGTCAACTTTCAGTTTAGCATTTCCTTCAAATGTTTTATTTATTCCCCCCAAGATTCGTTTTGTTTATCTAATAATTTATCTCCTCGCACATTTAATTATCTATATATTGATTTATGTAGGAATATGTGGATGTATGTATTTATTTATGTATTTATTTGCACATTTATTTATATATTTATGTAGAATTTTGTGGATTTATTTATTTGTTTGTTTATTTATTTGCGTATTTATTTATTTATTGTTTTTGCAGGTTTCTACACCCTTCGGTGTTATTTGGATAAACCTTTTTCTAGCTCAAGGGTCATTAGTAATGATTTAAAAGGACTTGACCAGCGCGCTCTTTTCTCATTGGCTGATGGGCGGGGTTTGCTTGGCCAATGAGCGCAGACTTCAGTTAAAGACACTGCAGCGATGAGTTGAGCAAGACGCGCTACGGTGCGGCACTACAAACTTCACTTTCAATGGCTGATTAACACTTATGTTTGTTAAAATTACAGCATCACAGTGAGGGAAGTTCTCTCGGGCGCTTAGCTGGAGCTCAGATAAGTTGTCCTTCAGCATGTCATTAGTTTAAGACAATTATCGAGATGTTTTAGGGCAATGGAGAATGAGCAGTCAGAAACATTTGGAGGCGGCGGCGGAGGAGACAATTCATCAGGCTCCGACACGCTGTCAGAGGGCGAGACACGAGCCGAGGCGTATGAACCCGAATTACAATTTGAGGAATTTAAATGTCACTCATCAGATTTTGTAGGTCTTGAAGGAAAAGTGAAGGGAAATGATTTTGATGAATGCAGCGACGAGATAAAAGCAAGAAAAGAGGATGACCAAGATGAAGGAGAAAATGAAGGGGACGAGGACGAAATGGTAAGGTACACAGATTATAATAGCACTACTAAACACTCATGAGACATTCAGTTTGTGTATGTTTGATCACCGCTGTAAGCGCGCGACTGCAGGTGTGTTTGTTTGAATGGAAACGCTCCGCAATGCTGCCGTTGACAGGTTGAAAATTATTTCCCATATTGTTACTGTAAGTAGAACGGGTTTAAGTTAGTTTTGGAGTCTGTATGGGAGATACTACATGTGTATTTATTTCCACTCGTTTGTCAGAACATGCATACTGAATTGCGATTGTTAGGCTGTTAGTCACATATTGAGATTGGTTTTGTATTTTTAAAACTATTTAAATATTGCATTGCTATTGATTTTTCTTCTACATGTTTAACCATCTACAAAGATAAAGTTGCTTCACAAATCCATCCAAAATCGTGCTTCCCCTTAAAGCACAAACCAGTTTACTTTATTAATACATGTACCTGATCTTATTGTGAGAGTGGTGCATTGGGGCATATTATTCTTAATTTTCATCTTTTCTTTCCACTTGATGTCTCCATCCATCCATCCATCCATCCATCACTTTTCACAATTAATTCCTGATGGATAAAAGTCTCACCCTAAACTATTTCTTGTTGATTATCCTGTTTCATATGGAAGCATGCAACATTATAGAAATAAAATGACTTGTGAATTTCATTTTAAGTTATTAGTCTATATACAATAGGCTATTGTATCCCAATGCTTGCAGACTCTTTGAGGGAGTTTCTAACATTCAGCTGTAATTTGTGGGTGCTTTGTTTACACAAACTTTCTCACATGTAGTTTCATCTGGTTTCAGTTTCATTCAGCTGTATATGTGGTGTTTGTTTCATAAAAACAAAAGCTCTGTTTGCTTGTTTCATACAATAGGTTATTAAAATCAAAGAGGGATAGTCTAACTTGAAAAGTAGGTTAGTCATTGTCCAACTCACTGGGAGTGACGTCTAATTGCCTTGCCTGTGGATTAGATGGCTTTGTTACACCAGTCAGATACCTGAGATTCTTGTCACTCTCACAGCCGTGTCGTCTAATGTGAGTGGGAACGAGTGGTTGGAGAGACAGAACAGCCCTTTTGCCATAGTATTAGTAGACTTAAAGGGATAGTTCACCCAAAAATGAAAATTAGCCCATGATTTACTCACCCTTAAGTCATCCTAGGTGTATATGACATTCTTCTTTCAGACGAATACAATCGGAGTTATATTAAAAAATGTCCTGGCTCTTCCCAGCTTTATAATAGCAGTGAATGGCTGTTTCTGTTTTGAAGTCTATAAAAGTGCATCTATCCATCATAAAAGTAATCCATACGATGCACTTTTATGGACTTCGAAACAGAAACAGCCATTCACTGCCATAAAGCTTGGATTAGCCAGGACATTTTTTAATTTAACTCTGGTTGTATTATTCTGAAAGAAGAATGTCATATACACCTACACTGTAAAAAAAAAAAAAAACATAAAAAAATGGTTAAATGACTGGCAGCAGCGGCTGCCAAACGAAAACCATAACGTTTAAAGTAAAATATCTTAATTTAAATAAGGAAAAACCTGTAAAATAACAGCGTTTTTCTCTAAAACTTTTAATGAAAATTTCTGTGAAATTGTTTTTGCACTTTATTTGACTTAAGATATTTTACTTTAATGTTACGGTTTTTGTTTGGCAGCCGTAGCTGCCGGTCATTTGACCGTTTTTTTACGATTTTTTTTTTTACAGTGTAAACATAAAACTAATAAGATTTACATTAAAATTACAAAGAATAACGTTAAATTGTTAGTATGGACGTAAATCTTTAATATAATGAGCTACATGTTTAATTACAGATTATTTCTGTAATTTTAAATACATTTGTATGTAATTTAAGAAAACAGAAAAAAATACTGTATAAATAATACAGTAATTTCCCTGTATAAAAAAATGAGAATTACTGTAATTTGTCATTAATGATATATCCTTAAAACAATGGTCAAGTTGTTAATTTACAGATATTGTTTATAATTTTACATATTTTTAAACATAATATAAAATTACAAAAAAATACTGTAAAAAAATTAGTTATTTTCCATAAAATTAGGATTTTTTTTTTTTTGTTACAGTGTAGGAAGACTTGAGGGTGAGTAAATCATGGGCTAATTTTCATTTTTGGTTGAACTATCCCTTTAAACTTGCAGAAGATAGACTTCTGAGAATCAGTGCGACTTACCTTCCCCCACTCCTATTTGTTTACATAAAGGCATTCCAACTACTGCATATTTATACACTCTTCATATGAACAATCATTAAATGGCTCGATCTGTGTGTACTATGATGTTGTAACCAGCAGAACTTAGGACATTTAAGTATCTGTATTACTGACCATATATTGTTGTTTTAAAGGATATCAATAATGTACTTTGTGCTACCTTAGACATGGACATTATAGACTTCTTGTTTAAAGTACCTTAGAGTAACATTTTAAAATGCATTAATATAGTTATCGTTCAGTACTATGTGTATATACCATCACAATACTTACTCTTATAGGTAAGAAGAATGTTGCATGCACCAGTCACACATGTTTTACCATGCATATAGTCATATCTAAAGGGTGAATGTTGCTAAATTTGTCTAAAACATGCAGGTTCTCATGAAAAACTGCATTTTATCCTAAAAGTATGTTCATGCAAAAACAGCAGTTTTTTGCATGCATACAGATGTCTAAAAACCAAATGTATGGTTGAATCTGAGCATCTCATTTCATGTAAAACACCCCAAAAAGGTTTGGATCTTCAATTTTTAATTTTAATTGTTACTGATTTGACAGTATGCGTCTGGGTACACAGAAGAAACAAATTCTAAATTTATATTGAATGATGGCACCACTTTTAGCATGAGAAATCAATTCTTTACTGTTCTTCAAAGAATATAATTCGCTGCACAAAATGACCTACTTCTCAAATTTGACAGATCATTGTAATATTTACTATTGTGAACCGCGCTGAATAGTTGTGGTGGTGGTCGGTCTCAGCCATGTGCATAGCAAAGCTGTCTTGCACAGTTACCTTAGTTTGACCTAAACCTGAACGCTTTCACTCATCAACCCCATTTCAGGTCTCTTAAATAGCCTCTTTCTCTTTTCACCCTTCCCTCATGAATACTGCCCCAGAAAAGTAAAGGCTGTGAATGCAAAGACAGCAACACTGCGACACTGTCCTGAACGTGTCTTTGATGCTTAAAGGTGTGGCAGGCAGCTTTCTGGGACTGTGGTTGTGGTGATCAGGGTTTTGGTTTTAGCCACACTGTAAAAAATCTCAACTCATTATATTTTGCTTGTGTTTTACTTCCTCTCTATACTATACTATACTATACTATACTATACTATACTATACTATACTATACTATACTATATATATATATATATATATATATATTTTTATTTATTTATTTTAAATTGTCAATTTAAATACATTGGACAAATCAATTGGATAAACATGGTAAATTAAGTTTATTTACTAAAATAAAATAAAAAAATTACAGTGCAAGTATGTCTGATTTTTAAAAACTTTCTCCTTTCCAGTCTTAAAGGTGCGGTAAGCAATTTCTGAGAAACACTGTTGATATTTGAAATCAACCCAAACAAACACACCCCTCCCTTCATAGCTCTGCTCCCAAAATGCACGAGCATGCAATTCAAGAGTGGATGTCTCTTTATCATAACTGAAGCGAAGCAAAATAATGCTTCATGAAAAATAAAGCGAAGATGACAAACGAACAACAAGGAAGAACAAAAAAACAACAGCAATGTTTCTCGCATATGGCGCAGAAACAACGCAACCTCTGCATCCATTTTCAGGCATTCCTGCTTTGGTCTCTCTAGCGCTGGAAAGCTTTTCCAATATTAACGTGGGTCCTAAAGCTCTTGCCTGATCATAACAATTCTTTTTTCAGTGATATTCATCTATCCTTTTCTCTTTTGTAATGTCTCTCAGCCATCTCTCTTTCTACAGTCTTCAAATCTCCCTCTTGCTCACTCTCTCTCCTCCCCCATCGTGACTGTATACTCTTCCTACTGTTGAGTGGCTACAAGTGTGTTGTTGTGCTCAGTCTATTTTCAGGGACGGATTAACACAGGTATTCCAGAAAGCAAGGTTAATTTACGATCACATATACCCTGAACTCCCGGTTGATTAACCCAAACCTTGCTTACTCAAGGTATGCTGGTTCGCGTCCGGGAGCAACTTCAGCCAACCCAGAGTATGTTCCCGGTTAACACACAAGACATTCTCAACAGAGAAACGAATCAATGATTCACCATGGAAACCATTCTACTTCCTTCTTTTGTTTAATGGCAATTTACATAACCTATTGTTTGTTTATGCTAATTAATTGAATGCAGATCCATGTGTGAGATGACAATAAAATAAATAATAAATATATTTGAATTGAATTAACATTTAAACATTACCTTGTTATAATAGTGCTTTAGATATATTTAATATATAATATTATATAACTGTAACTATATAACAAATTTAATTCTATTAATATAACTATATGAATTATATAACACGTACCTGAATACCTCTTAAGCAAACTAATACTAATACAGGTATGTCACATAACCTGCTTTCTGGAGTACCCCCCTGGTGTTTTTGCTTTCCTGCTTTTGAAGAAATATCATAGTATCGTGTTGCAGTGCACATTTGGTCAGTTGCACAGATCTGTCTAAATGCCTCCCTACATGCGTTTTAAAGCCTTGCCAGTTAAACATTTTATTTGCACGCTGTTCTGAGCACCCGAAGCGTGCGCACACTAAAAGCCTGTCAAACAGCGCGTGACTACTAAACTAAGTTCTCTTTTGCATCTTATTGCACTTTAACTGTCAAATACATACAGTTCACATAAACGCAGTCTATGTCTTAAGTGAACATAAACAGTCGGGAGAAAATCGGATGTGTGTCCTTATATTAGAGCCGTGCATGAGGTCATAGTCACAGCAGCCAAATATACCTGCTGCCGCTTGTCATTAATGTTAATAAAAAAACAAAAACAAAACAAAGAGAATATCACTTGCTGCTCTTCACTGAATAACTTCCGTATAGCTTTAATAAGAATCAATGTATAAATGAAGACTATGTAGTGTTTTATTTTAAATTTTGTTTATTCAATTTCTTACTTGAATGCTACTGTTAAGTACTGTAGCTGAAAAATTTAAAGCGCTGTTTATTTATTATAATGCGTTTGTCCTATTATTTGTAATTTGCTTCTTTGTTATTTTTGTTATTATCTCCCCTACTTTGGTCTAAATGGTCTGTCATTCTTTTCTTTTTTTTCTTTTATATTTCTTTACCTTGTAAGACTAAATTTTGAAAATAGGCAAATTAGTTTTGCTTTACTGCTCAGTGACATAATAAAACCAATATGGTAAAGAATTGTGATAAAATCATAATCTTCCTGAAAAAAATTGTGATATATAATATTTTTGCCAAATCACCCACCCCTAGCTCAACGAGAAATCAGAGCTCCGCACCGCATCACATTTTTTTTCCAAGATATGTCACTCTGAACTTTTTTTTGTCTCGTCACTTGGAATCCAACAATTACGTAATGTAAATGTTACATACAAAAAATACTGTTTATTGGGGTAAAATTAGCTTAATTGTTCTGAAAATGTCACAATAAAAAAATTGTCAGAATGGTAGACTTTTTATTTATTTATTCATTCATTCATTCATTCATTTCACCTGTTTGAGAGATTGCTCGCTCTTTCTTTGAATGTGTGAACGAATAGTTTTGATTATGCATGAGAAAGCATTATGCCAATGCTTACGTCATTTCTTTAGCAATATTTTGATTACACTGTCTGAATGAATTGGTCTGATTTCATCACTTGCAAAATATAAATAAAAGGTTTGTACTACAGTGTAAACAAAGTCTCAGAGACACTGGCAGTTCCACACTAATGCAATCCTCAAAATTATATTACATTGGCAAGCCTAAAAGAATTATATTTATCCTTCCTTGGTTATTGTTGTAAAATGTTTTAAAATTTCATACCTTTTAATCTTTTCTAGTCGTATTTTGACCATTGAATCATTCATGACCTCATGACGGTACATTGTTCTCAGAATTATGAGCACTGTTCTGTGTTTTTTTTTTTATTTATTTTTTTTTTATATATATATAAATCAGTCTGTTTTATCTGTTGAGGAGCTCTCGATAGGACTCAGCAAGTGAAAGTCCATTTCCGGGGTTATAAATAACCATCCATTTATTTTAACAGGGTTTCTCTGACCTGTAAAGAGGATGTAGAGTGTTGGTGAATGGCTTACTTGCTAAGAGGATTTGCCTTTAATCTGTTTAGGGTTTCTCCTTTGTCCATTATGGGTGATGTCATCCTCAGCATGCCTGTCTGTTTGCTGTTGATTTATTGGTTTCGTTTGGTCCACTGTTGATGAGAGAGATAGCATTGGCTTTTAAGGGAACCTTTTAATGGAACACCAATGGCATTGAGAAGGAATTTCACATCACCAGCGTGGGCATCTTCTGATGGGTGTAGGGTAAGAAATCCTTAAACATTAACTTTAAGAGAACTGAATAGAGAAACTTTTTTTTTTTTTTTTTTTTTTCTTGAATCATATAACTTTGGATATTGGCAGTTAATGTATTAATGTTATTGACCTTTGCTTTAGGTTACATCAATATTGCAGGTTTTGCATTGTTACTTTATGGCTAAATCAAAATGATCTAAACCCCTAAAACTCAAACAATAATTTAGCATATTCATAATTGTGCTTATAGGTTTTACAGTATGGGTTTGTTCTAGAATATAAACGTATGAAAACAAAATATTAGTAAACTGTAATGGTGTTGAATTTGAAGCTGCTGATTGTATAATAGCAGTAAAACTGACAATGTTGTTTGATTGGTGCTATTATAAGAGTACTGCTTAATGTTATGCCAGCATAGGTTTTTTTTTAAATGCCAGCCTATTATCACCTGTGTGGAAACTTGGCTGCAGTAACACAAACCATTTTGTAATGTATCTAATTTAAACTATGGTGTCTGCTCTTCGTCTGTATCTGTATTCAATCTTGTGATGTGATGGCGCTGTTTGAGACAGATTCTGGTTAGGATACTGGGTTATAAAACACTAAGCCTGAGGATCCAGGGAAAGTGAAAGGCTTGGCAAACACATCCGTTTTTTTTTTTTTTTTTAAGGAAGTGTGTCCTGGTTGCTCAACACTCTTTTGTGCACTGTCTGCAGTTTGTGCTACTTTGTGCTATTTGACGTCCATTGTGCTTGGATGGTACAATGTTTATTATAATAGAAATTTTGTTGGAATTTGCATATTTATACCATGGTATTGGTGATGATTTGGTTGTGTAGTAAGGTCATATCAATGAATTGCATCAAAAAACAAACCCCTTTGTTGCATAGGGCTGCAACAACTATTGATAATGAATATTCACATTTAATGGATTAATTTGCTGACTGAGAAATGTGAGCATATGCAATGAGAATGCTAACAGATATCTTTAATAGACCTCCATGATTCTCATTGTACTACACAAAGACCTGCTTAATTCATAATTAGTTTTAATTAATGAATTACATTTCTTAATTTTTTATATATTGATTAGGTGTTCTAGTCCTTGTCCCATGGTTTGCATGTTAATGTAATTGTCTAACAATAATTGAAAAAAGTATGCAAGGATGGATACATTAAAAGTATCAAGGCATCTGTGGATTACTATTTTCAGTCTGTACTATGATTTTGGATGCACTAATCTTGCATACTATTTTAAACAAATATACTGCCTATCTTAACTGCGAGCAAACAAACATCTTGACAACTTGATCCTATTATATATATCCCCATTATAACCACAAAGCTGTCTACACTGCAAGTGTGATCTAGTTTTGACACATTGTGCAACAGCTTTGTTGATTTTATAATGGGAATGATCCAGTTTTATCCTGCTGCCTGCTTTCTCTATATACGGTATATACACACTGTGTCCCAATTCAGAAATCAAGGTTATGTTGAAGAACTTTCAGTGGACGTGACTGGGGTTTTAAAAACAGAAATGTGATGCTTGTAATTTTATAAAAGCAATTACAAACCTGTGTATAATTTCAGCTGTAAAGTTGTTTAAATCCTCATTTTTATATATATATTTTTAATTTTTTTTTAATGTTTTTAGTTTAGTCAGTGTTTTCAAAGCTAAACTTTACTATTGCTAAAATTTTAACATTCATGGTTTGGCCTCATTCACTTCCACCTTTTTTTTTTTTTTTTAAATAAGAAAGGAAATTATTTTGCATTATTATAAGATTGAGCTTAACTCTTACTAAACCCAGAATATTCCTTTAAAGTTACATTGTAACCATGGAGTCTGCATGGTGTGTTTTAGCAGACACACTGACATCTGGCATACTTCTGTCATTTTGGGAGTTCCTTCATGAACATGTCCAAATAAAGACGAAGAGCAATTTCCTTTTCCACCACATACAAGAAATGTGCAAAAACGTATACTCTATAATGCTTCTAAACCACACATCTGTTTATGTCCAGAGGGAGGTTTTGTCAACACAGGAAACATGACTTTGCTACTGAGATTTTGCAAGGCTATTGACACCATTTTTTTGGGGGGACATGCCTCTTTTAGGACAGTGGGAACTTCTGTGACACCGGGACATTTTGGTGAGGCTGACCTCAGCAGCACAGCTCAGTTAAGTAATGTGAGCTGTTTAACCTCCAGAGGAACATTATTTAGTTGGAAATGGAGCAGGGGAAATGTTAAGGTCAGGCAGATGTACAGTGATGACGTTAGCTTTTGCACTAAAGAGCTGCAAGATTTTAGTGATAGGGAGTATAAATATTTTTTTTTTCTTTAGGGTGAAATATGCCATTTCTTGTAGTTGTCTCTACTCTGTAAACTGGGATAATTGAAGAAATGTCAGATGTCACAGTTACAGTTGAGCTTTACTTTTGGCCTTTTTGTCATTTTATTAAAGGAATGGATATGCTCTTCCTAATCTTGTTTTTGAAATATTAATATTTGTGTGAATATTTGTGTTTTAGTCATTTAAAACAGTTTTGTAATTAATTGATCTAATTTGTGTCTCTGGAAAATAGTGCTCTATGACGTTTATACGTATTGTTGATTTTCAAGTTTGTTTGTGCCTATTTCTTAGGTGAGGGATTTGTGGATTGTTACAGTTTAGAGTTAGGGTAAGCATACATTGTTAAAAAAACCCTGCTACTAAAATCTCTTTTGTATCTTTAACATATACTGACAATAGTGTTGGGTATCGTTTAAATTTTAGTGAGTCCAATTCTGCTTATCAATTCTGATTCTTAATGATTCCCAGTTTTGATTCCAATAAGGAAAAAAAAATTACATAATTGATACAAACATAAAGATAAGAAGCCAACAAAAACTAAGGGTGTTTTCACACTTGGTAGATTTTTAGATTAGATTAAAACAACTCTGGTGTGATTACTCTGTTAGTGTGGCTCATTTGAATAAGTGTGAACACTGCCATCCGAACCCTGGTATGCACCAAACAAGCAGATCGAGACCCCTGAAAAGGTGGGTCTTGGTCTGCTTCCAAACAAACTCTGGTGTGGTTTGACTGAAGTATGAATGGAACATGGACCAAAGACATCTAAACAAACCAAAAACAGGATGTTATGTCAAAAGATGCATCCCTAAAAAGGACAGAATGTTTTTTTCTCGTCATAGTCGCGATGCTGCCCATTATAGTTCAGTACAGGCGTTAGAACCGCATCTTGTTGCAGCAGATCTTCACTTCGTTTTGGCAGCGCAGCGGTTTTTTCAATTGAGACTCTTTGCTTATGATACGGAATATCTGCGGAAGTTTTACTAGTATCTCATTTCACAGATAGTTTGTTTCTGTATTGATTCTATAAAAAAAAATGCCGATACAATGTATAGTATTTGCTCTGGCTTTTGTTTTAAATTATTTTATTCCATTTATTATGTTTGTTGTTTTCATCTGTTGACGTTGTACAAGCAGAATGTGGCGGTTGGTCTGTGTTGTATTTGTCCCGCCCCTCCTCCATTCTGATTGGACGGCTGGGTGAAAAGTGACAGTGATGAGCGCTGCGTTTTACTCAAAGTTGAACATTCTTCAACTCTCAGCGACCAGTAAAAAAGCCGAACGCTCAGCGCTTGAGCGTGAAATACTCGCTCAGTGCCTCGTAACGCTCATGGTGTTCTAAAAACAATTGAAAACAATTGGATACGCCAGCCAGCCGTGTGAAAAAAACGCTTTGGTGGACACACGGCCTAAGCTCTTTGTGTTACTCTCATCCTTCCCTGAGGATGGTACTCCTCTGGTAGTTCTTGGAGACTTTCAACATCCACCTAGAAAAACTTCAGACTGCTGACTTCCATACACTGCTTGCCTCGTTTGACCTCAAGCGAGTGTCTACTGCGGCTACTCACAAATCAGGTATCCAATTGGACCTTATTTACACGCGCTACTGCTCCACTGACCGTGCTCCACTGCACACCTCAGATCACTTCCTCCTCACTCTTAACCTCAGCCTGGCTCATGACACAACACACACTCTTCCACGGGTCACTTTTTGGCATAATCTACACTCACTCTCACCCTCCCGTCTATCCTCTTTGGGCTCATCCACACTTCCTCCCCCTAATCAGCTCTCATCCCTAGATACTAACAGTGCTACTGATGCTCTTTTCTCCACTCTAACATCTTGTTTAGATAACTTTTGCCCCCGTTACATCCATGCCAGCCCACACCACCCCCTCTTCCCCATGTTTTCAGCGAGCATCGTTCTAAACTCAGGGCTGCAGAGAGGAAGTGGCACAAATCAAAAGATCCCACTGACCTTGGTTTGTATCAATCCCTCCCTCTCTTCCTTTTCTTCTAATGTCTTTACTGCTAAAATCACACTACCACAACAAAATTAACAATTCTTCTGACTCACCAATTTTCAAAACCTTCTCCTCTCTTCTTAATCCTTCTCCTCCCCCTCCTTCATCAACCCTAACAGCTGACGACTTTGCCACATTCTTCATAAATAAAACAACAACCATCAGCGGCCAATTTTCCACACCAAAAACCGACACGTCTTAACAGCAAACACACATTCTCCGCTCCTTTTCTCCGCTCTCGGATGCAGAAGTCTCCAAACCCATCCTTTCCAATCACCCTACTACTTGTCCACTTGATCCTATCCCCACTCATCTCCTTCAAGCCATTTTATCCTCAGTTGTACCTGCACTCACTCACATCAACACCTCTCTTCACATTGGTACCTTTCCACACAGCATTTAAGCAGGCTCAGATAACCCCTCTGCTTAAGAAACCCACTCTAAATCCAGCACTTTTATAAAATTACAGACCGGTATCCCTTCCATTTATTGCTAAAACACTTGAACGAGTCGTGTTCAACCAAGTCTCTACCTTTTGTACACTGAACAACCTCCTGGATAACAACCAGTCTTTCAAAAGCGGCCACTCAACTGAGACTGCCCTGCTTTCGGGTATTATAATGAAGACTGAGACTGGCAAGAGCAGCTTCCAAATCCTCAGTACTCCTCTGGATCTGTCTGCTGCTTTTGACACAGTTAACCAGCAGATCCTCCTGTCAACCCTCATGACAAAGGGCATCTCCGGAACCACACTCCAATGGTTCAAGTCTTACCTCTCAGGTAGGTCCTTCAAGGTGTCGTGGAGGGTTGAGGTGTCTAAGTCGCAACATCTCGCTACTGGGGTGCCTCAGGGCTCAGAGCTTGGACCACTTCTTTTCTCCATCTACATGTCATCACTAGGATCTGTCATTCAGAAACATGTTTTTTTCCAATCACTGCTACGGTGAAGACACACAACTCTACCTCTTATTCCGGTCAGATGATCCGACGGTAACTGCTTTCATCTTGGCCTGCCTGACAGACATTTCTTGCTGGATGAAGGACTACCACCTTCAACTCAACCTTGTGAAGACAGAACTGCTTGTCGTCTCCGCCAACTCAACACTTCATCACAACTTCTCCATTCAGCTCGGTTCGTCAACCATAGTTCCATCCAGGACAGTTAAATTTCACAGATCACATTGCTAGAGCTGCCTGGTCCTGCAGATTTGCCTTATTAGGAGGATCAGGCCCTTCCTATCGGAGCATTCTACACAACTCCTTGTCGCTCTTGTTTTATCCAGACTGGACTATTGTAATGCTCTCTTGGCAGGCCTTCCTATATGCACTGTCAAACCTCTGCAACTGATCCAGAATGCTACAGCAAGAGTGGTCTTTAACGAGCCGAAAGAGAGTGCACGTCACACCTCTCCTCATAAAATTGCACTGGTTTCCAATTGCCGCTCGCATCAAATTCAAGGCACTGATGTATGCCTACAGAACAACTGGCTCTGCACCCCTATACCTAAACTCATTACTTCAGACCTATGTGCCCTCCAGAAGCTTGCGTTCTGCAAGTGAACGGCGCCCTGTTGTGCCATCCCAAAGAGGCACAAAATCACTTTCACGGACCTTTACCTTGACTGTTCCAAGCTGGTGGAATGACCTGCCTAACTCAACCCAAGCTGCTGAATCTTTAGCCATTTTTAAGAAACTTCTGAGCCATTAACAGTAACACTTACTATTCTATTTATCGATTAAAAAAACCCCCAAAAAAACAACAACAACAAAAACCTTGTTATGTGTACTATGCTAGACTAACTGGGACTACTCACAGCACTTGAATATTGTTGCCCTATTGTTGGCTTGATTGCTTCTATTGTATTCCCGCTTTGGATAAAAGCATCTGCTAAATGTAATTAAATGTAAATGTACAAATATCATCATATGTACCCACATACAGCGCATAAAAACCATTTTTTTTTAGTTTTGTATCTTTAGGTTTGATGTTAAAAATGACAGTGTAAATGACAAGCAAACCAGGACTAAATGTATATTTTTCTATTTGGAAAAAAACTGATCTCCAAGTGTGAACACACCCTAAGAAGCATAATTCTGGAATTCTGGGAATATCTGTTTTTGGCTTTTCACTAACTTTATAAGGTGATTATTTATTTTACTTCCAAAAACGATATATCGAACAGTATCTTACTGAAAATTAAATGTAAGGTTAGATTTATCATAGTTTTTCCATGTGTATATATAGTACGGTAACTTACTGTTAACCAATTAAAGGGATAGTTCACCCAAAAATTGACTTCTGTAGTATGGGAAAAAAATACTATGGAAGTCAATGGGGCCCATCAACTGTTACTGACATTCTTCAAAATATCATCTTTTGTGTTCAGCAGAAGAAAGAAACTCATACAGGTTTGGGACAACTTGAGGGTAAGTAAATGATGGCACAATTTTCATTTTTGGGTGAACTATCCAGTCTTTTACAGTTAAAATTATAACCTTTTTTTTTTTTTTTTTTTTTTTTTTTTTTTTTTTTTTTTTTTTTTACAGTGATATGTTGTTATTTGTATATGCTGGCCTTATTTGACCTTGAGAACCTCTGGTTGATTATGAATGGTTGGAAAAGATCTTCATGGAAATCCTTATTCCCTATTTGTGTTCCAGAGGGGAAAAAAAAAAGCATGCACATTTAGAATGATATGAAGGCAAGTAAATAATGACAGAATCATCTTCTTTTTAAGGTAATTATTCCTTTTAATAATGTCTATAATGACCATGTAGGAATGAAAATTACAATTAGAAAAATGGACAATCGGCAAATGACGCAATCGGGACTCAAACTCCCATTGCTTGTGAACAACATGGGTTTACGTGTAAAACATGCACTAACTACTAGCCTGAGGCTCTAAAAGTTTAATGCAGTTCATTCTTAATGTGAAAAATAAATAAATAAATCTGCTCACATTATTGTTTCTGTGTGGCACTTTGGTATTAGCTTTAACCTTGAGTGAACTTATTATATAAGGGGATTGATGAACCCCACTCATTATTTTCTCGTCAGCAGACTGTGAAGAATTGTTTGAACCCACAATGTCTTAATAGCTTGAAATTGTGTGAGCAGCCTCCTCAATATTAGGATGTTGTTTCAGGCACTGCCAGACTAAAATACTGTGAAAAACTGTAGCTTTTGTTTTGTGCCAAAGATCTCTAAGGTTTTAAGGCTAAATTGTTAGAAAGGTTTCTTCTCACTGTTATTGATTGACATGCCTGTTTACATATGGACAGCAAAGGAGATTTAACCAGTAGGGCAAGTTCATTGTTGCAGTGTAAATCAAGGTTTCAAGGTTTGGCTAGTTAGCGTGGCCTCATTACTTTTTTTTTTTTTTTGGTAGATGCTTTAGCGCTACCATCTGGTTTCTTAAAAGCACCTTTGTCCATTGAAGGCCCTTCTTATGTATCCATTTTTATTTTATTTTTTTTGCTTTTCCTAGCAACATTTACATTGTAAATATCTAATTAATCATTTCACCAGTCTCATAATATACACTACCATTAAAAAGTTTCGGGTCATAAGATTTTTTTTAAAAATAATAATAATAATAATAATAATAATAATAATTAATAATAATAATAATAATAATAATAATAATAATAATAATTATTATTATTATTATTATTATTATTATTATTATTTCTTTGTTATTATTAAGTCTCTTATGTTCACCAAGGCTGCATTTATTTGATTAATTAGGATTGGCGCTAAACTCTGCAGGATAGTGCTCCAGGAGCAGGATTGGACACCCCTGACCTAACTGAAATGGCAACATGAAACATAAGATCGGAAATAAACATTTAATATAGATCTGATGAGCAGACAGACATATGGACTGTGTATCTAACAGAATAAAGTGGTGTGTAACACTCCCAGAATCCTGTGAAACATGTACAATTTTGAAACGCCATTGAGCATGAGCAATTGAGGATTGCCTAACAAAATTACTAGGATATCTGTGAAAACACTAGCATTGTAGGACAGAGTTCAATTCATTTCAATTCACATTTAATTGTATGGTGCTTTTCACAATACATATCGTTTCAAATCAACTTTACAGAAAATGCATTTCTACATTACAATTTAGAGCGATCTGTTATCAGAGGTGACTGTGTCCAAGTAATATATTTCAGAAATGTACATACACAAATCTAAAATAACATCATGTATTATTAATTTAAGGCAGAAACAATGAGCTCACTGAAGTAATTATTACAAGTTGTAAACATAATGATTACAACATATAGAAAATGTAGCATTGGTGAATGTTAATTTGGAGTTTGCGTCATCTGAAGTCCTTACAGGTGTTGGGACATCTGAAGTATTCATAAGAGGCTGGATCCAAACTGGAGGTGGCGTAGTCTCTAGTTACCTCGGGATGGGCATCCCAAGATAAAACAGAAAGGCAAATGGAAAGTAATTAGCGTAGCTGCTGTTCATAACATTTCAAGCAACAATCATTTTGATTTGATCTGATATAACTGGAGTACAAGGGTATTAGGTGTATTTTGTGAATGCTTGTCTAAAGAGATGTGTCTTTAGTCTAGATTTAAACTAGGATAGTGTCTCTGAGCCCTGGACATCATCAGGAAGGCTATTCCAGGGTAGGTACTACCAAACGTCCAGAGTTTTGTGACCTTAAAGAGCGTGATGGATTGTAGGGAGATCAGTTAAATACACAGGAGCTAAACCATGTAGTTTACCATTTAGTTGCTGTCAAATATAAAACCCAGGTCTTTCATGCTAGAGGATGAAGTAACAGTACATCCTTTTTAAATTGTATTCTAAGAGATTCTGTGTACAGGTTTTTGGTCCAGTAAGAAATAGATTTCATCTGGTCGTGATGAAATATATAACTGAGTATCATCGGCATAAGAGTGGAAACTAATTCCATGCTTTCTTATAATATTACCAAGTGGCAGCATATATATTGAAAATAACAGAGGGCCTAACGCAGATCCTTGCGGCACTCCGTAATTTACTGACATTATCTTAGATTTTTACCTATTTAATAAGGCAAAATGGTAATAGTCTGATAGGTATGATCTAAACCACCTTAATGCCTGTCCCTAAATATCCTACTAATTACCACAATTGTGTTTTATTGAATTTACACATTTTGTGGAAGTCTTCAAAATTCCACCATGCATCAGGTGCACAAAGTAATTGTATTTATTTATTTATTTGTTTGGTTGTTGTTGTGCTTGAATGCAATGTATGCATGAGAACTGTATTCTGTCTTGTGAATACCTATTATAGCATTGTGAGGAACAGACCAAAACTGAATTCAGTGTTCACTGATAATCAGTACACAGCTCAAATAACGACAGATTATTCTTTTTTTTTTTTGTGAGGATCTACTTCATTCAGGGGTGTTTCCTCTGAGGAGGCAAGGGAAGCAGGCATTGTTCACATGATAAAAATCGATCTGAGTGAATGGCTAAATAATATTGTTAATGGGCCTCATTTATCAATCTAACGTAGAAATGAGTGCAGATCTGAGTGCAGAAATCATCTTACGACAGGGTTCACATGTGATCGTACGAGTGATCGTACGTTGATAAATGTGACGGCAGAAAACAATCGTCATTTGAATATCACCCCCTAAAAATTCACGGTTTAGAAGCCTTGGTCCTGGAGTTTACGACATGGAGAAACGTAACCCGGCCAAGAAGAGGAAGTAATCTCATGAAAGAGAAATTGTTAACCTTGTAATTGCAAACAATTACATTTAATTTATATGTATATTAAATACCGGTAAATAAAACGAAACATAATAAACATTATGAACACTATAACCTATTTCCCCTCATCCAAAAAAACCTTTAAATTTAACGGTAGCCTATTCAGAACAGAACAAGAATGAAAAATTCTTAATTTATATTCTTAAAAAAGCTATAAATTATATATTAAACTATAAAAAATAAAAAAATTAGGCTATAGTGGCATTCCTTATAAACAACATACAAACATCAAGCCAAAATTTATTTAAAGCGAAACTGAAATTCCATTGTGCGCACCTCTCTCATTTGACTCTAATCCAAATATATTTCCATTTTTGTCATGCATAACATACTATTCATTATGTAAACAAGGCTTTGAAATTCACTCGTGTTCCAATATCCACGTAAAACAGCATCCTGTGTTTGGTTGGTTTCACACACACTCATCACATGGATTTTGTTTTCAGTTTGCACCGTTAGTTTGTTGTCATGGATGTTAATTTGATTTGTCATTCTATTCGGGTGTGTGTGATTTAATTACCCTGTTTGTCACCTGTATTTAAGTTCATGTGTTTCTGTTCTCAGTTGTCCGGTCTCGTCTTTATTACGGTTGTGTTGGATTGTTTTCCTCTATGTTGGAATTACCCTGAGTAGATTATTAAAGACTTCTCATCTTCGTGTGTGTTTGCACAACCTGAGCGTGACAGTTGGGTGCTGGGCACACTTTTACAGCGGAACGTTTAAATTGAGCAGTGTAACTTTTATGTTTGGTTGACTGCATATTAGTTTGAATGGCTGAAATATCAAGTTAGCAACACTAGAGCTAATATGTTATATACTTAATTTCTGTTTTTCTCGGTTCGCAGAAGCATGTGATGTGACGATGTGTGAATCCTCATTTTCTGTTGTTTATTTTGCTATTTGCGGATATAAAGCTGCCCTGTAAAAAAACAAACAATTGTGATATTTTAGTCACAAAATGCTCTCATTACAATTCTTCACCAGATTTACAATGCTGCATGCAAGTTCACACTAACTCAAAAACTTGCGTACACAAGCTGAGACCTGACATGAGATTTGATCATAGCCACCGCTCACATCCATATTGATAAATAAAACGTTTTGCATGGAAACGGCCGTACGTCCAGTTTTCTGTTGTATGTTTGTTTCATAAATGAGGCCCAATGTGTTATAGTTTTTGTTAATATTTTGATTTTTTTTTTTTTTTTTTTTTTTTTTTAATATCTAAAACACGTTGGCCACAATTATTGGCACCCCTAGATTTTTTTGAGTAAAATACCTCTGAAGTATATTCCCATTAATATTTGTTTTTATTATTTTTTATATTAGCACACCAGGGTGATTAGGAACATGAAATTGTCTAGCTATGACTTCTTGTTCCACAGGAGTATAAATATGAGGAAACACAAAGGCCAAATTCCCTTAATCATTCATCACAATGAGTAAAACCAAAGAATATAGTTCTGATGTGCAGCAAAAGATTGTTGAGCATCACAAAATAGAAAGTGGCTGTAGGAAAATAGCTAAAGCATTGAAAATTTCCGTTTCCACCATCAGGGCAATAATTAAGAAGTTCCAATCAACTAAAGATGTTACGAATCTGCCTGGAAGAGGACGCGTGTCTATATTGTCTTAGTGCACGGCGAGGAGGAAAGTTTGAGTGGCCAAAGACTCTCCAAGGATCACAGATGGAGAATTGCAGAGATTAGTTGAGTCTTGGGGTCAGAAAGCCTATAAAATCAAACAACCCCTACATCACCACATGTTGTTTGGGAGGGATTCAAGAAAAATCCTTCTTGCTCATCCAGAAACAAACTCCAGCATATTCAGAAACAACTGGAAATTCAAAAGGGACTTGGTTCTATGGTCAGATGAAACTATAAAAAGAGCTTTTTGGCAGAAAACCCACCAGATGGGTTTGGTGCAAACAGGGATAAAAAGTACCCCATGCCCACGGTTAAAAATACTGCTGGATCTTTAATGTTGTGGGCCTATTTTTTTGCTGGAGGTCCTGGACATCTTGTTCAGATACATGGTATCATGGATTCTAGCAAATACCAACAGATAAAAAAAATCAAAACCTGACCACTTTTGCTAGAAATCTTATAATGGGCCTTGGTTGGATCTTCCATCAGGACAATGATCCAAAACAAACATCAAAATCAACACACAAATGTGTCACTGAGCACAAAATGAAGCTTCTGCCATGACCATCCCAGTTTCCTGACCTGAACACTATAGAAAATGAGTGGGGTAAACTGAAGAGAAGAAGCACCAACATGGAGCTGGGAATCTGAAGGATCTGGAGAGATTCTGTATGGAGGAATGGTCTCTGATCTCTTGTCAGGTGTTCTCCAAATTCATCAGGCATTATAGAACAAGACTCAGAGCTGTTATCTTGGCAAAAGGAGGTTGCTAAAAGTATTTAATAAAAGGGTGCCAATAATTATGGCCAACGTGTTTTGGAGAAAATCATTTATTTCATAATGTGATTTACCCCCCACTTTCAATTATTTTACTTCAATGAAAGGTTAGATTTTTGTGAATTATTTTAGTTGTTATTTTTTTGGGGGGGGAATAAAAGATCAAAAGGATAAACAATGCAGATTTATTTTTACAGCCATATTTGATCATATTTACCAGGGGTGCCAATAATTCAGACCACAACTCTGTGTGTGTGTGTGTATGTATGTATGTGTGTGTATATATATATATATATAATTACCGATCAGGCATAACATTATGACATTATGACATAATATCCTAATATTGTGTGGGTCCCCATTTTGCTGCCAAAACACCCCTGACCTGTCGAAGCATGGACTCCACTACACCCCTGAAGGTGTGCTTTGGTATCTGGCACTAAGATGTTAGCAGCAGATCCTTTAAGTCCTGTAAGTTGCGAGGTGCGGCCTCAATGGATCGGACTTGTTTGTTCAGCACATCCCACAGATGCTCGATTGGATTGAGATCTGGGAAATTTGGAGGCCAAGTCAACACCTCAAACTCGTTGTCGTGCTCCTCAAACCATTCCTGAACCATTTTTGCTTTGTGGCAGGGCGCATTATCCTGCTGAGAGGCCATAGCCACCAGGGAATACCGTTTCCATGAAAGGGTGTACATGGTCTGCAACAATGCTTAGGTAGGTGGTACGTGTCAAAGTAACATCCACATGGATGGCAGGACCCAAGGTTTCCCAGCAGAAAATTGCCCAAAGCATCACACTGCCTCTGCCGGCTTGCCTTCTTCCCATAGTGCATCCTGGTGCCATGTGTTCCCCAGGTAAGTGACACACACACACCAGGCCATCCACGTGATGTAAAAGAAAACATGATTCATCAGACCAGGCCACCTTCTTCCATTGCTCCGTGGTCCAGTTCTGATGCTCACGTGCCCACTGTTGCCGCTTTCGGGGTTGGACAGGGGTCAGCATGGGCACCCTGACTGGTCTGCGGCTATGCAGCCCCATACGCAACAAACTGCGATGCACTGTGTATTCTGACACCTTTTTATCAGAACCAGCATTAACTTCTTGAGCAATTTGAGCTACAGTAGCTCGTCTGTTTGATCGGACCACACGGGCCAGCCTTTGCGCCCCTCGTGCATCAATGAGCCTTGGCCACCCATGATCCTGTCCCCGGTTCACCACTGTTCCTTCCTTGGACCACTTATGATAGATACTGACCACTGCAGACTGGGAACACCCCATAATTTTATATATTATATTATATTATATTATATTATATTATATTATATTATATTATATTATATTATATTATAAATTTAATTGTCTGTTTTCGTTGTCATTTTAGTTGGGTTTTTTTTTTTTTTTAAAAACGGACTGAGGACTTTGCCTACATTTTAGAATGCCACTGCACACATTTCAGTCTGGTCTCATTGTTAATATTCATTGTTAGTATTAATTATTTAAGGGTATAAAGCGTACTTTTTGTATGTTTGGATAGATGCTAAAATGTACAATATGGACGATTTGGCAACATTTAAACTAAATTTAGCTGTAATTAAAATTACAGCTAAAAACTTATATTTACAAATCTTTTATATCATGAAGATATTGTATAATTGCCCTTTTACCATTTTATTGACACATTTTAGATCCAATCCCGCTAATCCCACTCCTACCTCGAAACCAGGGCCGTAACCACCATAGACATTGAGGGGGACAAGTCCCCCCGAATAAATAGAAATGGCTAAATTGTCCCCCCCAATATTTGATGATATTGATGCTGCTCTGCTGTACTCCATTATATACCGCTCTGTGTGTTGCTAGGATGACAAAAGTAAAATGTTACATTTTTAGGTTGGTCTGCCGCCGCGGTCTAACAGCGCTCGTCACTGTCAGAATGAGTGAGATGGCCAATCAAATCAAAGGCGGCGGGGCTTACTGTTAGTGCGAATTTCCAATGCGACACTTTAGTTATAGCAGTGAAAGAGTGCGTTGTAAGATGTAAGTAGCTAAACATTTAATATTTGACAACTGTTTTATGATAAAAACATTCAGCGACCAACAGTAATAACAAGTGATGCAAACTACATTTTTTTTTTTTTTTTTTAAATGAAATTTCACCATTTTGAATTGAAAATATGACATTTATTTATGTAAATCCTAACTAAATTTGACATGACAAAACGTTTCGCATTTTTACATATTAGGCATATTAAATCCCTTTTAATCCTTTAATAATTGAATTACTTTAAATAAACCAATAAGACTGTACTAAAAGTAGTCCAAATGACAATGTATTACAGTCGCAGTCCTCTCTGGCGGTATATAATAGTTTCAATCCACTCCGTGAAGGCACAAATTTCTCATTCGAATGCACGACCAAAACATGACATACCGTAAAACGTATTGTAAAGCTTCTTGAGGCGGTAATTTTAAAATGTACAACGAGTGTGGGATTTGACGTTTACAGTCGCTGCTGAGAATGGAGATGAAGATCGCTGAATAAAGGCCTGAATTTAAGTCTTTTCTTGCAGTCATATGGATCCTAAAGATTGTAGAACCACACTTTACATAGATCATGTTTCAACATTTGTCAAAAGTATTTTTTTTTTTTTTTTAAATCAATAAGTAAAAAATAAATAAAGTTGTACACCTTTAAGCAAAACATAACCAAAAAAGACCTCATCAGTTCCCCATGTTTCATGTCACATCTGTTGTGGCTGGTGGTTATGGTTTACGTGTTTGGTGTTAGAATATTAGCCTTGGCTATTTTGGGCACATGGGCCACAGTGGGGTTCGCAGCTTCTCCTATCGTGTGAGGTTGACCTTTTGCATATAATATAGGTCTTCATGCTGATTCATTTCTTACAGTGAAATATGAGATGCCGCTGGTCAAATGTTCAGACAACTTGTAGTAATGGAAAATGAGTTGCTAATCACATTAGCAGCACCGATTTGGGATTGGAGTTCAGAAGATCTGTTTTCACGGCCATGTAATGCAAAAGTAAAGTAATCTGATACACAAAGACGACCAGCAGGTCCTATGACATCATCATGTAAACAAACACTGCTGTTTACAGTATAAGTTGATAGCAAGGGTAAATGACCTAGATCTGTTGTGTGTATTTAGACAGAGGCTGTACTTTTTTCTAGCTCAACAACAAAGCAACTAAAGCCCATATTTGTCTCCATAAGCATCACCACTAAATGACTCATGTCGGAGATGTATCTACTACTGAGGAAACATCTCCACTTGTTTTAATTTTGCCCATGTGTGTTATAATGAGTGCAGGAACTGTAATTTGTGATCTGTAATGTTTTTTGAGTGTTCTGTGCATCTCCGCAGCTTGCTACTAATTCTGTGAAATCAAAAAAGCAAAAGTAAAAAAATTACACCAAGGTGGTTTAGAACTTTGAACCAACAAGTCATATTTGGTACTGAATTTGTTTACTGACCAACATTGAAGAAAAAAAAAACTGATGTAGAGATAAACCACTAATAACAAAACTGGAGAACCAAAGGCAATATGCAAATGATTTAACTTTCACCCATTCCCTGGAGTAAGTCTTTTACTTATAACTGAGAATGTTTTCCCCCCTCTTCCTGTTGTCAAATTCTCAACGTAATTGCTAAAATTATGAGCAGGGGTCAAGCTTCCAGTGGACTCCTGCTCTGTTTCAAGCACACTTAAGGAAGTAACTCTACCCTGAATTCTCACATTACCCAGTGGAGCAATCTGCAGAAGTTCACTGATTAATCAGTGAAGGTTCACCTCCCCCATCAGATTATGCTTGTTGGAACAACACTGACTAACTGTTATGTAGAATGTGAGACTAGAATTGGTGCATCTTGAATCATAGCACCTATTTTGCATTGAAAATATTATGCTGAAATGTGTCTGGAAGACATACTTTTCTGATGAATTTTCAAAGCGCTTTTTATTTATTTATTTATTTATTTATTTATTTATATATTTATTTATATATATTCATCTTCTTTAATATTTTTATTTTTTATTTTTATTTAGTAATTTTATTAATTATTTTTTATTTATTTACTTTTATTTAAATATTTACTTTTATTTTTATTCATTTTTTTTAATTTTATTTTTGTAATTAAAAAAATTAATTTAGTTTATTTATTAATTGGTTTAATTTATTTATTGTTTACTTATTTAATTTGACTTACTTTTACTTACCACAATCTGTGGTATATACTTTCGCATTGCCAGCGAGATGCATATAAAAAGGCAGATTGTGATGCAGCCTAATGTGTTTACGTGGCTGTGGAATTGAGTGTTTTCAATTCAGCAAAGCTTGTATTTTTACAACTCTAATTAATAATGGTGTGTTCAAATGCCACTGCGTGAGCATGAAGCTTGTCTTCCATAAGAATAAATTGTATGTAACTGTAAAATATTGCATATTGTAAAGAGAACTGATGCTTTGTCAGGCTTAGGCATTCATGACTTCTGTTACCTGGGAAATTGACATTAATTTCTCCCACTGTTGCTCTGTATTTTTAAATAGCTAAAATAACTGTGATGTACCTCTGATGTAAAATTTATAAAAAGTGCTCTTATATAATTATGTAAAAGCATGCAATTTCACTTTGACCCTGCCTCAGGGAGAGAGATTGAATGAGAAAAACAAATGGCCGAACAGAAAATGTTTCTGGGTTTGTTTTCTCTCTCTGTGATTGATTGAGCTTTGTTTTTGGCTAACAGCATGTACATAACCGTGTCTAAGAAACAAGTACTTCAGATAAAACGGTTTGATATCAGAAGTATCTCTTCTGATATGATACTCATTAGTTTCCAGGCGGTGGCAACACAACAACATCCCTGTCCAATATTACTGAATGAATTAATGACGGGCACTGGGAGATGTGTCATATAGTGTTACTAATCTGGTCGGGTCCTTCAGTTAGAAATTCATTTCCATCTGAAAACAGATTGCTACCCTTCTTATAATAGAGAAATGGACGTCATATGCTATAAAGCTCTTTACATGACTACCTCCTCTTCTCTGGATTAAGAAACAGCAGTGATGGTTAATTTTCTCCCCAGGAGAGTTTTATAAAAGTGAGAGAGGGACAGCATGCTGTGAAAAAACAACTTCTGTGTCTTTTTCTCCTGTTTCTAAATAGCTTTTTTTTTGGTGAGATGAAATCATGAAACGATACGCTTACGAAACAGCAATGTGGCACTACCATGATTCAGTGATGACATCAGATGGTAATTCCATGGTATTTTTGAGATAAACCATGGTACTATATACTATGGTATAGGAATACTTTACCTTATTCTTATACCATGATATTTATATGGTACTCCAAGATACCTCCGATACATTTAGTATTACCATGGTACATATCCAAAAAAGATAGTAATAATGTAGTACTTTTTGGTTATTTTGCTTACTGTGTACATAACATCTCCGGTTACCTAACGTAACCTCGGTTCCCTTTTGAGTCGGTCTCTCGACACTGCGTCACTGATGGGTGTCGCTAAGGGGAACCCCATAGCGACACCTATCGGTGACCCAGTGTCGAGAGACCGACTCGAAAGGGAATGTCTCCGGTTACCTTATGTAACCTCGGTTCCCTGACTCGAAAGGGAACGAGAGAATTTCTATCTTTTCTACCAAAATTCTACATTACCAAAAAAAAGTTTGCCATGGTGTTTTTTGTACTATAAGTATTAATAAAGTATTGCCTGGTTATATATGATAATACCATGGTGAGACCAGTTTTGTTGGAGTATTTCATAACATCTAAAATAATTAATTATCTATAACAAATTTGATGGAAAAGCATGAAAGAGGCAAAGTCCCATGGGATTACTATGAAGTTTGAGGTCAATAGGATTTTTTTTTTTTTTGTCGCTTCTGCTCACCAAGGCTGCATTTATTTGATCAAAAATACAGTGAAAACAGTAAAATTGTGTAATGTTATCTTTAATAATATTATTACAATTTAATTTTTTTTTCTCTAATATTTTTTTAGATGTAAATTATTTCTGTGATGGCAGAGCTACATTTTAATCACCCATTACAGTCTTTAGTGTCATATGATCCTCGATTTATGATTTGTTTGAAAACAAAGTTTTTACTATCACTTGATTACTGCATCCTTCCTGAATAAAAGTATAACTGGCCTCAAACTTTTGGATGGTAATGTACAGTAAATATGGTAATCAGTACCTTGTTATTTGCCTACCATTTGATGCTTCACTGATTCGTGGTACACCACTGCATTTCTTGTAAAGAGTTTTTGGATTTGTCTGCTATATAGGCGCTTGTGTGTTGGCGGTTGGATGGTCTTATTTTTCTTAGCACAATGCGGAGTTAATTCTGCCTTTTCGCTTCTTTATCATTTGTGGTGCAGTTATTTTCCACACTGATGGATTCAGACAGAGAAGTGACTGCTTCCACAGTCTGTTTCTCCTGTATACGCTTTCCTGACGCTATGCTCGACTGCCTCAAAATGAGAAACACCTGCATCAAAACACTTTAGCTTCAGTTATATCATCATTTTCCCATGTGTGCTATGAGTTGTCTAATTGAAGAATTCATTTCAACCATTTTCGCAGCACATCCCACAAAAGGCTATGCGTTAAGTGTGTTGTTATTGTTATTATTTTCATTATTTTTTTACACAAGAATCATTGAATTCAGGTGTTCCAGTCACTTCCATGGCCAAAGGTGTATAAAATCAAGCCTCTAGGCATGCAGACTGCTTCTACAAACATTTCTGAAAGAATGGGTCGCTCTCAGGAGCTCAGTGAGTTCAAGTGTGGTACCATGACAATAAGTCCATTCGTGAAATTTCTTCACTACTAAATATTCCACAGTCAACTGTTAGTGGTATTATAACAAAGTGGAAGCAATTGGGAACAACAGCAACTCAGCCACGAAGTGGTAGGCCACGTAAAATCACAGAGCGGGGTCAGCGCATGCTGAGGCGCACAGTGCGCAGAAGTCGCCAACTTTCTGCAGAGTCAATAGCTACAGACCTCCAAACTTTGTGTGGCCTTCAGATTAGCTCAAGAACAGTGCGTAGAGAGCTTCATGGAATGGGTTTCCATGGCGAGCAGCTGCATCCAAGCCTTACATCACCAAGTGCAATGCAAAGTGTCGAATGCAATGGTGTAAAGCACGCCGCCACTGGACTCTAGAGCAGTGGAGACGTGTTTTCTGGAGTGATGAATCACGCTTCTCTGTCTGGCAATCCGTTGGACGAGTCTGGGTTTGGTGGTTGCCAGGAGAACAGTACTTGCCTGACTGCATTGTGCCAAGTGTAAAGTTTGGTGGAGGGGGGATTATGGTGTGTGGTTGTTTTTCAGGGGTTGGGCTTGGCCCCTTAGTTCCAGTGAAAGGAACTCTTAATGCTTCAGCATACCAAGACATTTTGGACAATTTCATGCTCCCAACTTTGTGGGAACAGTTTGGGGATGGCCCCTTCCTGTTCCAACATGACTGCGCACCAGTGCACAAAGCAAGGTCCATAAAGACATGGATGAGCGAGTTTGGTGTGGAGGAACTTGACTGGCCTGCACAGAGTCCTGACCTCAACCTGATAGAACACCTTTGGGATGAATTAGAGCGGAGACTGTGAGCCAGGCTTTCTCGTCCAACATCAGTGCCTGACCTCACAAATGCGCTTCTAGAAGAATGGTCAAAAGTTCCCATAAACACACTCTTAAACCTTATGGAAAGCCTTCCCAGAAGAGTTGAAGCTGTTATAGCTGCAAAGGGTGGGCCAACTCCATATTAAACCCTACGGATTAAAAATGGGATGTCATAATGAATCCTACATAATGAACCGTTATGTTTTTATTACCTTAGAATGAGCCATTTCTATCTTCACAGGGCTCTACGCTAACATTTTTATTAAAAATTAATAAAAAAAATTTAGGAGCAGTCAAAAATTTAGGAGCACTTTCTGATCAATAACTTTCCCATTACAGCAATATTTGCCCCTTTAAATTAATTTCCAGGGGCATTTTTACCATTATAAAAAAATAAGTAAAAAAAAAAATTAAAAAAAATTAATGTATGCATCATCTTTTGTCAATTTCTTGAATTAAAATAGAAAATTTGTTTTTAAATGTTAATTGTTAGAACAATAAGACTCTTACCAGTCAAATAAAATCAGCATCAAAAGATCCATCTTTGGACTGCAGATGTGGAACAGAAGCTCCACCTGAAGTGGCATTTAGACACATTTACACAGACTGTTTAATGCAGCTCATGGGTAAGTAATGTTGTATGAATGTTTTAAATATAAGTTTTTGAATTTAGAAATATGTAAAAAATTAAACTTTAAAAGTTTGATATTTTAAAAAAAAGTCTATGCAAAGTGTAAATATGAAAATAAATCTGCCAGTAGGTGGCGGCAAGTCTTAGAGTCATTCATTCAATCGTTCAAAACGCAGATTCATTGAGGAATCACCGTTGCTTGGAGATGCGCAACAGTGGCTTTGTTTGAAACTATTTTCACGAAATCGAGCAAAAATAGATAGTATTGTGGCTAAAACGTTGTTACTTAATATCAACTTGTTTATTGGACTTTTGTACAAGATGAGTATCACATTTGCAATCATGCCAATACTCGGAGCAGCAGGAGTCTGTCTACTCGTGTGACATTGCTTAAAGCTGCTTTTCGTAACTTTTGGCGCTCAGCTCTTAATAATTAGAACTGCATGCATGTTGCGGAAGAACATTGTAGCCGGAGCTACTTCTCTCTGTTTATGTCTATGATGAGTCACGCAGGTACTGTGCTACTCCGCCGTGGTGCCTACCCGAACCGGACTACAACCGAACCAAACCGATTTACCAGTTAATTTGGCTGCAAAGAAACATCAGCATGAGACGGTCTGGTAAATGTGCATGGCTGCGTCACACCAGTTTCACCTTGTACACAATCTTTGAAGTAGTCCGTCGCTCATGTCTTTTGCACTTGCTCTGCTGACTGAAGGCATGAAAAGCAGCCGATTGCAGTACGAAACGTAACTGTTGCCCAGTGATGATGCACGTTGGGACTTTTTATTCCGATTGTATTATACGTCTATTCATGAAAATCGATCCTAAATATTTTTTCACAGTCGCACGCAGTAATTTTCAGTCGCAGTGTAGAGTCCTGCTACATACACTGTGGGACCCCTTACAGTGAAGTCACCATTTTGCGCCGCCATGTTTTTACAGTAGCCCTAAACGGACAAACTGCTCTATAGAGTGCTAGCTACTCTCAGATGACATCTTTGTCCTGTGTCGGCCACCGTAGCTTCTCTATGTTCTTCGAAAGGGAGGGGTGAGCAGTGGGCGGTTGCAATTCGCAACCTCACCACTATATGCCGCTAAAATTTACACCGTGCACCTTTAATCTTTGCTATCTGGCAACCATGCCCACACGCTCTACACTGCAGAAAAAGCGCCGATGATCCAAAAATGCTAAACAAGCAAGTGTGAGATTTGGGCGAACTCCATTGAGATAGACTGACTGCATGACACTTGCATTTGAGCAGAATGTGTTCCTTCATGAGCCGCTAGCGCTGTTTGATGTGACTAAATCTGCCATCAAACCTTCTCAGTGAAGATCTGTAATAAATCCAAACATGTATTGTTTGTGATTTGTGGTTGATGAATACATGCACTTACACAACCTCTGTGAATTATTGGATTAGTAATTTCACCATTTTTATTTGAGAAGTTTTTTTGTTTTACCAGTTTTTCTAATGTGTAGAGTATGTTATTTTTTTTATGATAAATAGGCTATAATAAATCAGGAAACTAGATGAGGTGAAATAAACCATGCATAAGAGTTGACATTCTCTTGATTTGTGCTTATAGGTGAAAGTGCAGTAATTCTGATGAAATGTAAAAATAAATTGACATGACAACAATCGTGTGATTATTTTTTTTTTATATTTTTGGGCAATGTAATCATGATTATCAATTTAACCATTATTCAGCATGACGAAAATGGGATTAAGTTTTCAATGACTAAAGATAGACTAAAATTCCCAGACGTTTAGTCGTCTAAAACTTGATTTTAACAAAAACTGGATTAAATATGATAAACTAAAAGGTACGTTTGACACAGGGCTAAAACTAAATTAAAGAATAGCTGATGAAATGAACACTAGTTTTTTACTGTATATCAGATTTTAGAGTCTAAACTATAAAAAAATTAATGCGGCTAGTGGTGAAGAAATTAATCAGTTCAACTTGTTTTAGTTTTAGTTTAATATGCATTAAGTTAATATTTACTGTCTTTATAGCAAGTGTTATAGGACATTTTTGAATTTTTTGAAAGTGTTGTGTAACTCTCCCATAGAAATAACTGAACTCCACTTATCTGTCCTTCAAAGGCAGCCAGACCGCTAGGAAAGATGGTTTATGTGGATGTTTTACAGACGCACACCTTTAATCTTCTTAGAGAGTTCAGGACAGATTTATCTCCTTGAGTTATGCTGTAATTATATAACCTTTCATATCGGTTTATTTGAAATCCTGCTAAACAAAGGTGTAAATCCCACATGATCTTGTTCTAAAGTTTATAAAGAAGGTTGAGTCAAAAAGAGATGTATTAAAGCTTTAAACTTCACACAGTTGCAAAATGAACTTTGTGCTGGTATATGATCTCATGCTTTTAAAATATTATATCTGAGAAATGGCCTTGTTTACAATCAGGGAACCGAGACATATTACAGTGTTATAATAAAGTTACTCTTGCTTCAACCTCTGTCCCACAGAAAAGATTATTCTGTAAGTATGAATCATAGGGTGCGTCTCAATCATCTCCCTAGTTCAGTAGTCAGGGCACTGATTAGGGAGTCAGCCCATTGACTGATTCCCTGATCAGTGCCCTGACTACTGAACTAGGGAGATGATTGAGACGCACCCATAGTTTGAACTGTAAGCACGGGTAAATACCCCAAAATGCATCATGGGTATTTTACAACATAATTTGTTTTTATAATAGATGTACAGTTGAGATATGTAAAGAAACTTTTTGGCAAATGACCAGTTATGAGGTCATATTTATATCTATGGTCAGTCATAAAGTGATGTTATCTTATTTTGTGTTCAGCAGGCTTGGGTTAAAAATTACCGCCTCATGAAAACAAAGACTGTTTGCTGTAGATGTTGCACTTTAGGTTATGAAGTCACTTTAGTTTATTAAGTATTTCTTGTTGATTTTAGTAGTTTAGTTAACCTGTACTTTAAATTTGTATAGACTATGTAAGTTTATATTCAACCAATCAGAATTCTATTGTCAAACGTATTGTCAAATAGGGTCTTGTTTGTTTCATTTATTTATTACCAGACAATACCAGCAACTCTTGTGACGTCAAGGGGTCGGAACAAACAACAAAAAATTTTTTTTTTGTTTGTTCTGACCTAGCGGCAACCTTCCTCTTGAATCCAACACGGAAGTGACTTAAACTGCAATTCCTCGACTGGCCACTAGAGACAGGCTCCAAAAAGGAATCAATCCCATAGACCCCCCATGTTAAAATGCCCAGCTTTACAGCAGAAAAAAAAATGTTTACAGCCTGGTACAAAAAGTGGTTTTGGTCTATACAGCTAATTTTGGGGGGTGAATTATTTTTTTATAACTCATCCGTTTAAATTATATTAATCCTTAAAGTTCTTAATAATTAAGGCCGTGGCCACTTGAGTGACAGGTAGATTGCCGCTGCTGGTTTCAGCAACCAGGCACATTAGCTCTACCCACGTCCTACCTCTTTGCCCATTTTCGGTTATCCGGGAGTGACGCGCTGCCAAGATGGCGACGGCCGGTTCCGCCTACTTTGGGCTTAAAAAATGCTCTTCAGAAACCTAGGGGTGACGTCACGGACACTACATCCATTGTTTTATACAGTCTATGGCAGTGTTAATTTTGACAGCAAATTTTGATTTAGTTTTAGTCATTGTCTTTTGACTAAAATGCCATTTTAGTTTTAGTCATATTTTAGTCACCTGAATTGTTTTAGTTTTAGTCTAGTATAAGTCTAAATATAAGATTGTAGTCGACTAAATCTACTGTAGATTTAGTCGACTAAAATCTTATATTTAGTCGACTAACACTAGACTAAAACTAAATTTAGTCGACTAAAATCTAATGTTTAGTTAAATTGTAATGTATTAATTAAGCATTTAAGCATTACATAATGACTTGAATACATGCCAAAACTGACATTTTGACACAATTTTGTGTGAATTATTATTATTATTATTATTATTTTTTTTTTTTTTTTGACCGTTCAAGCACAGAAATACATGAAAAATTCAGCTCAATTCAGTGTTCATCAGGGCTTGATGCATACTTTTTTTCCCAAGGAGCACATATGCTCCTAAATGGAAAAATGTTGGAGTGCATTTAGAAAATTTGTGGGACGCAATGAAAAAAATACAATTAAAAAAATATATATTGATATTTTAGTATCATTGATGTACTATTAGTTTTTGTTAATATTTTTGATTAGATTTTTTTTTTTTTTAATTTTTTTCATTTTTTTTTAAATGTCTAAATAGTTTATATAAATTTTCATTTCTGTTTTAGTTAGTATATCAGGTTAAGCTAAAGCTTCAAATAAGTTTATTTATTTTTTTTAATTTCAGTTAACATTTATTTAATTTCAAGTAATGAAGATTTTTTTTTAAAATGGTTTTAGTTAACTATTATAACTGATACTTTAAGAACATTATTTTACATATTATTCAATAGTCTTTCCTCCTTACTAAGAATTAAATGGGAATTAAATTAAATACAGTTTATTGTGTAACCAAAATATCAATAATGACCAGGAAAAAAAATGTATATATAATGCGTGACTTTTAATTATAAACAAGCTCGTAACTCTTATTTTGAAATGTCTGCACCTTACTATTGCAGTTGCAGACTGCTCATTCAAGTTCAGATGAGAGAGATAAAATATGCATTGTTACAACCGTCTAAACCATATTACCATATAAACATCATAAAGTAAACATTTTCATTATTAATCAGCATTAGTTCATAAACAATTGCCTGGCATAAATGTGCGCTATTCATTGATTGCGAACCGCTCTGAGGTGCTGTTGCGTGAGCCTGTAGAACGCGCAACAGCGCTGCGTTTTCACGCGGTTAGATCAGCACGTTACAATTCAAATGTGCGCATCTATTACACAGGACATCAGTACTGACTGGATCTCTTCCCTAATCCCCTAATCATCCCTCCCTGACAGTAGATGACAGTAGATTTTCGTCATAGTTTTTATTTAGTTATCTCCTTTTCGTCAGTGAAAAAATGTCGTTGACGAAAATTATGACAAATTATTCGTCAACGAAATTAACATTGGTCTATGTTTCTGACCCGTTGACATCACAAGTGTTGCTGGTATTGTTAGAAAATAACTTTGTTTTTTCTTTCCACGCACCTTGTTGATCGTGTGAAGTTGCACCAGAACAATTACGCAACAATATTGTCTCCTAAAGGAAAGAATCGATTCTGAACTGCTGAAATGAGTCATCAGCAATTCCAGACTTGCTTCCATACTTGCGTAACAATGTAACAAATTTGCATAATGCCAGCCTATGGTCTTCTTTGGCTGCCTGTGAGCAACGTCTTATTTGACCTGCCCTTAAACATTGTAGTTGTAGCTGAGGCCTGAAAGAGTTTGGTTTGTGGCGCTGACATGTCGAGAAGACGCTGTTTTCAGTGCTGCAAATCCATTTTGCATGCATTTCAAAAGGATGAGCACTCAGTTTTTACGTATCAGTTTGAAATTGTTTGTTGTGGTAATCTTTAATCAAAATCTGAAAATTTGCTTCCGCTCTGGAATGGCGTTCCTTCTCTGATCCTGTCAGTTTGACTGCTTGGGTTGACTATCCTTCACCACTCCCATTCAACCGTCAGTCTGCTTTGAGCGAGGGATGGAGAGGAGGTGTGCTAAAGTAAAACCCCACCCTCTATTCAATATTCTGTTTCTCTTAGAAATACGTCACAACACTGAAGTAAAGTCAGTTGCAATAATAGGGGTACTTTTAATAGTTTAAATATATAGATCTAAAAATGTCATGTGACGTAACCATAAAGTCAAAAGGAAACATTTTCCTTACACATTGTGTACATGTGAGTGTATAAATGGCAATAAAGCAAAAAATCAGATTTGTTAAAATATACTGTAGATGTTTAAATAATCAAGTAATAATTAAATAAAATAATAAAGATTATGCCAAACTAGTTTTCTTTAAAAACTTCTTAATGTTAATCTTAAATTTTAATGGGGATTTTTTTTTTTTATAATATCAAGACAGTTGTTTCCCCAAAATATCTAAATTAATTTATAAATTAAAAACATGCTAACCATAGAGATGTAATACAGTCATTTTATGCATGAAGTACATTATTAAAGTATTTTTCAATTTTAATTTTTAATAAATGAATATATCTGAATGAAAAAAGAGCATTGTCATTGACCTGGCATAAATATTTAAGTTATTCTGTCCTTCTTCTGTAGTTGATATAAAAGGATTCAAACTTTTCCCTTTAGGGAAAACATTGTATTGTTTTGAACATACACAAGCCTTTTGCTTTCTGTGCGTGATTATATCTCATCTCACTGATTTGGCTGGGGAGCACAGAATTTTGTGATGGTAGTGTATTGGTCGGTGGGGTAAACAACTGAATTTTTAAAACTACAGTATAACCTTAGGACAAGAGATCTTTCTATTCAAGGGAGAATTTTACTGAGTAAAGCAGAAGGTCTTTCGAGCATACCTTTTCTCTTCACTTAGTGCCCCAAAGGATATATGCTCACAAATGGATAAATTACTCTTTAATTTCATATGGAAAAACAAACCTCATAAAATTAAGAAAAGTGTCCTTGTTAATAAATTGTCTGATGGTGGGTTAAATGTTCTTCATTTGACTACTTTCAACCAAATTTTAAAAATTAATTGGCTTAAACTTTTTAAAAAAATCAAACAAGTATATTTAATATCGTCCCATATTTTTTATTTGAAAAACTTGGGGGATTACATTTTTTTGTTGCAACATTTTAATTTTAAAAACATTTTAATTGTAAACCAGCTTATTGACAAGAATGGGCAACTATACACATACCCTAAATTTATTTCAAAATATGTTTTTTTTGTAAATGAAAAAGAATTCAACAAAGTAACTAAGGCTATATAATGCAACTATTAGTAGATATATTCATACTGTTTGTGAAAAATGTACTTTTTGTAACACATCGATTGTAGATATTGAACATTTAGTTTTCTATTGCCCTTTTTCTATTTCTTTTTGGACTGACTTTAAAATAGACATGACAAAAAAACTAAAAAGAACTCTTAATTTAGAACCTCATGACATTTTACTCTGTTTTCAAAACCCATTTTTTTTCTGAAAAACGAAACTATATTATTAATCTTTTAATTATTTTGGCTAAGTTTTATATTCATAAGACAAGAATTACTCAAAAGAAACCCTCATATATTACCTTTTATAATACTGATCTCACAATATACATTGAAACCCTTTACATACATGTTCATTCTATATTTTAGTTGATGTTGTTATTACATACTCTGAACTGTACCACAGTGTCTTATATTTGTTTTGTACTTGTCTGTAATTGAACTAAAAAAACCCAAAAAAAACCCCCCAAAAAAAACAGTATAACCTTAGGGCAACCACATTGAAGCAATTGTAAGTGGTTCCTATATATATATATATATATATATATATATATATATATATATATATATATAGATATAGATATAGATGATTCTTTACTTGTTGAAACAGCAACTTTTATTTATTAGACCTCTGGGTTGATAATCCGAATGTGTTTTGGAATGGTGATCCATGAACTGGACAGATGCTGGGTTCTGCTATCAGCATTGGGCATAAAGCCAGATTGCTCCAGGTGGTATTTTTATTTTTTTTTATTTTTTTTTATTTATTTTTTTTTAAATGAATTATACAAGTAGCTTTTGCTTTTTGATGCCTCACAGCTCTTCATCAGAATTCAGAATAGTTTAGCTTTTCATAAACATGACAGTTGCGTTTTTGCAGGTTGTGATGGAAATCAGCTGCAGGTTTTGTGGAAACTTGCCTGTGAGGCACATTTCCTCCTGCTGCAGCTCACCTTGACTTGTCTTCCTGAGGATTTTGGCAAATGGGTCATTACGTGTCAACTTAACCAGAGGTCCCTGGCTAAAAATTTCGATTTTGATAATTTTTTTTTTTGTCTGGCGAAAGAAATACATAAATAATGAACAAAGCCAAAATATTAAATGTCATGGATGTATATTTACTGTAAATATAATTTTTTGTCTGGTGAAAGAAATACATAAATAATGAACAAAGCCAAAATATTAAATGTCATGGATGTATATTTACTGTAAATATAATTTTTTGTCTGGTGAAAGAAATACATAAATGATGAACAAAGCCAAAATATTAAATGTCATGGATGTATATTTACTGTAAATAAATCCCCCCGTAAGTTGGCTCCAAATCTCAGGTGAAAATTGTCATTTTGACCCCCCTCTACAAAATAGTGGATTACTCAGTAAATATACATCTGTGACATTTAATATTTTGGCTTTGTTCATCATTTATACATTTATGTATTTCGTTCGGCTTTCATCACTATTTATCTTTGTCTTTCTTCAGAAAAAATATTAACAAAATCAAAAATTTGAGCCGGGGAAGTTTCCGAAATATTGTTTGATTTGACATGGAATGACCCAAACGTATTTGGGTCAGAATGGTAAGTTGTGAGAGTTGATTTGCCCAGTAATTATAACATCATCTTACTGCTCAATATGTGATTCATTCATTTTCATTGCTGAGTGCAAAAAGCACTTAAGTGTTAAGCAAGTTCTTTCATTTTTAAGCAACTTTTATAATAATCACCTTATGAGGGACCCCCTTTCTCAAAATATTTACTTCGTTTAAACTTGACTTAGCATCTTTTTTTCTACCCACTATTACAGTACAGACACTTAATATTCTGCAATATTGATTTGACTGCACTGACCCTATTGGATGAGAACTGAACTAGATGATGACACCATCACTGTTTTCTGCAGAGCTGCTTTATAACTGAATTGAACTCATTCCAAACTTGATGAACTTTACACAGTTATTGAGTGATTTCAGCTGAAAAATTACTGTCTTTTTAGAACTGTTTTACATGTTTGCATCATTGAATAATTTCCTGTTCATCACTGTAAAGCTGCCTTGAAACAAACTGTACTGTATAAAGCTCTATATAAATTAAGGTGACTTGGCTTGACTACAGTCAGATGTGTAAACCTGAAGAGAAAGAGAGAAAATAAATCAGTTAAATGCCTGTTCCTGTAGCTCAAACTGTGGAGAAACACCAAGGTCATGTAGTTCTTCTACCAAATGCATGTGTAAATTAAATTTTATTTGTAATGAAACATAAATATTGTTGCAAAGTAACTCTAGAGAGGAAAATATTTCCTTATTTTTTTAAGAAAAAGTGCCATTAAAATCCTAAAACCAGTATTACCTGCACTTTGTATGGAAATGTGATATGCCACATGAATGTTACTGGTCCCAGGTGGAGGTGACCTCATGTCTTTTCCATATGTTCTTATGTTCCCCTAAAGATCTGGGTCTTCTCACATGGTTTTGGTTTTCATCTGTGTAGATCATTGCAGCTCTTTTTAGCAACTCCACAGAAGAGTGTGTAGTATCATGAATCATTTTCCTCAAAGCAGAGGGAGTTCCCTTCCAGTTAGAGAACACACTAGGCCTCCATTTGTTTATATTCGCGGGGAGGAACCTCTTCCTCTACTCTTACATTGTTACGCAGCTTGGTGCTACTCAGCTCCTCATGAGCCTTTTCAACTCTGTTTGACAATGGTATAAAAGGATGTTTGTTATACGGCGTGATGTAGTGTTTATGATGGCAACATTGGCAAAGTCTTTCTTCTTTCTTCTTGGGAAATTCTATTGTGGATTGCTCCTAATGATAAACCTGATGCTTTTAGGGGGTAAAAATCTAATTGTGTTACTTATGTTTTCTTTCCTCTTAAAAAAATTGAGATAGCGATTTATAAAAAAAAATGGTAATATTTCACTGTAAAATAGAAAAAAAGCAATACAAATATTTATCTTAATTCTTTTTTGTTTAAAACCACTGGTTTATAAACTCTTATTACAAGTTTGAAGATGGTTAGCTCATGTTGTATTGACAAATGCACATTATAAGCAGTGCTTAATTTGAGCCAGATCCTGATGGATCCTGTGCCGGAAAATGTCCAATTTTGAATTCTTGCTTTCTGGCATTTGTTTTTAAACGATCCAGCATTAACAAGTGCATTACATGGCAACAGTAAGTGTGACAGAGACCAAGCGAGACAGAGCAAGCGTAGGGTTATGCAGATGTATTTGGAGGTTCTGTTTTGCTGTTTGCTCTCAATATAGTGCACACTATATTGCCAAAAGTTTTGGGACGCCTGCCTTTACATGCACATGAACTTTAATGACATCCCATTCTTAATCCGTAGGTTTTAATAGGGCCCACCCTTTGCAGCTATAACCGCTTCAACTTCTGGGAAAGCTTTCCACATCTCCACTGCTCCAGTGGAGTCCAGTGGCGGCGTGCTTTACACCACTGCATCCAACCCTTTGCATTGCACTTGGTGATGTAAGGCTTGGATGCAGCTGCTCGGCCATGGAAACCCATTCCATGAAGCTCTCTACGCGCTGTTCCTGAGCTAATCTGAAGGCCACACGAAGTTTGGAGGTCTGTAGCTATTGACTGCAGAAAGTTGGCGACTTCTGCGCACTGTGCGCCTCAGCATGCGCTGACCCCACTCTGTGATTTTTAAGTGGCCTACCACTTAATGGCTGAGTTGCTGTTGTTCCCAATTGCTTCCACTTTGTTATAATACCACTAACAGTTTTTCACAAATTTTCGCATCACGGTACCATGCTTGAATTCACTAAGCTCCTGAAAGCGACCCATTCTTCACAAATGTTTGTAGAAGAAGTCTGCATGCCTAGGTGCTTGATTTTATACACCTTTGGCCATGGAAGTGATTGGAACACCTGAATTCAATGATTTGGAGGGGTGTCCCAATACTTTTGGCAATATAGTGTAATATATTTTTGACAAATCAGCTTTCTTAAGTTTAAAATCACTGTCATTGTTTGGTGCTTACTGCTTATAGTTTTGCGCACAGTGAGCAGCAGTGTATATACTTGACGAATAGTTCTAATAGAAGTAATATTGCCAAAATGTCAAAAAACAAACAAACAAAAAAAAAACAGTTAAACTAGGGCTGCAGCAACTAGTCGATAAAATCGACGATAATCTATAATGAAAATCATCAACAACGATTCTCATTATCGATTAGTCAAGTCTGCCCTCTGTGCACGGTAAGCTTCCACCATTCGCTCCAAATTACAGCACTGAATAACGCATTTTTATGGACAAAATGCATCTAAAAATAGTGGAATGGAAACCGTGAGCTGCTGCGGGAAAGGCACTTGATCCAAGCTGCCCAAAACATGAGGATTCTTTAAGCGTCAAGCTAATGCATTAGTGTTTAACATACCCTGTCATGCGCTTTGACAGATGCGTGTGCGTCCTCAGCACAAAATGTTCATTTTACAGGTTATATCCTTATCTGTAAATGTTATAATTCACGCGAGTATTTCCATTTTGCATGAAAGTGTGTCCTGACAGTCTGCATTTTAAGCTTCAAACTTCACTGAACGAGCACCGGTGTGCACATGCCCGTCAAACAGACAGAACGCAGTCGAGAGGGAGACAATTAATATTCATTGCAAAAACATTCATTCAGCTAAAATATCTGCTTTAGGACACTAAATTTAGGTATGAAAGTCAACATGTAATTCAAGTATTTTATGAGAGTAGTGACTGTAAAGTGATGACAGCGTGTAATTGAATATAAATGTAAGACATTTCTTATAGCCTATTTACAGGATAAAGAAATGATAGTAACAGTTACTGTGTCCATAGCGAATATGTGTGTGTGTGTGTGTGTGTGTGTGTGTGTGTGTTCCTGCAGAACATTCTTGAAGAGTTTTTTTTGTTTAATATCATTTTAATGTAGGGATTTAAACTGTCCGTTTGCTTAGTAACTTTTTTTGCCCATAATGTATAGCACAAACATACCCTTATGAAAATTAACCATGGTTTTATTATAGTAAAACCATGTTTTTTGGCGTATTGATTACCATTTGTATAACCACACAAATACCATATAGTTAAACTATGGAGTGAAGCAAAACCATGGTTAATTCGTGGTTACCATTTGAATAACTACAATAACCCATTCATTCATTCATTCATTCATTCATTCATTCATTCATTCATTCATTCATTCATTCATTCATTCATTCATTCATTCATTCATTCATTCATTCATTCATTCATTCATTCATTCATTCATTCATTCATTCATTCATTCATTCATTCATTCATTCATTCATTCATTCATTCATTCATTCATTCATTCATTCATTCATTCATTCATTCATTCATTCATTCATTCATTCATTCATTCATTCATTCATTCATTCATTCATTCATTCATTCATTCATTCATTCATTCATTCATTCATTCATTCATTCATTCTAAAACCATTTTTGTAAGGGTAGATATATTCACTATGTGTGTTTTCATAGCACTCAGCTGACACGTTTGTTTGAAGGACAGCATTGGGCAGGATGTGGCATAGTGTGTTTTGTCAAAATAAAAAATGGGATTAATCGATTAATCGGAAAAAATAATCAACCAACTAATCGATTATCAAAATAATCGTTAGTTGCAGCCCTAAGTTAAACATATTTTCATTTAAAGATTATGAAGCGTATGGCGTTTCTGATCAATAGAGATCCCGAGAAGATGGAACTGCAGCCCTGTACAATTCTGCTAGTACTAATCAGGATAGCAGGTGATACAATCAACGGGAGTTAGATCAATCAGAATCAGAAATCGATGTAATGGAAGAGGCAACAACGTCATCGGTGAGGGAGAATATCACTGATTAACTGAATATTTGGTCTTAACGTAGCTATAACACACTAGGGTGTAGTTAGGGCCGTGCAAAAACTTGTGAATATATTGTGCCATCACTGTTTAGTGATGTCATTGTATGTTCCGTGAAACTGAAGTTGTATGGTCAGTGTCTGTCACAATTTCTGTGATCCGACAATTATTCATTTACAAATTAAGCACTGGTTATAAGCAACCCAAACTCAGGGCAGATGCAGAGATGAGTTTGTGTGAAGCAGCATTTACTGCAGACAGAGTCGGATCATGAGCTACTTGTGTGTAAATGAACAGTGCTACGCATATATTTAATTAAATCACAGCCTTTGCTTGATATGAGCACTACACCATATTGCGATTTCAAAATAATCAGTTTTATTTTGTTGTTATCGTGCTACCCTACTTGCTTTGGTAATAAACTGTTTGTTATCTTGCATTTCACCAATAATGTTTTCCACTAATGCGTTTATCATTTGAGGTGGAAAGAGCCCTCAGATGTGTTTGCTTGTCTAGAAAGATTCTATCTGTACGAGAAAAAAGCTTGTTTTGTTTGTTGAGTGCTGGACGGGGTGAAAGGGTAGCCTCAAATGAACTGAAAGTGGAGGAAATTGTTGGTTATATAACGTATAGCATTTAGAAAATTAAAATGACAATTATGATGATGATAATAACAAAATGGGTTTTTTTGCCAGTATCAAATGCAACAATAGTAATTGATTCATGCTGAGATTGAAAATTTAGTCCACATGAAATGATTTTCACAGGTATTTAACTTTTAATGGGGTTGAAAAATAAGAGTGACGTCAGCCAAAAAAGGAAATGTGGTTTAGCAATGGAGTAAGTTATTACATTTATAATGAATGTAGTAATGCATTGTCAGTATTGTCAGTAATGGATATGCAGCGCTATGTTAAATATGTTGTGTATTTCTGCAGCCACTGCAGTGCTATTCCTGATGTGATCTTCCCTGTAATGGTTCCCAGATTGAACTCCATGTTGATGTCATCTCTCTTCCAGCCGGATAACATCCTCTACCCCCCCTCCATGCACTTCCGCAAGTCCAGCAACCCAGAGGTTTCTCACGGTTTAGCTCTGAAATTTAAACGACAACTCAGTGAAGATGGCAAACAGCTCCGGAGAGGAAGCCTAGGGGGCGCTCTTACAGGTAAAACCCTGACCTTTGTGTACAGTCAGATGTAAATAGGGTTATATTGCAAAACATCATATTTTTCTTGATCCTTCTTGCTCATTTTAATTGAAAAAAACAAAGATGAGCCATTCACAACAGAAAACATTTACCACATTTTCTGGGTAATACAGTGGGGAGAACAAGTATTTGATACACTGCCGATTTTGCAGGTTTTCCTACTTACAAAGCATGTAGAGGTCATAGGTTTTTATCATAGGTACACTTCAACTGTGAGAGACGGAATCTAAAACAAAAATCCAGAATATCACATTGTATGATTTTTAAATAATTAATTTGCATTTTATTGCATGACATAAGTATTTGATCACCTACCAACCAGTAAGAATTCCGGCTCTCACAGACCTGTTAAGTTTTTCTTTAAGAAGCCCTCCTGTTCTCCACTCATTACCTGTATTAACTGCACCTGTTTGAACTCGTTACCTGTACAAAAGACACCTGTCCACACACTCAATCAACCTGACTCCAACCTCTCCACAATGGCCAAGACCAGAGAGCTGTGTAAGGACATCAGGGATAAAATTGTAGACCTGCACAAGGCTGGGATGGGCTACAGGACAATAGGCAAGCAGCTTGGTGAGAAGGCAACAACTGTTGGCGCAATTATTAGAAAATGGAAGAAGATCAAGATGACGGTCAATCTCCCTCAGTCTGGGGCACCATGCAAAATCTCACCTCGTGGGGCATCAATGATCATGAGGAAGGTGAGGAATCAGCCCAGAACTACACGGCAGGACCTGGTCAAAGACCTGAAGAGAGCTAGGACCACAGTCTCAAAGAAAACCATTAGTAACACACTACGCCGTCATGGATTAAAATCCTGCAGCGCACGCAAGGTCCCCCTGCTCAAGCCAGCGCATGTCCAGGCCCGTCTGAAGTTTGCCAATGACCATCTGGATGATCCAGAGGAGGAATGGGAGTAGGTCATGTGGTCTGATGAGACAAAAATAGAGCTTTTTGGTCTAAACTCCACTCGCCGTGTTTGGAGGAAGAAGAAGGATGAGTACAACCCCAAGAACACCATCCCAACCGTGAAGCATGGAGGTGGAAACATCATTCTTTGGGGATGCTTTTCTGCAAAGGGGACAGGACAACTGCACCGTATTGAGGGGAGGATGGATGGGGCCATGTCGTAGCTGACTTTTTTTTTAAAGTCAGGTATTAAAGGTTGTTTTTTTTAAACTCAAGTATCATGGGTCTATAAGTCACATTTGATTAATTTCAAAAATACTGTAAAATACCTGTAAATAAGCGCAACTTTTACCAACAGTATTTTAGTTCCCTTCACTCCACAACAAATCCTTTAAATTAAAAATTTCAATTTTATTCAGAACAGAACAGGAATGAAAATAGTATAAAACAAACATAAATTATAGTGGCATTCATGACAAAAAACATTTATTTTAAAAGCCAAGCCTAAACTAATTTATTTTAAGCTCAGCTGAAACTACCAACATGTTGGAAATGTGCTATACACATACCTCTCTTATTCGGTACAAATCCAAATTTGTGTTAATTGCATTATATAAGTGACTTTGAAATATAAGTTTCGTCAAAAAAAAAAAAGTGACTTATATTCTGGAAAATACAGTACCTACTGGTCTTAAGTCCAAAGTATACTTCAGTCGTCTGCGTTCCGCAACGGTCTGCGCACTGTCCGTGCACTGTCCATGTGACGTCATTTTTGCCATCAGGACGGTACGTAGACGTTCACGCATAACATCCACGTGCAGTCAGATTTTTGCATGTACAACAGCGCATGTGAAAGGTGAATGTTGAAACAAAAGTACACTAAGGTGGCAATACGTAGTTATGTATTGTGCAGAAGTTGAAGAAGAGTGCAGAAAGAGTGATACAAAACAACACGCTGTTCCAAGAAACCATAAACAAAGCAGCATATTATTCTCAATTTTTGTTATGGTTCTTGCACTAAACTTTGCATGCAATGGCGGATCAGCAGACCACTGGGGGTCCGCAAAATAAATTTAGGGTCCTATGATTTTCGCAATGTGGAAAATGCGGACGGAATCGTGGAATCTTGTCATAAAAATTTAATTTACAGTATAACGTGGAATGTCACTAAATTTTGCAAATTTTTGATGAATAAATCAAAAGTAGGACTGTACACTCAATCAACTGAATCTCCAGCTCCGGGTCACTTCAGGGGCATTTCACCATTTTGTTTGATAAAACTATTGCCATATCATATGCACACAGAAATTCAAAAGTCTTCACGACAACACGTCAAAATAAAAGTTCAGTTTAACTTGAAGAAATTATAACAGAAACATATTACTATTGTACAGTAGAATGTACTTCTCACAATAATAAGGAATAATCACACAAATTTTCTTCCATGTTTTAATTTTAACAGTAAACCCCTGTTGTGCAGCACTTTGTTTGCTAAAAAAAGGAATTGGTAAATTTTCAATTGATTACATTTTAAAAGATTATATTTTTAAAAGAATAGCCTTCAATTAATCAATGCCTTTTTGATAATAAATATGTATTAAAACATAAATTAAACATCAGAGTTTTCACGAAATGTTTTTTGTGTGTGTGCAAGAAACCTTGATTGTTTATAAGTTGACCTCAGAGGAAAAAATATAATAAATAGGAATTTATAATATGACCCCTTTTAAACATTGAATGTGTTACAGTCCCAGATAGTCAAAATGAGACCTGTTATAGAACTAATCACAATCAGTCGATCTCATTTAAACTTTTCAAGCCATTGTAAAAAGTAAAGTAAGTCAGAACTTTATAATGCAGAAAGTTGAGATTATCATTTAATTTTTTTCTGTTTTGGACTTTGGTCCCTTAGAGCTTCATTATGCTATTTTCATTAGACGTGGGGAAGTTTGACCTTTGCCCCACTCCAGTGACATGTCTATAGATGCTGTCTTGTGGGTCATGTTGAACAGCATATGTTTATGACATGTCCGTTATGATAAGTCACTGAGTCATAGCCTGTGAAATAGTAAGACACTCCCAGAATCCTCTATGATCTTGTCTTAACATATTAGGGGGGTGTGTATATGTGTGTGTATGTGTGTATGTGTGTGTGTGTGTGTGTGTGTGTGTGTGTGTATATATGTATGTGTATGTATGTATGTATGTATGTATGTAGGGGTTGGACAATGAAACTAAAACAATGGCCAATATAGTTTTGGAGGTTTCACGCCTATATATCCGTGGTCTGGTGGACAGTCTTCACTGATTGCACATTCCATCATTAAATTATGACCACCATATTTGACTACATTGTTTCATTTGGTGTTTGTCTTGCTGTTCCTCATGGTCTGATGTGTTGTATCAGGTATATAGGACACAGTACTGAAATGTGCTGAGGGTGTCTAGCTGGCATTTCCTCAGTCATGTGGATGATGACTTTATGGAAGCAGTTTTGCAGTGAACAGGAATCGCAGTTTTCCTCCTACGTATCCTGTTTTTTGACCTGGTTCTGTGACCATATAGAGCCCACAAACACATAAATACGGGTTAGCAATAGGTTGTCTGGGATACGATGCTATAGCTGAACTAAAAGTCTGTTTCTAGGAGAAGAAAATATGAAAGGTCTTATTATTTTAAAAGAATCCTCTCACCTCTCCTAAACTGAAAAATGTCAATCTTTTCTGTTTGTTTCAATCTGGTTCAGTTCAGTATTCTAGTCTATGTAGTTCAGAACACTATTTTGAAGGCATTTTTGCCCTTACAGCAGTGAGGTTTTGCTAGTTGCCAGGGAGAAGATTGTTCTGTATTTAGCTTGAGAGGACAAACAGCTGCTGATTCATATGTAAAGGACGTCAGAAATCAAGAAACACTTCAACTTGAAGAACACCCGACACACAAAACAAAGTGAAGAGCAGGACTGATATGCATGAACAAACAAATAATACAAATGATCAGATAAATCCATTTTAATCACATGGAGAAGTTCCATTTAATACATTCAATTGCGTTTTATATTTGTAGTAATCAGCTTTTATATTGTCCTGAATCAAATTAATTGAAATGAGCACTGTGATGATGCTTTTGTCATGGCCTGCCATTATTTATTTACCTTGATTTTACCATTTATTTGACCAAAAGAGACACAAGCTTCTTGCTAATGCATTATTTGCAATATAAGCGGTTATTTGGAAATAACACATCAAATATTTGCTTCTCTCAGTCTACAAAACCATTTAAAATAACAAGCCACAGTTTTACGCAGCACCTAATGCACCATGAAAACAATTCCTGAAATATAAGATCACAAAAGCGTAACTTTATTATATTAAACTGTATACAATTTGGGTCTAACAGATTTAATTTAGTCTGACATGATTTCTCAACCAACAAATTGTATTTCGTATGGCAGCTCAGTGTTATGAAGGTATATTAGATTATCAATCTAAACTATCAACAGATCGACAGGGGGCTGGAAAAGGATCAGTCAAGGTGAAGAGGCCGTCCACAGTGCTGTAATGTACTGTGACAGAGTGAAAAGCTTGAATACAAGCTAAATAATGGTATAAAGGAGCTTCTCTGCAAAAATGGCTCAGAAAAGTTAGTTTTGAATGACTGCTGGTGTGACAATGATTTTCATCATATTAACTATGAACATGATCCACTTACATTTAATAAAGAGAAAGTGTCCCAACACTTTAAAACAAAATCAGTATAGTGTGTGTATATATATTGTTTTATTATTTAAAACCAAACAGACTTTATTTTTTGCTTAAAGTGTGCTTGTGCTATATTTCTGTAAAATAAATGGCACTTGGTTTGAAATCTTGCTATCTAATACAATGAAAATCATAAATGAAAGGGATAGTTCAGCCAAAAATTAAGATTCCAAAGCTGTGTGATGTCCTTTCTTCTGCAGAACATAAAAGAAGATATTTTAAGATACTTCAAATAGAAATGGGTAATCCAAAACAACACTGGACCCCATTGACTTTCATTGACAAATAACACACAGAAGAAATCATACAGGTTTGGAATGACATGTGGGTGAGTAAAGGATTTTCAATTTTGGGTGAACCACCACTTTGACTGTGGTTTAAGGGCCATGCACACAGATCGCATTTTTGTGTTTTAAAAATGTGAGATGCAGGGTAGTGCAAAACTACCCTGGAACACGTGTCATGGCACGAGATGCTTCAAAAGACCCAAGACACAAGCGCAACAGTCAAACACGTCCGTCTGGCGCATTGTTTACATTGAAAAACAATGAAAAAGCAGCACAGTAGAATGCAAGAAACAGTCCCTAAGTGTCCAAATGTTTTGGGCTTGCTACACAGAAAATATATATTTGTGTATTTACACAAATCGTATGCCTAGCCCACTGGGAAGTTTGACCCTTGATGCTGTCAAGTGGGTCATATTGAACGGCATATGTTTGTTATGACATGTCCGTTATGATGAGTCACTGAGTCATAGCCTGTTAAATAGTAAGACACTCCCAGAATCCTCTATGATCTTGTCTGAACATATTAGATTATTATTTAACACATTACCTTCAAGAACATGTTTTGTCCAGTCCGTGCTGTATTTTTTTTTACCAAGTATGTATTTATATACTATCGTGTGTGTGTGTGTGTGTGTGTATAAATATAATGTATGTATTTAGGGGTTGGACAATGAAACAATGGCCAATATAGTTTTGGAGGTTTAATGCCTATATATCAGCTGTCTGGTGGACAGTCTTCACTGATTGCACATTCCATCATTAAAAGCAGAGTGTGAAGGTTGAACCAGGACAGCAAGTCTTTGTGGTGTTTCGAGAGCTATGGTATCCAGGGTAATGTCGGCATAACCACGTAGGACGAACCACATCCAAATCGAGTAACTGTCGACATAAAGGGAAGCTGTCTGAAAGGGATGTCCAGGTACTAACCCAGATTGTATCCAAAAAACATAAAAATACATCTGCCCAACTCACTGCACTCTCTCTTCTGTTTCCACCTAAAATGTTCATCGGGAGCTCCACAATAGTCAATATTCATGTTTGGGCTGCTACAGTATAGCCAAACCTTTGGTCATTCGTGCCAATGCCAAATGTCGGTTTCAATGGTGCAAACTGTGCAAATATTGGGCTGTGGACAATGTGAAACATGTATTGTTCTCTGAGTCCACCTTCACTTTTTTTTTCCCACAACCGTGAGAGTTACGGTGTGGAGAATCCCCAAAGAGGCTTAACATTCGGACTGTTGCGTGCCCAGAGTGAAGCATAGGTCGATCAGTGATGGTTTGGGCTGCAATATTATGCCATTCCCTACTGTGCTTGATGGGCACTGCTAAGGTCTACCGAACCCTTCAGGAGGACCATGTGCACCTAATGGTTCAAACATTGTACCCTGAAGGGGTAAGTTGAACATCTCCAATGGCCTGCACAGTCACCAGATCTGAATATTTTTGAGCCACTTTGGGGTATTTGGGAGGAGCAAGTCAGAAAACCTTTTCCTCCACCAGCATCACATAGTGACCTGGCCATTGTTCTAGAAGAGGAATGGCTCAAAATCCCTCTGGCCACTGTGTAGGAGTTGTATCTGTCATTCCCAAGCCGAATGAATGCTGTATTGGCCGCAAAAGGAGGACCTACACCATAATACATTAATGTGGTCTAAAACCAGGTTTCAGTTTCATTGTCCTACCCCTGTAAATGCCTGTGTGTGTGTGTGTGTGTGTGTGTGTGTGTGTGTGTGTGTGTGTGTGTGTGTGTGTGTGTGTGTGTGTGTGTGTGTGTGTGTGTGTGTGTGTGTGTGTGTGTGTGTGTTTTACTCACAAAAATCTTTTATTTTTTTCAGGGAAGTACCTGCTGCCATATGCTTCAACCCAGCAGTCATGGTCAGCCACAGGCTCAGAGACCACCAACCTGGTGCGCATGCGCTCCCAGACCCTAGGCAAATCTGCGCCTTCTCTCACTGCCAGCCTGGTCAGTATACCACAAACAAACTAAGTTTAACCTGATATCATGCGGTGGATTCCCTGCTCAAACACTAGGGAGTGCTACTGTATCACTGGCACAAAATAATAACATTGATTTGGTCTGTTCTGATGGAGTCCATTGTGATAAAGAACCTTCTCATTTCCATACACTAGACTTGCAGGATGTTTACATGTTAGCATGTTGCACTTGGAACATTTTGGTCTTTTATCAAAGACACCAACACAAAAAAGAAACCAGGAATTTGGTTTGAAATTGGAATAAAGTCTTATGGACTGAGGATGATTAACATGTTCAGACTAATTGAAAGAAGAATAAGAAAAATAGAGCCAGGAATGAATGAGAAAAAATATATAAAACCTAATCTGTTACAACTTTCATTTTACTGATTTTCTATGGGGTGGGTTAAATCCAAACAAATTGAATGACACTTTGTGGTACCAAACATATTTCCAGCTTTTATGAATTTACATCACACCTCTGTTGCCATGAAAAATCATCTCTTGTTGTCTATGCTCTGCATCATTTGTTGAAACCATCCGATGGTGACATAGTACTAAATATGAGGACACGAAAATTTTACACACAAAAATGAAAATTCTGGAGTTATTCCTCAGAATGTCCAGGCTTCTCTATTTCGTACTAGAGGCTGTCAAACCAGTACCATAAAAGTACTCTATACGACTCATGCAAAGAGCAATATTGCGTAGTGCAAAGAAATTCAGGATCGTAGCAATTTGGAGAAGTAGTCTTCCTGCTGGATCAGTAAAATTGTTGGTAACACTTTAGAATACTGTTCGGTCATTAATGAATACCTACACAGAAACAATTGAGTAACGCAATATTAACATTCTAGTAACTACTATTAACTAACAAGAAACTCTGGTAAGTAATAGCGCTTGGTTGAATGAGGTAGTTCACTATTATCTAATCAACAACAATTTTTTTTTTTTTTTTTACTATTTTACCATATTGTAAAGTTTACATATTTTTTGTCTGCTTTTACTGCTTGGATTATTTAAATGGAAAGTTTACCCAAAAATTTACGCTCTGTCATCAGTTACTCGCCCTCATATCGTTCAAATCCTTAAAACTTCTGTTAATGCTTGGAACACATAATATTATATAACATAAGATATTTATATTTATATAATATAACACAAGATATTTTTGTCCATCCATTGAATGTCCATGCAACCAAAAAGGCTTCCGTGATGCATGAGAACTAATAAGGTTTGTTTGTGTCTGTCAAGCATTCATGTTGAGCTTCTGTTTATTTGTTCATAATATAAAGTGATTTTATAATTAATAAAGTATCTTTTCAGAAGACTTGATTATATAATATATTGATTGATAATACATTGATTACTTCTATAATTAACTTTTTTGAAAATTTTGGTTCTATGGATTTTCAATAGATGGACAAAAATGAAAGAATATTAAAATATCTTAATTTGTGTTCTGAAGATGGACAAAAGTCTTATAGAGTTGGAATGATATGAATGGAATGACATGAGGGTGATATTTTTTGCGTGAAATAAACCTTTAAAAATCATGTACAGTCTACTCAAAATCATTCAATGAGGACCAATTTTCCCACTTTTTTCAAAATTTTGAGTGTATAGTGTCCAGTAAATAATTTCATGACACCATTTTTGTTGACCTTGTAGTAAAAAATATACTTTAGTTTGTCTGCAAGACCTTCCATTGTCTATGAGTAACCATGTTGACTGTAAGAAAATTGTAGTATGGCTGCATTGTGTATTTTGGACCAAATATATTCAGGAATAGGGTTTTTTTTTCATTACTTTCATCTGTGCTGAGCTAGATGCTGTGAAGATATCCTGAGAACCTGCCATGTCTTATTTGCCTCTCCTGAGCCATGGCAAACAGAGGTCCAGGTTCCATGTTGGGCGCCTGATTGAAATTAATGACCACAGAGAGCAGGGTCAATGCTGCAACAAACAGAATGTCATTTACTTAGCGGCTGTATCCGATCTGCTTTCATTGGAGCCTCCTGGGTCTCTCTCTCTCCCCTGCTGAAATAAACAGCCTTTGACCAGCTTAGATAACCAGTTAAAACCATATTGCTTGTTCCCTGTACTGGGTATGCTGCTTAGGTTTGGAAAACAAGGGCCAACTTTTTTTTCAGAAACACTTCTGTAAAAAAAATTAATAGAAGCAGAATGAATGTTTCTAATGACGTTTGTTCCCATTACTGATTCTTGTATGTTTTCAATGAATTACATTTTTCCTCCTATTTGGACAGAACACTGTACTAAAGTACACTGCTTCCATTTACATTATAGCACAAAAGTAATAGTCTTATCCAAGATGTGAGCTTTGCAGTATGAATTTAATAAGACTCTTGAATGTAATTTAATGAAATCAGTCAAAAAGGCTCTGAATCAGTCTAATGGATCACAAAGTCACTAAACTGACTGTTTTTTAACTTACTCACTGAACTGCAGCAATTATTTTCATCATGTCTTGAAGTAATGCAAGAACCGTTACCGTTTTGAGAGACTGAAGTGTAATTACTGACTGGTTGTTCATGGGTATGTCTGCAACTATGCTCCGGGGATTGATTTTTATTAAACTGTCTTGGAAACATTTCACCATGCTGTCATAATTTATGCTATTTCAAGTGCCTTTTTTTTTTTTTTTTTTTTTTTTTTTTTTTTTTTTTTTTTTTTTTTGCATAGATTTGATTGTTTTACCCCTTTCCAAATTCATACTAAAAATCCATCATAAAGTAATGAATTGCATTTTAAATAGTGTGATACCTCTTAAATATTCATTGTGTGAAAAATTATATTTACACAAAGTACTTTCCCGCAGTTGTGGTGTTATTTCCATCACAACCAACAATTTTCCACATATTATGTTATATGTAAAAAAAGAAAAAAAAAAAAGAAAGAAAGAATTGTGCATCATTTCCAATTAAATGGCAGAATTCTCCTGTGATTTTTGTGTGTATACGCTGTTGCTTTTTCAAAACTACTAAAATAATTGTTAATGGAATTGTGTGTGTCTCTCTGTCTTTGGTATCATCTCAGCTGCTTTGGCTTTATCAGGCCGTTTACATGACCCTGCTTCTAAATCAGCCTCCCTGAAAATCAATGATGGCTGGGCCTTCCCG